>CM053587.1:238517708-238555293 GCA_028646515.1 Pseudochirops corinnae | reverse complement strand
CTACCTTTCTACCTTTCTACTTTTCTACTTTTCTACCTTTCCACCTTTCTCTTCTTTCATAAAACCATAAATACAATTCACTCTGAAGCTCATAGATTGGGCCACAATAGGTCCCTGCACAAGCTCCACTTCATAGCTGTATTTTAAAGGGCTCTTCTGGCTTAGAGAGAATGTCAATGGTAACTGTTTCTTTTTGGAACAGCATCCCTGAGGATTTTCCCTCCTACCTTGATTTTTTTCCTTTTTTTTTTTCTTCCAATTAAAGGGGCCTTCCTTTGACTCACTTCCTAAAGAGGCTTATTCACTGAATGGACATTACCTCACTCTAAGTGAGCATGTGAAAATGCCTTAGTCTAAAAGGGTCAGGGTCTCCCATTGCATCCTGCATCATCTCCAGTCATCCTGATGAATATCAGGCCACTGGACCCAAATGGCTCTGGAGGAGAAAGTGAGGCTGGTGACCTTGCAGGGACTTCTCTCACTCAAATCAAAATCAACTACAAGTGCCATGGTCCTCTTCCAAAACAAAGAACAAACACAACAACATTGTGCCCGTCCCCCTCCCCCCCATCTCCAATTCTCTGTTACCTCTAACCTAGACTATCCCTTCATTGTCTGGATAGCCCCAGGCCACTTCCCATCCTTAATTCCATCTAGACCCCTTCTCTGTTACCTCTCAGTTACTTTAGCCTACTGTCCACTCCCATCCAAATCTTCCCACAGAGCTTTTCCTCATAAAAGGACTGATTCTTAAAATCTCAACCCCATTAGCCGATGTTTTAATAAACTCTGTCTCTGACTGAAAGACTGCTTGAGTCAAATTCTTTTGAAGCAGGACCTGTGTCTGTTATCCTTGAATTTTGGGGTCCCCAGAACCCCTAGTCTGCAACAGCAGGACAAAAGTCATAATGACTGGCAATAGCCCAGGATGCAGTAGATGACCTTGTCATCTTCAATATCTGACCATGCTCTAAGACCATGACCACAGCACCTGCTTCAGCTGCTTTCATGGCTGTTTGAATAAATTGTTCCCATCCACCCATTACAATAGGGAAAGTCTTCACATGCTTGCGGTAGACATCCCTCCAACTCATCAATGGGTGTGAGGCATGTCACAAAATACAACAAACCTAGATTTTACTTTCCCAAATATGGATGCAATATTTATGGTGAAGGGTAGGCACAAACTTATAGGAATCAAGCAGGGCAACACCTGAGGAAGGAAAATGTATGTGCTTAGGCTAACTCACAACTTTAGACTTGAGGCTTTAATGTTATTAGTTGATTCATGAACAGCTGTACTATATGAAACTACATTTCTATCTACTGCTTAATTCTGGATCCCTACCACTCTTTAGCTAGAGAAATCTTTTTTTTCTCTCCACTCAAACAGAGACTTTACATACTCTTACAACTAAACATTACACCCTTAAAAGAGTACTTAGATGTTAGCTTATTTTATTAATAGCATGTCAACAGATCTTTAATCTAGACTAGAGCATTGAAAGCTCATCAGACAGCCCAAGCTAGGTATTTACTCAACTGTGCTGTGCTGTCCAATCAGAACAGAATTTAGAGAACACAGATCTAGATAACCAGAATAGGAGACATGAAGTCATCTCTGCTTTTTCTTCTGAAGTCAGAAATTTTCTTTTCAAGAAATTTCTCAAGGCAGCAGAGAACAAATAGCCCTTATGGAAGCTCTGCCTCTTTTTTTTTTTTTGTGAGGCAATTGGGGTTAATTGACTTGCCAAGGGTCACACAGCTACTAAGAGTCTAGTGTCTGAGGCTGGATTTGAATTCAGGTCCTCCTGACTCCAGGACCACTGCTCTCCATCCACTGCACTACCTAGCTGCCCCAGAAGCTCCCTTCTTTTCAGCTCTAGGTAGTGTTGAAGGTTGAATGCTGTCACTGAAACTTGACCAATGAAGCCAATTCTCTCTTTAGCCAATTGGCAATTGTTCACCTGAAGCCTTCATATCAGTGCACTGTCTCTAACTGCCACAGCTCCAGCATGGTGGCATTTTCAGTACCCTCCCCCCACCTCCATCTTGCTGTGTCTTCAGCTCTCATCAGTTTTCTCTTTTGGTTCCTCTATCCTGGTTCTTTCTTTCCTAGGTGTTATATTCAATTAAAGAATATTGTGGCATATATGATATGTTAGGCTATATCTAAAGAAAACCAGATTGCTTCCAGATCCATATTTAAAGAATATTAATTTGGTAGCTGTCTAGAGAATGGATTTGGGAAAGGAGCAATTGGATGTAGGAAAACCAATTTGGAGGCTATTGCACTTGTCCAAGCAAAAAGCAATGACAGCATGAATTAGGGCAGAGACTATATGAGTAGAGGGAAAGGGAGAGATTTAAGAGACATTGTTGAAGTAGGCTTGACAAGGTCTGGCAAATTATTGGTAAGGGGTGTTGAAAAAAACCAAAGTCAAGAATAATGGGTGCTGGTTTGGCAAGTCTGCTTCTGGAAAAGAACCACTACATTGTTACACTCAAATTCAGACTACTGAGATAACCTTTGTTGGGGGAGTGCATTTTATCTACTTAAAAAAAAAAAACCACTATAGCTCTTAAACCCCCACTAATATGCTTTCATTTACACACAGCTTGTGATTTATGATGATGGTACATTTACATCTTAAACATAATCATTTGTTTAACAATAAGGTGAAAGAAATAATAACATCGCAGTTTCTCCTGGATTAAAGTGAATACTAGATGAATAGCTACACCACGTCACATATAAGCCTAGTTAATATTTCCCACCAATACATTTAGTATATATACGGGAAAAGAGACACACTTATAAAAATCTACTAATGAGACATAAGAGAGGAAAACCCAAGTGCTTAGGATAACTCACAGCTCTAGAAGTATAAATTTGGTGTCTTCTTTCTACCTCAAAAATTGTCCATCAAAGTTCCATGATGAACATAGTTTCTATGTCGAACAGCTCTTTCCACTCAGTTGATTCATACTGCACTTGACAAGCATCTCACTGGGCACAATAATTCAGCCAAACTAGTTGATCTGTTGAGTGAATCACTGATTCTTTCTCCCAGCTAATCCTTTGCTCAGATGGACTTCATCTTCAGCAACAGCTGTAATGCTCACCAAAGAGCAGGGAGGTGTCAGGGTGGACCTGGAGTCAGGAAGACATTTTCCTGAGTTCAAGTCTAGCCTCAGACACTTACTAGCTGTGTGACTCTTGGCAAGTTGCTTAATCTTAGTTGCATCAGTTTCCTCATCTGTAAAATATGCTAGAGAAGGAAGTTGGCAAACCATTCTAGTATCTCTGCCAAGAAAATCGCAAATGGGGTTATGAAGAGTCAGACACAACTGAAACAACTGAATAGCAGCAACAACAATGATGACAAGTAGTATTCACCATATTTCTCTTTCCTCATATCTTTCTGAATTCAGACTCTGAGTCCTCCTATTTGCAAATGTCTCCAACTTTAGCTTATTGTTAGTAACAAGTATCATATGTCAATAAACAGATAAATTATATTTGTTCCATATCATAGAATAATTCCCATGTCCACGTCACTCCAGGATACTACAACTAGTTGCACTCAAAATGAACAAACACTGTCTTCAAATGACAAACCACTGTCACACTGAATAACTTTCATTAACTGTTTCTCTTAGAACTCTGATCCAATTTAGTAATAAACTTTGTCATATAAAAGAGAGGTATATTAGAGGGACAGTACTTTATACAAGAATGATGTACCTTATACACTGATACTTTGAGGTTGCAAACTTGAATGATTAGAAAGATGGTGGCCCTATTGGCAGAAATGGGGAGATCTAGAGGAGGAATAGGTTTCACAGATGAATAAACTGAAACCCAGAGAAATTGCTCCACTAGTTAATGCCCTGTACCTTGAAACATGATAAAGATTTGAATTTGTGAAGAGACACAGAGATAATTGTTTATGAATTAATTAAGGGACTAGAATAACATGAACGAAGGTAGAAAAGGAGTTTCCTATAAAAGCCAAGTTTAGGGATCCCTTGTTTTGCACCAACAAAAAGTTGCTACAAGGCTCCACTTGGATCTACAGTGATGGCACTATGACCATGAAGACAGTGACTGTCTGTCTTTTCTCTCCTCCCTGAGAAGAGGAGATAACAAGATTAAGAAGACTGGACTCCAATAGTCAAAGGTAAGATATGTTAAGAAGGTTGGAGTGGAGGGGGGTCAAGTGGAGAGGACAATTGGAATATAATTTAAAAAATTATTGTATATGAATGTAATGAAATAGTCTTACACTATAAGAAAAGATGGAAGGGACAACTTTTGAGAAGCCAATGAAGAATTGAATGAACAGATGCAGATAAAGTGAATAGAACCAAGAGAATGATCTTGCAGCAATATTGAAAGATTTAAAGATTTTGATCAATACAATAACTCACAACTCCAGAAGACTGATGATGAAGTATGCTACCTACATCCTGACAGAAAAGTGATGATCTTGGGGTACAGAAAGAATATTTTGGAAATTGACAAGGTGGGAATTTGTTTTATTTGACTATGCATATGTGTTACAGATATTTTTTTTTCCAATGAGGGAAAGAGGAGGGAGAGAGATAAAATAGATTTTTATTAATTAAAAATTTTTTTAATATCATGGAGGAAAAACATAACTAATAGAATTGCTGCTTGCACTGTGTGTCATGGACAGATTAACTCTTCTGTTGCTTAGTGTAAAGCCAAGCACAAACAGCTCTCCAGAGGACTGTTGCTGTGAATAACTTTAAGGTTCTGATCACATAGTTTACTGAACTCTCTATTTATTCAGTAATAAACTAAGACAAAACATTCATAGAAACCAAAGTACAGCATTTACAATGTTATAAATTTATCACTAAAGTGGCCACATAGTTTTCACCAAAGTGGCCACATAGTTTTAAACAAAAGATATCATTCAGTAAGTCTTTAACTCAATCATCTTTAAGGGGCAAGCCTCCTTAAGGGACACAAAGTACAAAGGTCTAAGTTCTCCACCCCTAAGTCATATCATCTTAATCTCTCAATCAAAAAGTCTCCTTTCTTCTTGATCAGAGATTAGTTTCCAATCATCCTTAACTCAATCATCCTTAAGAGGTACAAAGTAGAGAGTACAAAATTCTCCTACCCATAGGCCACAGTAAATCATGATCTTCTCAGTCAGCATTAAGTACCCAAGAAGAGGTCTTTTCATCTTGACTCAAGACTGGCTTTCAAATTCCATGGTTCCTCTTCCATGGTCCCAGTTTTTGTCCGAATTTACCCAACTGTCACCTGGATTCAAAGGTAAGCAGCTCTCAGCTCTTTGTCCAGCTCCTTGGCCAGTTTCTCATCCAGTTACATATTGAAGCTCACAGTGTCCAGTCCACCTTATGTCCTTCACAGTTTCTGTTTCTGGGAAGACAAAGCTTAACAGAGCCACAATAACATTCATACACATTGCTGGCACCATCATCAATTCACTATCTGCCTGTGAAATCAACACAGATCCACCAACAAGGTCTGAGAACTTGACACACATCATTAGTATGGTCCCAGGACGTCTGAAACCCTCCTCCAGGACTTCTGTAAACAGACAACAAAAAAATCCTTTTTCAGGGCTTCCAGTAAGGTACCAGGGCTTCTGTACAAAGTATCATAAACAAAAATCAACACAGACAGAGCAGACAAACAGAGTATTGCCCTCCACAACCATTCTCCTTCTCAGTTCTGCTCTCTCCCAGCTTGGGCTTCTCCTTATATATGGTCATTAGCCCCTCCCTGTTCTGCCCCTTCCTGTTCCATCAGCAAGTTCCTCCCACTGTGGGTTTCACAAATTCTGTTTCTTAACAAAGACTTGATATAATCAAGTGCAAGGTTCAACTGAAACAAGGCACTAAGTACTTGTTTGCTTGCCATTACACTTGGATATCTTCTCTGATCACCAATTTTTATTATTTCCTTTTACATGTATAGTAATATCCAATGTATCCCCACCAAGTATATATAAATCCAAGATATAAATATAAAATAGATTTATAAATATAAATTTGTATTTTATTTACATTCATATGTTTATTTATATATATTTATTTTATTTATATTTATAAATAAAATAGATATATAATTTATAATCTAAATTAATTTATAAAATATAATTTTAAGCAATTCCTTGTTCTGTTTCCAAACAATAGCTTTGAATACCTCATGATATTTCACAAATTTCTATCAGGCATTTCTTGACAGGGAAGTAAAACCAAGATTCATGATTCTCATTTTACTTGTAAGCTATTGCTCCTTTTGTATCTAAATAGACTGGTCAGTGAAAGAGCAGAAAAAGAACATTTGTGTAATAAAAACTGTTCAAAATCTGCTTGTGAAGAAAGTTTCTTAGAAAAAATGTTGAGAAGAGATAGACTGTTCTGAGGATAAGGTAGAGAGAAGTGACCCTCAGATAAATGTTCTGAAAGTACTTGTTTGCAAACGACTCCAAAAGACTCATGATGGAAAATGCTATCCATATCCACAGAAAGAAATATGGAGTCTGAATGCAGAGTGAAGTAAACCATTTGCTCTCTCTTCTTGATTTGTTTTGTTTTTTCTTTCTTGTGGTTCCTCCCATTCATTCTAATTCTGCTATACAATATGACTAATGTGAAAATATGTTTAATAAGAATGTATATGTAGATCTTATATCAGATTGCACACCATCTTAGGGAGGGTGGAGAAGAGGAAGGTAGAGAAAATTTAAAACTTATGGAAGTGAATGTTGAAAACTTAAAATAAATTAATTAACAAAGAATTTTTTTAAAAGAAAGACTTTTTTGAAGACAGAGAAAGGAATGAGGTAATGATTACTATGGGGTAGGTCAGTAGAGCAGTGGATAGAGCTAAACCTTGAGTCAGGAAGACGTGAGTTCAAACCCAGACTCAGATACTTACTAGCTGTGTGACCCTAGGCAAATTACTTAACGATGTTTGCCTAAGTTTCCTCATCCATAAAATGAGTTGGAGAAGGAAATGGCAAACCACTACAGCATCTTTGTCAAGAAAACCCCAAATAAGGCCACATAGAGTCAGACACAACTGAAATGACTGAGCAGCAATGAGTGCTGTAAGACGTTGTGGTTGTGATCGATCAAATCATTTAGAGGTGACAGACAGGCAGTGGTTAAATGCCTTGTCAAGGGTCACACAGGTAGTATCTGAGGTTGGATTTGGTCTGACTCTGGACTTCCTGACTCCAAGCCCAGTACTCTAAGCAAGCCAATCCAGAAAGTTAAAATGAGGGTGTGTACCAAACCCAGGCTATAAACACAAGAGATGACTGGTACATGATGGGTATTTAAATTATTTGCCTGAGAAGACAAACTGGGAAGGGGTCCCAGGTCTTCTAAGAGTACAATTTACTTCGTCAGTTTACTTCAACATGAATTTATTAAGTGGTTGTGCTTGGCCCTGTTAGGTGTTAGAAATATAAAGACAAAAATGGAACAATCCCTACATTGGGAGCTTATGAGGTGGAGGAGAAGCACACAGGACAGCATATACATAGGTAAGCAAATGCAAAATAAATGTGAGTGTTCCTTCATTCAGAAAATGAAGGAACACTTGCAATTATGAATATCAGACCAGGCCTGTAGAAGTGGCACTTGGGCTGAGCTTTGAAGGGAGTTAGAGGTTTTAATAAATCAAGGGGAGAAGGGAGGATACTCTAAGCAGGGAGCACAGCCTTTACAAAAGTGTAAAGACGGGAGAAGGAATGTGGGAAGACCAATTTATCTGGTTCCAGAGTGGTTGACTTGTTTTTTGTCCTTCTCAAAGAGGACCGTGACATCAGGGAGGTGATGCCATGGCATGCAGATGGATTGGATTTAAGTGAGGGAGGGTGGGGCAAAGTCACCAGCCTCACTTTTTCCTCTGGAGCCATCTGGGTCTAGTGGCGAGATACTTACAACCAAACTCTCTGCCTTCCTTGCCAAGGAATCTTAATGTAAGGAGATTTTCTTGGTGAGCAGAAATTTCTTTACAGCTAGCCTTTAGCTTAATGGGGGTACTATCACCTTGCCCATTATTGGACATCAGTGAGGGTTTCAAAAGCAAAAATATGGAGGAACTGATTAAAAATAACTTTCTAATATGAGTTAAACAAACAAACAAAAGAGACTTCATCTTTTTCAAATGCTTCTGGACATTTCAGACAAATGAGAATACTAATCCCCACTTCTTTGCCAAGGACAACAGTATTCATGTAACCCAAGGATGAAGTCATTGGAATATGTGTCGCCTGGATCTTTTCCCCTGGGTGGCTGCCTCCTTGAGTAGACCTAGCTCTTGAATACAGTCCTATATGAGCAGTGACCATGACCTCTGAAAGAGTCATGTTTGAAATGTAAAGGAGCACAGAAATACCTCATTTCATTTGAACAAACATTTATTAATATGCTCATGGTGAAAAGAATGACGAATGTAGCACTGGGCTGCCTTTCAAGGCAATGGGGCAGTGACCAAGGACCTGTACAACCTGTACTTTCTGGATGGGTTGGGGGAATGAAGGGAGTGGCAATGTCCCAGCTTCCCAAAAACTTCACCTAATGATCTGGTACCATGGACAATGTCTTTGCTTGTCCTGTTTGTGAAGGTCTAATCCAAGAATTTTAAGTTTCATTCTCTCTCTTTTTTCTTTTTTCTTTTCTTTTTTCTTTGAAAGGAGGGAGTAGTATATTATCTTAATCTAATCTCCTAGGGAACTCTTTAGCCTTCCAGACCAGGAATAGAGCATAAGTGGAAGAAGATGAGTTAAAGGTTTTCAGACTGAAGGAATCACCCCACTTTCTCTTGGTTCTGAACCAGGACATTGCAATTGGGCCTAGGTTTAGAACTGCAAAGTGCCAAAAGAAACTAAAATCCTGGGTGTGCCAAAGAGGTGGATGTGGTGGGAAATGTAGCATCTGTACTGATCCAATATTTATTAGTGAATAGGGACCCAGAATTCCTGATTCTCTTCCAGTCTTGGCATTTGAGTAATTTTTTTTCCAAATGCTTGAAACCATCTCTGTGAATGAGGTTCTTTGTTTATGGTACAGCACTGTGTTTTCTTTTTTCCACACCAAGAACCTCCTGATTTAAGTATTATTAGAGATAGGGACTGGACCTGTGATTTATTACTATAAGTAACTCTTTGATAAGAAAACCTCCTCTACCAATGCAGGCCATCAACTTAGAGTCTTAGAATGTTGCTTAGGTCACTGAGAAGTTAAACGATTATGTGTCAGAGGTGGGAACTTGAATCACATCTTCCTGATTACAAGGCTGGCTCACACCATCCTATTTCTCATGAGTTAATTTTTTTAAAAAGTCATAAAAATGCTTTCTTTGGTAACCTTAGCTTCAAACTATAAATTATCACAAATGACTTACTGTTTGAAAATAGTAAGTGAAGCCAGAGCAAAGTATATAGAAAGTATATAGAACTCCCCACCCCCTTCCCCAGGGTAGACCTCAGTTTCCTCATTTGTGTGATCATGGACTTTCTGAATCTTTTATTTGGAAGAGAGATCAGAAACTAATCAACATACCTTAAAAAGAATCTTCCTTATAATACAGCCAAGTTTTAAGTGATCAGTCAATTAGCAGTTATTAAGCACTGCTGTATGTAATGGGAATAAAAAGGCAATGATGAGGTACTCCCTGCCCTCAAGGCCCTTACCTCCTTTTAGGATCATCCAACCTTTATCTGGAGGCAACTAATAAAACAAAAAACATTTTTTAAGCACCCAACTATGTGCCAGGTACTGTGCTAAGTGCTGATGATACAAAGGGGCAAAAGACAGTCCCTGCCCTCAAGGAGCTTACAATCTAATGGAGGAGCCAATATGTAAACAAATGAATACAAAATTAGGTCAATCAAGGCAGTACATTGCACTTCACTTATTGCTCTTTCAGAAAGTCTTTCTTGACATCAAACCTAAATGTGTCTCTGGAACTTCTACTCATTTCTTTTCATTCTATCTTCTTGGGTCAGGAATAAGACTAATTCCTCTTCTACTTGATGGCTCTTCAAGTATTCGAAGATAACTATTATACTCCCTTGAGTCTTCTCTTCTTTCTAGGCTAAATGACACCTCATATGGCATGTCCTTGAGGACCTTTACAACCTTTTCTCCATTTCCTGGACATACTCCAGATCACCAACATCTTTCTTTATAAATGGTATTCAAAACTGAATTCAGCAGAGCATGTATGGTCAGACCAAGTGAGAATACAATGGGGCCACTTGCCCAGGATCACAAAGCCAATATATGTCAGAAGTAGGTCTTCAAACTAAGCCTTTCAGGGTTTGAGGCCAGATTTTTATCTTCCACCTGCCCACCAAGGTGGTCAAGAGTGTCAAAAGCAGAGTTCCATAAAGGCAAGGACAAAGAAAAGACCATTGGATTTGTCATATAGAATGCTGTTGGTTCTATGTGATAGAGCAGTTTCTGTAGGGTGCTGACTGTGGAAGTTAGACTACAAGGGGTTAGGAGGAAATCGGTGATTGGGGATTGATGCTGTTGGGTACAGCTTGTTTTTTTCTTTGGGAGAGGGGAATCTGACAGCACATGTGGCTTGATATGCCTCTGGGAGCTGTCCACCACTTGACATTATTGAACTTGACACTAATGAATTTGTTCCAATGGCCATAAAGTCAACTGAAGCAGGTTCTGGGCGTTGGTCAGACACTGAAGATGACAAAGTCATCTACTGCATCCCACACCATTGCTGGTTGTCTTTACTTTTGTCTCGTCACTGGTCTTTGATGACTCTAGAAGAGGGAATGGGGCTGACACTTTTTGTGTAACTCTGCCTTATTTAAATCCAATTCATGCGCAAGTCAAGACATCACCCCATGATACTATTGGTCCTTTTCAAAAATGAAGGACAAACAAAAACAACAACAAGCTTCCCACTAATGGACAATATGACTCTTAATTGAAATCTAACATCATATGAACATTTTTTGGTTGCTACATCATAATGTGTAGTTCATAGTTTACCAAACCCTTCACATCTTTTTTTAGATCAACTGCTTTCCCTATCTGGTAGTTGTGAAATTGGATTTTAGAATACAAGGGTAGTGTTTTATTTATCTTCCATAAATACTTGAGTCCATTAAGATCTTTTGGAATACTACTCCATCATCCAGTTTTGTGTTAGGTGTTGTCCCCTAGCTTTGTGGCATCTACAAATTTTATGTGCATCTAATCTACACCTTTATCCAAGTTATTGACAAAAATATTAAATTACATAGCTCTAAGCATAAATCCCTGAAGAATTCCACTAGTTTGTTGTTGTTGTTGTTCAGTCACATCCAACTCTTGGTTGACCCCATTTAGGATTTTCTTGGCAAAGATATTAGAGTAGTTTGCAATTTTCTTCTCCAGATCATCTTACAGATGAAGAAACTGAGGCAAACAGGGATAAGTAACTTGTCCAGCATCACATAGCTAGTAAGTGTCTGAGGCCATATTTGAACTCAGGAAAACGAGTCTCTGATTCCAGGCCTAGTGCTCTATCCACTGAACCATCTAGCTGCCCTAGAGGCCTTTTTAAAATCATTAACGATTACTTTTTAGGTTCAGTCAGTCATCCGGCTTTAAATCCACATACCTATGCTATTGTCCAGCTCACGTTTCTCCAACTTGTGCACAAATACAACCTGAGTAACTTTATTAAGAAGGCAGCTAAGTGATTCAGTAGATAGAGTTCTGTGCCTGGAGTTAGGAAGACTAATCTTGAGTTCAAATCTGGCCTCAGACACTTATAGCTGTGGGACCCCAGACAAGTTGCCTGACCCTCTTGGTATTCTAGGCAACTCTATAAGTCCACAGGGGTTAGTAAACTATAGACAAACTGTTTTTGTACAGGCTGGTGGGCTAAGAATATTTTTTGTATTTTAAATTTTATACTTTTTATATTTTATATTTGTGATTTTATATTTTTACATTAAAAATGTGAAAAAACATTCTTAGTTCCCTCTGTGCAAAAACAGGCAAGATGAGTCTAGTCCAGGGATGATAGCTTGCAAACCCCTGCTCTTTCACATGCATTTAAGGAGGGAGTTTCCTCATTGAAGGAGATCCTTATACTAATGAAATCAGAGGTTCTGAGTACCATCTGTAAGCTTCTCTCTTTTTTTATGTCCTTGATTTTCCCATTACACTTAGCTCATTTTGAATTTTAGTCTGCTGTATTTTCTGCAGGACTATGATACTCTTTTGTATTTTTCTTAATATCTGGCATTGATTCTAATAATTGTACATTTTCTGAAAAAAAAATCTAATTGGTCAATGAATTCTCTGTGCGTGAATGTTGGCAGAGTCAGAGGAGCTGTGTTCAAATCCTTCTCTGGCATTTATTACCTATATGGTTTTGGGCAAGCACATTCACCTCCCCAGGCCTCATTTTCCTCATTAATAAAATAAGGAGGGGTGGCTAGGTGAAGCAGTGAATAGAGCACCAGCCCTGCAGTCAGGAGGACCTGAGTTCAAATGCGGCCTCAGACACTTAACACTTTCTAGCCATGTGACCTTGGGCAAGTCACTTAACCCCCAATTGCTCTCCAAAAATAAAAATAAAATAAGGAGGTTGCATTAGATGCAGGAGCTGGCCTCTACCAATTCTCAAGCTATTATTCTATTAACTTTCCATTTTTCTACTCAGGAGAATAGTTTTCCTTTCTGTTTTCAGAATTTTGTCCTTGAGAATTTATTGTTCCACCTGAACTGACTTTCCCTGTAGAATTCTAGGCCATTGGCTCCTAGGTATACTTTCTCTGAACCCTTTGAAATCTATTCTCCCAAAATCTATGTGGCCTTAAATACTCTGTACTCAAATGGACTTGGGTTTATGCCTTGGAAGCTTCTTGATAAGTGTACTAATTGGTTTGCGTCACTGTACAGGATTTCTCCTAGGAATATCTGGCTCATTTTTAGATCTTGCCTAGGAGTTATTCATTTTCCTCTTGCTAGCAAGTAAGGTTACTGAGGCATTAAGATATTATTCAAATATATATACATATAATATATATATATATATACATATAATATATATATACATATAATGTATATATACATATATATAAAGGACCTAGAAATAGGTTAAAGAGAGATATTTTAAGAATCGCTGGATTCCCTGAAAAAAAAAAAGATTTAAATGTATTGACACTATATTTTAAGAAATCAGAAATGAAAACTACCCAGATCTGTTAGAATCAGAGCAAAGTGAATATACAAAGAATCAGCTATCAACTCCTGAAAGAAACTCCATAACAAAAAGTCCCAGGAATATCATTGCTAAAATCCAGAGCTTCCATACCAAAGAAAAAAATGCTACAAGCACCCAGAAAGAAGTTCAAGTACTAAGGAACCACAGTGAAGATTACATAAGATTTGAAAGGTTCTGCTATTAAAGAGAGGAGATCTTAGAATATCATCATTCAAAAAGCAAAAGGTACAGACTTAAAACAAAGAATAACTTGCCCTCTTAAATTAAGTATAATCCTACAGCGGAAAACAGATTTTTAATGTAATAAAAGACTCAAAAACATTTCTGGTGAAAATAAATGAGCTGAGTAGTAACTCTAAAATACAAACACAATATTCAGAGAAATCTAAAACTGTGAATTTATTTGAGCAATTGAAAAGTGATTTTTGGTGCTGGAGTGTGTGGGGAAACTTTATTGCATTGTTTGAACCTAGTCTTCTGTGGCTCAGAGACCAGATTGGTTGCTTAGAGATCAGACTAGTTTAATATTTAACCCAGGACTGCAGGTTATACTGAGCCAAAAAAACTTTCCTGGGGAACTGATTGGTGATATTGTTGCTGTTGTTGTTGTATAGCTCAGTCATGTCTGACTCTTTATGACCTTCACGCACCATGGCACACCAGGTCCTTCTATCCTCTACTATCTCTCAAAGTCAGCCCGAGTTCATGTTCAATTTCCGTGATATTATCTATCCATCTCATCCTCTACTATCCCTTTTTCTTTTTGCCTTCAATCTTTTCCAACATCAAGATCTTTTCCAATTAGTCTCATCTTCTCATTATATGGCCCAAGTATTTAAGCGTCATTTTCAGTATTTGACCTATTAGTGAATAGCCTAAATTAATTTCTTTAAGCATTGATTGATTTGATTTCCTTGTTGCCCAAGGGACTCTCAAAAAGTCTTCTCCAGCACTACAATTCCAAAGCATTGATTCTGCAGTACTCAGCTTTCCTTATATTCCAACTCTCACAACCATACAGTACTTACTACTGGAAAAACCATAGCTGTGAATATACAGAGCTTTGTTAACAAGGGGATGTCTCTGCTTTTTAGTATATTGTCCAGATTTGTCATCGCTTTCCTTCCAAAGAGCAGGCATCTTTTAACTTCATGGCTGCAGTCACAATCTGTAGTGATTTTTGAGCCCAAGAATATAAAATCTGACACTGCTTCCATTTCTTCTCCCTCTATTTGCTAGGAAGTGATGGGACCAGTTGCCAAGATCTTAGTTTGTTTTTTTTTAAAGATAAGCTTCAAGGTAGCTTTTACCTTCTCTTTCACTCTCATCAAGTTACTTCTTAATTCTTCTTCACTTTCTACCATCAAATTGGTATCATCTGCATATCTGAGGATGTTGATATTTTTCCTAGTAGTTTTCTCCCATTATACAACTCAAGCACCTACATCTCTTGTCTGGAAACTGCCTCTGTGCTGGTCAATGAGATGACTGTTTTCTTGTGTCTTTGTTTGAACTCTATATAAATGTGTAAACCACAGAAGTTCAGGGGACCAGGACACTTTTTTCATCTCTCCCCTCTGCTGCATGACTTAATAAATGTCTTTCTGAAAATTTTCAGTGCTGATTTCTCAGTGCTGGTTTTGTTATCAATCAATAAGTGCTAGCATTGTAACTGATGGGGAAAGAAAAAAAGGTATCCCTTCAGAAACTTAATGTCTTCCAAAAATTAAGGTCCAAAAACAAGGTCCATGTTGGGGTGGTTCTGAGAATCTTAAGAGGGGAAAGGAAAGGAAGGGGAAAAGGAATACAACTAGGTTAGAAAAGAGGAAGAAGCTGCTATACCTCATATTCGGGGTATGTGCAGAGAATATAAACAAATGTCCTAAAGGCTGGGAGGAATGAGCATCAGATGAACTTCTTATCTGAAATGGACAAAAAGAGTTGAATACATACATAAATATTTTTTTTAAACTGGTGTCAGTCAATTAACATTTATGTTATGTCTCAGGCACTAAGATAGGCACTAAATTTACAAAGAAAAGGAAAATATAGTCTCTGCTCTTAAAGATCTCACAATATGATGGGAGAGACAATATGCAAATGACTGTATACAAACAAGTACGTAGAGAATCAATTGGGGATAGTCAATGGAAAGGTGATACAAGCATTAAAGGGAGTCAGGAAAACTTTCCTGTAGAAGATGGGATTTTTATCAGGGATTTGAAGGAAGTCATAGAATGAGGAGACAGAGAAAAGGTTGGGGAAGAGATTATGCAGAGCTTTATATGTCAAACAGAGGATTCAAGAGGGATAAAAGGTTTTCAAGAGCTGCTATGATGAGTATAATAGTATAATAATTAACTAATTAGGGAGCTATACAAAGATTGTCTCATAGGCTCAATTGAGGTTATATAACATAAATTTGTAGTGGACCCATTCAGTAAACTCAATAGGGGAATAAACAGAAATGGAGGGAGTTAAGGAAGGGTAGGACAGACAATCTTCCTAATTATAGTTAAAATGGTTAAAAAAAGAAGAAAGAGAATTAGAACCTAAGGTGATACCCATCAATTGGTGAATGGCTTAATAAGTTGGGATATATGTGGAATATCATCTCATTGCAATAAATGATGAAAGAGATGACTTTTGAGAATACCACATAGTGTAAACCAATGCAGAGTGGAGTGAGCAGAACCAGGAGAACAATTTGTACAAGGACAGCAACATTGTAGAGAAAAACAACTCTCCCAAGTAAGAAATAGAGAGGATTGCAGAAGAGAAAATGAACAATTTTCATTACATAAAAAGTTTTTTGCAAAAACAAAACCAATGCACCTAAGATTAGAAGGGAAACAGATAAAAGGGGGGGGAAAGCCTTTGCAGCAAATTTCTCTGATAAAAATCTCATTTGCAAAATATGTAAGGAACTGATTCAAATTTATAAGAATAATTGACAAATGGTCAAAGGATATGAATGGGCAGTAATCAAGAGAAGATATCCACATTATCAACAGTCATTAATAATTTAAAAAATGAAAATTAAAGCTACTCTGAATTCTACCCTATACCCATCTTATTGACAAAGTTAACAAAAAGGAAAATTATAAACATTGGAGGGTCTATTATTCTATTGACTATTATTCTACAATGCCTGTGACGAAGCCTGCTACCAATTTCCTGGCAAAGAGTGATGGACTAAATGTACAAAATGAGATGTAGATTTTTTTTTCACATGATCAATGGGGGAATTTGTTTTGCTTGATTATATGTATTTGTTATAAGAGTTTTCTTTTTCTATCAAGGGGCATGTAGGAGGGAAAAATAAATACTTAAAAAGAGAAAAAATGGGGAGTTTAAATTCAGAGTAAAAAAATTTTAAAAACTTTTTTAAAAGGAAAAAACACATGTGAATTCAATGACTGTCTCTTTTTTTGTAAGATATGTATAAGATATATACCTTTGCACCTTCAGTTTCAGCCTCTAGAAGCCTCTCAAAAAGGAATTTCTTAGGCAACTAGTGATACAGTGGAGAGAATACTGGACTTGGGGTTAAGAAGGTCTGAGTTCAAACCCTCCATCAGACAATCACCAGCTGTAAGAGACCCCAGGTAAGCCACTTAACTGTTGTCTGCCTTGGGTTTCCCCATATGTAAAATGAGTATAATAATAGCACCTACCCCATAGGGTTGATGTTTGGATAAAATGAGATAACATTTATAAAGTGATTTGCAAATTTATAGTGTTACTTTAAGTATTTTATCATTATTATATATTATATATCTTATTTCTTAATTAATTAATATTATTATTATTTCAAGAAGTTTTCCTAATATTTTGTCCATACACTAAGATCAAAACAAGCTTTGAGAGAATTTGGTTTTAGCATTTTCCTTTATACCAGCTCCTGTAAAGCAGAACCTCTGATTGGACATTCTAAAGCAACTCTGATCTCTTCCCAGGTTCTAGGATTTTTTTTAGTGTTGGCTCTCACCAAATGAATGGAAAGTCTTAGAGTGTGGTGTTCTTTGTTTATCATGGCCTCCTACTCTCCTCTAGCATTTATTCAGGACAACAGTTTAGAATTCAGACTTCAGCTGTGAGGGGAAATCTAAGGAGAAATAACATTGCCTCCCTTATGGCACAGACTTTACAAAGTTATAGGGAGACCAGTGGCAGCAATGCCCTCCAGCACCTAGGAACATGCTGAGTGCATGCTGCTGAATTCAGAAAACAAGGTTAACTTCACCAGTCCTTTGGAGAAGACCCTGAAATGTTCTAATTATTGAATTACCCAACTTCAATCACTTTTAGAGGACCAAAGGTAGAATAAACACTACCAGCTCACCCTCTATACATCAGTGTGTTTCCAAGAGAGAATGAGAAATAATGAAACTCAAAAGGGGCTGTCTGAGCATTTGCTGGAATGGTTTGTCCTGATTCTGCTGTTTCTGCAGGTGTTTGCAGGACATGTGCAAGCCAAGGAGATCCCGTGACTTCTCCAGTGAATGTGCCCTCTGAACTGATAGACTGAATCTGAGGGCATGAGAATGGGAAACAGCACATGCACTCACTTTCAATGGGCTGTCATCCAGGGGTCATTACAGTACATTAAAGTGGTAAATGGGTCGATATATCACAGCTCCTCCAAAAAAGTACTTTGTACCTGGTAAGTGTTTATTTCAGTGTTTGTCAGATAGATAGATAGAGGGTCACGTGGATGGGTAGAATAGAGCACCCTTTGCATTAGGTTTATAGACAATATAAATGACAATAATATTCACAGACTCACTTGGGCTATCAAGAATTTAACCTTAACCTTAATCTACCAGTGGCCCAGGCAAATCACTAAGACTATAAAGTGCACAGCAGGTGCCCATCAGCATTAGTAGAGGGAGTTTATTCACTGGGAGTTCCCCTAAGACAATGAAATTTCAGGTCTGGTTAAAAAAAATGACCACTGTTTAAGTACTCTATTATAAAATTTAATAAAAAATTTAAAATAATAAAAACTGTTATTGTACAGTGCTTTAAAGTTTGTAAGTAATAGGAGTGTTGGAGAGGGTTTATTTGGTCAGGTACAGGTTGGATTAGATAAGGTTTGTCCCAACTCAATGATTCTGTAATTTGGGGCCATTTAAAGAAGTCCTCTTCTCTGATCTTAAAAAATACACAAACTAGGAGATGACTGGGGACCCAACCAAGGCCCCTCTGCAATGATCAGATAATTTTATGGGAAAATGTAGTAGGATTTACATACAAAGGGAGGTGCATAGTTTTGCTACTTAACTTCTTGGCTTTCTGACCTTTAAGGCATCCCAAAAAGTCCATCCTCTTAGACTTCATGTAAATGCAGTCTGCCCGCTGTGCTGATACACACAAACAGCTTTGGGCCACTGTATATGACATCCCTGGACACTGCTCTTAAGTGTATCCTTTGATCTCTGAAACGATGTTTACTTTTGGACTTGGGGAGCTTGTCTTGTCTGTAGGACGGTCAAGTTAGATTCATAATGACAAGGGAGGTGCCATCTTGATAGAGGAACTAGTTTTACATCAGTATGTTCAAATCTGAACCCAAGGTCATCCTGAGCTGCTTAATAGAACTTTCTGAATTCACTGGCTTTGGTCTCTACATGAAAGGCACCAGCATTTCAGAGACAAGAAGAACAAAACTGATCCACATCTGTACCAAAGGAAGGACAAAGAGAGGGAGATTGAGTGCGTTGACTTCCTCCCCATCAGAAACACATGTGGAGAGTTAAGACAAGGGCTGTTGGAGTTTTAAACACAGTATTTCAAATGAAGAAAAGTGTGCCTCTTGGGATCAACTCTGCAAATCCTGTCTGTCCCACACTTGTTCCCAAAAATTCCCAAGGCTCCACAGGGGCAGTCCATGCACAGGGCAGATCCATCAAGCAAATGAAGGAGAATTCTGTCCATAAATGGTCAGAATTGGAGTTAGGGAGAAGGATAGCTATGGGAATTCATGGGGCTACATGAGAACTACACCTGTGCTTTCATAGGTAGAGGGAACTCTCTGATGCAGAAAGTGCCTCTAGCAGCCTTCTCACCTTGGAGGAGGTGCACCAAGCCTTCTCTTCTGATTGCTGAGTCCCTACCCCTCATCATTTCATGAGCCTCCAGGCCATGCTTACTGAGCCCCCAGCTCCACTCCTCACTCCCCAGACTTCACATCTTTGACAGCAGCAATGCCTCCAATCTCCCTCTGTTTCCAGCTCCCCTTTATGTGTTTTACTTCTCCGTTAGAATGTAAGCTCTTTGGTGATAGGGACTGGTTTTTTTGCTTGCATATTTTTTTTCCCTAAGCACCCAGCACAATGCTTGGCACATAGCACCTAAGCACCTAATAAATATTCTATCTGTCTAGATTTCTCTCACCACATTTGGTACCATCTCTGCAGTTTATAGTTCCAGAGAGCTCCATACTGCAGTGGCATCACCCTGAAACAGAAACAGATCTCTGCCCACTGCATTATTGACTTAGAAAACCTCACATGAACATTATCTGTGTCATATTGCATTTTTATTTGTTGTGTTCATCTTTCTCGTTTTGTTAAATTTCCCAATTACATTTTAATCTGGTTCAGACTGTGAGTCTGACACCTCTGACCTAAAGGTGATGCTTCAGGGGCTAAGTCATTTCCCAGGAGTCACCCAGTCACTGTATGCCAAAAGTAGTTTTTGAACCCAAGTGTCTGCATGGCTTTGAGGTTGGTTCTCTATCCCACTACCCCTAAGCTGCCTCTGGGCCTACTAACATTTAGATAAAATTCCCTCTTTAGGGGGGAGGGGCAAACTAACTACTTAGGGCAGCTAGGTGGTATAGTGGATAGAGTGCTGTGCTTGGAGTCAGGAAGAGAGTTTCATGAGTTTAAATCTGGCCTCATACATTTATTAGCTGTGTGACCTCGGGCAAGTTACTTAACCTTGTTTGCCTCAGTTTCCTCATCTGTAAAATGAGCTGGAGAAGGAAATAGCAACCCACTCCAGTATATTTGCCAAGAAAACCCCAAATGGGGTCATAAAGAGCCGGACATGAATCAACGATAGTACGTCATTAACATACACCCATCTCCCCTAATTCTTTGGTCTTGACCCTGCCCCCACCTCTGCTTTAAGCAAGCCACCAAACAGACTGATGAAGCATCCTCC
Organism: Pseudochirops corinnae; assembly: GCA_028646515.1. Taxonomy (NCBI): domain Eukaryota; kingdom Metazoa; phylum Chordata; class Mammalia; order Diprotodontia; family Pseudocheiridae; genus Pseudochirops; species Pseudochirops corinnae. Next base: position 238,534,847 of record CM053587.1, on the reverse strand, counting down.
TTCCCTGCTAGGAGGATGTCAGCGTCATCAGGTGTTGCCTTGGCAACGCAACAACAGAGACCCGCTGAGAGAGGGAGAGGGAGCAGAGATAAAAGGAAACCAAACTAATGGAATAATAAGGGCCTGGGGTGAGTGAGTTAAAGATGAACAGGAAGGAACTCCAGGAAGATATTACAGAGCCATGAACTTGATCCCCAGCTCAGACAGCCTGGCCGAGGCAGGCGGCTGGCCCAGGAAGTGGGGTGCCAGCAAAGGCTCCCAGGAGACGCAGAAGCCGAGGGCCAACAGATTCCAAGAGATTTATTAGTTGAAATGTTGGGCTGGGGGACTCTGCAAACATCACTGTTTTTCAAATATCTTCCTCCTCAGTTTTGATCTTCGTTATGGTTCAAAAGCAGAGAGGCTTGAGACGTCCTCTTGCCCCTTAGATAACCTCATCTGGCTAAAGCTGACTCTTACAGCACATTTTCCATTCCCCAAGAAATGTTTGAGACTTATCTTCATCTTTTTCCAAGAATCATTTCCAGAACCTTACTTTTACTGCCACTAAATACATGTGTACATGAACAGTTATCTATTATATAACTACAGACACATTTATGTGTGCATATACACACACATATATATATGCATGCATATAAAATATGTGTGTACATATGTATACATGTGTATGCATATACATACACATCTATAATACATACATAGACATAGACATATACACATATACATACATATGCATATATATGTATATCTATCTATCTATCTGTCTGTCTATGTATACCGAGTTCTCCTTTCATTATTTTTAATAAACTTCTATGGGCATAGCTTAATATTTAATAGTTTCCCCCTCTCTCTGGTCCAGTTTTGTTGCTCTGTTCCAACCTCTGAGCTGCCACTAATATGTATATTATACATATATACCTATATAATATAATATTATTATTATTAATATTAATAATACTTATATGACCTTTGCCACATCACAACCCCTATGGACCTTCATTTTATCATCTGTAAAACATGGTGGGGGGAGGATGTGGGCTAGATGACCTCCAAGATTCCTGTCAACACTAAGTCTATGACTCTGTGGTCCTAATGTAAGACCTGAGATCTTCTGACCATTTGACTCATGACCAAAATTTCATTTTGAAGTTTTATTCTTTTAACTCAGATCATCCATCTGGAAGGGCCTCAGAGGCATGTAGTGCAACCATTTCATTTTACAGGTAAGAAAATGAATGAGGTGTAGGAAGGTTAAGACATTTGCCCAAGGTCACATGGCAAGTAAACAGCCAGAGGCAGAGACGTGAACCTGTGTCTTCTGGCTCCAGAACCAGTGCTTCTTACAATTGGGGATGTAGTTCATAAACAGAATATTTGTTGCATGTTATAGATGAGAAAATTAAGGTTTATAAAAGTTATATGACTTGCTCACAATCCCATCACTGGTAGTAATCAAAGATGATGGTCCAATTCAGGTCTTCTGATTTTAAGCCCAGCATTCTTTTTACAACTCTAAGCTAGGTGGCCTCTGGGTCCTTTCCAGTTCTAGGCCTCTGATCCTATGGGACTTATTATAATAGGGATAAAGCTTCAAAGTAAACTTGTGGACAAGAGTCAGCAGGATTTAATTTTATACTTAATTGAAAATGAAAAGTTTCATTACAATGGATTATTATAGCTAGGCAGTCCCATCTGCCTTTGTCCTGGCTAGAGAGATGAGTGGCAGGCTGGGAGGGCAGGACAAAAGATCACATGCTTCTCTGTACATGCCTCATATTCCCCCATAAACATACAATAACAGTAAATCTTGTTCTCTGTAGCTGAACCCTTACTCACTTCTCAACCCCTTGTAACCCTGTTCTCACTCACAACTCAATTGCAACTGCTCCCTCCAAAGATCTCTTAATGGTGAAATCTGATGGCCTTTTATCAGTCCTCATACTTCTGAACTGTAGAATTCTACCTTGCTGACCAACTCCTCTTACTTGATACTCTTTATTCCCTTAGTTTTCATTACGCTACTCTTTCCTGGTTCTCCTTCCAGTTGTCTGACAATCAGTCTCCTTTCCTGGAACATTAATCAGGTTATGTGCCCTTACTAGAAGTGTTCCTTAATGCTCTAATACTCTCTCCTGGATCTCCTCCCCTCTCTTTTCTTCTCTTCTCCTTCCCTCCCCTCCCTTCTTCTGTCTGCTCTCCTCTCTTATTCCCTCCTCTCCCTTTCTCTTCCCTCCCCTCTCCTCCCCTTCCCTGCTCTCACTTCCTTCCTCTCACTTCCCTCTCCTCCCCTCTCCTCTCCTCTTCTCTCCTCCCCTCCTCTCCCCTCTCCTCCTTTCTCCTCTCCTCTCCCTTATTTGATTAGTTCTCATATGTTCAATTACCATGTCTATGTGGATGACCCCCAGATCTAAATATGCATCCCTCATTTCTCTCCTGAGCTCTAGTCTCGAGTTATCAACTACTCACTTAGATATTTTGTAGGCATCTCAAACTCAACATATTGAAAATGGACTCAAATTTACCTTCTCCCTGAAAGCCTTTTCTCCTAACTTCTGCATTTCCACTGAGCTCACACACTTCCTTTCAGTTACCTAGGTTTGTAATTTCAGAGTCATTCTTGATTTCTTTCCTATATGAAATCAGTACTGTCATTTCTCCCTTGGCAGAGTCTGTTGCACTCATACTTGTTTCCCTGATGACACTCAATTCAATAGAGTTTTTGAGAGTACACACATCATAGATGGATACATTAAACCTCAAACCCATACTGCATAGTGCAGAGCAATTCAGAACACCTACTTAGAGCTTGGGAATTGAGTAGGACTTTGCTATAATCTTATCCACGTAACTTTCCAAAAGAATGAGACCATTCTGCTTTCCTATGAATGTTTCCAAAAATAGCAAAGATGTAGTTTCTCTTGTTCCATTCTCAAAGATTAGTTTCCACGTTAGAAGAAAACACCTTTTAAGAACTTTTTTTTAATCTCTGAAAGTACATTTAGATCAAATGCCTGCATTTGAGAAAGTGGAATCCTGGTTGGGATGGAAATAAAATGTTTTTAAATGCATTTCCAACATGATACAGCCAGATCCCACTCATTTTGCCCTCTGAACTCTCGCATTTGTTTTTCTTCCTCTTCAGTGTCTGTGTGCTTTCTCTTCATCCGTTCCCATTTCTAAAAGACTGGGAAATCTTCCTTAACAATGGCTCATTTATATAAGAGTTTGCAAGGCACTTCACAAGAACCTGGCATTTTCCTTTATGGAAAAAGAGACCAAGGCTCAGGAAAGCTCCTGTCCAAGGCCACCTTGCAAAGTGAGGTCCGAGATGCCCACGTCTATCTGATTACTAATCTGGAACTCCATATGTTACCTCATAGAACTCTAACTCTGATCACACAGGATTATCGAAAGGGTCACCTTGGATTTAGTTGGTGGTTTAGAGGATGGAGACTTCAGCTCATTTTAGTGTTTTCCAGTTCGATTTTGTATGTAAATACTAAATGCAGCTTCGCATATTTATCTAATATAGCAGTTCTTTTTGTGGTGGCAAAAAAAAAAAAAAACCCTGAAGAATGGCCGAATAGATTGTGTTATGTGAATGTGATAGAATACTATTGTGCAGTAAAAAAAAAAATAAGGAAATAGATGGTTTTAAGGAGACATGGAAAAACTTATATGAAATGATACAGAGGGAAGTAAACAAAACCAGAACATTTTATACTATAACATCAATATTATAAAAACAACAATTTTGAAGACTTTTATAAACTGATGAAAGATGAAGTAAGCAGAGCCAGAAGAACAATTTATAGAACAACAACACTATAAGGACAAACAAGTTTGAAAGCTTTAAGAACTAAGATGAACATCTCTCTCAGGAAGTGGATAGCATGATTCCAGAAGACCGGTGGTGCAACATGCTATCCACCTCTTGAGAGAGATAATGGATTTAGGGTGCACAATGAGGCATATATATTTCTGAACACAACAAATGAGGGAATTTGCTTTGTTTGACTATGTGTATTTGTTATAAAGAATTTGTTTAATTTTTCTCATTTTTTCCCTTTAATTTATTAGAAGATGGGAGAGAAAATAGATCTCTGTTCATAAGAAACAAAATCCTTTTTAAAAATAGAGAGGCTGGGGAGGCTACAGGTATGTAATGTTGCCTGCATTTTCAGATGACGTTACTGTATGTTAGTTGTCTTCCTCCTTCTCTTCCTCCTCCTCCTCCTCCCCTCTTCCTCCTCCTCATTCTCCTACTCTTCCTCTTCTTCTTCCTCCTCCTCCTTCTTCTCTCTCCTATTATAGAAATATAGAATAACTATCTTCTTCCCTCTCTCCCTTTCTCTTTCCTTCTCTCCTCCCTTCCTTCTTCCTCCTTGTCCTACTTCTATTTCTTCCCCTCCTCCCTCTTCTTCTTTTCAGTCTTCCCCACCCCACAGTCATTATTGAGGGGGGCAAACCCTTCAGAGAAGAGACCATACATCCCTGCTATCATCACCACCACCAGAAGTCTGCCAACTATCAACAAATGGGCAAGGTAGCCAGACTAGCTGAAGTGAGAAGGCACCTGAGGTAGAGACAAAAGGTAGCATGTACCAAATGGACCAAACCACCTCAGCCACCCTCTTTTCTTTGACCTTGGTGGAGACAGCTCAGGATCCTTGCATATAATAGTCCCTGAGAACAAGAATGCACCCCCAGATGATCAGTTTTGCTTCCAACTTGGCCCTTGTAACCATTATTGAAGGAAGAAACCCTTGTGGAAAATGGGCTCACTTTCTCAGACACCACCAGCACCAACTGCCAACCAACTACTTCCAACTAGCAGGTAAGTTCCAAGAACCCTGAAAACTACAGCATTCTCAGAATACCAACCCTGCTTTTAGCCTGGACCCTGCAGTAGGGAAGCAACAGTTCTAGAGATTAGATGTAGCAGTTTCTAATACAGGACTGTAGCATCTGCCTCTCATCAACTGTATTACTGAAGATTTGGAAAAGAAGATTCTCACCACTTAAGTCTATGACACCGTCAAATGATTCAACCTTATTCAATAATATAGTTTTATTAAATGACATTAAAGAAAATTAAATGCTATCTGCTTTTCTACTGTACTCTAAGAACTGTTGGGTCTTTCTAATCTGAACCAATAGCAGAGACTTCTTATAAATGTTCTTTCTTATATTAGGATGTGAGCACCTTGAGAACAGGAACTATCTTGATTTTCTATTTGTATCTCTAAGGCTCAGCATAATACTTTGTTTTCAATAAAGACTGTCAAAGTGGTTTTTCATTAATTCAAGTCTAATCCTTCTTCCATATAATAACCCTTTAAATACTTGAAGACAGCTATCACATGCCTCCTATATCTCTTTACACCAAGCTAAACACCACCAGTTCCTTCAACTCACCCTCATATTTCATGGACTGACTTGAATGGGATACTGATTTGAAAGGGGACTGGGATGAAGGGCCCTTCACCATCTCTGTTGCTCTACTCTAGAAAGCTCTTCATTTTTAAAAAGTCCTTCTTACAATTGGTATCCAGAACTGAAGACAATATTTCAGATGGGGTCTGAGTACATTAGTACTATCACCTTCATACTTCTGAAAGGTATGCCTCTTGAAATGCAATTTAAGATTGTAGTCTTAGCTTTTTTGCCTGCCATATCATAACTAATTCTATTTAAGTTGTAATACACACACACATACATACACACACTGTATGTTAATGATACTTGCAGCTACTGTGGAGGTATAAGACCAATTAACACCAGCACACAGAAGGGCTAATAGCACAGGTTCTTTGATCTGCTTTTCTTTTCTTTTTTCTTTCTTTTTAGAGGGGGAAGGCAGAGAAATTGGGGTTAAGTAACTTGCCCTAGGTCACACAGCTAATTTTTTTTCTTTCTGTTAAGTGTCTGAGGCCAGATTTGAACTCAGGTTCTACTGATGCTAGGGCTGGTGCTCTATTCACTACACCACCTAGCTGCTCCAATCTGCTTTTCTAAAGGAAAGATAGCTTCAAAGGGGTCAACAACTTTACTTTAATTAAACAATGCAGACAGATGAGTAGAAAGAAGTGAGTATCCAAGAAAGAATTCAATAGACAGGGCTCCAACTGTCTAAACAAAGTAATAGATACATAATTACCAGACCAGGGAGCACTGACATCTGGGTTCACAAAGCCCAGGGGTCCCTTAACAATGGCTACACAGAGTCTCGTCTGGTCAAATCATAAAGAAACATTCTTCCCATGAGTGAACACCAAAGCAAAATCTCACCTCAGAATAGATAGATAGATAGATAGATAGATAGATAGATAGATAGATATAGATATAGATATAGATATAGATATAGATATAGATATAGATATAGATATAGATATAGATATAGATATAGATATAGATATAGATATATACACACTTTTGACTAATAGGCTTCAAGCTAGAAGGTACCACAACCCATGTGACTCAGTGCCTAATTGGCTTAGTACCAAAAGGTGTGAAAGTCTTCCTGCAAGCAAGTTTCCCTGTAAGCAAGCTTCCCCTTAAGCAAGTTCCTCCCCCAAGGCAATATAAATCTCCCTGAATATGGGCTCCACCATGACTCAGGATGTGTCACAGCTGTGAATTGGGTGGGAGCTCAAAGGAGCAAGACATTTGTGATTAAAATACCTGTGTACCTCTAGACCTAGGAACACAGCTCCTGTTTCAAGGAAAAAAGGGAACACATGGTCACATAGGCCTATTAGCAGATAGGAAAGATCTTATATTCCATTAACCCTACACACATACACACACACACAACCAGATCTCTTTCAGAACTGCTGCCTATGTCTTCTTCATGCTGTAATTATAAAATTAAATTTTTGTGTGTCCAAGTACAAGATTTTACTTTTATTCTTATTTAATCTCATCTTCTTGGATTTAGCCCAAGGCTATTCATATCCTTTTGGGTCTTGATTCTGTTACCCACTGTATTTGCTATCTCTCCCAATTTTGAATCATCTGAAATTTTGATGAGATGCCATTATGTCTTTATTCAAGTCATTGATAAGTCAGTTGGCACAAGGTCAGTCATAAATCAGGGCTACTCCACTGGAGACCTCCTGCCAGGCTGACATGGAACCATTAATAACTACTCTGTGCATCCAACCATTTCTGAATCCATATAAATGCATTACCTTCTAGTCTTTTTATTTTCTCCACAAGAACGGTATGAGATGCTGTATACCTACTAGTTGGTAGTTGCTAAAATCTAGGTAAACTATATCCACAACATTTCCTTCATCTATTAATATTTCATAATCCTGTCAAAAAAGGAAATGAGGTTAATATGGCATGACCTATTGTTGATGAAGGCATACCAGACTACTATTACACCAATACTACTACACCACACTACTACACCACTACACCACATGCTGGCTCTTTGTATAATCATAGGTTCTCATCTGGTATGTTCACCAATATTCCTTTAGTGACCCATTCTAGAACTTTCCTAGGAATGAAGTCAAGCTGAGCAACCTATAGTTTGAAGGTTCTGCCCTCATTCTTTTTTTTCCTAGAAAATTAGAATACCTTTTGGCAGGTAAGTGGTATGGCGCATAGTTTGGGAACCTGACTCAGGAAGATCTGATTTTAAATCCTGCTTCAACTACTTATTTGTAGTGTGATCCTGGGCAAATCACTTAATCTCTGTCTGCCTTGGTTTCCTAATATGCAAAATGGAGATAATAACAGCATGTTCTTTATAGGGTTGTTGTAAGGATAAGATAAGACAGTATTTCTAAAACACTTTGCAAACAAAGTGCTACATGAGTAACTATCATCATCATCATTATTTGTCCTTTTCCAAACTTATACTACCTTGCTCATTTTCCATGATCTTTCAACTGTGGCTCAACAATTACATCGGCCAGTTCTTTCAGTACCCAAGGTTGTAGTTCACCTGCACCAGGTGACTTGAATTCATCAAGGGCGGTTAGGTGCTCTTACTCCTTGCTTACTTTAGGTATCGATTATGTGCTTGTCATTTTTGTTTTGATCTTTTCAGTATAAAGGTCACTCTCCCGGGCAAAGAAAACAAAAGAAAATTAAAAATGATAAAGCTCTGACTTTCCTCTGTCAGTTGTCTTTATCCCATTTAGCCCCAAGCAAAGGTCTTATCCTATCTTTGATCTTCCTTTTTCTCCTAGTACAGCTAAAATCGTTGGTTTTTTTTTTTGTTACCCTTAACTTCCCTCACCACCCTCAGCTTATCCTGAGCTTTAACCCTTCTGGACTGTATGAGTCTTACTCATGTAGTTTCCTACATCACCCTTTCTTCCCTTTCCTCCCCTCCCCTCCCCTCTCCTCCTTAACTCCCCTCCTCTCCCCTTCCCTTCACTCCCTTCTCTTCTCTCTCTTTCTGAATACAATCAGGATTAAGTGACTTGTCCAAGGTCACGCAGCTAGTAAGTGTGTGAAGCCAATTTGAGCTCAAGTCCTCCTGACTCCAGAACTGGTGTTCTTTCTACTACACCAACTACTGTACATTTCTCTTAAAAATCTAAGTTGTTCTTCATTCTGCCCTCTGGGATCAAGCAGAACAGGTCTAACCCCTTTTACACGTCATCCCTTTAAATCTTTGAAATCTGTTATGTACCTCCTAAGTTGTCTCTTCTCTATGTTGAATATCCCCAGTTGCTCTAACTTTTTTGTGTCATAGACTCTCACCCTCTTTGACAGGCTGATGAGTCCTATAGACCCCTTCTCAGAATAACATTATTAAATGCATAAAATACTGTTGCCAAAATAATTGAACAAGGCAAGTTCATGGACCCTAGTTTAAAACCTCTTGTTCTAACTAAACTTTCCATGGCATGATACCAAGGCATTTCTCAATTCTGTTCTTCCTCTGAGCCCTTGGGTCTGAATTAGCTTTCAGAGCTGGGAACAAAAGTGTTGATCAAGAACCAGGCGGTCGGGATCAAGAACTAATGCTTAGTCAGGAGTCAAGTACAGGGTTAGCTCTGGAACAAAAGATTAGAGATGGGAGCAAGGTTTGTTTATGTCCATGCTTAAGGAACAGATATTCCCCGGAGCACAGAGCCAAACCAAACTTCAAGTGCAAGCTGTGAAAGGAAAAACTGATTCTTTGAGAATGCAATAGTTCAAAGGATTCATTTCCTATGTTTAATTTCCTCTTTTTCCTCCCTACGCTTGCTTTTAAAATTAAACAGTGCTATTTGTTATTCTACATAAGCCATATAATATTCTTATAAATGTCGGGACATGTGGAAAAGCATGTGAGTGAGGGGTCCTGGGGTTGTGGATCGAGAAAGAGACAGTACCAGATGATGCTAAGTGCTTTCTCTTCTGCTGCTCATGTCTCTCTGGCCCTTTCCCAATCCTGCCTGTTCATCTGGATATTAGTAATTCTGACCCTGAATTTCCTGTGCCTGACTTTGGCTTCACAACCTGGTGCCACAAGCCTCCTATACGTCTGTCTGATTTCTCCTTTTATTGGTTATATCTACTTTACCTCAGAAACCATAGGTTTCTATGGTCTTAATATTCTATGGTTCTATAGAAATTATAGACCATGGCTCCTGGGTGAACTTTTATTAATACTTGAATCACCCAAACCACAAGCATTTGTCAAGTCCTTGCTATGTACAATTCTAGGCACTGTACTAGACACTAGAGATATAAAGACAAATTGTACATACCCTCAAGGAGCTTACACATTATATTAATGTATAAGCAGTTGGTGGTGATGCTTGATGGGAGTTAGAGGTTTAAAGTAAAAGGTTAAGCACAAAGGTGCTAACATCCTCCTCTGGTCTTTGGAAAGTGAGTATATTCACTCTCCCAAACCATAACATTCTCCTTCCACTGGGTAGATCTATTTCCTAGTCAATGGGACAAAACATCATGGGTCACCCATACCTACTCTTCTCGCCAGACTACCATGGCTACCTGGATGGTGGTTTTACCCTAGAGGAAAATAAAATGAAGGACCCAGATCCTCATAGCTCAGTATTCTTTGCTAGAGGGCTTATGAGTTACTTTAAAAAGCAAATGAAATGAATAAAACCAAAACCATAAGATTCTCTCATGATTTTAACTCGGGAATTCCAGTGGAAAAGAGTTTGAGTGGGAAGAAAAGTATCCCTCTGCCTTGTCATTCAGTGCAAGCACTCATCACCTCACACTTTATTATTATTACAATAGCCTGCTGGTGGGTCTGCCTGTTTCAAGTCTCTCTCTGCTCCAATCCATCCTCTATTCAGCCAGGTCTGACATATCACTCCCTCTACTCAATAAGCTCCAGTGGCTTCCTTTTGCTTCCAGGACCAAATACAAAATGTTCTATTTGGCATTCAAAGCCCTGCATAACCTTGCTCACTCTTACCTCTCCAGACTTCTTATGCACCTTACTCCTAGACCATTCCCTTTGATCCAGTGACACTAGTCTCCTGGCTGTTCCACAAACAAGACACTCCATCTCTGGCAGAGCCCATGTCTGAAACTATCTCCCTTCTCTGCTCCCACTACTGACCTCCCTGGATTCCTTCAAGTCCCAACTAAAATCCCACTTCCTAGAGAAAGCTTTCCCTAACCCTCTAATATACACACTGTGCTCTCCCTCTTTAAATTAACTCCCATTTGTCCCATATGCAGCTTGTTTTGTATGTGTTTGATTGCATGTTGTCTTTCCCATTAGATTGGAAGCTCCTTGAGGGCAGGAACTGTCTTTTGCCTCTTTTTTGTATCCTCAGAACTTAATGTAGTATTTGGCACATAGTAGGGACTTAATAAATGGTTGATTGATATTTATCTCTGTACTGCAAGCAAATCAGACTTTCTCTTGCTACCCTCTGTTAACTAACAAAACATAACCAAACATTCACAATATGCAATCAAACAGGTAAGGGGAGAGGCCGTTAGTCAAAACTAGCATTTCCTAGTCAAGAATCACAGTTCAAGTCTTAGAAACTCTCAAACATGTAGCGGCATTAAAGGATGCATCTACACGTAGTAAAGTGTAGCAGTAGGGGAAGCAGTAAAGGTAATTTTGGTATCACTGTATTTTAGCTCAAAGGAAGCTCAGTATATCTCAAAGTGAGAAAATTATGAGAGATAAGAATATGAACATTTGGTATGAATAGGAAAAGGTGTCCTCTTAAGGTTATGATCAAATCATCTAGAAGTCATTATTAGAGTTGGCATTAGGGGCTGGGGAGATTCTTCTTGGCACCCAAATTTTTAAAAAAAAATGTTATCTTCAAAGTTTTTAGCCAATTTTGAAATGTCATAGTTCTGATACATCGGTATATTCCAACCACATTGCCAAGTGTAAGCCCAGGCAAACACTAGATCATGGTTATAGTTGATGTTGAAACGAAAAGTCTGGGCCGATAAACTATCCCTCCCTCACAAAGCAGTTATGACTGCTCATAATTTTATTTAAGAGTAAGACAGTAATTTTTAAGGTAGCAATGAAACCAGAAATTATGAACTACTTAAAAAATAGAGAAAATTTTGTATGGTTGACTGCTGGGTGCAAGGAAAGGAGGGAGAGGAAAAGAAACACTTTACCATCTTTTGACTATCTCAGCTCTAGGCCATTCCAGCAACACCCATCCTGAGGCACTTGACTAGATGGAGTCAGATCGAGCTGTCTTGAGACACCTCTAGTCTTTGTTCCCATACAAAATGCCTTCTGGTGAATCTCTCTGTCTCTTTTTGGGTCTATCTCTGCCTCTCTTTTCTGTCTGTCTGTCTCTGTCCCTTTCTGTCTCTGTCTCTGTTTCTCTGTCTCTTTCTCTCTGTCTCTCCCTGTGTCTTTGTCTCTCTTATTCTCTCTCAAACACCACTAGTTAAAAGTTTTCTATTATAATATTTCCATGCACAATTTCCTTTCCTCCTTTACCCTTCTCCTCCTTTTCCCCTTATGTTTACTATCTTTTCCCTCTGGGCATAGTCTGTCCATACAGGCTACAATTCTCAGAAATTGATGACACTCAGTTCTGGAAGTCTTCCTTTTTCTGCCTGTAGCTGGGGCAGTCCATCTCAGAGCCTGGTTACAAAGGCACACAAAGGTGTGTCATTCTCAACCCCTCACTATTTTTTCACCTCCTTTTCCATATCCAGTGAGTTGACAAGTCCTCTTGATTCTACCTTTGTGATATTTCTCATATATGCACCCTGGTACATGCCTTCTTCCACCTCGTGCCTGTACTGTTGAAATAACCTGCTGGTCTCCTTGCTTCAAGTTTCTCCTCACTCCAGGCTATTCTCCATTAAGGTCTGATCTAAAGGCCAGGCCTGACCACGTTACCTCCCTATTGCATGGCCAGCTCTATTGGCTCCTCATTGCCTATATATATATGGAGAGAGTGAGAGAGACGGAATATCTTGTTCAATATATATATATTGCTTTTTGGAGGGAGGAAGGTAGGGCAATTGGGGTTAAGTGACTTGCCCAAGGTCACATAGCTAGTTTTGTGTTAAGTGTCTGAGGCCAAATTTGAACTCAGGTCCTCCTGACTCCAGGGCCGGTGCTCTATTCACTGTGCCACCTAGCTCCCCATCTTGATATTTTTGTTGGCCTTTTCCCCATGCCTGGATTCTCTTCCTCCTCATTTCTGTCTTCTGGTTTCTCTGACTTCCTTCTGGTCTCAGCTAAATCCATTTTCAACAAAAAGTCTTTTCCTGATTCCCCCTTAATGCTAGTGTCTTCCTTTTGAGACCACCCCCATTTTATCCTCTATATATCTCGTTTATACACAGTTGTTTGCATGTTTGCCCCATTAAACTGTGAGCTCCTGAGAGCAGGGATCACTTTTGCCTTTCTCTGTATTCCCAGGACTTAGCACAGAGCATGTAGTAGGCTCTTAATAAGTGCTACTGACCGGACTTAATATGTAAGTGGATACAATACATATTTATGTATATGTACATATATTCACATATATGTAGTAAAAAGATTAAGACTGATCTTATAATTTTCTCACTGATCTGATTTATAAGAAATTGATTTTGTACTGTAACTGCTTGAGTCATGGCTCTTTGTCTTTGAATTTAGTTCAGAGTTCAGCTGGCTTGTAATGGGTTAAATGTAAAAATCCATCTATTCTTGACTAAAGGGATTCTGCTAACCTTGAGGAATGTGTATGAGCAGAAAGGGAGTTTGGGCCTGATACCTTTACTGCACCAAGGTATCCTTCAAGGGTGGACATCTGATTTTCTGTCCAAAAGTCTGGGCCACCATCTTGCACCTGAATTCAAACAATGAGCACTCCTTAGTCTTGTGAGAGAAGGAGGGTCATTGCTTGTCCCAATTACTGAACTACCAACCAAAACTAGTGTCCCCTGTGCCTCAGCCTTGTAACCAATGGGGTTACCCTCAATCTCATGATAGTTCATCTACCCTGTTCTGTTCTTTGTTCTGTGCTCCCCAAAATCTATAATACGGAAATTGTCCTTTTGCTCAGGGTCTTTGGCATTAATGGAGGCAATCCACTGACCCATTTATTGACCAACAGCATGATGTAAAACTCTGAAAATAAATGACCAAAGAGTCACAGAGTTATGCAATCACTGTTTACTCTGAAAAATACCAAAGAGCTCACAGAGGTAATACCTCAACTGTTAACTCTGAAAAATAAAATAAAATTAAAATTAAACTTAAACCAAAGAGCTCACAGAGGTCATAGACAAAAAGCCTTGTTTATTCTATTGGAGGAGGGAAATTAGATAGGAGTGCTGGGTTCTCTTCTAAGAGGAGACCCAAAGCAGTGAGGGCTGAGCCTTCATACTTAAAATAGTAGCTAGACAAAGAAACAGTGAGCTGCAGCTGTGGCCATGAAGAGGCAAGTTTGATTCATAGCAGGGCTTCATGACCAGAATATGGTTCCTGCAGGTGCTTGTCTGAGCTCAGGGACCACCTGGGGCTGGTGTGAAACAATTCTGTGATTCCACTGCAGCAGACATCATCCAGAGCATGAGCACAAAGGAAAGTTGTTATACCAAGCTCGGGGCACAGCTTGCTTATTGAACCTTAGCTCTGGAAAACAGGGTGTCTCCTAATGGTGAAAAGAGAGGGGTCATTTTGGCTTGGGGATCCTGACAATGCTTCTGCTAATAAATGTTATCTATTCAGAGTTCTGCTTCAGTTTACCCTTTTGTTAAAATTCGGTTGTGACAACAGTAAATACATTTCCTTAAGAAAAGTCACTGTTTCCTATTTGAGACTTTTCCAAAAGACAAGGTTAATAGATTTTTATGAACTAGGAGACTGTATATGCATATACACAGGCATATATGTAAATGCTGTTACTTACAACATTTAATATATGATTATTTGTATTACATATGTGTGTAACTATGTTAGCTTTCCCCTTAAATCTCCACATGCTTTTCAGAACAGGGTTTCTGGGATTTTAGCTGAGGAATCTAGATATAGCAACAATAGTTAATATTCAGATATCAGAGACTCTGTTATAAATTGATGATATTGTTTATTTCTCTTGAACTTGAACCCTGACACTAGTGAATTCTGCATATTGGTTCAGCAGTCCTGAGTCCCTTCCTTGCTAGGGCTATCTGTGCAATGCCAAGAGATTCTTTGTGATTGTAATCTATTGCTCTGACCCTTTCTGGTTATGAGGTCTAAAAAGCCATTTGACTTATTCTAGATCAAATAAATGGTTTAGCTTCTCAGTTTTCCTGAATTTGTGATGGTTGGGGTTTTTTCCCACTGAAACAACCTAATCCATCAACCACTTTTAGTGCTTTGTAGATGCAGTCTAAATGTCCCCCAAAAATAAGCATTAATACTAAATATTTTTAGTGGCATTGCACGTAGTCTTAATGGTCTCCTCTCTGCACTTCTGGCACAACTGCTATGGAGGTATAGTTTGGAATATTCAGGCTTTGTTTACTGTTCCCATCTGAGACGTGACTTCATTAGGCATGATGGGGAGTAAATAAGGAGAGACCCAATTCCATCTGCCTGGAAACTCATAACTCCTTATCCTTTTATGGACATAGCACTACTGAAACTATCAGTCCTTGTTCTTTATACTATATAGAGACTGCCTGGAATGAAAAAAAAAATAGAAGTATCATGTTTCTATCCTCCTTTCTTTTTCTAAGGTTTTTTTTTTCCTTTTTATTAGGCTGGAGGTGTCAGGAAGGCTTTATGGAAGAGAAGACTTTGAGTGAGGCCTTGAAGGATATGATGTAGTATGAGTGAAACTCAGAGATTATTTTATTTACTCCTCACAATACTCTTGGAGTTGGGGAAGAGTTGGGGAGGAAGAGAATTCATAATAGGTCTAGAGCAGGAAGAGACCTCAGATGTCATCTAATAACACTCTCATTTTGCAGACAAGGAAACTAGGACCAGAGAAGCTTTGTCAGTGACTTTTTTATTTCCTACAAATATGGTACAAGTGATTCAAATGATTTTCCTGTGCATATTGTACAATCAATTTAATAACAGGCATGTTTTCCAACATTCTTAGGAAATCCCTTTGGATCTGACTCTCATGTTGCTTTTTGCTGGTGTGAAGGATCCGACTGCCCTCTGGCACTATTTGGAATCCCTATGATTCTGTGTGGACTGTCTAGGCAGAGTCTCTCTTCTTTGATCTATCAGTTTAGTGACTGTTTCCCACTTTTTCCTCCATTCTCCTTCTCTCTCTCTTAATTGTGGCTCTCTCCCTGTCCTGTTATTGACAAATTGTCCTTCATATTAGAAATGTTCCCTCACTATGTGCCAAGTCTTGTGTTTAGTGCTAGAGAGACAAATGCAAAAGACAACCCTTACCCTCAAGGAGCTTACATTCTAATGGGTGGAGGTAACATTAATATGGGGAATAGTAGCCTGGGAATTCATTTGAGATATCAGATTTACTCTAAACAAAATCATAGTTTTGACATGTGAAAATTTAGTATAAATAAAATAAATATAATATGATAAATAATATAATTTGTAAACATAAATATAATTTAATTTAATATAAATAAAATATAATCAGATACCTGACGCTTTAGAGCATCTAGAGGGGAAAGCCATTGTATAATATTTTGTTTGTTGTACAAAATTTCAGCTGTCAAAGGTATTCAGGTGGAGGTTTGGTGACCATGTAAGAGAATTCCCGTTCAACTGTCAAACTAAATGAGTTCTGAATTCCTTCTGTCTCTGAGGTCCTGTGAGTTTCTTCATTTCAGAGAGAGGTGGACAAGATAAATTCGAACACTAACATTCTGTGGGAAACATTGTCCCATTAAAGGCTGTGACTTTTTCAAAACCTAAAAGGACATTTTGTTTTCTTGAAATTGCGTTTATCCTAGAAAATGTAAGACATGAGATTGCCCTCAGAATAGCAGTCTTATAGCCTGACTCTAGACATCCGCCCAAGTTCTCTTCCCTATCTCCAGCAGACCTCTTGGAGCAGCTGTAGAAGACTAGCTCGCCCTCCCCAAACTTCAAATCTAGGTAGTAGGAGCAGCTTAGCTAGAGAGGAGGCAGAATGAAGATTTTATCTTGGACAGTCAGATACTCACTCAATTTGGTGATTTTTCTCCCCACTTTAAGATATTTACTTCGTATAAAATATACCTCTAGTGTAAGGATACCTCTTAGGTTGTCTGGTGAAGTTTATGGACCTGTTTTTGGAATAATATTTTAAAATAGTTGAAGGAAACACTAAATTTCAGTGAGAAGTGAGTGAAAAATCAAGAGGTAAATTTCTCTCCCATCCAAGTTCATGAACCCCTGAAATCTATTCATGGTTCTCAGGTTAAGAACCACTGTTCTAATGGATTCACGTCATAGAATGAACAGAGATTTTGTTCTCAAAGAGAAGGCAGATAGCCTATTGGGTCTGGAAGAAGATGTCCATGTAAGATGAAGTATGCATGAGGAAAGAGCTGATTAGGTTTCTCTGATCACAGTAATGAATTTACTTATTCCTGGGCCTTTTTTGGTGACTTTTGGAAGCACCTTCCCTCCCCACCTGTAACAGCAAGCACCCTAGCATACATAGGGCGGCTACTAGCACAGGTTCTTAGATCTGCTTTTCTAAAGGAAAGCAACTCAAAATGGGTTAACAATCTTACTTTAATCAA
>CM053587.1:238490804-238517208 GCA_028646515.1 Pseudochirops corinnae | reverse complement strand
AGACCCACTGCCCAATCATAAAGCTACAAGGCAGGGGCATTCCTGGAAAACAAGCCTGGCGCCACAGGCTCCACATGACCACATTCAGCCTATTAGGGAACAGAGTATACTTTCAAATATCCAAAGGTCCTCAGAGTCACGTAGCCACATTAGCAAAGGGCCTAGGGGCAGGGAAGATCTTCAGATTCCCATAACACCACCCCACCCCACCCCAGGGTGTTAGCGTTCCTTGTTAAGAGGACAAAAGATAATCTGTTGATTAAGTTTCAGTCAGTGAGCCTGCCCCCCCCAAGACGAATTGCTTGGTTTGAAGTTGTCCCTTGGAGCTTTCTGAAAGATGGATGATAGCGATGGGAGCTCACCTCAAAATAAATTAGTTGGATTGTAGATTTAGAAATACAAGGGACCACCAATGCCATCTGGTTCAACCATTTATATACATATATGTGTGTGTGTATATGTATATATGTGTGTATATGTGTGTGTGTGTGTGTGTGTGTGTGTAAAATTTTGCAGGCAAGGAACCTGAGGACCAGAGAAGGTTTGTCAGTGACTTTTTTTATTTCCTACAAATATGGTACAAGTGATTCAAATGATTTTCCTGTGTGTATTGTACAATCACACACTCATATATATGTGTGTGTGTGTGTGTGTGTGTGTGTGTGTGTGTGTGTGTGTGTGTGTGTGTGTGTGTGTGTATGTGGGTGAGAAATCTCACTTACCCAAATCAAAGGAATGTAGAAGAGAGTTTTGGGTGAGAGAGAGGGTACGGATTCCACGCAGGTAAAGTCAAAGGGTCTCTGACTTCTCATTGGAGGAGGGGCGGAGTCTCGTTTCAGAGCGAATTTAAACAAAGAAAGGTTCTCCCCCTGTCCCACTCACCTTTTGCTTGTGCAAAAGGTAAGGGCGCACAGTCTTACGTAGACAAGCAACTCCCGTGAGATTTTGTCCTCACCCTGTTCAGATCCGCCTCTCCTGACCCACAACAAAAAGTCTCTGATTTGCATTCTAATACTGCCTTTGGAGAATCTCAACTTTAAAGGCTTTCCATTCACATATATATACATGTATATACATATATATAGACATATAGATATAGGTATTCGATACCCTCTCTACTATACTTCATTGCTTTGTCCAATTTACTTTCTCTTCTTTGTGAAGGGCAAGCCATGGAGTGGAGTGATAAACATGGGAGATTACATGCATTCTTGTGGAAAGTGGTATTCAGTGGAATATTGCAGGATTACATTGCTTGCAAGACCAAACTTGAGTCTCCCCTGAGGAAATTCCAAATCATGGCATGGCTCAATTAGGATCGAAGACTTTAGGACCCTGGGAAAAGTAGGACTCACTAGAAAAGCAGGATAATTGTATTAATTGTTAATGTACCAAGGCTAGTAGGTGTTTTTTATGTTCCTTTAGGAGCCCCTTGGCATTTTCTTCAGGGAAAAATACAGTCTGTTCCCTACCTGATAAATGTGTTGTTACTTTGAATGCTGGGAACTCTATTACCCACATTTGTGGAGCCCTAGGCATGACTTTTACATAAGCTCTAATAGGAGATTTTTCCAGTTTAAACTCTGGAGAGGCATAAAAGGCCAATGAGATAAATTATTTGGGGGGGGTCAGCTCCCAAGATGAAATGCAGTCCATGTTAACCCAGAGGATATATTTATTGCTGGGTCATTTGATATACTTATGTGGACCTAGAGAAACGTCACTTTTCATTTCACTTGGCACTCCCCAAAGTAAGTTTAGACTCACTAGAACCCACATGACTATATCTATATTTGGGTAGTAAGTCCTCCCATACACCAGTATGGGGTAAGGCTCCAGTTACTCAAGAATAATTATTCTTTCCAGAAACCTACTAGTTGGTCAGAATTGAACAATCGGAAAATGAATGAGGAACTCAACCATTTAAACAGTCCCTTTTGTAGGCTAATAGCCAGAGAGGCAATGGCAGCCACAATAGTTGCCTTCCTTTCTCTATATTGGTTTTTGTCCTATGGGAAAACATCATACAGAGAGAGAAGGCAACAGTTCTTTTGTGTCCTCCTTTAATCCCATTTTATGAATTGTTGTAAAGTTCCACATTGGTGGAAAAGACTGTCCCTGCAATTAATAATAATATTGTGATCTTCAATATTAATGTCCCAGAAGTTCATATGAGGGATGTGTTTGAGCCTTTGAAGACACCAAATTAGAAAAGACTCCATCTCCAATCTCAATGAAAAATAATGAGCCTAATTCCTAATTAGGGAAATAAACCCAACTCCTATTGGTGAAATAAAGTAGTTAATCATTGTCAACCAGAGAGGAAAGCTGCCTTTCTCAACAAAATGGACTTGCATCTAATTTATTTGTACTAATCACTTGAAGAATGTGAAACGCCTGATCCTCTGCCTGCTAACTACAGTCTCTTCACAAATGGATAAGTCTGACTTATGGAATAATTTTTTTTAAAACTTTCTTCTTAAATAGATAACATTAATACAGCATGTTAATGTTTGCAAAACACTTTAAACTTGGTATGTAACTTTATTTTTCCAAAAACTCTGTAAGGTTGGTACTATTTGTTGTTTAGGCATTTTTCAGTCATGTCTGAATCTTTTTTTGTGTGCTTTTTTTTTATTTTTGGAGAGGGGAAGGAGGGCAATTGGGGTTAAGTGACTTGCCCAAGGTCACTTGGCTAGTGTGTTAAGTGTCTGAGGTTGGATTTGAACTCAGGTCCTCTTGACTCCAGGACCAGTACTCTATTCACTGCACCATCTAGCCACCCCTCATGTCTGACTCTTCATGGCCCCATTTAGGGTTTTCTTGGCAAAAATACTGAAGTGGTTTGTCATTTCCTCTCCAGTTCATTTTACAGATGAGGAAACTGAAGCAAACAGGGTTAACTGACTTGCCCAGGGTCACACAGCTAGTAAGTATCCGAGGCCAGATTTGAACTCATGAAGATGAATTTTCCTGACTCCAGGTCTGGCACTCTATCTGCTGTACCATCTATTATATCTATTTTATTGGGGCAGCTAGGTGGTGCAGTTAATAGAGCACTGGCCCTGAAGTCAGGAGGACCTGAGTTCAAATCCGACTTCAGACACTCGATGCTTAACTAGCTTTGTGACCTTGGGCAAGTCACTTAACCCCAATTGCCCTGCTGCTCCCCCCTCCAAAAAAACCCCCATATTATATGTATTTTACATATGAGGAGACTGAGACTGAGACTGAGACTGTGACTTCCCCAGCATCACAAAGCTATAAATGCCTGAAGCAGGATTTGAGCTTCTCTTCTTGATTCTAAAAGTCAGGCACTCGATTCACTGTGCCACCCTATCATCCTTTTTCCTAACTCTCACAAATTGGGTTCCCTTGAATCAAGATATTTTGAGGCCTTGAACTCCAAAAACAGGACCCCTCGCTGGTATATTTTAATATACCTTTAATGACCTTAACAGTCATCCAGTTGATATAATTAGATCAAAGCAAAGACATTTATTGAAATAACATAGTTGCTATACTCCTCGCCCTCTCCCCTCTCCCCTCCCACCTGGGCACACTCCTCTACAGATAGAGCCTCATGGAGTACACTAGTGGAGAAACACATTCCTAAGGAACTATACATGGTCAGTGTAGCTCACGCCTCTGTCCCTGCAGGGCCCTAAAGCCTTTTTCCCTTTTCTAGCATTCTCATGTTGTTCCCCTGGGTTCTCCAGACTATGGGATAGGAGTAAGGTGTAAGAAGATTATAAAGCGAGGAGGGGACTAGGTTATGAAGTATCTGAGGTGAGATTGGAACTCAGGTCTTGCCAATTTCAAGAACAGTACAGAAATGGTAGGTGGGGGAGACCTCTAAGAACTCCCATGCCATGGGCAAATGCATCTCAACAGATAGTTAGGAAGATACCTGGTTGGGAATCTGCTATTGAAGGATAGCTATAAAGAAAGAAAGAATATAATCAATGAATCAATAAACAATAAGCCCCTACTATGTGCATTAGAGTGTGACAAACACTAGGAATGCAAAGACAAAAACGAATGGTCCCTGCCCCTAAAAGAGCTTACAAAATAGAATTGAGGTAAGCTTTTTGGTAGAGAAGGAGGTACTTCTATCTACTCTACCCACTGTCTAGTGGAAAGAACACTGAATTATTAATTAGGAGACCTGGGTTCTAGTCGTGACTCTGCTACTAACTGACTAGGAAAGTCTTTAGACAAGTCATTTCCTCTCTGGGCTAGAGTTTTCTGATCTGAAAAATGAAGAGTTTGAAAGGAATGGATTCTAAGATTCTGCTCTGAAAATTCTACAAATCTATGAAATTTGCACTTGCCCATTAAAAATAACAGGAAGGAATTCCACCTTGTGCCCCTTTGCCTCAGCTTCCATGTCACACTTGATATACCTGCAACCCTGCAGCCTTCCCATCCAACTGGTAAACTCTTTCCCAGAACTTTCATTTGAGGAAGTGCCTTGGCGGCCATCCTCACTTCTGGCTCTGCTCGTTATTCCCTGGACTTTTCTAACATTTCCCTTATCCCTCTCCCCTCATGTGCCATCTTTCCCCATTACAATCTCAGCTTCTAAAGGGCAGAAACTGTCTTTTTTGCTGATATTTTAACACTTAATAAATATTTTATCTAATTTAATTTACTCAATTACTTGTACTTTCTCTTATTGGAAGCCGTCTTTACTGGAACAGGATTAAGACCATGAAGGCCTGCTGAATTTGCTGAGCATATAGTTGATATGAGGATAAGTCTAGCAAATATAAATTAGTTAGGTTACCTGGCTGCCCCAAAGGTGGCCTTGAAATATATCAAATAAATGGGCTGTGCTGCTTAGCAGAAAACTTCCTGCTTGCCAGAAGTTTGACCACAATGCCACTGCATAGGCCTCGATGAGCGCCAAAGGAAATAAAAGAGACAAGACAGAGGAGAGAAAAATAGCCCAGAAACCGTAGGTGGGGGAGACCTCTAAGAACTCCTACACCATGGACAAATGCATCTCAGCAGATAGTTAGGAAGATATCTGGTTGAGAAGTCTGTTATTGAAGGATGACTATTAAGGAAAGGATGTATTCAGTGAATCAATAACAATAGGTACCTACCTACTATGTGTATAGGAATGTGGCAAATACTAGGAATGCAAAGACAAAATGAATGGTCCCTGCCCCCAAAAGAGCTTACAAAATGGAAATGAGGTAAGCTTTTTGGTAGAGTGGGAGGTACTAACTGAGTTACAGGACTCTTCTAACTTTCAAATTATATGCACTTGATCATTGAGCTTGTGGCCCTCTCTGTAAGTGTGCAGAATGAAGTTAATTAATTAGTGTTATCTGCTGCAATTATAGTTGCACACATTATTCTGGGAATGGTGTATCAATGCATAAAGGATTTGTTTAATTTATTAATTTAGTTGAATTCTGGATTAGGGGAGAGGCAATGTTGGTTTTAAGTCCCTTCTCTGACACACATACGGTCTGTGTGACGCTGAGGCAAGTTATCTAACATCTTGGTACTTGAGGTAACTCTCTAAGACTACAAGGTGAAAGTTAGGGAACACAGGAGACACCCTTTCCCCCAATTCCTACCCCATTTGGTGTGTTTCCCTTAGAATGTGAGAGATTGAGTGAGTAGCTAATAAGTGCTTCATCCTTCGTTCATGATTGGATCTGCCTTGGTAGAGGAAATTGGTCACTGGGAGCCCCCTATACCAAGTTCTTGTGTCCAGTCCCTATCTCCATCCCCTGGAATAGGGGAGATAGACTCACTGAGAAAAAAAAAAAAGACACACTCAATGTCAGACAGCAAGCAGACTAGGAATTCTGGCCAGACCAGATTTTCAATTCTCCTTGCCTCCTGAAGGGCGAAGTCTAAGAATGATGCTCTTCAAGTCTGATTGCAGTGAGATTAGAAAAAAACAGCCATTAGGGAACTGCGCCAGCATTCTCTGACCTCACTGCAGGCCTGCTCAGGTATTTCCCTCTTTGCTCTAGACTCATAGAGGTTCATCCTTGGCAAAGTAACTAAAACTTTTGTGGTGTGCAGGCTCAATAGAAGTCAACAGTGTCCTATGGTGGTCAAAAAAGCAAATGCAGCTTGAAATTACATTAAGAGAGATGCAGTGATAAATGCTGCTATGAGGATAGAGTGCTGGGCCTGGAATCAAGAAGACTCATCTTCCTGAGTTCAAATCTGGCCTGCCACTTACTAGCTGTGTGACCCTGGGCAAGTCACTTAACCCTGTTTGCCTCAGTTTCCTCATTTGTCAAATGAGCTGGAGAAGGAAATAGCAAACCACTCTAGTATCTTTGCCAGGGAAAACCCCAAATGGGGTCAGGAAGAGTCAGACAGGATTGAAATGACTGAACTGAACTCTTCTATTCAGACCACATTGGGAGTATTGTGTTCAGTTCTATGACCCACATTTTAGAAAAGATACTGATATGCTGAGAGAACATCCAGAAGCAACCACAATGGTGAATGTCCTTGAGCCCACATCATATGAAAATTATTTGGTGAAACTGGGTAATCTTCAGCCTGGAGAAGAGGAGCTCAGGTGAGGCACAATAGCTGTATGTACTCAAAGGACCATCTTGTGAAAGAGGGATTAGGTTTGTCCTGTTTTGCCTCATATGGCAGAACTATAGAACAAAGAGTGGGAGTTACAAAGAAGCAAAAGTAGATTTCACATTAGGAAAAATTCCTTAACAATTAGAGCTGTACCCAAATGGAATGGATTGCCTGGAGTGGTGGTGGAAGCCCCCCTCATTGGAGGTCTTCAAAAAGGCAGGATGACTACTCATCAAGATTGTTGAAATAAGATTCTATTTTCACATCAGTTGACCCCTAACATCCCTTCTGGCTCCGAAATTTTATAATACTGTGATTCCCTGAAGCCAAAGAATTGAACCTTTTTTTCTTTTGGGGGATGAGGGCCAGAATTATGAAACGGATATAGATCAAGGATAAAAAGGATAAATCACCAGTTTCCTGGATTAAACAAAGATTTAAGAAATTTGTCTCTTAAACCTGGCTTAGAATGGACAATGGACTGGAATATAAAGAAGGCAGGGATTTAAGTGAGTTAAGGTAATTAGTAGGCTCCTGCTATGTCCATATATTCATGATATGGAAGATGAGTGTGCTAATGTAGCTTATGAATCTGTACTGGAAAATGTTAGCAACATCAATGAAGCAATTTCAATTAAACTAGAGAAGCAAGAACCTGGACAAAAAACAAAACTCTTCTTCATTAGGAGAAATAATTGAAGTAATATTTGGAGACTTGGAACTCTGAAATGTAGATTCATTAATGCCAAAAGAATATTTACATATATTTACAATGGGATAAAATACATAATGTTTTAAAGGGCCAGCATTTTTTTCTGATGATGAAGAGTCCTCTAAGTTGGGGGTAGTTAAGCATATATAGCATTACAGGACTATTTGATGCATATGAAATTAAGCACCACTGTGGTGTACTAGAGAAGGCATCAGACCTGAAGTAGGAAGACTTGGGCTCAAATCCTGCCTCAGATCCTTGTTAGCCATATAATCATTGCCAACAACTTGGAAAGTAATTTATGCTGCCCTCAGTTTTCTTATCCATAAACTGGGGACAATGATACCTGTACCACTGTCCTCACAGGAGTATTTTATGCATCCAATAAGGTAATGTATGTAAAGTGCTTTGTAAACCTTAAAGCACTTATAAAATGTCAACTGAAAACTTAAAAGAAAAAAAAATTGTTATCTGTACTTTGTGGAAAGAGTCTTGGGTTTGGAGTCAGAGGGCCTGAGTTTAATCCTGGCTCTTAGTATAGGTTGGTTACTAATATTATTTCCGACTTTTTGAAATTCTGTGCTCTATGATTCCCTGAAACCAAAAGAATTTAACCCTTCTTATTCTTCCTTCCTTCCTTCCTTTAATCTTTCCTTCTTTCTTTTCATCTTTCTTCCTTCTTTCCTTCCATCTTTTCTTCCTTCCTTCTACCTTTTCTTCTTTCTTTACATCTTTCTTTCCTTCTATTTTTCCTTCCTTCCTTTCTTCCTTCCTTCCTTCCTTCCTTCCTTCCTTCCTTTCTTCTTTCTTTCTTGGTAAAAACTATGACATCAATATGGACAAAGGATAAAAAGAACAAGGGAAATGAGGAGATTCCTGGATTCCACAAACATTTAGGAAATTTTTCTCATTGTCCTTGCTACTTGCATGCCTTTGATAAATGATTCTCTGGGCCTCAGCTTCCTCATTGGTAAAATGAGGCTTCTGGACAAGATGATCTCTCTAGTTCCTTCTAGTTCTAAACTCTATAATCCTGTGATTTCACTTATTATAAATGTTCATGCAGTATGGGAAGGGTCAGCCATACATGGCTCTGTGGACCTGACAAGAAGTGGACAATACCTTCGGGGCCTGTATATCTGCTTATTTCAAATCAAGTTCATTTAATTTCACAAACATTAAATTTTGCTATATGTTGGGCACTAAGGGAGGTACAAAAGATAAATAAACTATAATCCTTGCCCCTCAAGGAGTTTATAATTTAGTGGATGAGATAAGACATACACAGAGATGACTCGGATACAAAATGGAATATGATATTAGCATAAGAAAGAAATAAACCAAATGCAGGGTAAGGTTTAAGGAGGGAGCAGTTTTGCTGAGAGATGGGAGGGAGCAGGATATTTTCATGGAATTTTCCAAGCACTGAAGCTAGGCAGCACATCATTTGTGGGATGTGGCCACTGTTGTCTATGAGGTAGCAGTAATAATGCCCCCAGGACACCCTCAAGCCCTTGCTTGTCTCTCTTTCCCTGTTGCTGACTTGAGCAACTTATGATAAGCTTATATCCAAGTGCTGTATTTCCTTATTTATGCATTATCCTCTGAGGCTCATCTCCCTTGTATTCTCTTCCTAAAATTCTACATGATAGATGGCTCTGGCGCTGGGCAGGGCATTGCAGAGCCATTCACAGGAATAATAAATAAGGGTCATTATGATCACAAAAAGAGTGATAATCATGCAGATGAAGAGTGTATATTTTCATAGAAATGAGACACTCAAAAATCATCGGACAGAAAGGTTGAACCTCGTCTCAACTAGTCAAGGCTGTATCTAAACAATTTTTACCAGAATTTCTCAAGTTTCCCATGGATGTTTGGCATGGTATGGACACATTCATCCCTTTTACATGAAAAGCTGAAGATGGAACGGAGACAGGTGAATGCAAGCAAAGGAGCTGACTCTACCATTAACTTGAATTGTGACCTTCAGTTAAATCACTCATAACCCCCCTTTGTGCCTCAGTTTCCCCACCCACAAAATGAGGGAGTTGGACTAAATGTTCTCTAAGGGCCCTTCTTATTTCAAAGATCTACTGAGTCAATGAGCAATAATTTTTTATATTAATCTGACCAGTTTTTTTTAAAATCAGCCAGTCCACAAATATTTATTGAGTACTGATTGTGTGCAGGACTCTGTGGTAGGCACTGTGTAAGACCCAAGGAAGTAGAAGACATGGACTCTGCCCTCCAGGAACTTATAATCTATTTAAGGAGATAGGACATAGATAGATGAAATAACACCTGGAAATACCAGGCAGTCATGAAAAGTACCAAATCAACAGTACAGACATGTACTATGGGAATTTGGAGGAAGGAGACTTCACTTTGAGCTGGAACGCTCAATCAATCAATTAATGAATCAGTCAATCTACAGTCATTTATCAAGCACGACTATGTGTCCTAAAGGTATGATACTAGGTGCTGAGGATGCAAATAAAGAATGAAATAATCCCTGATCTCAAGGACCTTGCATAAGGTGACAACAGGTACATGTATAAGTACGTACAGGAAAAATATAAAATAAATCCAAGGCAGTTAGGGAGGAAGGGTGCTAGCAGTTAGGGGATGGAGAAAGAATCTGAATGGTGTTTGAGCCAATTCTTTTTTTTTTTTTTTGCTTTTTTTTGGAGGGGAGGAGGTACGGGCAATTGGGGTTAAATGACTTGCCCAAGGTCACATGGCTAGGAGTTTTTTTGAGTGTTAAGTGTCTGAGGTCAGATTTGAATTCAGGTCCTCCTGACTCCAGGACTGGTGCTCTATTCACTGTGCTGCCTAGCTACCTCTGAGCTGATTCTTGAAAAAAGTGAGAGATTCCAGGAGGTGGAAGTAAGAAGCAAGAGGGGAGATGTAGTGCTGTATATGAAGAATAGAAAGACCAGTTTGGCTGGATTTTAGTGTAAGAGGGAAAGTGATATACTGGGTATCCCAAAAATCTTGGTGTAGCTTTAGGGTAGCAAGACAGCCTGTATAAGGAAACTGGAAATACAGTTTGGATCCAAGCTATGAGGACCTTTAAGAGTCAGAGTTATATTTGGGAGTCACTGGAGTTTATTTAGTAGGAGAGTGACGTGGTCAGGCCTACACTTGAGGAAAAACTAGCATTTGGGGATGTCAGGAAAGATCTCTTATAGAGGGTGCTGATGGAGCTCTGTCTTGAAGGAAGTTTCTATGTCATTGGAGGAAGTGGATTTCAAAGTCTTTCAGGGGTCTCCAAGTTGGTAAGGACCTCAGAGTTCATTTAGTCTATATTTGAACTGGGCCTTGAGAGATGAGTAAAATTTTGAAAGGCAGAATCAAGGAAGACACAGCATTTTGGGAGGTAAAGGTGAGATGAGGCAACATGTAGTTAAAATTATGGAGAAGGGGGAGCCCCCATCTTTCAAAGTGAGAATAGAATCAGAAGCAAGAAGTGCGTGCCTGACCAAAACATGGGATGCCTCAACCATGACAGCAGGGGAAGCTGGTCAACAGGCAATATGAAACCATGTTTTTATGACCCTTTTGAAGACCTGCAAATGTAGCTTCTCATCTATTGAGAAAGGTTTGTATGTGGTGCTGCCCAGAAGACAAAACCCCCTAGGAAACGACATTTAAAGAGCCTTCTCAGTTTTACAAGTCTACAGAGAACTATCTTTGCCAAGAAAACCCTAAATGGGGTCATGAAGAGTAAGACACAATTGAAATACCTGAACAACAACAAAAAGAGTCTAAGAAATAACTCTGACATAAAGATGACATTTTATAGATATCAGTGATGGAGCAGCATGTTAAAATGGACCCTCCAGGAACATGACCACACACCACTGACTTTTCAATGAAAATCAAAGCAAGCCTTCATATTTCTCTAATGTCTCTCCTTCTTTGGGTCAAGGACTGTGTATCCTCAGAGACCTGCGATGCTCACATGGTGTTCTTAAATAATCAGTCCTCTGATTGGGAACAGGAAAATGAAATTTACAAATAGAAAGTAGATGAAATTAAATAACAAAGCCAAGTCAGTTGAGCATGGAAAGGAAATGGATGGTGAATAGACATGGTGCCACTTTGTGGACTCAGATTAAACTACAGATTACTACCCAGGCTGCTAGCTTCTTTCTCATACATCTGGTAAGAACATAAAATCACAGATTTACAGCTGGAAGGGACCTCAGAAACCATCTAATCCAACCTTTTCACTTTATAATTGAGGAAACAGGCCCAGGGAGCTTGTTTTTATGAAAGATGGAATTTTAACTCACATCCTCTAACTCTAGAGCTGGTACTCTCTCTACTATGCCAGCTTGGAGCCCTCTAATTGCTCTCTTGGCAAATTCTAAAAGACTTATGCTAAAATAGAGGGTTAGATTGTACCTATCTCAATTCTAACAAATTCAGATCTATGAGATCTGGCGTTGGGTCCACTTTCCTCCATGGATTGCCTTTGAACACCCTGTGCAGGTCGAAGAAGTTTGCCCAGCACCTTGGTGTCTCACTGGCATATCCTGCCAGCTATCCAGAAGTAGTTGAACATGTCTCCCATTTTCAAGAGAGAGAGGCAGAAGATACCTTCACTTCTCCTAGAGTCATTCCAGTCTGGTAGAGGGAGGAAGAAGACAGACCTTTCTTTTTAAGGTACTAGAATTTGGTTGACTGCCTTACAGTTCTTTGAGACAATGCAAGGATGTAAAGAGTCAGTCAGTCAACTAACATTTATTGAGCACCTACTGTGTGCTTAGGTACACAATGTGTTAAGGCACGTGTTAGGTACACAATGTGTTAAGGCAATGTGTTAAGCACAGAGGTTACAAGAAATCAGACAATAGTCCCTTCTCTCAAGGAACTCACAGTCTAATGGGGAGAGGGAGGAGATAACATAGAAGCAGCTATGTATAAAACAAGATCTATATCAATTGGGAGTAGTCTCAGAAGGAAAGGCACTAAGATTAAGGAGGACTAGAAAAGGCTTCTTGCAAAAGGTGTGATTTTAGCAGAGACTTGGAGGAATCCAACAAAGTGAGGAGGTGGAAATGAAGAGAGAAGACATACCAGGCACAGGGTGCAACCTGTGAAAATGCCCAGAGTTGGGAGAGAGTGTGTTTTGTGTGAGGAAGAATAAAGAGGTCAATATCACTGAATCATAGATTACACAGAAGGAAGGAAGGCATAAGAAGACTAGAAAGCAAGAAGAGACTAGGTTGTGAAGAGTTTTGGAAGTCAAAGGATTTCATATTTGATCCTAGAGGTAATAGGGAGCCACTGGAGTTTATCGAATAAGAGAGTCATATGTCAGACCTGGGTTTTAGGAAGATCAATTTGTCACCTAAATGAAAGAGATTAGAGTGGGTAGAGACTTGAGACAGGGGGATTAAGTAGCAAGCTATTGAAATAATTCAGGCCTGAGATGATGAAGGTCTGCACCAGGATGGTTGCAGTGTCAGAGGAGAGAAGAGGGCATATTTGAGAGATGTTACAAAGATAGAAATGACAAGACTTAACAATCATTTGGATATAGAAGTAAGAGTAAGGAGTCAAGGATGTTGCATAGATTCCGAGCCTGGAGAGGATGGTACTACCCTAAACAATAATAGAGAAGATAAATGGAGGGCAGGATTTGGAGGGAAAGATAATAAGTTTAGTTTAGGGCAAGTTTAGTTTAAAATGTCTACAGGACATCCAGTTGGGGATGTCTAATAGAGAGTTGGAGATTCAAGACCAAAGTTTAGAAGAGAGATTAGGACTGAACAAATAGATATGAGGGCCATCTGCATAGAGATGGTCATTGAAACCATGGGAGTTGATGAGGTCACCCAGTGAAGTAGTATAGAGGGAGAAGAGGGCCCAGGACAGATCCTTGGGAAGTCCCCACAGTTATCTGGCATCATGTAGGTGAAGATCTAGAAAGGGAGACAGAGAAAATGAAGCTTGATAGGTAGGAAGAGAACAAGGACAGGGCAGTGTCAGAAAAACCTGGAGAGAAGAGAGTATCAGGTGTAACAAACTGGAGTTTTTGCAAAGGAATATTCTAGTCAAAATGACTTAGTCACACAAAGTCATTTTTAAAACAATACTGTTATTATTTTTTTATTTTAAAACAATATTATTACTGAATACGATGATCTCTTGGTTCTGCTTACTTTACTCTTACTACTATAAATACACAAATTAAAAATAAAGGACATATGAAGAAAGATGCTATTTGCATTCAGAGAAAGAACTGATAAATAAAAGTATGTATAGAATAATTTTACATATGCATATATACACATATATGTATATGTAAGCATATGTGTTTTGTGTATATATATATATATTTATAATTTGTCTAATGGTAGTCATCTCTAGAATGGGGAAAAGAAGAAAAAAAGGGAAAAGAGAAATAACTTTTTTCCACATTTGGAGGGAATAGCAAGTTGTACATAGTAGATTTGCAATTTCATATGCAATCTTTTTTTATTTTACTGTGTTATAGAAATACTTGTTTTGTTCTTTGAATTGAAAATAAAATAAATTTAAAAGTAAAAATTTTTTAAAAAGGAATATTTACTTCCGAAGACATAATCACAAATATACAAGCCCATTCTCCCTATTGCATGGGAGACATGTACCATCTTGGGAGGGGAAAAGAGTTCGCTTTATAGTTTAGTTTGGTCTCATAAACCACAGCCCCAGTTTCAAGACCAGGAACCACCTTGTGCTTAAGTCCTTTAATTGGTTGCTTGCATCTTTAAAAATGGTGAGGAGTTATAAGTTGTAAGTTTAAGTTGTAACTCTCTTTCCACCATCTTTTCGGCTACATTCTATTCCATTCGGTTACATCCTTCTGCTATATGTTAAACCTAGCGAAGTTGCCATGGACCCCACATAGTAGCGGTTGCAGCAGGCTCCATGCTAGATGAACTGAGAATATTGTAGGAAAAATTATTTATTATATTTTTTTTGAAAAATTATTATACTGTTTAAATCCAACCTTATGTGGTTAAAGGTTGTCCACAACCAAATGCCCCTGACCCCAAGTAACTCTCTAGGAATGTCCAAGATGATTACAAGGTATTTTGAGTTCCCCCCGGTCCTGGATCCACCCAAAGCATCCTTGTTTTGGGTTACCACATCTAGGATTTGTGATGGGCCCACCAAAGTGTATATTTTGGGTTCCTGGTATTTTGGCTTCACCCAAACTTTACGAAATGCTTACAGTTACTCATATCTATCTCAATCTACCTTGCTTTCAAGTTGCTCTCTCAGCTCTCAGCAACTTTGCTTAACCATTTACATGTGGTCTGTGTGCTGGCACTCTTGTCTAAATCCTATATAATGTAAGCTGTCCAGAACCTGGACAAGAAGGAGTCAAACTTCTTTTCCAGCTTGTTCTCCTCAACAAAACAATCTAATATATTTTTTTTCTAAAACTATTTCTGATTTTGACATTTGTTCTTGTGAACAACAAAGCCCAAGTGCCAGGTTACACAAAATAGTGTCAAAGGCTACAAAGAGGTCAAGAAGTCTAAGGACTGAGGAAAGGCCTTTCAATTTGGCAATTAAGAAAATTTTTGTAACCTTAGAAAGAGAAGTTTCACCTGAATGGTGATGTTGGAAGTTAGAAGGTAAAGAGTTAAAAAGAGTGAGTTGAAAGGAAGTAGAGGTGTCTATTGCAGATAGTTTTATCAAGAAATGTAGGTGCAAAGAGAGATGGAGGATTACAGTGTATAGAGAGATCAAGTGAGAGTTCTTTAAGGATGGGGGAGATATGAATATGTTTGAAAGCAGTAAGGAAGCAGGACAGCTAAGTGGCATGGTGGACAGAGCACTGGACTTGGAATCAGAAAGACTCATTCTCATGAGTTCAAATACAGTCTCAGGCACTTAGTAACTGTGTGACCCTGGGCAAGTCACTTAATCCCATTTGCTCTGGTTCCTCATCTGTAAAATTAACTGGAGAAGGAAATGGCAAAGAAAACCCCGAATGGGGTCACGACTGAAATGACTCAACAATGGCAACAAGTAAGGAACCAGCAATTAGAGAGTGATTGAAGATAAGTGAGAAAGTAGGTTGATAGAGGAGATGATAATAATAATCTGTTAGAGAAGATGAGATTGAATGGATCATTTCATTATGAGAGATGGGGTGAAGGCAGAGATAGGTGGCAAAAGGCATCTGGGAGATGTGAATTGAGGAGGAGGGAAGAAGAGGAAGCTTGGTGAATGGCTTCAGATTTTTCAGTAAGGTAAGGTTCTCAGCTGAGGGGATGGAGAGAGGAGTCATGGAATGTTGGAAGAGGGATATAAAGGTTTCGGAAAAGGTGCTGTGTGAGTGTGACAGTAAATTAAGGAAGTATAAAAGGATTGCCTTGCTGTGGTGAAGGCCCAGTTGACATTATGTGATATAAATACATAATGAAACCAGTCAACACAGATTTTTATTTTCTCTAGCCTTGTTCAGAAGCAAATACATAAGAACGAAAGCAGAGTATGATGGGGATAATCCAGTGCTGGAATTTGTGAGACAGTGAGACAGTGCATGCAAAACAACATAATTTAAATGTCATCCATTATCATCATTCTTTTTCAATATCCTGGGTTGCACTCTCCCCTCCGCCCCACCATGAAATATATCAGTCTGCTTCTTGACCAAAGGGTGCAGGTGCAGCCCTTCATGTATCTCCAAGCAGGCCTTGCCTGAGGGTCCATTCATCGGCCATTGCTAACCTCTAAACAGACAAAAACAAAGGAACGCTTCCAACCACATTCTTCCTAGTTTTTGGCACACTGATTCTGTGACTACATCTGCTTTATTTCCAAGGACAAGTTTGCTCCTCAACACCTGGCTTACATTTTGGTCTTTGGCTCTGGTGATTCTGTGACTTCTGGCTTTGCCACCAGATTTATTCTTTGTTGTGATCTCATTGAGCCTCTTGGTGATTCCCTGATTTCTACCCCTACACTCTGACCTTCATTTCCATCCCAGGCATTGGCTCATAGATAGACCTCTTGTCCTGAGTTCTGTAAGAACAGGCTTCAGAATCAGCGAGCCAGTCAGTAAATAGTAAGCTCTTAGTATGCACCAGGCACTATTCTAATCACTGAGGATATAAAGAAAGGCAAAATCAAGGCACTTGATCTAATGGGACAGACAACATGCAAATAATTATGTACATACAAGATGTATACAGAGTCAACTTGAGGTAACCTTAGGGGGAAAACACTTCATTGATTGCCTAGACCAGGGGTTCTCAACCTTCCTAATGCCGCGACCCTTTAATACTCATATGTGGGCATATCTGCATGTGGGCGGACTTGTCTGGAGACAGATAGAGGAGGTGTCTCGGTTCCTAAGACCAACAGAAATATGTTTTCCAATGGTCTTAGGTGACTCCTGTGACCCCTGTGAAAAGGTTGTTTGACCCCCAAAGGAGTTGTGACCCACAGGTTGAGAACCACTGGCCTAGACTTTGATTGTCTAGATTGCATTGCCTAAGCTAGCTTATTGGTGGCTCTGAAGGAAAGTGTGGGGGAGAAGACATATTAGACTGAACTCCAAACTGTTGTGCTGACCTCATTGTTGTAGGCCTGTGAAACCTGGACAGTATGTCAGCACCATGCCAGGAAACTGAATTTTTGACATTTTAATTGTCTTAGGAAGATTCTGAAGATCATATGGCAGGGTAAGGTACCAGGCAATGAACTATTTGTGCTTTACCTGTGCTTTTTGAGCTCACATCAATCTGATTAGCCACAGTGGGACACACTGTAACTTGACTCTAACATAGTGATGCCATTTTGGTCTTCTTCAAGAATGAATGACAAAAACCAACCAACAACTGAATGTCTATACTTCAGAAAGCGAAGGGAAAAAATGTTAATAATTCAGATACACTTAAAAGTGAGTCTAGGTACTTTTTTTTTCCTTCAGAGAACCAGTTGTCAGACATTTACAATTACACCATTGGCCATTGCCATCCTCTAATCTGCTGGCTATTTTTAAGGACCAGCAAGGTCAGTGGGCACCCAGGTGGAGCAGTGGGTAAAGTGTGGGGCTTGGAGTCAGGAATGCCCGAGTTCAAATCTGGCCTCAGATAATAACTAGCTGTGTGACCCTAGGCAAGTCACTTAACCCTGTTTGCCTCAGTTCCTCATCTGTAAAATGAGCTGGAGAAGGAAATGGAAAACCACTTCAGTATCTTTGAAAAGAAAACCCCAAATGGGGCCAGAAACAAAGAGTCAGGCACAACTGAAACAATTGAACAACAACAACAAAGAAGGTGGGTATTGCTAGATGGAAGAGTACCTGGTGGGGAGTAAAGACAGGAAAAACAAGAGTGAGCCAAGCTGTGAAGGGCTTTCAATGCCAAGATTTTATATATTTACATTTTATCCTGGGGCAATGAGGAGCTAGACAGTCTTGGGGGTGGGAGAGGTGATGGAGAAGTGTCCCTATCTCACTTGTCAACTTGTCTCCTGCTCCGACTCTTTTTGGTCACAGTCAGGCAGAGAATTAATGAGGGAATAAGGCTGTGCATTTGATTTGTTCAAACCTCTCTCCTCTTCCTCTTCCTCCTTCTCAGTAATATCTGGTCAAGATCTGCCCTCTTCCCCATCACCTACCACCCATCAATGCATCAACAACTATTTATTAAGCTCCTTCTAAGTGTGAGGTGCTAGGAGCTGGGGATAGAAATATAATACGTGAAATTAGGCAGGGAAGTGGTTAAAACATAGGACTTAGAGGCAGTCAAAGAGTGCCTTAGACACCTTCTAGCTGTGTGATTCCAGGTAAGTTAATTAATCTCTCAGCCACAGTTTCTTCATGTAGAAAATGAGCGGGGTTAGGATTCAATGGGTCTAGGGGTCCTTCTAGCTCTAAATCTATGATTTTAGGAAACAACACCTGCTTGAGAGCAAGGAGCTTATGTTTTATTGGGGGATAGGACTGTCAGACCCCCTTGGTCAAAAGAAAAAAAAAATCATTGGGTGAAATAAAGTTGAAAGTTTTCTATCATCCCCTATGTCCTCAAAAGCAAGTTAAGGTCACTGGTTTTCAATGAACTATAAACTTGACTTTTTTTTAAAAAAATTCACAGGAAGTACATGACAGTAGAGATATTTAAAATGTTGTTTGTCAACCTGTGCTGGCCTTCTGATTTTCTTGACCTCTGAAATGAAATGAATTTTCTTTCCATGAAGTTCTCTGGTGGCCATATTCAGCTGTTTCATAAAAGAGAAACGCAAATTAAAGACCAAAGGCAGATTTTGTGCTCTAATGGGACTGAAGATTCTTTTCAAGAAAGCAAATGTTCTTGAGACTTAGATCAGCTAAGTGTGTGTATGTGTGTGTGTGTGTGTGTGTGTGTATAGAAATACATCGTTACAATTCTGTCAATTCTCAAAAAAAAGCTAATTAAGAAGGAAATCCTGGGAGGTTATTGGTAAGCACACCTTAAAATACCATATGGGAATAAATAAAAAGACTTGCATTTGCACGGGATTGCAAGCTATCTGATTGTGCAATGTAGGAATGTGAGTTATTATTTTATTCATAAGAGTTGCAGTGACATCCTGATGTGTGCATCATGGAAAGCCAGGAGAGCCAGCAGTACCAAGGGCCACTTAGCCTCCCTGGGCCTCCCTCAGTTCTCTCACCCAGTAAGTGAGGATGGCAGTCTAGGAGATCTCTAAGATTCTTTTCCCATTTTAAAAGTTCTAGGCTGTGCCCAATTTATTTGCAAATTAAGACCACCCTAGAAAAACAGGCAAACTACTTTATATGTCAGCCATGTTAATTAACATTGTTTTAGACTATTTAAAATAATTAGACAGTAAAAGGTTGGAATATTGTTGGGATGAAGGAAACGATGAGTTGATGGACTTAGAAAAATATGGAAAAGACTTGGACTTATGGAGGAAAATGTTATCTACCCTCAGAAAAACAAAGGACAAATCAAATATGGTCTTACATAGATGCATATGAACATATGTATCTATATATGAGTATGCTTATAGATATCTAAGCATATGTATATGTATGTAAGTGTATGCATGTAGCTGTATATGTATGTATATGTGTGTGTATATGTGTATACATACACGTATATACATATATATATATGTGTATGCTTATTTCTGTGATTAATTGTAGCCTTTTTGGTAGGAGGGAAGGGGAAGAAAAAGAACAAAGTAAAAAGGGCACAGCAGAAAACAAAAGAAAACTTACAAGGAAGCAAAGAAAAGGTGGACAGCTCTGAACATAATGGTAATATTTATTATATAGACTTTCCTGAAATGGAAGTTTATTGCTGTATATTTTCAATCCTCTCTTACATTCTTACATTCTGCTATGCACATGACAATGCTTTTTTTCTTTTCTTATTTTGCATTTAAGTTTTAGTATTTCAGTTTAAAATAAATTAATTTTTTTTAAAAAGACCATCCTGGAGAAAACATTATAAGGCAGTGGTTCTCAACCTTCCTAATGCCCTGACCCTTTAATACTCGTATGTGGGCATATCTGCATGTGGGCGGACCTGCCTGGAGACGGATAGAGGAGCTGTGTCTTGGTTCCTAAGACCATCAGAAATATGTATTTTCCGATGGCCTTAGGAGACCCCTGTGACCCCTGTGAAAGGGTCGTTTGACCCCCAAAGGGGTTGCGAACCACAGGTTGAGAACCGCTGCTCTAAGGTATATGATGTAATGGAAAGATGACTAGAGTCGGAATGAGAAGATAGGAATTCTACTGGTGCCATGTATTGACTGTGCTAACTTGGGGAAAATCACTTAACCTCTCTGACCCTCTTCCATAAAATGGGGACTATCAAGAAAACCACTGAATTCTCTTTATATTAATCAATTGAGTTTACAAATGGGTTTACTCACCTGTGAAATGGAGACTATAACAAGTACAAATGGGCCATCCATACTGGACAAACAAAACAGATGAAAAACAAATATTGCTCAGACTGTGACTTGAAGCTGGCCAGGCAGCCAAATGAATTAGTATCTATACGTACATGGGCAAAAGCTAAAGATGAGTTGTTCCAGTATTGAGGAGGATGAGAAGATCATGCTAGATCGCATTTGGGGATCTCCATATTGCTTTCAGTTAACCCAAAGCTGTTTGCTGTTACAAAAGCCCATCTCTGTAACATTAATATTCTCCCAATGATGCTATATGGCTATGACTCTTTGAACATCACAGTCATGGAAGAATCAAACTACAAATCTCTTAACACAAAGACTCATGAGGCTACAGTATTTTGATGGTAAGCTCATTGAGGGCAAGGACTGTCTTTTGCCTCTTTTTTTGTATTCCCATTATTTAGTAAGTATCTGAGGCTGAATTTGAACTCACTGACGCCAAGCCTGGCACTGTATCCTCTTCCACCTAACTGCTCCATTGCATTAATATAAAGGTTTAAATAAAAATAGGAATATGTGCAAGTCTTTAAATAAGGGAAGTATTGAAAGACAAGTATCTCACAGAATGACCAAATTAAGTTGTAGGAGCTACATAAAAATCATCTTATTTTAAAGGGACTGAAAACATTTTGGGAAATAAAAAGTTTAAAATGATCAAGAAATTGCAAGAAATTTATCTTTTCAGATCCTACAAAGTTATGGGACATGACATGTTATTCAAAATCCATATTTTGGATTTGCAGTTGGACTTCTTCACAGAAAGTATAGGTGCTATCAGTGATGAACACAGGGAACATAGTGTAATGCCAATGTAATATTTATAGTGCTCACGATAACACTAAAGACTGTGACTATAAGTATCGCATGATGTTAGATCACAAAATATACCAAACTCTCCATATAGAGAACAGAACTGAAACATTTATTTAGACACCAGAAAACCTAATTCCAAAACTAAGTAAGCTGATTCCATCATAGTACCAAAGATATTCAGAAGGCATAATAATGCTGAGAGCCATGCCATCCTTTAGTCTTCCCACAAACCAATACAAGACCAATATTTACTCACAAAACTCTCTTATCTCCTTGCCCAAGTTCCTCTATCCCCAACTGTCCCTGACTGTCTCCAGCTGTCTGGCTAGCTCTC
Source organism: Pseudochirops corinnae (assembly GCA_028646515.1). Classification (NCBI taxonomy): domain Eukaryota; kingdom Metazoa; phylum Chordata; class Mammalia; order Diprotodontia; family Pseudocheiridae; genus Pseudochirops; species Pseudochirops corinnae. Next base: position 238,495,822 of record CM053587.1, on the reverse strand, counting down.
TACCAGCTTCTGTGGGATCTGCTTCTCCTTAGCAAACTCCTCCCACCACAGGCTCCATGTGACTACATTCATTCTATCAGGGGACAGAGTTTATTTTCAAAGCAGGGGAGGTCTTCAAACTCCCCCCTAGGTCTATTAGCAGAGAAGATCTTCAAATTCCCATTCCCATTACACATGGTCATCAAGAAAGGTCCCATAATGGAAGTGATACTAAGTTGGATGGAATCTACACATGCCCACTGACTACTATTGGGTACTCAGGAGGGGTTGTCCCAAAAGGAAATCATCAGTAGTTATATTTTAGGTAAGGTAAATTTAGTAATAAATGATTTTTAAAACATAAAATTGTGATTTCCATGAAAATGGAAATGGTGATAGGAAAAAATCTGATATTTGAAATAAGAACAAAAAGTACTACAATGCTGCCATGAACAGAGAACACTGGATCTGGCATCAGGAAGATCTGAGTTCAAATACTACTTCAGACATTTATTTCTTGTGTGACCCTGGATAAGTCTCTTAACTTCTCAACCTCTATTTTCTCATTTGTAATAACAGGGGGTCAATGGCCTCTAAGGTCCCTTCTAACTTTAAATACATGATCCTATTATCTATTTTATGGCTGTGACAGATTTAAAAAAAAAAAACTTCGTCCAATGCTAAAGAAATAACTGTCAAATAAATATTAAAACAAGGGATCTGGTTTCAATCAGTCAATCAACAAACATTTATTGAGCTGGGAATGCAAAGACAAAAATAGAACAATCACTGTCTTCAAGGACCTATTATAGATACCCATGAAGATTGGTGTTTTAAGTACAAAAGACAGATGACATATAACATGATAGAATTTTAGAGTCAAGCTTATAGACCATAGGAAGTCTTTGTACTATGGCAATCAAGGTCAGTTTTTAGGAACTCCATCCATTGAACTCCATCCACTCTCTTAAAGGCCCTCTTATTGATACCAGGTTCAGTCAAGTTGAATAAAACTTAACATCTCCTTTCCCCTAGCTCCCAAAGTATTTCCCACTCAAATCAGAACTTCCTTATGGTCTATAAACTTGTTTTTAAAAAATGCCCCCCCCCCCCCCTTTATCCCTTAGGCTCTGAGACATCCTTCTGGAGTCAGTTAGGTGGGGTTATTCAAATCATTCAGGAATGCTTCTTGGGAAATCCAAATTACATGAATAAATGAGGAAACCAAATACTCCCTTGGCTTACTGTATGTCATGGAAGGAAAATATATAATCCCTTTTATACAAGGAAAGAAAAGTAAACCAATTTTCTAAAGAAAAAGAAACTTCCTGATTTTTAAAAAAAAGTTCAGAGAATGTGTCAGAAGCCAAACTAAACATAATCATTTGTCCCTGAGTCCCAATTTGAGGATGGAGAATATGATCACCACAACAAATTCTTAGGAGACCATAGTTTGAACAAAGGAGATCACACATCAACTAAAAAGTAGATCTCCTTTTGCCTTCTTACTTGTTATCTGCTTCTTACCATCACACATACAGAAACCTGCTGGTAAATGTTAAACAACCAGCTCTTTAAAAAAAAAAAAGCAAGTATGACACACTTTTAAGTTTAATATTCATTATTAACATTTTTCCCTTCACTTAAGTTTAGACGATCCACAAAACAATAATCAAGTCCTGATTTGTAGTGTTTGCTACAAATTTTCAACATATAAATGCTCACAATAAAAATTTAACAGTCAGCTCTCTAGGATAAGGTGGCTCCAGCATGCCACTTCCTATGTAGGTTATGATATCTAGTCTTGTACATAGGTCATAGAATCATAGAGTGAGAGTTGGAAGGGACCTAGGAGGCCATCCGGTCCTGTGCATACCTGAACAAGAATCTCAACAAGTGGTCATGCAGCTTGCTCTTGAAGACCGCTGAGGAGGAACCCACCACCTTCTGAGACAACTTATTCTACTTTTGGACAGTTCTAGTTCAGAAATTTTTGTATTACATTGAGTCAAAATCTGCCTTTTCTTAATGTCTGCCATTGCACCTAGTTATGGCCTCTGGCAACAAGCAGGATGAGTCCAATTGTTCATCCACTTGGCCCTCCAAATACATGAATGCAGCTAGCATATCTGCCATCAGTCTTTTCTTCAGGTTAAAACCCCCTAATTCCTATAATTGTCCTTCAAGTGGCACATTCTCTCGTTGTTTCATGTACACAACTCTTAATTCTGCAACTATATTTTTAGATTCCTCTGTCCTGTGGCTTGTTTTCAGATTCCATGGTGCCCAGTATAAACTCTGGACACCATTGAATTTAGACCAGAAGGAACCTTAGTGATCATCTTATCAAATCCCCTTATTTTAAAGATAGACTGAAAACCAGAAAAATGAATTGCTTTAGTTTGTACAGGCATATGGCAAAGCCAGGATTTGAACAAGAACCTGACCCTCTTTCTCTGGCCCAGCTTGGTACACGGGGAAAATCAATGATTTCTGGAGTTACATCACTACTTATGTGATTGTAGGCAAATCTCTTAACTTCCTTAGGCCTTATGTTGTTCCCTTTGATTCACTTCTTAAAGAGGCCTATTCACTGAATGGATATTACCTCAATCAAAGTGAGAACCTGAAAAGACTGTAGTTTAAAAGGGCCAGGGTCTCCCATTGTATTCTGGGTCATCTCCAGTCCTGATCAATATCTGGCCACTGGGCCCAGATGGCTCTGGAGGAGAAAGTGAGTCTGGCGACTTTACACAGCCTTCCCTCATTCAAATCAAAGTCAATTGCAAATCTCCCTGATGTCATGGTTCTCTTCCAGAATGAAGAACAAACCACACAACTACAACCACACAACCTGTTGTTCAGTCATGTCCAACTCTTTGTGACTCCATTTGAGGTTTTCTTGGCAAAGATATTGGAGTGGCTTGCCATTTTCTTCTCTAGATCATATGACAGATGAGGAAACTGAGGCAAAGAAGGCTAAAATGACTTGCCCAGGATCACACAGTTTGAGGCCAGATTTAGACTCATGAACATAAGTCTTCCTGACTCCAGGCCCAGTGCTCTATCCACTGTGCTACCTAGCTGCCCTTATTTGCTTGTGTAAAATGTGAGGGTTGGACCAAATGATCTCTTAAAATTCCTTTCAGTTCTCAATCAATGATTCCATGTTCCCAAATCTAGCATTCATTCCCCTACTCAAACTGGGTGCCATGGGTAAGGAAAATTGATTTTTAGTCATCTGGACATCAGAAGAGAGTTCTGGACTCTGAAAGTACAGTTGCCATTGGACATGCTCATACACCTTGAAGGGAAGGTCCATCGGTAAGTCTTCTTCAAACATTGGTCTGTGTCTTGTCATCCTATGAGGTCTATTGAGAAACTCCTCAAATTGATCAGTGACTCCCCTGATGACTTTTCTTTTCCCCAACCCCTGATAGTAGACATCATTATGAGAAGGAAACCAACTGGTTTCATTCCCAAAGAGGATTGAAAAAAAGGAAAAGCCTAGCAAGAAAGAGCTTGACAGATGCAAAGAAGGCTTTCTGAATTCAAGATAATTAAACAAGGCTACCAAGAAAGGCTATTAGAAACCATATCCCTGGAGAGTTTTAAAAGCAGGCCATATGATCCTCTAGTTCAGATGTTAGAGTCCTGTTCAGTAGACCTGGATTGGAACTCTGGCTCTGATATTTACTGTGTGACTCTCTGAGCCTAAGTTTCCTCAATTATGATATGAAGTTAATATTTGGGTTTCTAAAACATTATTTTTTCAATTAATAAGTATTTATTTATTCTCTCTCCCTCTTACTCATCCCCTCCATGGTGGGGGGAGGGAAGGAAGTGGAAAACAACTCATTTAATGATTATGTAGAGTCAAGTTAAACAAATTCCCACACTGACCACATCAGAAATCTATGTCTAATTCTGCATCTTGAATCTACCACCTCCTTGTTAGGAGGTAGGTAGTTCATTTCTCCATTAGCCCTCTAGAATCTTGGTTTTATCATTGCATTGATAATAGTCCTTATGTCTTTCAAAGTTCATTATTTTCACAGTGCTGTCCTTGTATAAATGTTTGTCCTGGTTCTGCTCAGTTCACTCTGCATCCGTCAATATGTCTTCCTAGGTTTTTCTAAAACTGTCCCTTTCATTGTTTCTTATCATACATACAGTAAGGTTAACACTATTTGCCCTATCATCTTCACAGTCTTCTGTGTGAGCTGAGCATTTTTAAAGTCACAAAGCACCGTATAAACATGAGTTATCACCAGTAAATAAATTTAAGCTATTATTAGCATTCTTGTCTTGGTGACCCCAGTGCCTAGCACATAGTAGATACTTAATAAGTACATGGTGATTTATTTTTGGTAGTCACTGAGGCAGCCAGGTGGCACAGTGGATAGAGCACTGGGCCTGAACTCAGAAAGACTTGAGTTCGAATTTGATTTCAGACACCTACAAGCTGGGAACAGACACTTAAGATCTGTTTGCCTCAGTTTTCTTGATTGTAAAATAGAGACGGTAATAGCACTGACCTTGGATTGTTGTGAAGATCAAATAAGATAATATTTATAAAGCACTTAGTACTGTGTCTGGTACATAGTTGGGGTTTAATAAATTCTTGTTCATTTTCTTCTTTCCTTGTTTATCCTGGACTCAGTGATCCCATAAGAATCTTCCTAACTCCAGGGATTATGATTCTATGATCATGTCCATTCCTATTCAAGTATGAAATGGACTAAATGAACTCCAAAGTAGCTTCTAGCTCTGCCATTCAATGCCTCCCCGTGAGTCATGGACCTTCTCTTCTTCCATGTCCTTTCCCATTTCTGTATTGCCTTTATATTCACCTACAGATTTTATCTCATTGCCTCAGATATTAGTCAAAAATCACTTGGTAGCTGGTGCTCATTCATTGGCTCTTAGGATGTTATATTTTGAGCTAGAAGAGACCTTACGTGGTTTTTAATAAAACCTCTCATTTTACAGATGAGGAAACTGAGGCACAGAGAAGTTAAGTGCCTTGCCCAGATTCA
>CM053587.1:238469287-238490704 GCA_028646515.1 Pseudochirops corinnae | reverse complement strand
GTGAAAACTTCTCAATTTGGGGTGGTTAACTTTTCAAATTGCTTCTGTCAATCACTTTTATCTTCCTTTGTCTGTTTTCCCGCCTTGGTGGGACCCTCCCCTTATCTTTCCTTACTGTCCCAGTTGGGGAAGTATTTGGTGAAGTATGCCTCTCCACCAATGAGAGGGGAAACAGTCGGGGAGGGGTCTTGACTAAGTTAGGTTATAAATTCCAGCACTATCTTTTGTAACTTGCCTCTTCTCCATGACGGAGTCATGGGGAAGACCGCCCTCTTCTCTCGGGGAAGAGAATAAAGTCCTGATCTTATCCTAAGAGATCTCTGTGTTTATTTCTTTTCACCAAATTAAGGATGAAGGATATTTTTCATCCCAAACATAGGTTTCCCTTACTCGAAGTCCAATACTTTACCCACTATCCCATTTCTCAAAGCCCAGCAGTAGGTTCCAAGATCCATGGGATACTGGCCTTTCCACAGCTTTTTCATACTATAGATATGAGAACAAGATGAGTTATCCTCTCTCATTCTTATTAAGATTTTAATCCATGGCTAATCTAATGTACCCTGTGTGTTTCAGGCTGAGAATAAGTGCTTGTGAAGGAGAGAAGGTAGGGGGAGGCTGAATAAATCTCCCTTGATGGTGACAGTGATGGACAAGACTCCAAAGTTTGGGAAGTTTGAATTCTTTTATGTAATCTGACCTCAGGGTACCCCCAGTGGACTTTAAAATGCCCACAAGTTAAAATGAAATGTTAAAAGAATTGTAAGAGAAGTGACCTTTACTCTTCCTAGCCTGAGGACTGGTTTTGCCCTGAGAGAAAAGGTAAGGCATTCTTGGCTTTATCTGAGCAGCAGTTGAAAATGGGCTTCCTCTGTGACTGAATGGTAAAAAAATAAATAAAAATTTAAAAAAATCTTGGTATCCAGTGTCTCAGATAAGAATTTGGTATCTAAGATATATAGACAGATAACAGAAACATATGAGATCAAAACCCAGTCCTCAATAGATAAGTGGTCAAAAGTTTTCAGAAGAATTGTGAACTATTAAGTATTAATATGAAACTATTAACATAAAAGAATTTTCCGCATCACTAATAATAAGAGAAAGACTGGAAAGTAATTTGGGATGATGCAAATAATGTAGATACAATTTCCATATCCTTTGAGCCAGAGATTCCACAGCTAGGCACATACTCCAAGGGGATCAATGACCAAAAAAAAGGGCTCCACATTCATCAAAATATTTATAGCAGCATTTTTTTTATAATAGAATAAAATTGTAAACAAAGTGGATACTTATCCGCTGAGGAATGGATAAACAAATTATGGTACATGAATGTAATGGAATATTACTGAGCTGTAAGAAATGATGCCTATGATGAATACTGGGAAGCATTGGAACACTTCCATGAATTAAAGCAAAGCAAAGAAAACAGAGCCAAGAGAACAACATATACAATGACTACAACAATGCAAATGAAAGAACCACCACCTCAAAATGATGGAAAATGATGGAAGCAAACTTAGAAAAAACAAGCTTAGCCCTAAAGAAGAGGTATGCAAAGATGACTTCCTCTGTCAGTTAGTCAATAAACATTTATTAAGTACCTACTATGTGCCAGGCAGTGTGCTAAGCATTGGGGATACAAAAAAAGACAAAAAACAGAGGGGGAAGGTCTGTGAGTGCGGAGTAACGTATTTATTGTCAGATTCTTTCAATGTCTTGATCAGTTTTGCTGATTTTTTTTTCTCTTCTTAAACAAAATTTATTATAAAGGATGGTTGGGGGAGGGGGTGAATACAGAGGGAAATCAATAAAAAGGTATCTAAAAAAGAAAATGAGTTTCTTCTGTTTGTCTGAGTTCTGTACTATAGGACCCTGAGGAGCAAGAGGACAGGGGTTAATCCCAAACGCTGAAGAGACATTAATGCTAGAGACCCTTTGAAAGTTTCCCGGATCTCATAACATGTGGGCTGTTACACATCTAAATCAACATCTTTATTTAGGGATAAGCCTTTGTAATGTGCTTGGAATGATGGTTGAGCTTGTTAGTCAACTAGTGGAACTCAGAGAGAACAGAACACAGGTAAGTTTTGATGAGATAAGGTAGGAAATGTGGAAAAAGAATTAGACTAAGATAAACTGAGAATGAAGCACATCAAAGATGATCCTGAGGGCATGATGGTGGCACTGTGCTTGAGGTAGGGTTGAGATATACCCAAAAGGTGAAGGGTTTCAGGAAGGTGAATGAAGGGGCACTAATGACATAGTGTATCTATTAAATATCTCCTAGGGTCATCTCTGTCTTTATCCATATTATCTCCAGTTATCTGGATTTTGCTTTCCCTCTACTTTGACGAAAGTGCGTCATGAATTCATATAGTAGTGTAGAGGGGGTGTGAGAGAGAGAATGAGAGAGAGAGAGAGAGAGAGAGAGAGAGAGAGAGAGAGAGAGAAAACAGAGAAAGAGAGAGAGAGAGAGAACAGAGAGAGAGAGAGAGAGAGAGAGAGAGAACAGAGAGAGAGAGAGAGAGATCACAATTTTTAAAGTGTGGAAAGTATCCATACCACTCAATGAGCATAGAGTTAGCTTGTGATGAGATATGTGAAATCTGCTGTTTCTTCAACTAGTCTTCATTCCCATTCTCCCAAAGTGGGAGCATTTTACTACGCTGAGTGTGATTTCTCTGATATCCTCCACATCTGGATTGCTCTCCCTCCTGACCTTTCCCTCCTGGCTTCCTCAAGACTCAGCTCAAGTCTATGTGTTCCTCCCCCTCCCCCACAACTACTAGAGCCTTCTCTCTGAAATCACCTCCAATTTACCCTGTATATGTCTTGGCTTTATCTAGTTGTTTGTGTGTTGTGTGCTCCATCAGAATGGGAGCTTTTTGAAGAGGACTATTTTTTGCCTTTCTTTATATTCTCAAAGTTTTAGCTCAGTTCCTGGTAAGCATTTAATAAATGCATGTTGACTTGATTCTTCATTTTATCCACAATCTATTCATTTTACTTAGGCTGGTAGAGCTAATGAAAGGGTGGCTCTTAATTGACCTTCTTAGCATTCATGGTCAGCTAGAAGACTTCTGTTCTGCATTTTTGAATCCTCTCATGTCCTGGTCAAACGGGAAGAAAATGAAGCAGCTGTGTGGTGGTATAAGCACCCTCTACTATGTATGTGGCCCTTTGAAAAATATTTCCCCCTCATTTATCAGTTTTCCTGTCATCTAAGTCTTTACTTATTTTTGGTTTCTTTTATTCTGAGTGTCAGGGCAGGTAGGGTGGTACAGTGAATAAAGTGCTGGATCTGAAGTCAGGAAAATTCATCTTCCTGGGGCCACTAGGTGGCACAGTGAATAGAGCACCCACCCTGGGGTCAGGAGGGCCTGAGTTCAAGTGTGACCTCAGACTCTTAACACTTATTAGCCTTGTGACCTTGGGCAAATCATTTAACCCCACCTGCCCAGCCTTCCCCCCTCCAAAAAAAAGAAAAGGAAAAAAAAAAAGCAAAAGCAAAAGAAATTCATCTTCCTGAGTTCAACTCTGGCCTCAGATACTTACTAGCTGTGTGACCCTGGGCAAGTCATTTAACCCTGTTTGCCTCAGTTTCTTCCTCTGCAGAATGAACTAGAGAGGGAAATGGCAATGAGATACCTGAATGGTGAAAAGTTTCCAGTGTCTTTGCCAAGAAAACCCCAAATGGGGTCATAAAGAGTCAGATATGACCAAAACAACAGAACAACACAAATTTTGAGCATAAGTCCCAGTTCTTGCCTCTCTTGTGATCGATATCTTAGTTGGGCGTAGTGAAAAACAAAATTTGCTTTCAGTTATTTCCATAGCAACCAATTCAGTTTCATCATGCTCTCTTTTATGCAATGTTTACTTTTAAAGAAACTCTCATTTCTTTCTGCAGCAATTGGTGAAAATACTGTACTGTATTTTATGGACAAATTTAAAGAGATTTTTCTAAGGTAATTCTGACTCTATTCAACCTGATTTCTTTTTTGCTTTGTGATGACTTTAGAATCAGCTGTCCCCTCCTCCCCCATCTCTCAATAAGATAGGGCTCCACATATTCCAAAAAATATATATAAAGGAAAAAGATACCCTACCCTACCATTTAGAATCCTGGATTGAGAGTCAGAAGACATGCATTCCATCTCTGTCATTTAACTAACTGCATTGAGGCAAGTTACTTAACCTCAGGGCCTCTGTTTCCTCATCTGGAAAAAAGAATCGGCTGGACTAGATAAGTAACTAGGTGGCAGAGAGTGATGTGCCTGGAGTCAATAAGACCACAGTTCAAATCTAATTTCAAAAACTTATTAGCTGTGTGACCTTGGGCAAGTCACTTACTTCCCTCTGCCTTGATTTCTTCAACTATAAAATGGGGATAATAATTGTATCTATATCACAGGGTTGTCGCAAGGATCAAATGAGATATTTTTTAAGTGTTTAGTACATTGCATGGCACATAGTAGGCTCTATATAAATTAACTCTAAAAGTCTCAGCTTTAAATTGGTGAAGCAACCACACCTTTCCATGCTTGTGATGGATCAGTGTTGGCCAAAATGTAACTTTCACATTCTCATCATTATTGAAGAGGAGTGCCTGGGTTTTGCTTCCTGGATTTTAGTACTGATGGCATCTTAGTGCCCTTTATTCTGATCCTGAACTAAGGTAGTTAAAAGCAGTTAAAGACAGACTCCCTCCAGACACCATCTGCGACCAAATAAAATACCCAGAGGCAATTTAGCTTGAAGTCTGAAAACAATCTTCCATTTCTTTTTTTTTTCCCAACATCTTTTCATATCCAGAGCAAAGATTTTCCACAGATATGGTGAAGAAATAGCTCCCATGCCCTGAAACAACCCCAATTCAAAGGATAACTTTCTACCAACTGAGAAAAAAGTCATGACATCTGTCTCCTGGGCTTTGCTTAACCCATAGGGCATCTGTATAGTGGCACACAGGATACAAAGGGCTACAAAAACGTGGAAGCCCTTGGTACAAAAGACACACCCATCCTCAAGGAAATGGGGAACGTCCCTAGTTTGTGGGTTTAGATCTGTATGGTGTAAGTTGTTCAAGAGGTCCAGACCTTTGTCTCCCAGCGATTCAGCATTCCAAGGAGATGCCCTTGCACTGATCTCATTACTCAGAAACAAACAACAGCAGCGCCGTGTTTTTTGATACTCCCTCCCTCCCCCCAAGGTCCAGTCCTCAGATTTGAGCGCCTTTCTATATAGAACTATGTGGAACTCACCTTCCCTTCCTCCTCAACTACCACTCTTGTACTAGGTTACCTCAATATCCATGTAGATACTTTCTCAAACTCTCCAACCTCCCAATTCCTCAGTTTCCTTACACTCTCTGATGCACCACTTGAGCTCAGTCATACATTAGTCACACCCTGGCTCTCAGTTACCCAGAAGTTGTCCGTTTCCCTAATTAAACACTGACATTTCCTTTATCTGACTCTGACCTCCTATCCTTGTGTCTCTGTGTGTCTTATTCCTTTTAAATCCATTTTTTGTTCAGTTATTCAGTCTTGCCCAACTTTTTGTGACCCTGTGTGGGGTTTTCTTGGCAAAGATACTGCAGTGGTTTGCCATTTTCTTCTCTTGGAAATCAAGACAAACAGAGGTTAAGTGACTTGCCCAGGGTCACACAGCTACTAAATGTCTGAGGTCAGGTCTTTCTTACTAACTCCAGGCCCAATGTTCTATCCACTAAACCATTTAGCTGCCTCCAATTAAACTCCTACTTTCCCCTTATTTGGATCTCCAATCTCTCTGCCTCTTAGTATTTTTTCAGACTATGACTTCTGCTCTGATTTCTCTTCCCTTCCTCTCTAGTCTTGAACCAATTCAACTCTATACTGTCCACTACTCTTAAATCTCTTATCACACATCTTCTGCCAAGCCTCAACCCTGTATTATTCCCACCATCTGATTCCCTAAGTGCTGCTGAATGGACCTAGGGGGAAGTTGTATAAACCATGTTTAATGGATCCATTATTAGTTCATGTCATTTAATTTCAGTTGAGCCCTCACTAAAACAAGGCAATCCCTTTATTCTTTCCCCATTAATTCTTTATTTTACTCCCCACAGAAGCTTTTCCAAATCTTCTTCTCTCTCCTCAAGTCTCCCATACCTCTACCTCCCCCCTTATTGTTGTGTTTGTCTTTTGTGCTCAAAGAGGACCATGACATCAAGGAGATGATGACATGATTTGCAGTTGACTGATTCAAGCGAGGGAGGGCTGTGCAAAGTCACCAACCTCACTTTCTCCTCCAGAGCTGTCTGGGTCCAGGAGCCAGATATTCATCAGGATGACTGGAGATGACCCAGGACCTCATCTCTTACCTTACTGACAAAATTCTACAATGTGAGCTTCTTCTCCTCCCCTTTTCTCTTGCATGAACCCCTTGTCATCTTCACCCACTCTCATCTCATTTCCCCTAATCTCTGACAATGAGTTGACCCCCCTCCTTGCCAAGGCTGTTCTCTCTACATTGTATACGTGGCCCCGTCCCTTCCATCTTCTTCAGCAGATTGCCTCCGCTATCATCTTTCTCTCTAATTTTCAGTCTCTCCTTATCTACTGATTCTTTCCTACTTCCTTCAAACATCCCCACATATCCCTCATCCTTAAAAATAAATCTTCCACTCAACCCCACCATCCCCTCAAGGTATCATAATATATCTTTCCTCCCTTTCTCAAACTAACTCTATTTTTAAAAAGCTACCCCTCTACTCATGCCTCAACCCTTTGAAATCTGGCTTTCATCACTCAACTGAAACCGCTCTCTCCAAAGTTCCCAGAGACCAGTGATCTTTTTTTCAGTCTTATCCTTCTCAGCCTATCTACAGCTGCTGACCATCTCCTGGATACTCTCTCCTTTCTGGGTAAACATGTCACTACACCCTCCTGGTTCTCTTCCTACCTGTCTGACTGCTCCTTCTCAGTCTCTTTTGCTGGTACATCATACAGATCCCGCCCTCTAACTATAGGGTCTTCCCTAAGGATATGTCCTAGACTCTCATCGCTCTCTATACTCTCATTCTCCAAGTCTCTTCCCCCCCACCTTACACACATACACACACACACACACACACACACACACACACACACTTCATTTTAATTTTAATTTACATCTCTATGCAGATTATTCACAGATCTATATTACTAACCCCAGTCTTTCACCCAGTCAATCCCACATTGCCAATTGACTATTGGAAATTTCAAACTGGATGCTGCAGAGACATCTCAAATTCAACATGGCCAAAACTTTTTAACTCATTCCTCTTCCCAGCTTCTGCTGGGAGTATGCCACTATCTACCTGTCACCCAGGTTTGCCTTGACTTCTCATTCTTTTTCGCACACCTCATATACTCAACTAATTGCAAGATCTTATTATCTCCACAACATTTTTAAAAATAATATTTTATTTTTCTTCAATTACATGTAAGAACAAATTTTAACATTTGTTGTGTTTTTTTAAAAAAGTTGAGTTTCCAATTCTATCTTTCCCTCCCTTCCATCCCCCATTCCTGAGACAGCAAGCAGTATGATGTAGGTTATACAAGTCACATAAAACATTTCCATGTTAGTCATTTAGCACAACATTTTTTGTATTTGTTCAATTATCTCCGTTTACATAGCCACTACTCTAATTCATCACCCCTCACCTGGACTACAGCAATAGCTTCCTAATTGGTTTCCCTTCCTCAAGATTCTCCCCACTTCAATCTAACCTCCACACAGTTATAGATTTTTCTAAAGCACAAGGTTGACTATGTCAGTACCTTGGGTGTTCGAACAGGACTAGCATCTCTGTTGTGAGGGCTGTCGGAACCTTTCCAGGGCAGCTCATCCACCTTTGGTGTTCACCTGGCCCTCAACTCTCACCTGTGGCTCCAAGAAGTTGCAGCATGCACAGTGGCCACACCCTGGTAAAAGTCTTTCTACATACAGGCTAAATCAGGTTGAGGGTAACCGACAGCCCTCAAATCCACTGGTGAATTAGTAGAATTCCTACTCCAAGCATATAAAGACTTCTCCCAGCAGAATCCCAGGTGTTTAACAATAATTAGTTCCAGTGGCCATGCAGATGGTTGAAGCAGGCCCTGGTGAAGTACCTAGAGACTGATCAGACATCAAAGACAGTAAAGTCATCCGCTGTATCCTGGACCATCACTAGACATCTTGACTTTTTTTTTTTTTTGCCACCACATGACTCTAGAAGAGAGAATAAGTCTGATGATACTGAGCAACTCTGCCTCACTCAAATGCAATTCACAAGTGAGTCAAGACATCACCCATGATATCATTAGCCTTCTTTGAAAATGAAGGACAAACAACAGTGAGGACAATAATAACTCAGTGACCTCCTGTAGCTCCCCTTTCCTTCCAAAATTCAATAGAAATTCCTTTGTTTGATGCTTAAAACCTTCACAACCTGGCCCCAATCTACCACTCAAGACATCTTATCCATTTCTCCCCATCACATAAACAACAGTCTGGCCAAACTAGCCATCTTCCTCTTTGTCATTGTCTCCCATCTCTGTGTCTTTGCATAAGCTGTTTCTTGTGCCTAGGATCTACTCCTTCCCCATCACAGGGTTATTGTGAGAATCAAATGGGATAATATAAGGTGAAAGAAAGAAAGAAAAAAGGAAGGAAGGAAGGAAGAAGTGAGGGAAGGAAGGAAGGAGGGAAGGAAGGAAGGAAGGAAAGAAGGAAGGAAGGAAGGAAGGAAGGAAGGAAGGAAGGAAGGAAGGAAGGAAGGAAGAATGAATTAATGAGCAAGAAAGAAAGAAGAAAAAATCACTTAGCTCAGTACCTGGCAGGTAGTAGGAGCTATATAAATTTTTATTCTCTTCACCTTTCCTGATCTCCCAACCCCCTAGTTGTTATTGCCTTCCCTACAAAATACTTTGTTTCTATTTTTGGAATAATCTATATATGAACATGTTGTCATCCCCTCTGCTAGATTATAAACTCCCAGAGGGCAGGGATTGTTTCAATTTTGTCTTTGTATCTCCCGAAGCTAGCAGTGGTGCCTGGTACTGATTAGGTACTTAACGAATGTTTGTGGGTTGAATGATTGATTGACTATAAACAATAGGGAGCTGTTGAAGGGTTTTGAGCAGGATGGTGACAGAATTAGAGCAATATGTTAGGATGCTGAAGCACTGTCTCGATAGATTGGCTTTAGGAGAGACTGAAGACAAGAAGCTCAGTTGGGAAGTCTTTGTAACAGTTCAGATGAAACCACTTGAAACATGGTGGTAACAACAGGAGTGGAAAGAAGACAAACAGAAAGGAGTGGCTGTAGTAGCAGATTGGCTGAGGGGAAGAAGGTGGAGTTCCTAGGAACATTAAGATTTGCTACCATTTTCCTTTATTCTTGATTGTTCTATGTCATTCCCCCACTTCTAGCCCTTTAATGGATCTCTACTGCCTGCAAGATGAAATATAAGTTCCTTATATTAAAGGGCAGTCAGTAGATAGAATGCTGGGCTTAAAGTCCGAAGACTCATCTACCTGATTTCAAATATGGCCTCAGACACTTACTAGCTGTTTGACCCTGGGCAAGTCACTTAATCCTATTTGCCTCAGTTTCCTCATCTGTAAAATGAGCTGGAGAAGGAAATGACAAACCACTCCAGTGTCTTTGCAAGAAAGCCCCAAGTGGGGTCACGAGGAGTTGGACATGACTGAACAAATGTATCAATTTTTGTTATCAATCAATACAATCTGTCTCCCACTTACTTTTCCCACTATTCCAGCCAAACTGAACCAGTCATTGTTCCTGACCCTGTTTTATGCTTTTGTGTTTGTGATACTCCCTCCAAATGCAATGCTCTTCTACTCCAGCTCTGATTTCCAAATTCTATCATCTTCACTATTCAAACAAGGTCTATCTCAAAAAATATTTCCTACACAAAGCTTTTGCATCTTTCCTTTTCCCCCATGTAAAAGTGATCTCTCCCTCCTGGAATCTTCATAAATCACTTTGACTGCCTCTTCCTCCAACGCACTCCTCTCTCTCCTCTGATACTGCCACCATGTTGGTGCAGGCCCACATCACCAGCCTCCTGGATTATTGCATTAGTCTGCTGGATGGTCTCCCTGCCTCAAATCTCTCCCCACTCTAGTCCATCTTCCACTTAGCTATCAAAATACAGTAATCTCCCTAAATCACAAGGCTGATCGGGTCACTCCCTTATTCAGTGAACTCCAATGGCTCCCTATTGCTTCCAAGATTGAATATAAAATCTTACGTCTCAATACTCTTCATAATTTGATTTCTTCCTACCTTTCCATTACTCTTACTCCTTACTCCTCTCCACACGTATTCTTTGATCCAGTGACACTGGTCTCCTGGCTCTTCCTCAAGGCAACTGACATCCAGACTCCACTCCTTCATACTGGCTATCCCTCATGCTTAGAATGCTTCCCCTCCTCACTTCACTTCCTGGCTTCCCTCAGGTCTCAGGTAAAATCTCACCTTCTGCAGGAAGCTTTTCACTTTAAGTTAGCATCTTTTCTCTGAGATCATCTCCAATTTATCCTGTATATTGCTTGCTTGTGCCTAGCTTTTGCCTGTTGTCTTCTCTACAATATCTGGAACATAGTAGCCACTTATACATAAATTCTTGTTGATGACTTGAGTCTCCTTTGCTACCATCATATCACCTTCCTTGCTTTGTTTTTCAGTCATTCCAGTCGCATCCAATCTTTTGTGACCAAGTTTGGGGTTTTCTTGGCAAAGATACTGGAGTGGTTTACCATTTCCTTCTCCTGCTCCTTTTACAGGTGAGGAAACTGAGGCAAACAGGGTTAAGTGACTTGCTCAGGGTCACACAGCTAGTAAGTGTCTGAGGCCAGGTTTGAGCTCTGGAAGATGAGTCTTCCTGACTGTAGGCCCAACACTCTATCCCCTGTGCCCCTTCCTTACCTCAAGTCATAACTAGTTGTATACTTATCCTATTCCCCATTTGACTATAAGCTCTCTGAAGGTAATTATTGTGTCATTCTTTGCACTTATTACTGCAGTGCTTAGTTCATAGTAGTTGCTTAATAGAGCTTTTTGATTGATTGGTTGTAGTCTCAGCACCCACCATAGTGCCTTGCACTGTAGTAGACTTTTAATAAGCGGAACTGAATTGTATTTTGATTCCATCCCACCATTCTACACCCTCCACATCTTGCACTGGGGATTTTGTGAGCTATTCTTTTAATAGTGATTCATTTCCATCCCCTATAGAGGCTATAAAAACTGCATTCCTAGGAGCCCTTATTTTAGTAAGTGCTTGAAAGAAATATGACAGGGCTGCTTGGCATGCCTCACTCTGGACCTCACCCCTGGTCCCCCTGGAAGCATGGATGGTTGGAGATGGGTTTAATCCTAGAGCACTTTCTGAGGACCAGGATCTACTTTGTGAAATCTTTGTAGGCTCTAGAATGACCCCTCCTATAAGCTAATAAAAATCCCCTGGTGATTCCCCTCAAAGTTCTCCTGTTGGGTAAATATATCTGTCCGAGCCTGGATCAATCTTTCCAGAAGCTAAACCAGTCTTTGGAAGCTGGAGCTAGTGGGATACACATAAGCTCAGGGCCCCCAGGTTCACTAGCAAAAGAAGAAAGTAGTGCAACTGAGTCATCCTTCCTGGTGGAATCAGGAAACAAAGAAAGTCTATGTCATACAGTATATGTGAAAGAGCCAAAATCACTTTAAGGAGGTCTGCACGTCCAAGGCTGCTGTGCTTTCCTGCTTCCTGTAACTGTTTTGAGGACTGTTTCTCTCCTTTGCAAACAATACACTTT
This sequence comes from Pseudochirops corinnae, assembly GCA_028646515.1. Classification (NCBI taxonomy): domain Eukaryota; kingdom Metazoa; phylum Chordata; class Mammalia; order Diprotodontia; family Pseudocheiridae; genus Pseudochirops; species Pseudochirops corinnae. Next base: position 238,478,860 of record CM053587.1, on the reverse strand, counting down.
TTTTGGAAAGCTGCCCCTCAACACTCCAGCAAAGACTATAAGTCTAGTATGGGGGAGGGGGAAAGATTTCAGTTCAGCAATTCAGTTCAACAAATATTTGTTCAATTCAATTCAACTTTACAAACATTTATTCAATATTAACTCTGTACTAGTCACTGTACAAAACCAAAGCTGTTCCTGCCCTCGACTTAATGGTAAACAATATGGCCAGGGAGGAGTGTTTTTGGTCTGGGAAATAATTGGGATGTTGAGTGGAACCTTAGAATAATTGGTTAACGTGTCTTCCTAAGGAACAGCAGCGTCGATTTGATTACTGTTCCCAGAGCTAGAGATAGTTGGTGGAGTATTAAAAAGTCGACTGGGGGCAACAGTAGACAGTGTGTTGGGTCTCAATTGATCTAGAGAAAATATATCAATTTAGACACCATTCTATGCCCATGTGGCCCAAGAAGAGATGGACTGTCCTTTCCCCTTGCCCTATAGAGTCAATACTCACTTCTCTACTTCAGAAAGTTCTCAAACTTTCCAAGGTATGATTTACACCCTGATTCAACGCTGCTAGGCACTCCTCATGTGTATCTCCTCATATTGCATGTTTTAGTATTTCTAGGATCATGCCTATAAATTGCATTCACCACTCCTGTGTCTTCCTAGCCCAAAACTCCCCTTCTGGCCCCCACTTCCTTATACATGCTCTCTCTCTCCTTATTAGAAGGTAAACTCTTGAGGACAGGGACTTTCTTTTCTTGTTTACATCTCCAATGTCTAGCATAAATACTTGACACTTTGAGAACATTTAATAAATGCTTTTTCATTTATTCATTCAGAGTTTGAGAGAAACTTAGAGTTCATCCTCTAGCTTTGCTGTTGTTCAATTGTTTTTCAGTTGTATTCCACTCTTTGTGACTTCATTGGGGTTTTCTTGGCAAAGATGCTGCAGTGGTTTGCCATTTTCTTCTCTAGCTCATTTTACAGATGAGGAAACTGAAGCAAACAGGGTTAAGTGGCTTTCCCAGGGTCACCCACCTAGTAAGTGTCTGAGTCCAGATTTGAACTCAGATCTTCCTGACTCCCTGGCACTCTAAACTACTGCACCACCTAGTTGCCCACATCCATTAGTTTTACATATAAGGAAATTGAGGCCCAGAGAGTTTATGTGATTTTCCCAAGGTCACCCATGCAGAGTGTGTGCAGTAAGTGTCAGAACTGGGTTTTGAACCCAATTCTTCTGAATCCAAATCCATTGTTTCTTCCTCTATTTCAAGCTGCTGCTCTGATCTACGAACAGAAAACCATTCTGGTTACAGCAGGGATATTGAGAGTGGTTACTCAGTTCTTGCCAAAATCTGCACAATACTAATGTGGCAGCTTTTGATAAAGAGAACCATTTATCTTGGCCCTTCCTGATCAGGCAGTATTGATCTTTATCAGGCAACAGCTTTTTATTCATTTTTTTATTGCTTCCTTTTCCTGTTCTCTTTCTATACTCCAGCTCCCTTGGCATATTTATCATTAGAGAGAAGATCCATATATTGATGTCAGGACACATTCACAAAATATATCCATCCAGCAGCTTTGCCCTTTAGTTTTCCTCTAACATCCAGGAAAATAATGAAATTCGTAAGCATTAGGATTAGACCTGGGGTTAGGTGTCATAGCTTGTCACTCTGGCTTAGTTATTTACTTTATAAATGATTTTCAAATAAGTCTCTGTAACAAGTGAGAACTGTCAAGGAATCCTTCATATAGCTTTATATTTACTCCACTCATCCTCCTTCTAATCCCTTACACATTTCATTTTCTCAAAGCCCTGTCCTAGACTTTCATCTCTTCTCCCTCTGTACTGTCTCCCTCAATGAGCTCATCTGCTCCAATGAGTTCAATTATTCTCTCTATGTAGATGATTTCCAAATATATATGTATATATAGATGATATGTACATATGTGTGTATATGTATATATGTATACATATCTATGTGTGTATGTGTATGTATATATGTGTGTATATGTTTGTACATGTATATGATACACACACCTCCATCCCTACTCTCTCTGCTGAGCTCCAGTCTTTGATCACCAGCTATCTTTAGACATCTCATACTGGATGTCCCTTTGGCCTCTAAAACTAAACACATCCAAAACAAAACTCATTATCTCTCTCCTCTCCTCAACTTTCTCATTGCTGTTGAGCATACTACTATTCTCTTAGTCATCCAGGCTCATGATCTCAGTTTTCTTCTAGACTCACTACACATCTCTCTGCTCACATGGCCACCACTCTGGTGCATGCCTTTATCACTATTGCCTGGACTATTTCAATAGTCTTTTAATCGGCCTCCCAATTATCTTCAAGTCACTCCCCATTCCAATTAATATTCCATTTAGATTATGATACCTGGAAGGGCAGAACCAAGATAAATTCCTTCCAACAACTTTAAAATAATGCCTCGAAAGATATTCTGGAGTGGCAGAATTAACAAATGGACAGAGTGAAACAAGTTTCCAGCCCAAGACAACTTAGGAGATCAGCAGGAAGGTTCTGTCTCAGACGGGTGAGAGTGGAGCATAGTCCAACTCAGACAATGACCCAGCAAGGCAATAGCAGGCCTTACAGGGCAACTGAATTGGCAGCACAGCTTCCAGAACCCTCAGCCCACAGATGATAAAGGGGTTAGACAATTGATCAGGAGATTATAGGGTCCCTTTGCTGGCACTGGGTGTAGGTCACTATTGCATTGCCCGTGCATGGATCCAGGCCGCAGTCCTGGTTGCAGTTTCAGGGAGAGTAGAAGCACTAGCACACCAGAGCTTGCCACTGGCCACAGAGGAGCAGGGACCCTGGTTACAGTTCCAGCACAGAAAGGAGTGCTTATGGTAGTCCAGAGACCAGAGCACAGGCCAGGACAGTAGTAAGCACACCTCTCCTTATATCATTCTACTTTGGAAGAACTGAAAACCTATCAACTCCCAAAACTAGCTGCACAAAACAGCTACATGAAACATCTGAAGCTTGGGACAGTACACACTCCACCCCATGAAAAGAGCCCAACTTTAACATAAAATTAAAAATCAAGGAATAGGCTGGGGAAATGAGCAAACAACAAAAAAGAACCTGACCACATAAAGTTACTTTGGAGACAGGGAAGACCAAAACATAAACTCAGAAGAAGACAACAAAGTTAAATCCAAAGCCTTAAAGAAAAATGTGAATTGTTCTCAGGCCCAAAAAGAATTCCTGGAAGAATTCAAATAAGAGAGATAGCAGAAAAATTGGAAAATGAAGTGAGAATAATACAAGAAAATATTGGGGAAAAAAGAGTCAACAGCTTGGTAAAAGGGGCAAAAAAATAATATTGAAGAAAATAACACCTTAAAAAAACAGAATAGGCCAAATGGTAAAAGAGGCACAAAAATCCACTAAAGAAAATTCCTTAAAAAGCAGAATTGTCCAAATGGAAAAAGGTGTACAAAAATTTACTTAAGAGCAGAATTCCTTAGAAAGTAGAATTGGTCAAATGGAAAAGGCTATACAAAATCTCACTGAAGAAAATAATGCCTTAAAAATTAGAATTAGTCAACTGGGTGCTAATGATTCCATGAGACATTAAAAATAATAAAACAAAATCAAAAGAATGAAAAAATAGAAGAAAATATAAAATCTCTGGTTGGAATAAAACAACCAAACTAGAAAATAGAGGGGAGATAATTAAAGAATAGACTACCTGAAAGCCATGATTTAAAAAAAAAAGGGCCTATTCATCATCTTTCAAGAAATGAACAAGGAAAACTGCCCTTCTATTCTAGAACCAGATGGCAAAATAGAAATTGAAAGAATCCACCAATCACTTCCTGAGAGAAATCCCAAAAGAAAAACTCCCAGGAAAATTATAACTAAATTCAAGACCTCATCTCTACCTTCCCCACCTTTCCCTCTACTGTAAAAGCTCATTCATGTCTCTTTTATGTGAAACAATTTATCCTATTCTATCTTTCTCTTCCCCTTTCTCTTAGCCCATTACTCTTTCTTCCCCTTAATTTTATTTTATTTTTTAGATTCGACTAAATTTTAGCAAATTTAGTATAATATTTATATTTTTAGTGTTCAACTAACATCCATGCCCTCTGACTATGCATATTCTTTCTAACTGCTCTAATAATGATAAAATTCTTGAAAGTTACAAGTGTAATCTTCCCATTTAGGAATGCAAATGGCTTAACATTAATGAACTCCTTATAATTTTTCTTTACTCAGCAATTACTACTACTAGGCCTGTATCTCAAAGAGATTTTTTTAAAATGGAAAGGGACCTATATGTACAGAAATATTTATAGCAACTCTTTTTGTGGTGGCAAAGAATTGGAAATTGAGGAGATACTCATCAATTGGGGAATGGCTGAACAAGTTGTGTCATATGATTGTGATGGAATACTATTGTGCTATAAGAAATGACAATCAGCATGCTCTCAGAAAAACCTGGATTTACATGAACTGATGTAAAGTGAATTGAACGGAACCAGGAGAACACTGTACACAGTAACAGCAACATTGTATAGGGGTCAGCTATGAATGACAACTATTCTCAGCAGTACAATGATCCAAGACAGTTCTGAAGGACTTTTGATGAAAAATTCTATCTGCTTCCTAAAAGAGAACTGATAGAGCCTGAATGCAGATTGAAGCATGCTTTTTAAAACTTTCTTTATTTTTCTTGTTTGGATGAGTCTTTTTTTGTTTGTGTTTTCTTTCACAACATGACTAATATGGAAATATGTTTTGCAAGACTGCACGTGTATAATCTGTATCAAATTGTTTGCTTTCTCAATAAGAAGGGAAGGAAAGGAGGATGAGAATTTAGAATTTAAAATTGTAAAAAGTGAATGTTAAAAATTGTTTTTACGTGTAATTGGGAAAAAATATCTTAAAAAAAATAACAGAATACCTCCTCCCTCTCAATAAATTCCGTTGCCCTAGGGGAAATGAGTTCGTCCTTACTAGAGGTCTGCAAGTAGAAGTGTTTGGGGAATGTTGTAAGGACGATTGAGGTATATGATGAATTATACACCCCTTGAGGGCCCTTCCATCTCTGAGATGCTGTGATTCTGTTCCCCAGTTTTCCAAATGTGCAATTTTGCTCAAGATTTTTCCTCACTCTGTAATACCTTTCCCCCATCTGCTATCAAAACCATAATCATAATTTAAAACCTTCTTTGACTCCATTTCCCCCTCCTAAAATACATACCAATTGTGATCTCTCTCTCTCTCTCTCTCTCTCTCTCTCTTTTTCTCCCTCTTTCATACTCATTCTCTCTCTCTTCCCAGAACTTTCCTAGTTATTTATTTGTACATCTCTTTCAATATGTCATTTTCCTGCCTTATAATAGATGAATTTTTGCTCTTACCTTAACTCCCCTATTAGACTATAGATTCTGCAGAGGCAGGCACAGAATTGCAACATCTCAGAGATGGAAGAGATTTTGGATATTCTCCCATACAATCAATACTCAGCCAAGAATCCCCACGCTGATATCTCTAGAAAACACTCAAGCAGACTTTACTTAAAGATCTCCAGCAAGAGAGAACCAACCATTTCTCAGGGCACTGAAACCATTATGGGAGCATTTTATTTGCTATGAAGTTTTTTTTCTTAAATGGAACTGAAATTTGTTTCCCGGCAACTTCTAGCTTTCACTTCTAATTTTGCCCTCTGAAGCCAAGCAATAAGTTTAATTACTCTTCTGAATGACAGAATGATTTAATTATTCTTCTATGAACTTTGCCACCATGATTCAGCTAGCTGCCTTCTCATCCTGGAATTTCCCACAGTTCACGGGGCTTTCATACCCTGGAACATCTCTTCCGATGCCAGTGCCCTTCTCCCATTGTTGAATTCTTTCCGGGGCTTCCATTTTGGGGACATCTCCAAGTTGATCATGTTTCATTTCCTACCTGATCATGTTTCTTATTCTAGGGACTTTGAAGGCAAGTGCTTTTTTTTTTTTTTTTTGCTTATATTTGCTTGTATTTTAACATGGTGCCCAAAGCAGAGTAAATGCTTAACAAATATTTGTTTCCTGCCTGTATGAAAGCTCTTCAAATGCTAGAGGACAGCCATCAGACCCTACTGAATTTTCTCTTCTTCCCAATAAATATTCCCAGTTCTTTCTATGCATTTGTGTGCTCCTAGTGCCTCACACATAGTAGGTGCTCAATAAGTATTTGTTGTATCATTGACTGAAAGAATGAATGTTAAATGTCAAATGACTACCTATTGGTCATTTTTTTAAAGGACAAATTGTTAACACTTTAACTTAACACTCCAAGTCCATTGACTTGGAACTGTCAACTAGCAGTTAATTCTTCTCAAAGGAGATCCTTGTATTCTTGTTTTTTCTTAGAGAAGACTTTGGTTGTTTTCAACTGTAGTAAATAAATCACTCTCTTTCAACTGACACACCAATGCTTTTTGTATGTTAGAAGATTAACAGACCATCTCTGTCATTAGATAAGGCTAGGAGATGAAGAAGTGTCATCAATTTGATTAAGAGAATGTTCCCTCCCCAACTCTTACTGCTGCCATAGGAGATAGAAAGGGAGCAATTGATGCTACTTCAAAGAGGAGTTTAGAGGAAACCACTGGACTGCTGGTTGGCAGGGAAGGGGGCGGAATGAGGGAAGTCCATCATATTGAGGAGGAAGTGAAGTATATTAGAACACTGTAGCAAAGCTATAAAAAAAGATATGTACAATTTAGTCATTTTTTCTTCATAAATCCAAACTATTTTCCAGAATCATTGAACCAATTTACAGCTCCATCGGTAATAAATTAATGGACTTGTCTTCATACTACAATGACGTTCCATTTTTAACATATTTGCTGGCTTGATAAAATACAAGGCATTTGTACCATTTTTATGATGCCTGACATGAATAATACACTTTCCTATAACTTTATGCAAAGAAGACCAAAATAAAATAAATTTCTAAGCCGAAATGCTAAGAATGTTTTTTAAATACAATGGACCTAAAATTTAAATATAAATATGTGTGTATGTGTAGGCAAATATAATCTATATTAACCCTACAAATATAATTCTTTATTTTTATTACTTATCACCTTCATTTCTAAATAAATCTCTTCCCTTTCTCTTACTCACTGTCAAGTTAAGCCAAGTCAAGTCAACAAACGTTGAGTGCCTACAATGCCAGGCACTGTGCTTAGTGCTGAGGATACAAATAAAAGCAAAAGCTGCCTCTTCTCGCAAGGCTGGTGGTGGGGGAAGAGAATGGAGGGAATAAGCATTTATCTATCACCTACTATATACATGGTGTCCCTCAAGTCTGGACACATAGGAAATCTTATTAACTATGTGTATATTCAAGAAATGAAATGAATGAAACATTTTATTTAATTAGCATAAATTTTAGCCATGACAATTTCATATGGAATAAAAGCTTTCATTAGCTACGGAGAACTATTTTACATATTAATGAGATTAATTTAGTTTAATTAATTAATGAAAATTAATGAGATTTCCTATGTGTCTGTGTCTTACTATGAAATCTCATTTATGCTAATGAAATTAAATATTGTTGAAAATTTCATTCGTTTCATTTGTTGAAAATACATGTAGTTGATGAGATTTCCTATGTGTCCAGACTTTAGGGACACCCTATGTAACAGGCTTTGTACTAAGCACTTCACAACTATTATCTCATTTGATCCTCCTAATAACACTGAAAGGGAGGTGCTATGGTTATTCCCATTTTATAGTTAAAGAAACAGAGATTAAATGATTTGCCCGATGTCACACAGCTGGTAAAAGTGTCTGAGGTCAGATTTTAACTCAAGTTTTCCTGACTTTAGGTTCATTTCATCACCTAGCTTTCTTCAGGAGCTCACAATCGAATAGGGAAACAAGAGGCAAACAACTATGTACAAACAAGATACATATAGAATAAAGGGGAGATCATCCCAGAGGGAAAAAGGCACTAGCATTGAGATAAAATTCTTGCAGAAGGCAGGATTTTAACTGAGACTCGAAGGAAGCCAGGAAGCCAGGAGGGGGTTGTGAAGAAGAAGAGAATTCCAAGCATGGCAGACAGCCTGTGCAAAGTGATAGAGTTGGGAGATGGAGCGGCTTATTTCTGGAACAGCAAGGAGGCCAGCATCGCTGTATTAAAGAGATTGCAGAGGGAAATAAATGTTGAGAAGACTGGAGAGATTGGAAGCGGCCAGGTCATGAAGGACTTTAAAAGCCAAATAGAGGATTTCATATCTCTTCCTGGAGGTAATAGGGAACCACTAGAATTGATTGAATAGGATCTTGGCATGGTCAGACCTGAGCTTTAAGAAGATAAATTTGACAGCAGGATGGAGGTTGGACTGGGGTGGTGTAATATAGATTATCTTAAAAAATTTAAGAGAAAACTAAGAGAAAAAAAGGCAATTCAGAAAAGCCAACACATAAACTATAATAAGTAATATTCCACACTATTATTAGTCTCTCATCTCTGCAAAAAAAAGGAGGGAGGTGCATTCTCTCAATTCTTTTCTGGGGTCAAAGCTGATCATTATAATTACAGATTATTGTTTTGACTTTTCTGTTCTTTCCATTTATGTTGTTGTAGTCATCATGGCCCTTCAAATTTTCATGGTTCTATGGGAATTTTAGAATATCAAGATTGGAATTGCATTACTAATGCCAAAAGTTTGTGATGGCAAATGCCTTTGTTCCATTCCTCATTTTGGAATGTGTGGGAATTTTAAATGAACAATGCAAGCTCTGAATTGGGAGAATTTTCTCTTAAGTATTTGGGGACCCACTAAGCTATCGCCACTACCCAAACATTGGAATCAGACCAATTGGAGAGATATTGGACTCAATAAGCATAATGAGACACAAATTTGGGGGCCTGGTCAATATGGGCATTTGATTTGCTTGACTATATATACTTATTAACATTAGCTTTTCTACTTTTTTCTTTTTTAGTTGGAAGGGGACACATTAAGGGAGAGAAAAATAAAAGTTCACTAATTGAAAAAAATAATTAAAAAATTTTATCAGTCATCTTTTCTCAAGAACATCCTCTCCTGTTGGAACACTAATGCATTGTTGATGGAGTTGTGAACTGATTCAACCATTCTGGAGAGCAATCTGGAACTATGCCCAAAGGACTATAAATAATTGCATACCCTTTGACCCAGTAATACTGCTTCTAGAGTTGTATCCTAAAGAGATCATAGAAATGGGAGGAAGACCCATATGTACAAAAATATTTATTGCAGCTCTCTTTGTGGTGGCAAAAAATTGTAAATTAAGGGGATGCCCATCAATTAGGGAATGGCTAAACAAGTTATGGTATATGAATGTAATGGAATACTCTTGTGCTGTAAGAAATGAGGAGCAGATGGACTTCATATTTACCTGGAAAGGCTTATACAAACTGATGTTAAGTGAGAAGAGCAGAACTAGGAGAAATTTGTACACAATGACAGACACAACGTACGTGTGCTGACCAGCTTTGATAAACTGGACTCTTCTCAGCAACGCAAGGTTATAAGACAACTCTAA
>CM053587.1:238448804-238468787 GCA_028646515.1 Pseudochirops corinnae | reverse complement strand
GCATTCCTGGAAAACAAGCCTGGCGCCACAGGCTCCATGTGACCATATTCAGCCTATTAAGGAACAGAGTATACTTTCAAATATCCAAGGGTCCTCAGAGTCACGTAGCCACTTTAGCAAAGGGCCTAGGGGCAGGGAAGATCTTCAGATTCCCATAACATTGGGACACTCCAACTGGAAACTTACAACTGTGGTAAAATTGAACTATTAACAACCACTCTGAGTCTGTCCATCCAACCAGTTTTAAATCCATTTAATTGTATTATCTTCTGGTCCATATCATTCCATATTCCCTCCTTAAGATTAGTATGAGATACTTTATCAAAAACTTTTCTAAAATTCAGGTAAATTATATATCCAAAGCACTAACCCTCATTTCCAAGTTAATAATCCTGTCAAAAAAAGAAAATGAAGTTAATCTGGCATGACTTGTTCCTAATGGAGCCACGCTGGCTCTTTATAATCACCACCTCCCTTCCTATGAATTCACAACTCATTTCTTTAATGATGTGTCCTAGAATTTTTTAAGCAATCAAAGTCAAACTTACTATCCTATAGATTTTAGACTCTTTTTTCTTCCTTTAAAAAAATGAGAACATCATTTGCCCGTCTCCAATCACGTGTCACCTATACTGTTTTTGAAGATCTTTCAAATACCACTAACAGTTGCTCAGTAACCACATCTGCTTATTTGTTCAGAACCTAAGAATATAGCTCATCTGGTCCACCAAGATGATCTCTTACTACGTCCTTACTCCTCTTGATTATCAACTCTCTATTAGTAATTGCTGTTCTGGCCTTTCCAGTGTTTCTCCTTTGCTGAGAAAACAAAGAATTACTGCCTCTGGTTTATCTCTGGGTATCTCTTACCATCCATCCTGAGCAAAGGTCCCATACATTCTTTGATTTTCTCTTTTCTCCCAATATAACTAAAAACAAAACAAGCAAAAAAAAAAATCCAAAGTTTTTTTGTTGTCATTAGCTTGTATTTCTTGCCTCATCTGATTTTGAGTTTTAACAATCTTAACACAATTTTTATAGGGCCATGGCATATCTATATTCACCATCTGTTACTTGGCCTTGCCTCCACCTCCTAACCATTTCTCTTTTTTAAAATCTAAGGTGGTAAGTTTTCTGGGCATCCATACTGATCTTTTCACACAAATCTCATTTTTCTTCCTCGTTGGAGTTGTTTCCTTTTATGTCTTCAGAATTTTATTCTTAAATAACTCCCATCCTTCCCAAGAAGCATTTTACTCCATGGAATCCCATCTATCTTCCTTCTAAACCCTTTGAAATCCGTTTTCTCCAAATCTAAGATGTATGTCAGACAATGCCCAGATTTCCTCTTCTTATCTATCACAAAATCTAGCATGGAATGATTACTTTCCCATAATCTCATTATTTCCATTCTAGGACTCAATTTCTTCCTAAGTGAGGACTAATTGAGAAAAGAATTTCCCTTTTGTCAGTTCCCTCACATATTAAAGGATGAAATTTTTATAAGACAAGTGATAAAGTTAACTGCTTTTTTATTTTTAGCAATGCAAAAGTTGCAGATGATATATAGATAATTGAAATTATTCAGTACTATTATATCATACTACAATGTCAGGCATGTAAGCTTTCCCCCAAACTCCTCATCTATTTTCTCTTTCTGTCCAGGTGGCCTGTAGTATACTCCAAAGACAAGATCACTTCTTTTTCTCCCTTCTTTGTCCTTACCCCAAACATTCTCAATCATTCTTTCCCTGCCTGGTTTCTGGACTTCCTTACATAAGGCTCCCTTTTTAATATATATTGCTACCCCACCACATCTTTACCTATCTTTCTCTTTTGAATAAAGTATCCACATTCAGAGACACAGTTCAGTCAAGAGTTTCATTCTACTAACTCTCAGTAATTACCTGTGATGTCAATTTTGCTTCCTTGCATTAGGACCTCTAGTCTCTCCTAAATTTTGGACATTAGAAAGTAATCCAGATTTTAAGCCTAGAACTTTTGATTCTTCTCATTGCTGGAGAAAATGATGCCTCATTGCAGTATGTCTGTGAGAGAGGTGAAGTTGGTACTAGATCACTAAAGAGGTCAGATCTTGGGAGGAGAAGTAGCTTCTCCCTTCTCAAATCATCTCTTCTCTTCCAGAGGAGTGTCAAATCCATTTTAAAGCTCTCATTGAAAAGCAAGCCTTTCATTCCCTTTCTCCTTCGTGTAACACTCTTCTATTCTTCACCATACTGACAAAGATCATTTCCCTCCCCCTAAGATTCTTTCTTTTTCCATTGAAGCCTTGCATCTGTTGACTTTAGGAACTCTTCCATCTCCCTAACAACCTTCTCCACAAACGAGTTCAGCCTACACTTGGAGCACAGATAAAGACCCTTGGCTATGGCAGAAAAACAAACATCACATGCTGGAAGCAAGTTGCTGTACAATTTTCCCTGCTCTCTGTAATGACTAAGCATTTTAGCTTTATTTCTCAAAACTATTCCCAGATGTTCACACCTCAACTCTAAGCACCTGGTTAAGATTTTATAGCCAATTATCCCTTCTTAATAACTTTACAACTCTACTCTGCAACTACACAGTGGCAGCCATGATCAGCTCCCCTTCAGTGTTGTACCAGCTCCTAGCTGTTTCACCTATTTTCCCCACCCAACAGTCTACTCTATCAAATTGTTTAACCCTTTAATGATTTTATAACCAGAGAGTTTTTGCACATTGCCATATATATGGGAAGAACATGACTTAGAACAGAGAATTTTTGGGATGTGACATTGCATAAGTAAGTAAAGGTTAGAATGCATGGTAGATATCTTCTGAAAGAAAAACATGAGGTTCCAGAGACTCTTTGGGAAAGATAAGCAGAGAGAGAAGAGAAGAGAAGAGAAGAGAAGAGAAGAGAAGAGAAGAGAAGAGAAGAGAAGAGAAGAGAAGAGAAGAGAGGAGAGGAGAGGAGAAGAGAGGAGGAGAGAGGAGGAGAGAAGAGAGGAGAGGAGAAGAGAGGAGAGGAGAAGAGAGGAGAAGAGAAGAGAAGAGAAGAGAAGAGAAGAGAAGAGAAGAGAAGAGAAGAGAAGAGAGGAGAAGAGAAGAGAAGAGAAGAGAAGAGAAGAGAAGAGAAGAGAAGAGAAGAGAAGAGAAGAGAGGAGGAGAGAAGAGAGGAGAGGAGAAGAGAGGAGAGGAGAAGAGAGGTGAGAGAGGGGAGAGAAGGGGAGGAAAGGAGGGGAGGGAGGAGGAGAGAGGAAGGAAGAAAATAAGAGAGAGAAATGTGGGGGAAGCTGGCTACTCAACATGTTGCTTATTTCCAGCTTCTCTGCAGACTTGCTAAAATGAACCTCCTTGAGCGAGGTTGGGCTTTCTCTCTTGGTTGGAGCTGAGATCTCGTATCTGCTTCCAGCTAAAGAGCTCATTCACTTTTATATATCCTTTAGTATATGGTAGACTCTAAGACATCTCCAATTCCTGTCTCTTGTTTGCTTGGAGAAATGAGTTTGCTTCTTATTCTCTATTCGTGATGGTCTTAATCTTCCTTGATCCTCCTTAATCCTACTTAGTTTTATATTCTCCTTAATTGTCATTGGTCCTACTTCTCAACTTTAAAGTTGAATCTAAACTAGTTTCTGGGCCTGGTGACGGTTCTCCAAAATGTCCTTATTTAATCCCATATTTCTCCTCCCCAAATTCAGCCTCTGACCTACTTAACTAGCCCAAATCCTTGTAAGTCACCTATAGAATTTTCCTCTCCTTATTTGACTTGTTTTTCATTCCCTTCTTCCTTCTCCTAAAACCTTTTCCCATAGTTACAATTACCTATTAGATATTTTCGTTTGTCCTTAATAACCTACAGAAGGAAAGTGAGAATTAAGTCCATCCAACTCCTCTCCATTGTCTGTTATTATCATCCCAGACAACTACAGCAGAGGCCCCCCCTGTTCAGTGATCCTCCTCTTTTCCCAAATATTGCTTTAAACCAACCAAGGTTGTCTTTAGCTTTTTTTTTTTTTTGACCATCCCTATCTGAGCTTTGGCATTCATGACATAATTCTGACTTGATAGTGCCATGGATTGGAATTCATCCTCCATTGACTACTATTCCTTCCATCTTCTTTTTAAGATTTAAATTGGTTGAGGACTTTACTATGTGTGCACATTGGTCACTTTAGATATCTTGCCATTTTCTTAGTCATCAGAATTGTTTTTATTTGTGCATCTTTAGAATTCTATCCTTGAGACTTCCTATTCCTTCTGTAGAATTTAATCCATGAAATCCTACCTCTCCAGGATACATGTCTCACTATGCATTATTTTTCTTCTTCACTTTTCTAAAATGGAGTGGGTCATTTCATCTTTAACCTGCCACAGTGTTTACTTTTCCTCCTACTCCTGATCCTTGTAATTTCTATCCCAGCAATCAGTTTATACTTTTTGGTGAGAATCTAGTCCCTACCCCTCCTGCCCGGAAAAATTCCTCTTATTAATCCTTATGTCTGGGATGAAATCTTTGTTGTTGTTGTTTTTTACTTAGAGACAACCCCAGCTGATGTCTGGATAATTGATGCCCACATCCTGTGCCAGGTTTGTGATCATTTTCCCCCAAAATTCCTTATTAATTTCTTCTTTCTGGCTTGTGTGACCTATAGTAAATTCTGACTATGGCATCACATGTGTTTCTGACTGATCCTTATTCAAATACTCTCTATCTCTTTTCCTTCCCTCTGGTTCCCAGATTTCCTCACATGGGTATGTCTTCTTAATATATAACACTCCTCTTCCTTCCCCTCCCCTTTACTTGCTAATTCTTTTTAAAGAATTACATGTATTTTTCCAGCTACAGTACAATCATGATTACTATCCTGACAATTCTCAGTGATACCCATGAGGCCAAGCTGCCTCTTCGCATTATTATCCTGAGGTTCCCTTGCTTCTTATCCCTTGCTTTGTGCACTTATATCTATATGTCTGATAGCATGAGTTTCATTGCCTTGGATTTTAGATTTTTTGTTTCTTATGAATTTCTGGCTGTCTTTACTCATATTCTTCTTCCTGCATTGTGACTCCTCTCTTTGGCAGCAGCTCTCAAACTTTTGGCCTAAGAATTCCTTTAAAGTCTTAAAAATTATTGAGGATGCCAAAGAGCCTTTGCTTATGTGAGTTATATTCATTAAATATTTATCATATAGAAATAAAAATTGATTAATTTTTAAAATATTTATTAATTTTAAAACAACAATAATAGACCCATCACATGATAAGTAACATTTTCATGAAAAATATATTTTCCAAAATGGAAAAAATAGTGAGATGAGTGACATTGTTTTAAATATTTTTGCAAATCTCTTTCAATGTCTAGTTTAATAAAAGACATCTGGATTCTCCTATCCTGTTTTTTATATTCAATCTGTTGTGATACATTGCTTTGGTTAAAGCATAAAGTCCAACAAATCACACAGATATGTAGTTGGAAAAAGAAGTTGTAGTTTAGTAGGAAAATAACACCTTAGTGTTATTATGAGAACAATAATCCTTGAAAAGGTATCAAGAACCCCCTCCCCCCAGGGTCCATAAACGACACTTTGAGATCCATTGATTGCTGTAATGAGGGTGGCTAAGTGGCACAGTGGATAGAGTATGGGGTACAGGAACACTCATCTTCCTGAGTTCAAATCTGTCCTCAGACGCTTACTAGCTGTGTGACCCTGTGTAAGTCACTTAGCCCTGTTTGCCTCAGCTCCTCATCTATAAAAAGAATTTAAGAGGGAAATGGTGAAGAACTTCAGTATCTTCACCAAGAAAACCCCAAAATGGAGTCACAAAGAGTCGGACACAACTGAACAACATGAATCTATATTAGCATGTTATATTTATATACAATATTTTTCTCCCTTCCCTTCCAAAGTAAAGTCCTTTTGATTATATTTGCAAGACTCCAGGCAAATAAACGCATTTTTATCATTATTTGTTGGATGTCATTCCCACGCAGGATCTTACCATCCCCATTTATTAAGCCATAAAACCAAAAAGCCGAATTCCATTCTCAGATACCAGCTTCTCAACCAGTTGTTCAACTCCTAAATCCACCTTCTCTCCTGAATCCCATGCCTTCAATCCCAGCAGTGACAAAAACATGAGCATTAAGGTCTTCATTCTCTTGCCCAGTTCCAGTCAGGGCCTGCCTTACACATAAGAAGAGTAAGCCCGGACATCCTGCCTCCCGACCTCCCACTACCAATTATGCATTCATTATTTCCAATTATCCTGTCCAATAATTTTAGCCTGAATGGGGCAGAGGGACCTGGATAGTGTTCTGCTGGTTGAAAATCCTACCATGAGGGTTCATTCTTTGTGTGAAGATACCTTTTTCAAAGGTTTTCAAGTGTTTCTAAAAAATACCTGGGAAGTATCCCATTGAGTTGTTACCAGTGATCAGTTTATCAGATCCTTCCCAGTGTGAGTCCCGAACTGAGAGCAATGTCACATGGGCCTGGAATACTAGGATAAGTAAATTCTTGCAGGAAGAGTAAATAAAGAGGTGAGATCAGAGCAAAGAGGAGGAACTGACTGCAGCCCTCCCAGAGGGGACTATTAGATACTTGAGAAGGAGGTGCTAAGATGAGAAAAGAAATTACTAAAGGAGGAGTTTGGACAATTCCAAGAACCAATTTTGCCTATTCTAACATTTTGCCTGGGGCCATCTTGAAATCCAGCGAATGATGTTCTCATAATGAGAGAATGAAGAAGGAAAAACCAAATGGATATTTTGTAGTAAGAATTCATATAAGAAAAACATATTTCTAGAAGTAAGGGTAGACAGCATGGTATAGTGCAGGTGTGGGGAACCTGTGACCTCAAGGCCACCAAATGTGGCCCTACAGATCCTCAAGTGTGGCCGTTTGACTGAATCCAAACTTCACAGAACAAATCCCCTTAGTAAAAGAACATGTTCTGTAAAACTTGGATTCAGTCAAAAGGCTGCACCCAAGGACCTAGAAGGTCACAGGTGGCCTTGAGGTTGGGGTGGCAGGTTCCCCTCCCCTGGTATAGTGGATAGAGAGTTGTCCTCAAAGTCAGGAAGATCTGGGTTCACACCTCATTTCTGACACAAATCACTTAACCTCTTGGTGGCCACTGGTGATTCTATAATTTGCAAAAAAGTTTCAATTCACACTGGAGGAGGAAGTTCTCTCTTCCTAATAAAGAGTTCCTTACAGGAGTGAAATCACAGGTCCAGTCACCATCCCTAAAAGTAAACGTGCCTAGAGAACAATGAAGATCTGGGAACCTAATGATCCTTTCTTCCATGGAATACTTTTAAGCTGAGTGCCATAATCTAGTAGAAGTCTATGGGGGTCATAAGTACAGTAACACAGTAATATGGAAGTCCTTATGCTCTGTCAACACTACTTCCATTCAGCGTTTCACCATGCCACACCCTTCTGCTTTGGTGCTCTTTTCTTGTCCCTGGGTTAACTCAGATGAAGTGCTGTGTTGGCCATATTTGATGAGATACCACTATTATTTCAAGCTATAAATAAGGCCAGGAAACCTCCTGCTTCAATCATTTTCACTGGTAGGCTGTTTCAAAGACTCTGCAACCCACAGGGGAAAATCTCAGCCATAGGAATGCAACTGTTTTTCTTTTTCTGACATTGGAGCTATTTATTTTAGATAAGGAGATGACAAATAGGTCAGCTTAGGTATTTCTGTAGGAAAATTTGAAAGGAGTATTCTGAGTCTACCTGTAAGAGTGTTGATGACACCATTCAGTCATAACACACAATCCCATTCCCTCCTCTGGCTACTGCCATTCTAAAGAGATTTAGTCCTTATGTTTTTATTTTAGCTCCAGCAATATCCATATATGGCTTGTTGTATCCAGAGAGCTTTTCCTAGGGCACAATGAATCAGGGGAATGGTACCACACTTCATGGGGTGGGGCATGTTGTTTGATGATGGGCAGTGACTCAAGCAAGGAAACAGAGAAGGCTATATCTTGAATTGATTTATCTGAACCAGCAAGTATGCTCCACAGCCATCTAACAGGATTCCCTATTTAGAACTGGAAGGATCTGCAAAGATCATCTTAACTTGGGATTCTTAATTTGTACGGGACAGGCAGTCAATGGGACCCTAGATTTCAACCAAAGGTTCATAAACTTGGATGAGGAAAAAAAAAAGAATATATATATATATATATATATATATATAATATTTATCTCCAAAATCAACATCTAAAATTTATAATTTTTAAAGTTATGACTTAAAAAAATAAACTATTCTGAGGAAGGGTCCATAGGCTTTATCAGATTGCCAAAGGGCATTCTGATATGTATGTGTCCATGACATACACAAAAAGTTAAGAACCCTTGATCTAGTTCAATTGACTCATTTTAGAGATGGAGAAACAGAAACTCAGAGAGATAAACTAATTTGTTAAAGCATACATTAAATAGTTATTCACTTTCAGGGCTTTTAATTCTAGGTTATTATATCTTTTATAGATTTTTTCATTTATCAAGTAACAAAAGCTTGTCTTTAATATTAACCCAAGAGAATCTTAAGTCAGAGATCTATGATTTCATTAGTGTAAGGAAATCCCCACAGCCAAGCTAGATTTGCAACCAACCCAAATATCAATAGATAGTCATCTGGGGATTAGAGAGTTCAGAGTAACAGAGCTAGTAAGTGTCAGAGATAGCATCTGAATTGACATGTGGTTAGAGTCATGTCCAACACTCTAGTCACTTCATCCCATTGCCTCTTGAGAAAATCTCCCAGGAGAAAAAAAATCACGACATCTATTCCAAAGCTCTAATAAAGGATTTTCTAATAAAATTATTGGTAGGTATTTTGGATTATCTATACCACTGTTTGCCTCCTTTAGTGTGAATAATTGGCAACTCACTTTATTTCTATCCAAAGAAATACATACATGTTTAGCATTTTCTGCTTAATAAAGGTAGCTAGTGAACAAAAACTGTGTAGAGTAAGTTAGGTCCTACGTGACTTATTCTCCTGACCTACGCCCTGGCTTCCATTTTGACCAAATTCCCTTTGATTGTCAGTGAGAAATTTCCATGAATAATTTGACCTTTGTCACCCTTAGATTACTTCCTCCTGAGACTTTCTCTCTCTTCCACCAAAAAGAATCATTATTTGGGCTCCTTAGCTCTCAGAATTTTAAGATCCTACAAATAATATGAAACGTGTAAGGAAAATGATGCAGATAATAAGGGAGCATGAACCCAACTTTCCTTCCTAGTTAAGGGTGAATGGGTTGTCAAAACCACAGGGGAAATGGGAAGAGGGAGTCTTGACCTTCCCAAGGTTTCTCCAGCTATTAGTTGCCCCACTCATCCTTCACAGAATCATGGATATAGAGCTGGAAAAGTCCTCAGAGGCCATCTACTCCAATATTCTTGTTTAACAGATGAGGGAACTGTGAAGCCCAAAGAGTTCAGGTGAGAATCTCAGTTGCCCAAAGTTATATGAGTAGAAAATAGCCCAAAGTCATACAAGTAGAAAATAGAAAATAGATTTTAAATCAGGTCCCATGATTCAATGCTCTTTTCACAGCATCATATTAGGTGGTAAAGAGGTAGGGGGCAAAATGAGTCATGTAGCTGTAGTCTTAATGCATTTTCAGAGTCCCTTTAATGGGATTCATCTACACACACTTGTACACAGTCAAGTCCCATGATCATTTGTTATATGACTAAGAGCATACTTATTGGCTGCCACTGGGCTTAGAATCATAGAATCATAAAACTGAAAATGGTTTCTAACATCATATAGTTCAACCCACACCTGAAATACGAATTCCTTTTAAAACAACCCCAATAACTGGTCATCCAGACTTACAGAATCCTGAAATCTTTCTAGAATTTATCAGAGGACATGATCTGTACATTGTCTGTTGCTAGCCAACCAGCCAAACACAGGCCCAAAAGACAAGTCATATGTTTACAGTCAGAAAAAAGTGAAACTTTTGTCAGAATTTTTTGTTCAATCTGCAGTTTTCCAAACAGGTCATTATAAATCTTGAGTAAATAGCTAAGTCCTACAGATTGTTTCTCCTTTCTCTCTACCCTGATAGAATGTAAACCCTAGGAGGTACAGGAGAGATTTTGTTTTTATCTCTGTATTCCTGAAGCTCGGCACAGTGCCTGGGCCTATAGTGAGTACTGAATAAATGTTTGTTGAATTGAAGTGAGCTTTTAACCAAGCACATCTTGCAGATGACAGGGGAGGGCATCTGAGGCTTTGGTACAATTTCCTCCCTTTCCCCTCTCACATAATACTGTTTATCAAAGATATAGGCTTCCTTCTGAGCCATCCAAAAGTAGAGTGTGCAGCCTGAGATTTTGGACCTGGAAGGAACCTTAGAGGTCATATACCCTGACTGCCTTCATTTTACAGGTGAGGAAAGAGAGGTTCAAAGATGTTGTGATTCACCCAGATAATGAATGTACTAGAGACAGGATTCAAACCCAAATTCTCTGACTTTGAAACTAATACTGTTTCTCACGAGCCAAAAGACAGAATAATTTGCCACTGGAAATCTTCAGCCAGAAGCTTGATCAATATCTGTCAGGGACCTCACAGAAGGGATTTCTGCTTAAGGGACATGATGCACCAGGTGACCTATAAGACCCCTTCCAATTTCAAGAGCCAGTGTGACAAAATGCTTAGGGCATCGGATGTGGAGCCAAGAAAAATTCCCCTCTGCCTCTTAGACCTATACAACCCTGGACAAGTGATATAACCACTCTAACCCTCTGTAAAATAAAGTGTCTGGGCTAGAGGGCCTTTAGGTCCCTTCTGGCTTTATATCTATTCTATTAGGAAGCTGGCCTCAGATCCTTAACTCGCTGTGTGTCACGTAACCTCTGCTTAACTCAGCTTCATCTGTACAATAGGGGTGATAATAACATCCATCTCCTAGGGTTGTTCTGGGGACTGAACGAGATAATAACTGTAAAGTGCTTAGCATGGTGCTAGCACATCGTAAATGCCATAGAAATGTAAACTATCATCATCATCACCATCATCTGTAAAACGAAGATAATAATAGCATGTACCTCTCAGAGTTCTTCTGGGGATCAATTGAGATAATAACTGTAAAGTGCTTAACACAGTGCCTGCTACATACTAAGCACCGTATAAATGTTAGTTACGACTGTTATTACTACTGCTATCACAATCTATAAAATGGAGATGATGATAGTACCTGTCTCCCAGAGTTGTTGTGAGGATCAAAGGAAATAATAATAATAATAATAATAATAATAATAATAATAATAAAGGACTTAGTACAAGGCCTGACACATAATAGGCATTACATAACTGTTAGCTATTATGATTATTTGTTGTCATTTTCAGAAATGACTGAAACAGCTGAACAACAACAAAAGTTTTCATTCGTGTCTGACTTTTCATGACCCCATTTGGGGTTTTCTTGGCAAAGATGCTGGAGTGGTTCGCTATTTCCTTCTCCAGATCATTTTATAGATGAGGAAACTGAGGCAAGTAGGGTGAAGCGACTTGTCCAGGATCACGTAGCTTGTAAGTGTCTGAGGCTGGATTTGAACTTGGGAAGGTGAGTCTCCCTGACTTCAGGCCACTGTGCCACCCAGCTGCCGCACTTGTTATTATATCAAATCTAAATCTGTGCCTTCCAGGAATAGGACACACACTGCCTCCTAAGGCATACTATTCCATTTCTGGACAGCTCTCTATATCAGGAAACTCTTTTTTCAGATTGAACTAAAATGTGTTCACTGTTATTTCCATCCATTTATCTTTACTTCTCACTTCAGTGGCCAAGTAGAATTATTCCAAGCCCTCTTTCACATGATGCAATATCTCTTCCATCATTGTCATCTTCCTCTGGACACATTCCTTCCAATAATGTGGGACTGAACTCAGTACTCCAGAAGTGACTTAATAAAAGCAGAGGGGAATGAGACTATTCACTGCTATAACTATAGGTAATAGCATCTCATTACTGAGACTAAGATTGCATTTTTGCCTTCCCTGTTACTATTGATTCCTGCTAAAGTTGCAGCCCACTGACATCTCCAACACTCTTACTGTTTGCCACTCTTAGAAATAAGGAATGGGAATGAAAGAAGGTTCTTTTCTTTTCTATTCACTAACTTACCCCCTGGCCTTGCTCTGTAAACTCCAGTGGCTTCCTAACACTTCCTGGGTCAATTATAAAATCCTCTGACATTTAAAACCTTTCAAACTGCCCCCTATCACACCACCACACATACCTTTCCAGTCTTGTTACACTTTACTCCCCGCCATGTCCTCTGTGATCCACTAAGTCTGGTCCCCTGGCTGTTCCTTAGACAGGACATTTGATCTCCCAACTCCGGGCATTTTCACTGACATCTTCACGATAACTTGAATTCTCTCCTTCTTCATCTTCACCCCTCTTCCTTCATCTTTACCTTCACATCTGAAACCAGTTTCTCTGGCTTCAAGTCCCAGCTTCTATCGGAATCCTCCTCTAATCCCCCTTAATCCTAGGGCCTTCCCTCTGTTGTTTATTTCCAGATTGTCCTGCATGTAGCTTGTTGGAACATGATCATTTATGTGTTGTCTCCCCATTAATGTATAAGTTTCTTGAGGGCAAAGACTGTCTTTTAGTTTTCTTTGTATCCTACTATAGAAACCACAGCAACAGAGTGAATTGTAATGGCACATGGAAGTTGGGCACAAACTAGACCAAGATCTGGATTTATTTAGAGTTCTTGAGTTAGAGTCAGGAAGACACAAACACATCCTAGCTGTCTGACCAGGTACCTCTCTCTGCCTCAGTTCCCCCATTTGTAAAATAAAGACAATATTGGCACCTACTGCTCAGGGTTGGAAGAAATGGGTTGACATGGAAAGCACTTTACAAATCTCAAAGTTATTACATTATTTTTAGCAGTAGTATTACTATTATTATATGTTATTATCATCACTATTATTACATAAGAGGCAAAAAATGGAACATTCTTTAAAATAGCTACAGTTATCAGTTATGATATTGTAATGGTAATGTAAATGGGAAGATCCTTCCCATCCATTAATAGGTCCATGTGACCTGCCTAAGTCACATGGAAGTCTAAGACACATGACTATGAGTCACATGAAGACTGGTGAGAGGAGCTTGCTGAATGGGTGGAGCAGGAAGGGTAGAGCAGAGCCCAGAGGAAGTTGGTCAGAGCAGTTAGAGCTGAGGGAAAGAGAGAAGAGGCAGGCAGCAAGCTGTGTGTGTTTGTTTGTGGGAAGATCCTAGCAGGTGGAAGGCTTGGGGATGGTGGTGCCCTCTGCAGTGTTATTGTATATAGATTTCTTTGTTGCTATGATGGATTTGGCTTTCTGGTGTTTGAATAAATGTTTTCGTTCTGTCTTCTATGTGGATAGCCTGTTATATTTTATGATTCAGAATTATGCCAGCATATTCATAGCCACTAAAGGTGCTGTGAATATCATGTTGGCACTACAGATATCTGAAATACAGAGAAGACAAGGTGACAATTAATGAAGCCTGTAAAGAATTCTATCTCAGGTGTGATTTGGTTCTTTGTTTCCGTTGTGGTCTGAGTGATGGAGGGAATTCCTTCATCAATTATAAGAATTCTTTCTCTGCCAATGCAGATTTGCAAGTATTCCATAATTTACTCCCTGGGACAATTGCCTTGGGGGCACTTCAAGATGAAGTCACTTGCCAGATACAGCTGGTATGTGTTAGAAGTGGGTTTGAACACAGGTTTTCCTGATACTGTGACCAGCTTTCTTACCTCTATGCCATACTGCCCCTCTGGGTTCAACAGTACTATTGAATCAAAAGTTATTCATTAAAATCTTGTTTGCACCCAGATTTACAGCAACAATTACATTTTGTCAATGGTATTTACTGATATTGGAAGACTTCTCCAAAAGCTGAAGATAATGGAACCAGTGATGCACCTTTCTCAGCTTCAGAACAATCTGGGAAGTCATGGGGAGCAGTATAAGAGTCCTTATGCTGAAGTTCTAAATACTTAGGGAAATCAAAAGTGAAGAATCTCAAAATCATAGAATCTCAAGGTTGGAAGGAGCCTCAGAGGTCATTAAATCCATCTAATCTTGCATCTGAATGAGAAATCTTTCCTTCCTCCAGAACTGGAGACAAAAAAATGGCTATCCTATCAATTGAAAAATGTCTGAAGAAAGTGTAGTATATGACAGTAAAGTAATATTATTGAACTGTTAAGAAAGAACCATGGAAAGATTTGTATGAACTGACGCAGAGTGAAGTGAGCAGAACCAGAAAAATAATTTATACATTGCGTATATAAAAATAATTATAAAAAGCTTAAGCACTCCAATCAACCAAATGATCAACATGATTCCAGAAGAGTGATAAAGAGTGCCACATACTCATGACAAAGAGATGATAGATTAATATGCAGAATAATATATACATTTTTGGACATTAAAAAAACTGGACCCCCTCTACAACTTAGCCAACAAATAGTACTAGTGTTTACTTGAAGGCCTTCAGTGAGGGGGGACCTATCATGTCCTAAATCAGCCA
The DNA here is from genome assembly GCA_028646515.1 of Pseudochirops corinnae. Classification (NCBI taxonomy): domain Eukaryota; kingdom Metazoa; phylum Chordata; class Mammalia; order Diprotodontia; family Pseudocheiridae; genus Pseudochirops; species Pseudochirops corinnae. The sequence goes on along the minus strand of CM053587.1, from coordinate 238,454,212 downwards.
ATCTCAGTTTTGAATAACATTAATTCTTTTGGAAAAAAAAATCGTGAATATCACCTTCATTTCTGAATATATATCTTTCCCTTCCCTCCCCTCCCTCATAAGCCTCTTTGGAACAAAAAATATAAAAGAAAGAGAGTAACAAGGCAATTTGGCCAACTCACCCAACATATCAACCATGTCTGACTGTATATGCAATATTCCATATCCATAATCCCTTACTTCTGGAAAGAAGGGAGGAAGGTTTACTTTATAATAACATAGCTCAAGAGCTGGAAGAGACCTCAGAAGTCAGTTAATCCAACCTCCCCCTTCCCATGCTACAGATGAGGAAACTGAGGCCCAGAAAAATGAAGACATGACTAGAGATCCAGTAGTCTTTCGACTTTACCATGCTGCTTCTATCCTTGGTTATCTTGGTTATTACAATATTCCAGCACACAGAGTTTGTTGCTGTGGCTGTTATTGCTGTTTCCACTTATATTATTGTAATCAACACAGCACAGTACCTAAATTAACACTTAATACATTCATGAGCTCTTTCTTGATCTCTGTCTCTTTGACTCTTCCTTTCCCCACTTACCTACTTTTCCACTTATCACTATTTCTATTGTTTTTCTGCTTACTACACTTTGCATCAGCTCATATAAGTCTTCCCATATTTCTCTATATTCATTGTTTCTTATTTCACAGTAATAGTCTCTTACATTCTTGTTACACAACTTGTTTAGCCATTTCCCAATCAATGGACATCTGTGTCCAGTTTTTTGTTACCACAAAAAGTACTTGGATGGATTTTATACTTCATAATTTCTGCCTTACATCAAGTCTATATCTGCCTCTCTCTGACTTCTGATCCATCATTTCCAGTTCTTTCTTCTGAGACCAAACAGAACAAGGTTAATCCTCCTTGCAACGGCAGATAATTGAAGCCTTTCAGGTAACTGGAGGTAATTGCCACATTACCTTTTTTTTCCTCCAGGCTGAACATTTTAAGTTTCAAAAAGAAATCTATCTTCATATGTTATGATCTCAAATTCCTTCACTTCCCTGTTTGCTCTTTTCTAAATACTCCATAGTTTATCAACGACCTTTCTAAAATATAACACCCAGAACTGAATATAATATTCCAGATGTGGCTTAGCCAGAGCATAGTACAGTGGAATTATCATATTCTCAGGTTCTAGAACCTATCTCAACATAGCCTATGATTATATTAGTTATTTTGGTTGCCATATTATGTCAGAAGCTCCTTCCTGGCACAATGGTCCTGGGTACACTCTGGGGAAGTTCTCACTTCTCTAGATTATTGCCTCCTTTCCGTCCAGTTCCAGAGATGATTTGGGTATGCTGTTATTTTGTGATCCTCAAGGGTAGCCACCAGCTCGCCTAACAAGCACATAGGTTTACAAGGTTCATAATAGAAATAATCTTATTTGCAAACCTTGCACTTGATCCCACGGAAGGAAGGAAACAAAAATTTATTTAGTGCCTACTACATGCCAGGCACTGTGCTAAGTGCTTAACAAGTATTATCTCATTTGATCTTCACAACAACCCTGGGAGGTAGATGCTATAAAAAGTAAATATATACTTCCATGAACAAACTTTCTTCAGGGACACTCATAGGATTCGTAATTTATTGTATTGTGCTGTGCAAAGCTCCAATCTAAGGTGGGTTGACTCCTCCCACACTGAAGCTCCCTTCTATGGCTCACTTGTCTGTGTTTATCTACTTGCACCAGGGAAGATCTCTATTCTCCCTCCCCATATGTATATTCCACAGTTTAATTGACCACAAATTTAGTGGTGTACTATATGTACAAAACCATCAATTCCATTTACAAAAGAGGTGCTTTAACGGCATTTACAATAACATGACTGGCCGACAGACTGGTTGATTGGGTTTGGATGTGAGCCAAATCTAACTCCCTTCTTTGCTTTTGCTTCCTCCCAGCAATTCTTCCTGCTATCCCCTCATCCTTCATCAGGGGCATCTTGAGAACAGAGATACTAAAAGTGACAGGAACCTGAGCCCTCATAGCATTCAAGAAAACATTTAATAGGGGAAGGGAAAGCAAAGCTGCCCTGTTCACCAATGGTCCAGGATTACATCCATACCAGAAAACACAGTACATAAACCCTGATCTGAGCCATACCAAGACTCAAGTGAGATAATAAAGCACATCCTATTGATAGACTCTGTTTAATTTAAAAATTGTGTAAGCCCCAGACTTCAGTCTTCATATTAGAATTACAGAGACAATAAAATATTATTCTGTAAAGCTGCATAATTCCTCTATTTGTTTACCAAATGTTGCTTAACATTCATTCTCAGACCCCAGGGATAAAGGCTTGTGCTTGCCAACTTTTGGTTTCCAGAGCATAACGTTGGGAAAGACTGAAAAGGAAAAAATTAGTTCATTTCAACAATAAATTATATTTATTGAGGCCTACTGTGTTCAAGACCTTGTACTAGGCTCTACACGGGGGAGACTAAGGGAAATAAGAAAATCTCTGCCTTCAGATAACTTACGAAGTAGTGAAGAACATCAGACAAGCACACAAGTAGCTATAAATGAGAGTACGAAAACAATGTATGAGAATGAAGAGTCATATGTATTCAGAGGAGGGAGCGATTGCTTCCAGTTGGGAAGCACCATTTTCCTGAATGTATATGCAACTCTTTCAAGGGTGCCATGAAATACTCAGGGAGGAAGTAGATGGAATTGTGGGAAATGTTAAATACTGAGAGGCATTCAAGATACTTAGAGCCTATGGGATTGAGTGCCACACTGATGTCAGCAATAAAGCCTCATTTGAACTCAAGTCTTCCTGACTCCAGGTCCAGTGGTCTATTACTGTTTCACCTAGTTGCCCCTATGCCCATTTATAAGGACATAGAAAATATATACACTACATTTGATTCTGCAGCTGGGTGGTACAGTGAATGGAGAACTGAACTCGGAGTCCGGGAGACTTGACTTCAAATCTTGCCTCAGACACTTAAAATTTGTGTGATCCTGGGCAATTCACTTAATTTCTAATTGCCTCAGTTTCCTCATCTGTAAAATGAAGATCATAATAGCACTTACTTCCCAAAGTTGTTGTAAGGAAGAGATGAGATAATATTTGTGATATATTTAACACAGTCCCTGGTATAGAGCAGGTGCTTAAGAAATGGTTGTTCCCTTCCCATCTCTTGGGGGCATATCAACTATATCTCAGAAGGAAAGAAGTAAGACCTAATATACTATGCATATGACACTGATCAAAGTGTCCCTGGCCTTAATATCATGTGACTGCTGACATGTAAGCTTAAGGTACAAGCTGAAGGCAAGTTACCTGCTCAAATATCCTGATGGATTTATACCATTGATATGTGTATTCTGTCCAGCGATTCAGAGAACAACCCATTCATGGATACCTGACCATTCTCTGGCACTCTCATCCATGTTCTCCCAAAAGTTCACACCCAATATGCCAGCGGCCTTCTTCAATTTCTCTTAATATCTCATTGTTCCCAATGGAACCCACAGGTTATCTATAAAGTTACAGATTTAGAATTGGAAAAGGACCTTAGATGTTCTGAGTCTGACCCCCTCATATAACATATAAGGAAATTGAGGCTCAGAAAAGTTAAGTGACTTGTCTAAGATCATGCAACTAGCAGGTGTCTGAGGTGGGATGCTTTCTATCTACTGGACCACCTTATCTATTGGTCATCTCTTGCTCTGACCACAAGACCAGCCCATTTTCTTCCTAGTTCATATATTTCTTTGATGTCATGCTTGATACCTCTTCTCCTGTACAATTCCTGATTTGTGGTGCAGTGTAGCCTGCTCATGCCCACCCTGCACCTCTCTGTGCTTTTCTGAGTGAATCTCCATTTAAATTCTCTGGAGACTCACTGCTATGCAATGACCCATGAAATAAATAGTAACAAAAATCAAAGTAGGAACTAAAGTGGTCACTTCAACTCCTTTCTTGGGACTCTGTGAAATGTGAGGGCGGTGTGGGGGTGAGAAGTAACTGTAATATCTCCACCCATTGGACAGAAAATGGAGATATACCTGCACACTCTAAAAATAGAACTGCAAGTTAATGTTGGATCAAAATAAATTACTCTAGACCCACATAAGTTTCCAAAAGAACTCTAGTGGGAAGGAGGACTGTTACCATCACTTACCCATCAGCCCTCTCTTCGGTATGCTAAATCATCTGAATTCCTTTAACTTTGACCCTGTTTTCCAACCCTCTATACATATAGACTGCCCTCCCCCATGCCTGGCTCCAGATTCCCTACAAGAGACCCACACTGGGCCCACTTGATAGGCCTGAGAAGTATGAGTCAAGAGCAAGAGGATGAAGTCTTGGCCTCCCCAGACTCTTCTTCTGTTTATACATCCCAGTGTCATATTTGCTTTTTTAAAAATAACAGCACTCCATTACTTACTCATGAACTCATCACCCTTGGGAAAGAGATAAGTAGCCTTACAGATGGGAAAAACAAAGAGAGTGAGAGAGAAGCTGCCCAAGTGGAGGGAGTTGAGAGTTCAGCCACAGAGGTAGAGAAATTGCTGATGGTGTCATTTTGACTTTAATTGGAGAGAGGAAAGACAGCTGGGTTTCTGACAGTCATGTACTATGCTGTTTATGGAGTAGGCACCGAGTTCATGAACATAATGAAACAGTCTGTAGGGATTCTATAAAGGGTAATCACTGGCCAAGTAAAGGTGAAAACAGCAGCAGAGTGTGGATGTGTGATGTACTGACTCAATAAGACCCTGTTATAAAATGACTCATTGAGAAGGCAGCATGACATAGTGGAAACTATGTGGATTTTGATTCACGTGACCCAGGTCTCTGCTACATACTCTCTGTAACCTTGAGGCAATCATGCTCCCTCCCAGGGTCTCAGTTCCCTTCTATGTAAAACTGAGGTTGGATTAGGTGAGTTTCTAAATCTATGATTCTGTTATCTTACACCCCTACAGCTATATATATACCATCAGTAAAATTACGTCACCTAAACATGAAGACCACACATGTTAAGTGGCATAATATAGATCATAATAGGAGTTAGACTTTTGTACCCTGGGGACTAAGGCACATCTAATGAGGTACTACTGGGATCCATTTGAAATGACACTGCCAGAATACTGGAAGTTTCAATTACTGACTAATTGTTTATTGGATGACATGAACTGAGTTTAGGTTTTTTGTTAAAGATCAGGCCCTTAGTGTAGGGGAAAGGAGACAAGGAAAATCTATCAATGTATTTCAGCACCTTTTCTTCAATGTATAATCTTCCTTTGAGTACTGAGATGTTCAAGAGACAAGGTAAGACTTGACCTTGGGACTTCAAAGCCAGCTCTCTCTCTCTCTCTCTCTCTCCACCCCCCCCCCCC
>CM053587.1:238415431-238448304 GCA_028646515.1 Pseudochirops corinnae | reverse complement strand
TTTTTTTTTTTTTAACCTCCTCTCTGCTTGCTGAAAGGGACCCTTAAGACTAGAGCCACAAATAGAATTGTTTCTCAAGAATGTGAATGGGAGTTTGGAAACTCTATCCCTAGGCTCTCTTCTTTTCTTCCTTTGTGCTCTTTCCTCTGGTGGTCTCACCATCTTTACATTGATGATTACCCAGATTTTTTATGATTACCCAGACTTAATTTTTCTCTAAACCTCTAGACTTTTATCTCCAACTGCCTACTAGAAATCTCAAACTGGATGTCCTATACACATCTTAAATTCAATATGTTCAAAAGTGAACTCATTATCTTTCCTTCCAAATCCTCCCCCTTTCCCTAGTACTGTGGAGGTACCACCATCCTCCCAGTCACTCAGGCTCCCAATCTAGAAGTCATCCTGGACTGGATGTGGATGCTGGAGTGATTTGCTACTTCTTCAGCTCATTTTACAGATGAGGAAACTGAGGCCAACAGGGTTAGGTGATTTGCCTGGAGTCACACAGCTAATACATGTTTGAGGCCAGATTTGAACTCAGAGAAATACAGTCCAGACCTGGCACTCTATCCACTGTGCTACCCAGACACTCATAAAAATATATTCTTAACAATATAGAAGGAAAAGGAGTCCAGTCCTTCATCTCTCACCCCCACATATCCAATTGGTTGCCCAGTCCTGCTGAGTTCATCTTCATTAACATCTCCCCTGCATAACCTCTTCTCCCTTCTGAGAGAAGGAATACAGTAGGCACTTAGTAAATACTTCTTGACTGACTGAACCTAGAGGAGATGCCACATGTAAACTATATTTCAAACTTTAGATAGGCATTAAAATATTGCTTATTATTTCTGAACCACTATTTAAAATATAGGTGAATAGGGTTTTAAATGAATCGCCAGGCATTAGTTTGAACGTAAGATTGATGTCTCAGGATACATTTGCAGGCACATCAGGATTTTACCCATGGATACAAAGCTCAGTGCTGCCCCCTGGACTTTTGCAGTGTCTTAGAGTCTACTCTGCACCATTCCATCCTTTACCCCTCATGCAACTGAAAGCTGAGACCTGAACTAAGGAGCCACACAGCAGATAGCCACACTGGCCACAGGAAGCTGAGGCTCTAACCCCTTGTAACTTCCCCAAACCCAGGGAGCTGCAGCACTAAGAATGACCATTTCCTCATAGCTGACACGGACAAAGTAGCCAGTCCTCCTGTGTGCTGTGACTACCATCAGAGAGAGCCCTGAGCAAACTGCCTCCTGGGACCATACGGACTCCAGCATGCTAGGGTGTTAGATCTGGAGCAAAGATGAATTCTGTGATGCCATGACAACTAGCACCTTTGGAAAGTTCTATCAGCTGGTGAGGTGGATGAAATACAAACGTCCTTCCCATAATGTTTTCTTGTCCCAGTTGACTGAGGCCCCTAATCTCTGAAAAGAGCCCCAAGAAACCTAACTCTCACCCCTAACTCTTTCTCCACTCAGGGAAAGCAGAAGGCACATCAGGAGGAGGTTTTCCATATGAAAAAATGAATTTCCTTATGAAAAAAAATTCAAGAGAATCAGAGGGGAAGAAAATTAGGTAAAGGTGTTTCCTTACAGTTTTGCCATCCAGAACTTCCATTTACAGTTTTGTTCCTTACTGTGTGCCAGTAAATCATACATTCACTAAAATGTCAACCATCCATGTCTAATGAATAAGATTGTCAGACAAAGACAAGAGATTTCAAGCTGCAGGATATGGGTCTGGGTACAGAGATGAGAGATTAGCTAATTATTTCTATTTTAGTTGTCTGGGAGAATATATTGGATCAAAATTGAACCCAGCACCAATAGTGCCGACAGATAAGCCCCAAAGAGCTCAGGGCTGCGAGAAGGGAAGTAGCTGCAGTTGGTAGGCAGAATGAGTGAATGATGAATTGACTAAGTACAAAGCATTGTGCTAAGCACTAGAGATACAAAAAGAAAAGTAAGGAACCTGCCTTCTAATAAGGAAGACAACATCTAAGATCTGCAAAACAGACAGACAGGTCCTATGGTCCTTCAGGTACAACAACAAAGCAGATCTTAATGCCCCTTCTTCAAAGTCATTTCCACAGAGAAAATCCTATCCCTTTCTGATGTTGAACCATTTTATCATGTCAAAGGATTTTTTTGGCAAGAACTTTCTTTACTAGGTCTTCAGTAGCTGTGCAGCCCCTATAGGGGCAGTTCCCAGGCTGTATCTCCATAGGAGATGCTTCCCAGGCTGATAACTAAGGGCATCAGGCTGGAAACAATGCTAATCCAAAGGCTCTTGGGTTCAGAATCCTGAGCTGTCCTCATCAGTCTGATGGGAGATGGTTGAGTCAGCGGTGATGATTTGACTTGGCTGGCATATGCTCCCTTTGTCTCTCCCTCAGGGTATCTTGCTGTTTCCGTAGTGCCCTGTGGTGAGCAAAAGGGATAACTCAGGAAAGCTGGTGTTATCATCTGGATTGAATACTTTCTCAGTCCCTGAACTAATGGCCTGAGAGTAGCACCACCTAGTGTCCAGAATACATATATCCCTACAGCAATGATGTCAAATTCAAATGAAAATGGGGGTAACTAAACCATACAGATGGACTCCAGATAGACCTCATATAGACTTAGAAAGCCACATATTGGCATTACCTGTGTTCTATTATATTTTTATTTTAGTAAGTATTTCCCAGTTACATTTTAATCTAGTACAGGCCATACTCAGGAGTGTTGTGGGTAGCAGTACATCCAAGGCCTTGTATTTGATATCTCTGCTCTAATGTATAGCTGGTTAATTAATGAATTAAGTGAGAGGTTTCTTCTCTGTAGGTTACAGAAAGCAGAGAAATGAGCCATATATGTATGGTTATACATTTTCTGACTCGCTATAAGCAATAGTCCTCTCCCTTTGATTTTTCTCTTGCCCCCAACATATCCAAATAAGCTCGCTATTGCTCATCATAGCTCACTCCAGGTTAATCCTGACACTGTTGTTAGAGGGTAATGTAATTAATGTGTATTCATTCAGTGTATACTTGACTCACGCCACCTGTGTGATGGAATTGATGGGCTCTTGACCACAGATGATTGGTGAAATCACAATGATGATTGGTGAAAAAAGTGCCAAGAAAGGATAGGTTGGATTCTAATTTCTACAGAAATTGGCCAAAGAGGTTTGAGAAAACCCACAGGTAGGAAATTTTGAAGATACAAGCATAAACAAGTCAGATGAAGAAGAAAAGGGGGAGGGCTGTCTAACTAGACTGGTCAGTTCAAAGGGGACTCTAATTAATTTAGCCTTCATTTTTAGATATACAGTATAGATTTTTATCTGGATCTCTCCTTTGCCACCAAATATTCTATTATAATTTTAGACTTATTTGTGTACATAGCATAACCCATTGGCTCAAAGTTCATTTGCATATGACTCTCCTTATTGGTAAAGATTGATTATTCAATGTTCCATACCTGGATAAGGAGTGATGTAGGAAAGAAATCCTGGTCTTCCAGCTTCCAGATTTGAGAGACAGGCTAGTTTAATTGAAAGAGAAAGCCCCATATCTCATCCAAAAGGAAATTCCCTGAATTCTCTAGTATAATATGCTGGGTATAGGACACAATTGAGGTGCTGGCTCCTCTACATGTTGGCTTTTTCCTAAAGTCTTTCTCTCCCTTAAGGAACCCAAAGAACCACATGTTTTTGCTCTTGAAGCTAGAAGACTAGGATCTCTTTTCTCACAAGCTCTCACCAATTCTGTCTCTAACCTAGGCAAGGAGCATTGAGTGATCACTCTCCACCAATAAGGAGAATCTTATGCAACCATTTGCAAGAGGTTGAAAATGCAACCACTTGAGCCACAGGTTACAATAATATATTTGCCTAATAGACTGAATACTTCTAAGGACAGGGACTGCCATTTTTCATCTATGCATCACAAAGTTAGTGAACATATACTTCAATCCTTCTAGGGCATTGGATTTTGGAAACTTCTCAGTGTTGGCATAACCTCCACTTGGGCCTAGTTTGTCCTCAGATGTGTAATGGTAATGGTAATTTGAAGATCTTCCCTGCCCCTTAATAAGCCTAAGGGAATTTGAAGACCTTCCCTGCTTTGAAAATAAACTCTGCCCCCTAAAGGGTTGAATGTAGTCACATGGAGCCTGTGGTGGGAGGAGTTTGCTGAGGGGTGGAGCAGAGCCCACAGAACGCTGGGACTCAGAGCTAGCTAGACTGGGAGGAGGAGAGCACCCATCCCAGGGAGTCAGTCAGGTTTGTGAGTAAGTATATTTGGTTTGTGGGAAGGTTAGAGGATGCTGTGGCTCTCTGCCACGTTGTGGTTCATTAACTTCTATGTTGCTATGATGTATTCAGTTTCATGGTGTTAGAATTTGGTTTTCTGGTGTCCAAACAAATGTTTTGCTTCTGTTTTCTATATGGAAAGTCTGTTATATTTTGCAATTGAACACCATGCACGTATATTTATAGTGATCTTGGGCACTGTGAATATTACATTGGTACTATAAGAGGATAGAAATAAGATACCACATTTGGCTATATTTGTTATTTTTCTAGCTTGGTAAGAACTTCCAAGGCACTGACATAGCTTTCCAGGACCCAGAACTCTTTATACAATGATGAGGCACTGCAGTTGGAGGACATCAGTCAAAAAAATTAGCATCTAGTAGGAACTTAATTCATTTTGTGCTTAATTTGTTAAACGGAAAAAAGAGACATTAACTGAAGGTAAATAGAATAAAGTAGCATTGTCCTTTAACAATAGTGTCAGAAACAGCCCAGAATGAGCTATGATGAGTAATGAAGAACATATTTGGATGTGTTGGGGGCAAGAGAAAAATCGAAGGGGAAGGACCATTGCATTGCACTGTCTGTGAATCAGACAATGATAATAGGGGACTGAAAAGGCAGAGCTTCTGCTAGAAAAGAAGCCATCTATTCCAACCTACTCATTTTATAATTGAGGAAAGATATAATACAATAGCTTTGGGGGATGGCAGGGTCAAGTGAAAGTTTTTTTTCAAGCTGAGGGTAGTTCTGAATATGTTTCTAGACACAGAGAAAGAGCCAGAAGATAAGGGTGGCAGTAATAAGAGATAAGGCAAGCTCCTGGAGAAAACATGAGGGGATGGTATTGGGGAGCACATGGTTTTGGCAAGGAGAAGGGCCCTCTATTTTTCAAAGACAGGAATAAGGGAAGAAAATATGGAAAAGATTTAGAAGAATTTCAAGGTATGGAATAGGAAGAAAGAAGAGAGAGAATGGGGGGAAGGGAGAGAGATGGGGGAGATGAGAGCGAGAGAGAAAAAGGAGAGAAAAAGAGAAGGGAGAGGGAAAGGCAGAGGAGAGGGAGAGAGAGAAAGAAAGAGAGAGAGTGCTCATAGTAAATGACCCCTCTTCTCTCAATAAAGAGGAGAAACAAGGCCCTCAATTAAGAAGGATATGAGTGTAGGAGATGCAAGGGGCTTGGGAAAAATAAAAGATTTTAAATAGTCATCAAAGGGATTAGGATAAAGAATCAATCAAAAAGGGATAAAAAGTTTGTGGAGATTTTTCCTGTAATAGTGAAAAACTGGACACATCAGTAGGTTGGTGGTATGGCTTCTTCCAGAAGTCTTTGGCTTGGAATGTGATTCAAGAATGAAGATTGACAGGTCATGGATGTTAGAATTAAGAGGTAAGAGAGTCAAGGGTATGATGGTACAGTATATAAATGAACTAGTCAACTCTAGGGCAAAGACTGTGACGAAAGGAATGTAAGGTTCAATCAAGTGGGAGTAAAAGACCAGGAGAATGGAGAGAGAAAGAAGGATTGGAGATGGTAAGGAAAATAAAGAAAAGGTGTACAAAGAATGAGACACTGGGATAGAAGGAAAGTGAAAAGACTGACCAGAAAGTAGAACTGTTATATTTAAAATCTTGTAGTTGGCCTAGCTATGGGTGATTCTGAGGTTTAAGAAGTGTATCAATGTGGGTGGCTGATGGAGAGTAAAACTGTAGGTCATGGTAGCTGAAGAGGCTGATGAACTAGGCTCTCCATTTGTATGCTGAAGGCCTTAACTATGAGAGAAGGATCAGACTGGAGAGAAAAACTATGAGTCAGGTACTGAACTCTTTGAAAAAGGAGGAAAAATGCACTAAAAGCCAGTAATTCACAGCAACAAAGATCTAGACCAGATCATATATAGAGAGGTGAGCCTTGAAAGAGGAGGCATTGCATAGTGATGAAGAAAGAAAGAGGTTCTGGAAGCAAAAAGGGGAGACCAAGGAATACGCCAAGTCTTCCTGGACCAGGCTGTTAGGGGAAAGGAGCTACCAGTGCTGAAGAGGGTGATTATTGATACAGTGTCTTCTGAAGAGAGCCAGGTTTCTGAGTACAAAGTAGAAAAGATATAAAGAGAAGGGATCAATGATTAAGAGAAATTTGTTAAAAATTGAGCAGGTTTCCAGAAAATATAATGGAAAGAGGAGACAGAGCAAGGAAGAGACTGGGAATTGACCTGCATAGAGATGAGAGCATCACAAGAGACCCTAAGAGAAGAAGGTGTTTACCCTCAGGAAACTCTGAGTCTGAATCACTAGAATTAGGGGAGCAAGAAATGCAAATCTGCTAGTTATAGGTATCACTTGGTTGAGGCCTCTACATTCCAGGATTCTGTAATAATGGAAGGCAGTATTAGTGTGGTGTTTCTCTTTAAAATACCTGGAATCAGGCAAGGATGGCAGAGAGTTTATGCCTAATGTCTAAGTTACCAGGGACTGTTCTCAACTTACACATGGTACTAGTTCAGTTGTTACATCCCAAGTGGAGGTCCATGAGGTATACCCAGAATACACTCCATATGTGGAGCATATACTTGACTCTGTGTTTGGCCTGGTATCCAAGAGCCTGTCCTTTGTGGCATCCAGTTTCATGTCTGAGGCCCCAGGCTGACCAGCGGTTGGCTTTTCCTGAGGCCCCAGTTTTTCTGACTGGAGCTAGATGGCATGCTTATTCAATTTGTAGATGACATAAATTTGAGAAAGATAGTAATAATGCATTGGTTGGAGTCAAGATATTTTTTAAATGACTATAGACTAAAATGATAGGCAGAATGTAATTAGGTGACATTTTAAAAGCAAAGACCTATACTTCAGTTCACAAAGTGAACCGCATAAGTAGCAGATGAAGGAAGCCTGTCTAGCCAAGAGTTTCTGTGAAAAAGATCTGGTGGTCCTAGTGGACCTGAATAGAAATTGAATAGCTGAATAGAAATCAACAGTATGGTAACAGCCACCACAAAAGCTAATGGGATTTTTAGCTGCATTTGGAGAGTTACAGTGTCCCACTGATAATCCCACTGTCCTCTTCTCTGGTTAGACCACACCTGCAGTACTGTATTTAGAGATGATCCTTGTCAGAGATGTTATGGAGAGAGATTCTGTTTGAACATGAATTGAACTAAAATTTTTTAAGGTCTCCAAAATAAGTACCTGGAGACAGATTATTTTTAAATTCAATCTGAGTTAACATTTTCTTCATCTTTTTCTTAAGACAACCAACAAAAGAATAAATAAACCCATAATTGGTACCATTTGCTGGTTTCTGAGGTATAAACGCTCACACTGAAATTTTCACAATCAGCTCTCATGAGCAGGATCCAGCACATCCCTGGAAACAAGCCATAGAAAGGATCCATTCATTTTGCCCTGCACCCTAGAACCACCTCTATCAGATCTAATGAAAACAATCGTTGTAAAACCAGCCCCACCTTCACCTCCTAAAATTCCACTACAGCCTTCATAGTCTCCTACCCTTTCTAAAGTGAAGAAACAAATCCCCTTAATCCTTTAATCTGTCTGCAACTCTTCCTATTGCTAACTACCTTACACCTAAATTACTCTCTCTTGATTCTCTTTTGCCTGTGTGACAACCCTTTCCCAGTCTCCTTTGCTACATTATCATTGGTAACCTCTGGAGATCCTGCCTCCAGCTCCCACCATCTGACAAAACGTCCACTCCTCTACCTCTCCAAACCTCCCATGTCCTACCACAGGAGTCCCCTCTCCCCCGCAGCAAATCTCTCCCAAACATCTAAGGACTAGACAAGGGCAGGGGGGATTGGAAGAATTGTTCTCCATTGCAAAGGATGGGAGGCATATGCTTGTGGTTCCACAAACCCTATTCCTGACTTTCCCATTTGGGACTTCAAACATATTTCTTCATAGAAACAATCCTAAAAATAGATTATTGTTTGGTCATTGTTTTCACCTCTGTTAAAGGCCAAAAGGGCTATTAAAGACTAGCCTGGGAACCTTACATATTTCCCAGCATCACATTAGCTATGGTATACTTGAGGAAATGGGTCAGGAGCCAAATAACTGCCCCCCAAAGAGACATGGGAAATAGTATCCTTTGGGCAGTAAACTGGACATTGCACCTGGTGGGCAACCCTGTGGTTGTGAAAGATGGTGCCTTTTGTCAAAAAAAGCAGAAAAGAAAGTGCCTAAAGGAATAGTTTCTTGAAGCTTGAGGTTATGATCGCAGCCTGAATGAATGCATGGTATTTTCCCAGCACTTAACTAATGATGCCTGCTATAAATCTTCCCCACAATCGTACTGTTGTTCTAAGATCTTTCAAACAATTCCAAATGATGGTCTTCGATAACAGCCACTGGGAAATGGTAAGATGTTTTCATTCTGTTGTTCTCAATTGCTTTATGATGATAACAGTGACTTTGACTGACAAGAAAGCTTATTGGCCAAATAGGAACAGAGTGACAGCTGAAAAGTGTGACTGACTGGTCATTAGAGGATTGACAGAACACTTGCTATCCTTTAGGCAGTACCTTATTGACGAGCAGTCAGTAAAGAAGAGAGAGTGGTATGGTCTAGTACGCAGAGCACTAAATTTAGAGTCAGACATCCTCTTTGGAGGGAAAGCATCAGAATAGATAACTTTTAAGGCCCGTAACAGCTCTAGAATTCCAAAGTTCACAGACCTGAGGTCTGTGAACTTAAAATACATTTTTTATAATTATATTTCAATATGTTTTTTCCTTTGTAATATGTTATAATTTTATGCATTTCAAAACATTATCCTGGGGGTGGTATCTATAGGCCTCACCAGACTGCCAAAGGGGTCCATGACAAGTTAAGAACCCCTGCTCCAGATCTATCAACCTATGACCTCATTGTTGTTCTTAGTTGTTCTCAAAGAGGACCATGACATCAGGAAGGGGATGCCATGACTTGCATGTAAATTGAATTTAAGTGGGGAAGGCTGTGCAAAGTCACCAGCCTCACTTTCTCCTCCGGAGTCATCTGGGTCCAGTGGCCAGATATGGATCAATACAACTGGAGATGGCCCATGTCTTTGCTGGATTACCTAGACCCTACCACAGGAGTCCCCTCTCCCCCGCAGCAAATCTCTCCCAAACATCTAAGGACTAGACAAGGGCAGGGGGGATTGGAAGAATTGTTCTCCATTGCAAAGGATGGGAGGCATATGCTTGTGGTTCCACAAACCCTATTCCTGACTTTCCCATTTGGGACTTCAAACATATTTCTTCATAGAAACAATCCTAAAAAATCCTAGACCCTAATCCTGACTTGGATATTTGCTACCTGTATGACCCTGGACAAATCACTAGAACTCCTAGATTCAGTGTCTTCATCTCTAATATGAGGAGAGTGGTCTAGACCATCCCTAATGTCTTCACTAGTTCTAAATCCTGGAAGAGAAACTTGGTATGGTATAGAGCCCTCTGGAGAGTTCAGTTCAAATCCAGTCCCAATATCTATTATGTCAGGCCACGTTTCCTGAGCCTCATCCTTCTCATCTGTCAAATGTGGCTAATGATAGTTGCACTGTTTGCCTCATGGTGAAAATACTCTGTAAATGTTCATCTGTGCTGTATGAGTAGGAGTTATGATGGTGATCTGGGAGAAATGATTATTAATAACCAATGATATGGGGGTGATTTGGAGAGTTTTCCCTTTTTCTAAAGTGCTCATTTCAAAGTTCAGTCTTTGAAGGACATGGCTAATAATAAGATTGAATGAACTTTCTCCTCAATCTTGATCAGACCGCACCTAGATAATTTAATCTAAGCTGAAATTCTCAGCCCATTGTGGTTCTGCTCAGGCTTGGGTGGGGGATAGAAATTCTTTGGTTAGACTGTCCATCATTAGACAATTTAGAAGTAAATGACATAATCAAAGTCACCTCCTCCAGCTCCTCATTAGAATAGGTCCACCTCTCACCGTAATATCCGTTCTCTCTCATTAATTGTTAACCAAGCAGAGTTGGTTACCACCCTAATGAGCGCCCACTCTTCCAAGGGCATATTAAACTGTGGGCCTCCTGCCATGAGTGGTCTTTGGCATTCAAGAGTGTCACTGACCATTTTATTAGTAAAATGCTAGCATTATTAATAAAATGATTAATTACCCAGAAGCTAGAGCTCTTGAACTTTTTAAACATCACAGATCCCAGGAAACAGAGCCTTCATGAAAAAGAGATGACTAGCCCTCCAGGACAATTGGCAGAGCAGAGGGAAACCTCCCTCTTTATAAAGAACGTCTACAAAGGAAACAGGCACTGACTTGGGGCTCCAGAATGGGGTGTGAAGTTGCCTATTCAGGTAACAATGTTTAGCACCACTGAAGCCTGGTGGGGGCTTTATGATAGGGGCCAGCAATCAGCTTGGCTCTTCCTTCTTCACAATAGTAAAATGGGCTTATCAGATTAGCTTAATAACCACCTTGAGAAGGAGGGAGATCCCTTCCTTAAAGACAGGAAGAAGAAGAGATGCAGGTAACCCCGAGAGGAAGTAAGTTTCCAAATAGGGACAATAGACTCTTCTCTAATATGGAGAAAGGACTTTGTCTATACATAGACGTGTTTCAATTCATCTTATTAATAGTCTTGCACCTCATCTTGAAAGTCAACAGGGCTCAGCCCTGGTGCTTCATGCTCCTCTCCTTCCCCATGCACAGAACCCTCAATGGTTGGGCCTCTTCTCTTTGGCTATTGTCCCCATTTGAAAACCTCCTTCCTCTCAGGGTTACCTGCATTTCTTCTTCTTCCTGTCTTTAGGGTCAGGTGCTTCCTCCCTCCCAAGCTGGCTATTAAGCCAATATGATAAACTCATACCACTAAGATGAGAATGGAAGGAGACTCTGGAGACAGCATTACAGTTTATTATTCCTAATGTATTATATTAACTTGTAAAAATTAAACGAAGCATTAAAAATGTTCTCGAGGGGTTCTTACTTATATACTTGTCCATAGTGTAAAGGGAGCCCAATTGTGCAGAGACTGGGTTAAGGCGTGCTGGTGCACTCAGAAGTGAGCATTACCATTGGCTCCAACAAGGAATTCCCTTCTCAAGGGAAGGGTTAATGACAGGGGAGAAAGAGAAGGTTATTAATTATTTGCTATGAGCATTTACACCTTGAAAATCCAAAATGCTAAAAATCAAGAATTGATGTATTGTTTTGTTGATTGTCTAAGCTTAAGAAAGTGATGGAGAAAATGCTCATAATATAAATTAAACTTAAAAGAGTATCATCAGTACACCTTTTTTTCAGAGAACCAATACTTAAATATTTACCATCACACCCCTGACTAGTGGTAACTGATGGTAGCCCTAGATATTGGCAGCAGGGACCACATTCTCTATATGCCTTTGGTATGGAGGTGATCTGGGGTCTCAGGGACTATTGTTGTGGTACCTGGAGGGATTGCTAGTCAATACAATTGCTAGTCAATAGATGTTTTACTAACAGTTCAATGAGATGCAAAAAGAGATTTTTCTGAGTACAAACTCAACTAGATTTTCCTATAGGGCTTATTTCATACAGAAAAGCAGCAAAAGTCAAAGAAATCTCTAACTTTTCAAAGACGTACTTTATCAAAAGGTACATTTATCAAAATTGTTTCTGCTTGGTTACAATAACAAAGTAGAGGAATATCTGGGAGTCCAGAAAAAAACAGCTAAGAAACATCTGAGGCAGCTAGATGGCACAGTGGATAAAGCCCCAGGTCTAGAGTCAGGAAGAGAGTTCCAATTCAGCCCCAGACACTTAGTAGCTACATGACACTCAGCAAGTCACTTAACACAGTTTGCTATAAAATGAGCTAGAAACAAGAATGGCAAACCAGTCCAGTATTTTTGCCAAGAAAACCCCAAAACGGGTCACAAAAAATCAGACACGACTGTAACAACTGAACAACAAATGCTATCGGTACCCAAACTTTAAGAAGGCTCAGCCAAGCTGTAAATGTTTTAAGAATAGACAGTGACACATTGTCTGTCTGTCATCTGAGGACCAGCCATCTTGACCTTGGAGGGACAGGGCTCCAGGCTGACCACAGGTGATGTGTGTTTTTCATCACAGTATCCCTGAAAGGCAACTTGCTCATTCGAGAGCAGGAACACCCATATCATAAATATCATAGATCATTCAAATATTGAAGTTGAATTTTTTTAAAGCTGGACTTTAAAATGTTTAAATGAGCACAGCTGAGATTATTATAAAATCTCTTTGGCATCAAATGAAAAAAATGTACACAATATTTTAATACAAATGAATTTATGTGCTCCTTGAGACCAAGGACTTGCCTTCCCCCCCCCCCCCTTTCTTTGTATCCCCATCACTAAGCAGACTGCTTGGCAAATATTAGGCACTTAATGCTAGTGATTTCATCTATGTGGTACTATGGAGGTCTTCTCTCCAATGGTACAGATTTTAACCATTTACATCCTATCAAACTGTCTGTGTTCTGCTATAAATCCTCTCTAATTGGTCCACCCAACATTTTGGAAATTTTCTTTTAGATTCCTAGATATTGCATGGATAACACTGGAGCATGAGGGCTATCCATCAACTATTTCTTTCTTTCCCTACCGACAACCTCTCTTATTTTCCCATCATACATCTTTCCAATGCACTAATTTTCACTGATTCTCTTGTACAAGCCTTTACTGACAAAAGTGTTACAGCTTATTGACCCTTGCCATGTATTTCTCTTTCCATTACCCTTTGGATGAGGCTCAACTTTAATTCTTTGGAGGCAGTGGTATTCATATAGCATTATCATGAGCATAGTATCGTTAAAAATGTGGGCCACTATTTCTGAGAGAAAGCTTGGAATCATTAAAAGCACCATGTAATTCCATAGGGATAATTCCACAAAGGTAAGACGGATGCTAAGATTACCTCAGTTGGCTCTTCTATAGCAAAAATTTGCAATCCCTGGTCATCTTAAGGAACTCAAGGCATGAGTTCAGCACTGGCCTCCTTGTTTCCCCACCTGGCTGCATTACTTTGGTACTTTTCTGACTTCTTTACCTGGTCCCAAGAACCACATCATTGGGGAAATCTCATCACCCTGCAACATCCCACCAGGTTTGGTTCTCATATCTCAGCATTACCCTCTGCCCTTCTGACTGAAGGGTATAACCATGAACTCCATCCAAAATCTCCATTTAAGGAGGGGGCCCAGTTCAGCCTCTACTAATTCCCACCTGGTTGTACTACTTTTGGACTTCAGTATGCCCTCCCTAGGTACCTTCCTGCACCGAAGGCCCGCCCTTCTCCCTATACTTTCAGCTGTCTTTTGTGTTGCCTGCCACTATTAGATTTTAGGTTTTTTTAAAACTAATCTTTTTTTCATATTTGTATTCCCAGTGTTTAGCATAATGCCTGATACATAGTAGATACTTAATAAAATTTTATTGACTGACTGATTAGTCTACACTGCGATTCTGTAGTCTTCAGAATTTCTAGTTACCAAGTGACCAGAGAATCACTTTCTGCACTTGAGGGAAATATTCAGTTCAAAGTCTGCTGTTTTTCAAGATCATGCCCAAGAATGGGAAAAAACAATCACAACCTGGGTAAGACTTGGGCTCATTCTCCCTCACAAATAGGGTGAGTTATTAAGGAGATTGTACTGGATTGAAAGAAAAGCTCTAAGATTATAAACTTTCTCTTTGTTTCTCTGTTCCCTTAGCATCATCATCCTGATCAAAGTGTTCTTCAAAGAATATTGTGTTGGGCTGTTTACAAAACAGATCTGGTCTCTGTCCCCCAGGAGTCTAGGCTGGAAAACTATGACGCAAACACATTTGAAGGGCAGACAAAGGAACAAACACATGAAATGAGAAAGCATGTACCAGGCATAGTTAAGTCATGAGACTAGGCTTCCTGTGTGGCACAGAAACGGACTCTAGAGGTAATTCCAAAAGAGGAGCTCCAAAGAGATTTATACAAGTGGGATTGGAGAACCCTCCTTGCTTATTTAAGGTTTATGGATAAATGTGGGAATTTGTTTTGCTTGACTTTGCATATATATTACAAGGTTTTCTGTTTCTTTTCCTAATGTGGGGAGGAAAGTGGAAGAGAGAGAAATTAGATATTTGTTAATTTTTTAAAACTTAATTTTAAAAAGGGTCAGCTAAGTGGTGCAGTGGATTGAGCACTGGCTCTGGAGTCAAGAGGTCTTGATTTCAAATCTAGTCTCAGACATTTACTAGCTGTGTGACCCTCAGCTAATCACTTAACCCCAACTGCATCCCCCACCCCCCCCCAAAAAAACCCTTTGAGATATGAAACCATAAAAAAATAAAGTTCATGGCTACAAATAAGAGAGGAAATAGGGGCATAGACCAAACATCTGATTTTATTTTCCCTGTAGAAGGAAATACCTTCTACCAATGAAAGTTGGTACTCCATTGCACTGAGAAGTCATATAAGTTGGCCAAAATATGTTAGAGGCAGAACCTAAATCTAGTTCCTGTTTCGGGGGCCAACCTCCATCCAGATAATACTTTAGATAATATCATAAAGCATTTTGCAAGTCCTAAAGTAATATATAAAAGCTAACTATCATCATCATTATTATCCACATCATTATAGATTCTCTCTATAGCTTCAAGTACTAATGGAAAATGTAAAGAAAAAATGTAAAGGAAAAATCTCTTTTATTCCCTCTTCCATGAGAAGATTCCCCCACAGATCCTTTACTTCTAAAGGAGTAGCCAGCATCATTGAGTTCAGGAGTATGACATTTTTGCCTTTCTATGCCCTGTACACAATAGAGATCTTGGCAAGTAGTAGATATTTAACAAATGTCTGTTCAATTGTATTAAAGAAATCTCTATTAAGAATCTATTTGTATAGATACAACCAAGAAAAACAATCCCTGCTTTCATTCTATCAGAGGAACATAATAGTCTGCAGAAGGAATAGGGCACAGAGTACCAGGCTTGGATTCAAGAAGACCTATCTTCCTGAGTTCAAATCTGGTCTTAGACATTTACTAGCTGGGTGACCTTGGGCAAGTCACATAACCCTGTTGGCCTCAGATTCCTCATCTGCAAAATAAGCTGGAAAAGGAAATAGTAAACCACTCTCTTATCTTTTCCAAGAAAATCCTAAATGGGATCATGAAGAGTCAGACATAACTGAAAAATGACTGGACTGAACTGAACTGAATCCTCCTTATTTGGGCTATTGGGCTCAGTTTAGGTGAATTGGTCCTCTGTGTCCCTTATTAGCACATATGTGAAAGACTCCTGAACCCCCACACACCACTCAAGAAACTAAGCCAGCGAGATTAGCAGGATTCAGGGTCAAAGCCCATGCCCATAGTAGCAAAGTTGTTACCTGGTAACTTTCTCCCCCATTAAACTCAATGCCTTAGTAACTTTTGAGGGTGAAGGGTTCAAAGCCCATGCAGTAGTACCTCAGTAAGTCTGGGAACAAAGTACAGTTTCATGATCTGTCCTCCATTCCCATTCCTAACCTTCTGCTTCCAGTTCAGGAAAGAGATAAGCCCTAGAGTTTGGTTGATGCTAACCCCTGAGAGTCACTCAGTGCAGTGAAGTAAAAAGAACAATGGATTTCAAGTCAGAAGGCCTGGGTTCAAATCTAACCTTCTTGGCCTAGAACAAGTCAATTTCTCTGGGGCTCAATTTCTTCAACTATAAAATGAAAGGGTTGGACTATATAGCCCCTGTGGTTCCTTCTAGCTCCCAAATCTATGATTCTCTGATCCTTCTGGGACTTGTACAGTCTCTGAGTTAGAGACATTTCTGGTTTACCTCTACAGTCAATGATGGAGCAGTGGGAAAAGCTCTGAATTTAGTTTCAGAACACAAAGATTCCAATCTTCACTTTCACTTACTACCTGTATGATGTCCTTGGTCAAGTCATTTCACTTCTCTATGTTTTAGTTTCCTCCTGTGTATTATGAGGGTTGCCTTCTGGAAAACAGCAGAGAATTATATGGGGAGAAAAAAATAACCAAATTGTTCATCCTTGATCCAGAGATCCCAGTGCTGGGTACATACAACAAAATCAAAGATAGAAAGAAAGAGCGAAAGCCAAAATGTTCCAGACGTGTCAAAAGATTCAAGCAGCAATTTTGTGGTAGGAAAAAAACAAGAAACAAAATAGGTACCTACTGATCATGAGGAATGGCTAACCAAACTGTAGTATGTAAATGTCATGGAATATTATTGTTCTGTGAGCAGTGCAAAGGAGTTCAGAGAGACACAGGAAAACTTGTGTGAACTAATGCAGAGCAAAGTAGCTAAAACCAATAAAATAAAATCCACAATGTAATAGAAATGTAAGCAAAAACAATAATGAAAATTTTGTGTCATTATGATACCCCAGAGAAAAACTGAGAAAATGCCCCTTCCCTCTTTCCTTGGATAAGTGGGGGACTATGGGTGTCTAACATTGCATGTATCATTAAGCAAGGTCCAAGTATAGTTTTTTTGGTGGTTTGTTTGATTAAAAGGGAAGGCTTGCTCAAAGTGGCAAAGTACAAAGCGAGGGGAAGGGTATATGCAGAGATGACTGTGATATAAAAACAAAATATCAATAAAACTTAAAATAAAACAAGGGAGTTGGACTAAATCCTTTCCAGATCTAAATGCACGTGTCCATAAATATTTTCTACTTTCCCCAGGGAAGAATTCATTAGACAATCCCTTAATCTTCTCAAGCCTTCATAGGTCCTCTGGGTTCTCACAAACCTGGCTGAACTTCATCACATTTCAGAATTCAGGTCTCTGGGCTCTCTCTTTCTACTGCACTGTACTTTCTACTGTACTTTCAGGCTAAGAGAGGAGGCCAAAGTCTCCTCCACTGAGAACGGAGGAATTCAGAAAGAACACTAGAATTTTAAAACTTCCCCTTTGCCTTATTTAAAACCCTTATCTGTTTTCTGGCAGTTACTAGTAATAAAAACCCTTAGGAAATGCAAGAAAGGATTACATGCTTATCATAAAGAAAATATGTTTGTGAAAAATAGATGAATTGTAACAAACTACAATTATTTCGGATATTGTCTCTCAACTATTGGTAGATCAGGATGTTCACAATAAGCTTTCCTCTTAACAACTCCCTGAAGTAAATAGTGCAAGGATTACCCCAATTTTACAAATAAGGACACTGAACCTCGGATGGTTAAAAAAAAATACACAAAACTTACCCAAGTTCTCATATCATTAACAAGTATCAAACCTGTAGTTAAGCTCAGTTCTCCTCACTCCCAAGTCCAACAGTTTTTCCACGGTACCACACTGCCTGTGTATCTTTCCACAGGAGATCTGAATCAAAGTAACCAGGGGAGAAGATGGCAGAAGACATGAGAAGATGATGATGGTGAACACCAAGAGTTAAGACATGAATAGCCCTGGGCTCAATGGAAAAAGAAAATGGGATACAAGGAGCCAACTCAGGTTCAAGGAATGGTTCCAGGCGATTAACACCAGCAATATACTCCTTTTGGCATCAGAGAAATTCATGCTCTCAAGGAGCTTACAATCTAATTGAAAAGAGAATACATATAACTAGAAAACAGTTAAATAACAGAGAAAGGCAGTACAGAGTCAGGTATCTAAATCAATGACAAATGATTTCCCTTTCCTTTCTTTCTTCCCTCTTTTCCATTCCTGTATTCACTCTATAAGCTAAATACCCAAACATTGAAATGCTTTACTTTTTAAAAAAGAGCCTGTACTCATACTCTCTATGAGTTACCTTAGTCTTCATGCCTTTGGACTTCAGTGTTATAATAAAACATGGAACGGAACAAAATAATCAGTTTCATTTTGGGCCCTCTTTCTAAATGTCTCCTAAAACATTGGAAATACCATTGCAATCAGTGTATAACTTCTGAAAATAACATCTTTGAAAGATAATATTCACTTTACACATTAATATTTCTTTTATAACTTGAGTCATAATATTGTGACTTTATCGATACGACTACTTCTTTTAGCAATGCACTATATTGTCTATACATGCCCCTCTCATCCTATCCCATACAGATTGCCCTTTTTTTCCAATAAATCTTCCACGGGGGATCTGTCCAATATACCAGGTTTGGTAGTTATAAAACCAGTTTGTCTCCTTTTCTAGCCATACATCTCTTTGATAACATCTCTTACACTACCTCTTATATGTCTGCACAATTTTTCATTGATAATAGTCTGCATTTGACTTAGACCTACCATGAGTCTTCTCCATCGTCCTCTCAGTGATTTGTAGCCTTAATTCTTAAGAGACCGTGGTATCCAATGACTCACAGTCATCCAATGTCACTGGGAGAATATTGGGGTTGAAAAGATAGACTTCCATTTCAGGGGGGAGTTTGTGGGAGAGGGTCCTTAAAAGTACTACACAATTTGCCAACTACAGTCCAGCCTGCTCTCATCCTCCCCCTCTTCAATTCTGAGTGCAGTTAAAGTCCATTTGCAATGTCTATACCAGATATGGGCTATACATCAAACTGTATATTACAGTCTGGACAATTGGCATTTGTCATCTTTTTTTTCCTGTGTGAATAGTTAAGCTGGGCTCTTGAGTAATCATCTATCATTTAAGACATATCTACAATCAAGGGACCAGGGCTCGATGCAGTCAGCCCAATGTCGCTACCAACAAGGACATCTGTAAGCTCTTACCATCTGTAGAGAATAAATTTTTCATTTGGACTTTATGCTGGATATTCTCCATGACAGGAACAATACCTTTAGGAAGCATATGTCTCCCTGTTTTATTTCTTACTCGATATATATAAAATCAGAAAGTTGTCAAGAGATGTTTTCTCTGTTGTTAGATATTGCAGAGGACCTTAGATGATTCTGACATGGATGGAAGGTACCTTGTTGGAGGAAAGGTGGCATTGCTCTGCCCATCTCACAGGACTGTTGCATCAAATGAAATGATATATGCAAAGCATTACAGAAGG
The DNA here is from genome assembly GCA_028646515.1 of Pseudochirops corinnae. Classification (NCBI taxonomy): domain Eukaryota; kingdom Metazoa; phylum Chordata; class Mammalia; order Diprotodontia; family Pseudocheiridae; genus Pseudochirops; species Pseudochirops corinnae. Next base: position 238,429,018 of record CM053587.1, on the reverse strand, counting down.
CTTAAAAGTACCATATAAATGTCAACTATTGTTATTTCTGAGCCAAAGCCTTTTTATAGTCAATAAACAATAAGTACCAAGGGTTATTTTATTTCTCTGAATCTTTCCATCAGTTTGATGACTGTAAAGATCTTGTTTGCCATAGACTATCATTTATGAAAGCCTATCTATTGCCTTCTCATAACTTCATCACGGGTGCCCTTGATACATACATTGGTTGTCCTCATAAATATTTTGTAAAGGTGGAAAAGTAAGCTGATAGGTTGGTAATTATTATCCTGCTTTAAAAGTTAAAATGTCCATGACAGTGGAGTATAAATTCTGGATGACTTAGACCTACCATGAGTCTTCTCCATTTTCCTCTCAGTGATTTGTAGCCTTAATTCTTAAGAGACTGTGGTATCCAATGACTCATAGTCATCCAATACCACTAGAAGAATATTGGGGTTGAAAAGATAGACTTCTGTTTCAGGGAGGAGTATAACCTCTGGATTTCCCAACAACCCACAAAGTCTTCAAGTATGGGTCCAATAATGGCCTGTCATCTGAAGATCAATCTAGCTAAATTCAGAGATGCTTATCACAAGATTTGGCTCAGGAATGATGAATTTGTCAGTCACAATTCTCTAAGGCATTGTATTGTGTCACAGAAGAATTACAATCTGTTTGGGTGGCTGGAGTAGCCACATCAATGAAACTTCTGACTATTGCCATATTAAAGTACCTTGATTAAGCCACCATAAGAGTGTGTTGGTGGTGAAAAATGAATTCCCTTGCTCTCAAGGGGCTATAACATAATAGGTGAGATAATGTGTGTAAAGGAACTATAATCAAGACAGTTAATTAAAAATACCATATAAGAGTTCAAAGAAAGTGATATAGAAGCTTAGAAAAGGGAGATATTCTTACTGTTTGGGGTCATTATGGAAGACTTCTTGGTGGATGTGTCTATAAAATGAGCTTTGGAAGATGGGTAGGGTTTTTATAGATACAAAAGATAAGGAATCTGTACAGTCCTCCAAATGGCATAATCAATGACAGTATGGCAGGAGAACACAGCTGAATTTTTTAAGGAAGGTCAGCTTTAAATCAGGTATAGCGTTCATGTAGGAAAGCAGTGGGAAAAAAAGGCAAGCAAGGCAGGCTGAACCAGATTGTGAAGGGTTATGAAGGCCAGGCTGAGGAGATTGGTATGTAATGATAGGCCACTGAAGATTCCAACTAAGAGAGTCAGGTGATGCTTTAGGAACATTAATTTAGCAAAGAGCAGGATGGATTTGAAGGCAGAAAATGGATATGGTTGTAATGGGTAGATTATAGTTTTAATGTTTCAGAATTAATAGAAAGGCACAGGATCAACCATTCAAGTTGGCTTCAGGGACTAGACTGGGGAGAGAGATCAGAGCTCAAGGTAAGGATTTGAAAGTCATTTAGTTAGTGGTGATAGTCAAATCCATGGGAGTGAATGAGATCACTCTTACCAGAAAAAAATTAGGTCAAGGACAGAACTTTTAGGAACATTCACAACCACTGAGAAAGTCAGAGACAGAGACCATTCAGAAAGGTAGGAGAAAAGACAAGTTCTTGTAGTGTCAAGGAAATCGAGGGAGGAAAGAGTTCAAGAAAGAAGTATTAGTCAACTGTCATGAATGCTGCAAAGGGGTCAGAGGAGAGTAAGTGAGAAAAGACCATTGGATTGAGTAAGAACTATTTCAATAAGAGGCAGCATTGGAAAGCAGATTGTAGGATGTTGAGGAGTGAGGTCATCAGGGCCTCTACCACTTGGGCAGGCAAAATTAATCTGGATCTAAAAACTGTAAGACCAAATTCTAAACTTGCAATAGAGTCAGCATGATGTGATGGATAGCATGTTGGAATGGAGTGAGAAAGATCTGGGTTTGAATCCTGCCTGGATACTGACTTACTCCCCAGTTAAGGATAGCATCATGTTAGTGTTTTATTTTGTTTTGTTTTGTTTTAACTCTGTGGGACCATGGATAAGTCACTTCTCTGAGCCTCATCTATAAAATAGACCTCCTCTATAATATGGGCATAATAATACTTGCATATTTATTCCATAGGATTGTCATAAGGCTCAAATAAGATAATGCTTACAAACTTCAAGCTGTCAAATAAATGTCAGTCATTACCCATTACCAGGAAGAATTTCTGCAAAAACAAGAGTAACAACATAAGGCCTGTTTAGGAACTTTTATTTTTGCAAGGAATTAAGTTGATTATCCCTTCATTTCCTTTAATTACCCAACTGATTCTAAATCAATCAAAAAAAACCAACAACCCCAAGTCAATCAATGTTAAATTCATCTGTAAGGAAAATTCATTCTCCATAGTCTATGTACTCAACTCATAACTAACAATTAAATATGTATGAAGCTAAAAATGTATTTTAGAAGGGAAGAGAAAATATTCTCCACCCCCAGCCAATCATAGGCCAAATTATTTGAAATTAAAGCAGATCATTATCAAGAATTTTAAAATAGATTCTTATCCTAAAATACCATTCCTTTAAATACATTGTAAAAGAAGCATTCATGGAAAGGAAGTATGATGTATTCTGAGTTAGTTACTGAGACTGGGTAAAAATAAGACTCAAATTTAATTTTCATTTGATCCCAGTCCTCTGCTTGCCTCCTGAATACTGACTTTTGCTGGCAAGGCCTTTTCACAAGGTGAATTACTTCCTAGTTAAGGCTGGCATCACATTAATCTTTTTTTTTTTAATTTATGTTTTCTGTTTCTTGCATCACCATGGCTTCACATGTAACCCTCCCTCTCCCTCCCCCTCCCAAAAGCCATTCCATATGACAAATAGAATTTGTAAAGACAGGAAAAAAACATTAATCTTTCATTCAATCCAATTGACGTGTATTAAGTGCCCACCATGAGCAAGACACTAAGATAAGCACTGTTGGGGCATGTAAAAACTATTAAGAAATAGTCTTTGCCCTCAAGAAGATTATTATTAGGCCTTGTCCTCGTATCATATGATAATGAGTTGAAGGAAATAGGGATGTTTAGTCTGGAGAAGGCTTATGGAGAAACATGACAGGTACCTTCAAGTATTTGGAGGGCTGTCATATGGAAGAAGTATTAAGCTTATTCCATGAGAGTCCAAGTTCCAGAACTAGAAACAATGGATTTAAATCCCAAAGAGGCAAGGTTTAGGCTTCACAAGAGGAAATATTTCCTAACATTTAGAGTTATACAAAAAATGTAACATTGTCCTCTGGAGGTAGTGGATTCCCTCTTATCAGAGGTCTACAAACAGAGACTGTCAGGTTTGTTATAATGGGGATTCCTTTCAGGAACAGGTTCTAAGTTCAAGGCCCTCACCAGTCATCTTGACCTATGTCTTGACACTGGACTCCAATGTCTATTGAGAAGAGAGTAAAGCTAATGACTTTGAGCAGCTCTGCCTCACTTAAATCCAATTCACAAGCAAGTGGAGACATCATCCTCATGGTCCTTTTCCAGAACAAAGGAGGGACAACAATCAGTTTCAAAGGGGGGAATTTTGGCCTTCCATATCAGGAAAAACTTCCTAACAATTAAGGATGTCAAAGGTGGAATGGGCTGCCTGGACAGGTTGGGTGGGGGGAAGGAGTCCTCTCATTAGTGGTTTTCAAGCAAAGATTGGATGACCCCTTGTCATGTCATAGTGGGAATTCCTTGTGAGTCTGGGCTGCATTACAAAGTCCCTGAGCTTCCTTCCAAATCTAAACATCCTAGGATGCTAAGTGGAACTTGAGGATGAGTTACAAGTTAGCATTTTCTGGTAAAAAGCACACTAAATTGAAAGTAAGGAAACAAGGTTTTAGTTCTGATTCCAACAATGCCACTTCCCTGCTCAAGCAGCTTCCTGGGTACCCTGACTGCCTCTGAGCATTTGGCATTTTAATGTTTTGTATTCAAATCCCTTTACAATTTGGCTCTGTCCTAGCTTTCCATCATTCCTCCCTATGCACTCTATCCTCTCCCCAAATTGGTCTACCAATATGTGATTGAGATAGATATAGATATATAGATAAATATACACATATATATGTATATATGTATGTCTGTGTATATATAATATAAGTATATGGATAAATATGTGGATATGTGTGTATTATATATATATGAAATCTGTCTCCTGTCTTCGTGGCTTTGCATAAGTTCACAATTGGAATCCTCTTCCTCTTCCTCTTCCCCTTAGTCCTTTGGCCCCCCTCAAGGGCCACCTTCTGCAAGAGGTTATTTCTGGTTCTCCTAGTTGTTATCTTTTTGGTCTCATTTTCTGGCTCTTAAGTCTTTTTCTTGACACCGTAAGGGGCCTATTCCATTTATACTTGATTTCCTCCCATCTCTCCTTTTAGACAATCTTCTTCATTCTTATGGCTTTGACTTTTAGCCCTCCCACCACAGTTTCATGATCCACCAACTAAAACAAGAATATTATCACCTAGGAATCCCACCAGCATATCCCAAACCAATTCTCTTTCCCCAAAATCTGTTCCTCCTTTTGACTGACCTATTTTTTATCAGGGGCATCATGACTCTGACATTTCCTCTCTAGTCTCTGTCATCATCATAGTGCAAGGCTTCATTAATACCCATCTGAATTTATCATAATAACCTCCTAAAAGGAGGATCTCTTAAGTTCTCACCAATTATCCTTCATACTTGCAAATCTTCTTTATGCATAGATCTGACTGTGTCACTTCTCTAGTCAACAATTTTTAGCCATTCCCCATTACTTACCAAGTAAATTTAAATGCCTTTGCCTAGCATTTAAATCTGTCCATAATCTGGTACCAACCACCCAATCTTTCCAACCTTATATATTACACTGCTTCCCTTTATACAGTCTATGATCAAGCCAAACAGGATGACTCTGACCTCTGAAAACATCTGATCCTTTCTCACCTCTGTGTTGTTGTCCATGCTATTCCTTATTTCTAGAGATTATACTCTCTCCTTTTCCTCATCTTTTAAGTTCCTACCCAAATGCCATCTACTCCAGGAAGCTTCCCTTGGTCCTTCCATCAGCAATGATGCTTCCCTGTTTGAATTCATATAGTACTCTCTCTTCATCCCTTTAATGCACTTAATATACATTATCTATTATGGGGAATATTTCTTGTTCACGGACTAGAATGTAAATGGTTAGTCATTAATTCAATCAACTAATATATTTGAAATTGTTTTTTAAAAAAGTTAAAATCACTCTACAAATGCCAAGCATCGTTCCTTTCCTAATTTAATACAAAACTATTCATTTCTATATCTTATTTTTATTGATATATTTTATTTTATGTTACTTTCATTTCTGACTACATCTCTTCCTATTTCCCTGCTGAGGGAGCCATTCCTTGTAATAAATGACACATAAGTTTTATAGTACAATCCTTTCTTATTCTACAGTGTATATGAAAACATTCCTTTTATTTGGGGCTTGTTAAGAATTTTTTAAATAAGATGAAAAAAAATTTTAATGCATGCCTGTTAAAACAGGAAATGAACCTTTGGAGTCAGCAACATATTTCTAATTATGATTTGATATGTTTATAATTCTATGTCTTAAAATAGAAAGTTCATGTAATCATAGTTCCATATCAGACCTCAAGAGGGAGTCTTCCACAAGGAGAGGAGGCTGCTTTCAAACCATCCAAGACATAAAACTCCCTTTGTTTTCCAAAAGAGAAAAAACAGCATTTCTAAGAACTCACTTATCCTAAGTGTATGCACCAGGGAGTCTTAACAGACAGCATGGGGCATCTTGTAGAGAGGCTGGCTTAGAGTCAGAAAGACCTGGAACAATATTGTGTTGTATTTCTAGGAGCCTCCAGGAATAGCTGGTCAATCAGTCAGTTAAAAAATCAGTCAATAGACATTGATTAAATGCCTATGATGGGCCAGGCACTGTTCTAAATGTCTAGGAGCTTGTTAGCTGTGAACCTGATTGGAAATGGCAGTCATCAATAAGCACGTCTTTGGTACCTACTGTAAATTAGGCTGTGTGCTCAGGATACAAAGACAGATAGCAGCATTAGTCCCTCCTTTCCAGGAACTCGAGGTCTAATGAGGAAATGACATTCAAAATGATATTCATAAACAAGCCAGTGACTCAATTGGAAAAGATCAACAGAGGGAAGGTACTAGAATTAAGGGGGATGGGAAAGGACTTCCCGTAGAAGCGGGGCTGGGGCCAGGGAAGCCAGGAGGTAGAAGAGATGAAGAGGGAAAGAACTCTAGGCGTCGGCCACATCTGTGTCGCTTTCCTGAGAGATATATTTCCCCTGGGATGAGCAAAGAGTATCATTGGGGGAGGGTGGTCATAGAGGACCTGTAGTACCTTCCCTCTGTTCGTTATTTTCTATTCATTCTACACATAGCTTGCTTTGTATACATTCGTTTACATGCTGTCACCCTGTTAGACTGTAAACTCCCTGAGGGCAGGGCCTGTCTTTTGCCTTTCATTGTTGTATCCCCAAAGCACAGCACAGTGTCTGGTACCATGTTTAACACGTATTTAATAAGTGTTCATTGATTGATTGATAGTAGGACAGTGGGTTTTCTGCCTTTTTTGAGTCATAGATCTCTTTGACAGCCTGCTGGAGCCTTTAGACCCCCTTCACAGAATGTTTTGAATGAATAAAATGAAATACTTCATATTACCAAGGAAACCAATTACATTGAAATGGTTATCAAGCATTTTGTTGTTGTTCAGTCATTTTTCAGTAACATCCAATTTTTTGTGACCCCAATTTAGGGTTTTCTTGGCAGAGATACTAGAATGATTTGCCATTTCTTTCTCCCACTCATTTTACAGATGAGGAAACTGAGGCAAACAGGGTTAAGCGACTTGCCCAGGGCCTGATACAAACTCAGGAAGATAAGTCTTCTTGGCTCCAGGCCCAGTACTCTATCCACTGTGCCACCTACCTGCCCTATAAAAATATATATATATATATATATATATATTTATATTTATATGTATGTATGTATATATATATATACACACGCACACACAAACATATATATACACACACAAATATATATATGCACACAAATATATATTATACATATTTTTGCTATTAAGTTTATGAACCCCAAATTAAAAGCCTCAGCTCTAAGGGTCCACATTGTCATCATAAATAGAAGTTATAGGAGTTAACCATGAGAAAAACAACTCCATGAACTTGACAAGGACTGCTGGAGCCCAGACCACAGACTCTTCAAACTCACTAAAAGGCACAGGAAGCAGAGACAATACACAAAGGTATGAGAGACGGACAGACAGATAGACAGAGACACAGAGACAGAGAGAGAAAAGGAATCCTAATGTACAAAAATAATTACAGCAACTATTTTTATAGCGTAAAAGAACTGAAAACTAAGGGGATACCTATCAGTTGGGGAATGGCTAAACAAACTGTGATATACAAATATAATGAAATACTATGCTGTTATAAAACGTGATGAAAGGGCAGTTGGTCTCTTGGTTAACTGGCTGTTTTGCACAGAGCCGATCAGCTTTCTTCCTGACCAACACTAAAGAACTGGATCTCTTAAGAGTAAGGCAAGGGCACGATCTGATCAGGGCCTCTTCCAGGCAGAGTTCTCTATTTGGGAGTCCTCCAAGGGTTCCCCTAAAGAGTGGGATAGATACCCTGAAGGCATTGCTGCCCCCAGTGATAGCCAGTTCCTAGGACAGTGGTCAGTTGGGGGGAGGGGTGTCACGTGCCTTACTAGAGGGTTCAACTTCTGAGTCCTCAAAGATGATTCCCAAATGGGGAGAGGGTGCTCTTCTCCTGGTGCAGGACTGGCCTCTGTACAGATTTCTTTTGTTGTATGTCCCTGGTCTACTTTTTTTAAAAAATTAATTAATTAATTTTTTTTTTTTGCTTTTTGGAGGGCAGAGCAATTGGGGTTAAGTGATTTGCGCAAGGTCACATGGCTAGTAAGTGTTAAGTGTCTGAGGTTGAATTTGAATTCAGGTCCTCCTGACTCCAGGGCTGATGCTCTATTCACTGTGCCACCTAACCAATGCCCCGGTCTACTTTAAATAATTATCACTAGCATTTATATAGCATTTTAAAGGTTACAAAGCATTTTTCATACATTCTTGTATTTAATCCTCATAACAATCTTGTAACAAAGATGCCATTATCTCCATTTTACTGATGGGAAAACTGAGGCTTGGAGAGGTCACATGAGATGTCCAGGGTCACACTGATAGGAAGAGTAAGAATTTGAACTCTGGTTTTGCTGACTCCAGGTCCAGAACATTGCCCCCTGCACCACCCACCTAGCTGCCTTCAAATGGAACAGGAGAGATGGTAAGTGGCACATTTTGCCAGTGTTCTTTCTTTTCCTATTGACTTACGACTTAATTTATATAGATCAAGAGCTGACTCTGGCTCTGGTATTGTTGGAAGCAAACTGACGAAATCACAGAATTTGAGAATGAGAGATCTGCTTGCCTTTTAAAGAGGGGAGCCTGAGGTTGCCCAAGGTATGACCATGGCATTCCTGGGAAATGAACACTCATGAATTTTATTTTCGGGGTCAACAAGGGAGAGGAGGAGGTGTTTCTTTCCTGCGCCTACACCGGCCTGCGTCACCATCTCTGTACCCACAGAGAACAGCTCATCCGTGCCCTCTGCAGCTCCTGCTGAAGTCATACCTCTTCTCCTATGCAAGTTAACGGGCTGTTTGCGTGCGTGTGTGCGTGTGGGCATGAGTGTGTGGCTGGCAGACGTCTCCGAGCAGCATCTGCCCTGCGCGTGAGCTGAGAGAATTGGAGCCCTGCAGCGAGGGGAGGAAATTTTGCTGCAGAATATTCTGTGTTTCCTCCTTATAAATGATCTGGGTCAGCAGCGGCCCAGCTCCACCTGTTGGCTACCTCAGGCAACTGTAACAAACTTTGTTCCTTTTTAGTTTTATTTTGAAAGCTTTCTACTACAGTTCTAAGTTCTCTTCATTCAAGGCTCTTTCAAAACTAAAAAAGGTATCACTTTTTAGTTTTAGAATTGATTTCACGACCTGATGACAGACAGTGAAACTCTACTTTTAACAGGCTTTAGCAATCTGTGTTCCTGTTCAAAGACAGGCTTGTCAATTTCTTTTTAAAAAATTTAATTTGTTTTCAATGGACAAAAATTATTTTCTCTCCCTCCCAGTCCCTCTAACAGTGGGAAAGAAAAAGACCAAAAAAAAAATCCTTCTAACAAGTATGCAGAGTGGAGGAGAACAAATTCTACAGTGACCACGGCCGAACAAATTGCGTGTCATTCTTCACCTCTCTGTCAGAAGGAGGCTAGAATGCTTTATCATTGGCCCTCCAGAATCATGGTTGGTTGCATCCCAGCTGGGATCAAGTACCAGCTTAAGGTTTTCAAAGTTATTTTTTCTAACGCATTATTGTATAAAATAGTTCCCTGGTTCTGTCCATTTCACTCTGGATCAGTTCATACAAGTCATCTCAGTTTGATCTGAAGCTACCCCTTTTATTATTTCTTACAGGGTCATAGTATTGCATTGCATTGATATAGTTTGTTCAACCATTTCTTAGTTTCCAGTTGTTTGCCACTATAATTACTTTTGTACATTAGGGTTCTTTTTTCTCTCACGACTTCCTGTGCAGATTAGTAGAGTTGAAGAGTCTGTGGGCCAGGCTTCAGCTGTCATTGACCATTTTTCTTATGGTTATTGCTGCTTAAAATAATAGTCACTCTTCCCAGCTCTTTGCTTGAATGTTACTATCCTACTTCTGGAAAGTCATCTTTGAGCCTCTGTTTCCATTTTACAGAGGAGGAACTGGGCTAAATCACATATAATCTGAGGCCAGATTAGGAACTCATCAGGATGAATCTTCTCGATTGCTAGCCCAGCATTCTATCTATTGTGCCACTGCATAAAGATGATAATTAAACATACAAGAGCTGATAAAATCACCAAGTGAAAAAGTAAAGAGGAAAAAGAAAAAAGTTCCAAAGGCCACATCAAATAGTTCAAGGCTATCCTGACATAGTAAACAAATTTAAAGGGGCTTCTAGCAGACCTGCTATGACATTGTGCCCAGGCCATACTGAGCAGACAGTTTACCTTGCCAGCTTAATAAGTTTATAACATACCCACAGAGGGGCTGGCTTTGTTTTTTACACACGGATCAGTCTGCTCCCAGTGGTAGAAAATTCAGTAGGAAATTTGTAGCCCTACCTACAAATACCATCACCCATCAGAAGAGGACTTCTGGAAGTGCTTATGTCTGGGAAACAGACTAATCAGCCTCAAGACAAATACGCAGAATCACAGGATGCTAGAGTTGAAAAGGAAGTAAGAGACAGTTTAGCCCGAAGTCTTCATTTTACTAAGTAGAAAATTAAGGCTCAGAGGGTTAATAGGATTATAAATTTGGGGTTGGAAGAGATATTAGCAAGTAATCTAATCCAACCCAACATGTTATAAATGAGGAACCAAGGCCCAGGGAACTCAAACTACTTGCCCAAGGCCACACAGAAAGTAAACAGAGGATTCAAAAGGAGGTAAGAAAAAAAAAAAGAAAAGAAGTACATGATAACTATTACATATTTAAAAGGAATAGCAAATTGTACATAATAGAGTGCCAGACCTGGAGTCAGGAAGATTCATTTTCCTAAGTTCAAATCTGGCCTCAGACACTTACTAGCTGTGTGACCCTGGGCAAGTCACTTCGCCCTGCTTGCCTCAGTTTCCTCACTTGTAAAATGAGCTGAAGAAGGAAATGGCAAACCACTGCAATATCTTTGCCAAGATAATCACAAATGGGCTCATAAAGAGTCAGGCACAACCGAAATGACTAAGGAACAACCACAAAATATATGGATATTCACAGTGAATATGAACTCTTTTCAACAAATTTGATAAGAATTAAGGAGCACCTCCTTTGAAGAGCCAGAGATATTGTTAATTATAGCACAAACAAAAGACTACTTTTCCTAGCAGATTGTATAAACAAAAATTATTATCTCCCTTCCATTGCTTCTTCCTCGAGAAGTAACTATAGGCTGAAATCTTAGCTCGAAAAATGTTTGAAGTAAGGTTAGTGGACAACCCTCTTCTTCTCTCTATCTTCTCTATCTGTAAAATGGCAGGGATGGCCTAATTGGTCTCTAGTCCCTCTGATTCTCTAATGATTCCACCATCCCTCGAATTCTCTGATTCTGTGATTAATGTGATATATACAACAATGACTTTTTGTGATAAGAGCAGGGTTGTATATGTGTGTGTGTAAAATATATTATGCCCTCAACAAATATTAGATGAACCCATTAACCTACAAAGCATCACAGAAACCCCAGCTTAAAGAAGACCTTAGAAGACAAGACCTCTGGTCTAACCTATGTCAGAACAAGTATCTCTTCTACAACACACCCAGTAAGTGGCTTCCTTCAAAGATGATCTCACCTAGACCCCACTGTACCCGGTAACACTCATTTTAAGAATGATTGGCCAGAGTCTAACTGAAGCCTATGCCCACAGACCTGAGTTTTATGCAAATTTGCCCTTTTGGAGAATGGACACTCTGACTTCTACTTTGATCCATTAGAATACGAGCTTATTAAGGGCAAGGATTGTTTCGTAGGCTTTCTTTGTATCCTCAGCAGTTGGCACAATGGTACATTGTACTTGCTAAATGCTGGGTGCCTGATTGACTGACTGACCTTGATTCTATTCACCAAGCATCTTTCAAATGTCAGGTACTCCCATCACACTGAGTGCAAGGACAAAATGAAATAATTCCTTTCTTCCAGGAACCTACACAGATGAGTCAATAGAACACAGACACAAAATAATACAAAGTAATTTGTGGTTGGGCAAGGAGTGGGGTCAGGAAATGCCTCTTCTGGGGGGTGCCATTTGAGTTGAGCCTTGGGGGGAACAGGTAGTTTCAAGAGTCAGAATTGAGGTAGAGGAGCTCTCAAGGCACAGGTAAGTAAACTGCATAAAAGCCCAAACATTGGAGATTGATGACGGCAAGTGAGTAGACCAACTTGTCTGCGTAGAATGCTTGTGGAAATCCTGGAAAATTAGGTTGGATAGTCAATAGTCAATAAACATTTATTAAATGCCTACTATGTACTAGGCAGAGTACTAAATGCTGGGGATACAAATATGAAAAAGAAAGATAGTCCTTGCCCTCAAGGAGCTTACATTCTAATGGGGGAAGAGTATACATAAAAGAAAGCTGAAAAGCGATGGGATCAGAAGAAGGTACCCAGCACAGGAAATAGTGGAAAAGCCAAAGAAGTCAGAAATGAATGCAGCCAGATGGGTCAATCTTGTTCTCTTCATGAATGAGTTTATGGCACCACCCTCCAATCAGAGGGTACCAATGAGGTAATAAATTCTGTAATAAAACTGCAGATTGTATACCATATATAGTTATCCTTCCACATTGTGGATTTTGTTGTATCTCACATCAGCATAAGAAATTAAATGGGAATTTGGGGAAAATTGTATGGAAGCTGTAAACAAGTGAAGGCCAGCACATGACAAAGAAAAAGTTTAGAAACTCAGAAATGCAACTATATAATATCAACATATTTTATCTTTTAATACCATAATCATTCAGACTTCTTCTCTAGTACAAAGGGAAGGTCAAAAAATTTTACAGGGCACCATATGAGGGCACCATATCCCTAAACCACAAGATGTGGAAAGGATAACTTTAGTCTATCTTACAGGCAGTAGGGAGTCGCTGAAACTGCTTGAGCAGAGGAGTGACATGATGGAACGGACTTCAAGCACACCAGTCTGGCAGTTTGTGGAGGGTGGTTTGGAGTGGGTGGAGGCCAGATGCAGGGAGAACAGTTAAGAGGCTATTGCATAGTCCATGTTGGAGGTAATGAGGTCCTGAATAAAGGAGGGATGTTGTGGAGGGAGAATTAACAAGACTTTGCAATTGGTTGAATTATGTAGGGGGAGGACGAAAGAAGTAAAGATGATTCTTAGATGTGAATCTGGGTAATTTGAAGAATGGTGGCGCCCTCAACAGAAATAGGAAAGTTAGGAGGAGGGGTGAGTTTGAGGAGGAGAAACTTGGCTCTGCTCTGTGCATGTTGAATCGGAGATTCCTTTGTGATCTATGGATGGAGACAACTGTTGGACAACTGGAGGTTCAGGACTGACGTTCAGAGGAGCCAAGTTGCCTTTAGCTCTAACCAAATGAGCAGTCCAACCATGGTCCACTGTTGCTGCTTAATCATTTCAGTTGTGTCTGACTCTCTGTGACCCCATTTGGGTTTTTCTTGGCAAAGGTACTAGAGGTGTTTGCCATTTCTTTTTTTTTTTTTAATTTTATTTTAGTTTGCATCATTGATTTCCACAAGATTTTGAGTTACATATTTTCTCCCCTTCTTTCCCCTACCCACCACCCCAAAACAGCCATCCCAGTGTGTCCCTCCTCCCCCAGTCTATTCTCTCCTATGTCACTTTTCGGTAGGGCAGGATGGATCTCCCAACCACAGTGCCTGTGTATCTCAAGTTCCAGTTGGATGTAGTCAATAATAATAATAATAATAATTGCATATATATATAGAT
>CM053587.1:238397083-238414931 GCA_028646515.1 Pseudochirops corinnae | reverse complement strand
TCTTTTCCCCAAAGAAGGAATCTAGGGTTTGGTTGCTGTTCTTACTTTGCTTCTTATGCTTATTCTTACTCATGGTTGGTCAGTCCATGTTTTTTTTTTTTAAGTCTCTGTGGGACTCTGCTTCCGGAAGGGAAAGCTCTGTCCCAAATCGCTGGGGGCCTCCTGGCTGCCCTAGCTCTCAGGAAGGTGCTGAGACCCTTCCTACTTACTTCCGGCTCGCTGGATAATGAAGACTCCAAGACCAAGGCCCAAGACGGCGATCCAGATCCAGGCCGCTCAACACAAGAGCACTGGCCTCAGAACAATTGCTTAGTCCCCCTGCTGTCTGCAGGCCATGGGCGGGAAGCTGCAATGCGGAGGCGGGTACAAAACCTCTGCCTTTTGCTTTTCCACTCTGGAGACTTTTCGGCCATATGCTTTTCTCCCCCGATTGCAAGCACCACTGACCTAGTTCTGAATGCTGCTTGCAGCTGCCACTAATCCGCTCACTGCTCCTCTCATCTGGCCGCCCCTGGGGCACAGCCACGGCTTCAGGCCAGGCTGGTTTTGGTTTACAGTGCTGATATGGTTCCTTGTAGCCAAGCTGACTTTAGTGGGAAATATCTTTGTGTGCGTTTTGGAGTTCTAGGATTGGTTTAGAGTCCTATTTTATGGGTATTTGGGGGTAGCTATGTGAGAGCTGCGATATGTTGCTGCTGCTACACCGCCATCTTGGCTCCGCGCCCCCAGATGGTATTTTTTAAAGACCGGAGTTTGCCATTTCTTGCTTCAGCTCATTTTACAGATGAGGACACTGAGGCAAACAGGTAAAGTGACTTGCCCAAGGTCACACAGCTAGTAAGTGCCTGAGGTCACACTTGAACTCGGGTCCTCCTGACTTCAGGGCCATCTAGCTATACTTAGGGAAAATGAGCTGGATTCATATTCTCAGTGATTTTAAAGGTTCTTACAACATGTCCTTTTTATGAGCCTAAAAAGTATTAACCCAATATATCAACCATTTGTCTTCTGTTGCTTGTTTTGAGAAATCTGCTTTAGAAACACAATGGAAATTCCCTTCCCCCTTTTGGGGGAACATCTGTCTTTTTTTCAAAACACATGCAAATAAGACAGAGCAAAACTGAATATGTCTACGGAACATTTTAGTCAGCCTGCTTAGAACTCAGTCTTTTGAATGCTGAACTAATTTCAAACTTGATAAACTTAAGGATGGAAAAATCTTAGAATATCTTGTAGAGAGGAGAGAAAAGTCTAAATTAGAGAAACCAGAATTGAGGAGCATTTCTTTTGATGTCTCTTTCCTGAGAGAAGAAACAGGGACCATCAGAAGCAGGGGGACCATGGCTCTTGCAACCCAAGTGAGTCTTGAAAAATCAGGTTTTGACCTATGAGTCATTGGTTATACAGCTGCCAACCAGATCAAACGTGACCTGGAACTTGGGTAGTCTGCTCCTTTTCCCAGATTGCCTCTGTTCCTACTGATTTGATACAGCAGAACCAGGCCAAGTACAAATAGCCAGTCCTGCTCCTGGGTGGCTCTTCTTTTTAAATTAACTGCATTTTAGGAGCCAACTATGCAGCCACACAGGAGTGGGTCCCTTCCTGGCAACAAATGTTTGTTCAGGATGAATTTGTTAAAATGGTGAAGGAAGAGAGAACTCTGGTCATTTCAGACAACAGCAATTTTTTTTTTAAACCACCAATAAAACATTTTTTTTCCAACAAATCTAGTCAGGATCCGAGGCCTGGCCTGAGTTTAGTTAGTGTTTCTGAGCTGTGTTTCTAGGCAGTTCTCATTGGGATTTCTAGACCTGCAATCAGTATTTACTTCCTTTTAAAAATATTGTACCCACAAGGTTGCTAGGCAACCAACATTCAATAAATATAACTTGTTCTCAAAACAAAATAATTATTTTTATTTTGTTATTCTTTTTAAAGTGGAGAATCGGTGTTGCACAGTGAAAAGAGACCCAGCCTCAAAACTAGAAAGACCCCAAGTACAATCTCCACCTTTGGCATAGTCTGGTTGAGTGACCCTGGGGAAGGAAGGCTCTTAACTTCTCAACATTCTAGGCAAACCTACAAATTGCAGAGGTAATAACCTGCATTGACAGAGAGAGTTTCTTCACCTCGGAGCTCCTGATAGCCATGAAATTGTAGGCTAGTCTCTATCTCTCTGTTCTTTAATAATGCATTCTGGGCCAGGACCCCCTCCCCTCAAACCCACCACTCTCCACCCACACATACACACTGAGGGTTTTTTTTTTTCCAGCATTAAAGTAAAGGACAAAATAATCTGAACACGAGTTCCTGAGGTCTCAGCAACCAGGCACTTTTATCATCTTCCATCAGTGTTGAAGATAAAGATGCTAAGCTGGCAGGACAGTGTTTTCAGAGAAAAGCTCAGCGAAAGGGGATGCTTTCATCGGCTTTTCAGCTCAGTAATAGGTGGCCTACAGCCAATGGAGTTGGTCCAACCACTAAATCATCAGGCATTCAGTCTTACTCTTTTTGGTCTCCCTTCCATTTCTCTTCCATAACCTCAAGATGCCCCTGGCAAACTCACTCTCATATTCTGTTTTCTTATCTAGACTTCCAGCCAGGTTCAATCCTGCTTCAGATGTTTAATAGCCGTGGGCAAGTAACTTGGTATCTCTGAGCCTGAGTTTCCTTGTCTGTAAAATCAGCATCAAATGGAACAATGTATGTAACCTATATAAATGTGAGCTATTAATAAATGAAGACCCAGTAACTTGAGTTTATCTCGTGGCATGCAGTCCTGTTTAAAAAAAAAAACAAGGCTTTTTAAATTTTAATACCAATACTTTGGGGGAGCGAGAAAATGCCAAAGTTAAAGGAAAAAAAAGGAAAGTCTATAAGCAACACTCCAACCAAGGGGATACATTCAGACCTGTAAGTACAACCCATTTCCCTTTCCACCTTTTCGCAGACCTTGGCTATATAATCTACTTCCTTCAAATAATAATGATAATAATAATATAAAAACAGTCATAGTAAAATTGTTGCCCACACTCACCCCTAACATAATGCTGAGCTATAAAAACTTAAGAGCAACATTTTTAATAAATGTCACCATATTATATACTCATACTTTCCAAGCTATATGGAATGGAAAAGCTCTTACAATAATGACTGTGGAAGAAATTAAAACTATTTGGGAATAGGATACGGTACCTATGATCCTCATCGTTCCCCCTACTTCTGGAATAGTCTTAAACATTCTTTCAGTGATCCTAAAAGATGAGATGATATCCCAACCCTTTTTATTAAATCCAATTCACTTGCCAGGCATGGCGTCACCTTCCCGATGTCATGGTCCTCTTTGAGAAGGAAGGACAAACAACAACAAATTACATAGAGCTGTTACTCTGTCTACCTTTTCAGTAGCCCTCAGGATACTAAATATAAAAGAACAATAGCAAGATTGCTGCTTGATGCGAGGTAATTTCTACTCCATCAAAATAGTCATTAAGTCAGTCAGCAAGAATTTATGGAATATTTACTACGTTCTAGGCTCTGTGCTAAGCACCAGGTATACAAAGAAAGAAAGAAATACAATCCCTGCCCTTTAAGAGGATGAATTCCAATGGGGCAGGAAGAGGGGAGGAGGGAAGGGAACATGCCAATGATGATGTATATACAAGATACCTACAGCATGAATGAAAGGAACTGGGAGGGGGATCAGGGAGGGACAAGAAGAAGTTTCTTGGGGAAGGTAAGATCTGAGCTGAGTGTTGAAGGGAACCAGAGAAGTCAAGAAATGGAAATAGAGAGAGCATTCCAGGCACATGGTGGGGTATGGGGGTGGGCAATCAATCAATCAAGAGGCAGAGTTAAGGGATCAATTGTCATATATGTAAGACAGAGCAGCTGGACCATAAAGCACATGTAGGGGAATAAAGTATAAAAAGACTGGAAAAGTAGGGAGGAGCCAGGGTGTGAAAAGCTTTAAATGCAACATAGAACATTTTATTTTTGATCCTGAAGGTAATAGGGAGCAATTGCAGTTTGAGTGTGTATTTTGGGGAGAAGGGGTAGAAATGGGGGTGATGTGATTAGACCTACACTTTAGGAAGATTACTTTGGCATCTGAGTAGGGAATGGACTGGAATGGAGAGATGAGAGGCTACTGGAATAGCCCAGGCATGAGTTAATGAGGATCTGCATCAGAGCAAACAGAAGGGCACAGACTGTGAAGGCAGAAAAGACAAGACTTGACAATATCTTGGATGTGTGGGGCGAGTACTAGTGAAGAACTGAGGCTGACATGTAAGTTAAGAGCCTGGGTGACTGACAGAACGGTGATGCTCTCAAACATAATAAGAAAAATTGGGAAGAGGAGGGAATTTGTGTGGGAAGATAATGAATTTTCCTTTGGAGTTTGAGGTGACAACAGGACATCCAGTTCAAGATGTATAAAAGGCAGCTGGTGAGGTAAATCTAAAAAAGCTCAGGAGAGAAACTAGGGCTAAAAATAGAATTGGCAATCATCTGTATACAGATGATAATTGAACCCACAGGAGATGATGAGATCACCAAGTGAGAGAGTTTAGAGAGAAAAGGGAAGAAGGCCCAGGACAAAAGCCTTGGGGGACACCAAGTTAGGGGGTATGACATGAATGAAGACATAATGAGAGACTAAAGAGTGGTCAGCTAGATAGGAAGAGAAAGAATAGGAAACAGAGTCAGGAAAACTGAGTGGAAAGAATACCCAACATGACTGACGGTGTCAAATATCATGGAGAAGTCAAGAAGGACAAAGACCAAGAAAAGGCCGCTTTATTTGGCAATGAAGAAATCCTTGGTAACTCTGGAGAGAGCAGTTTAATTTGAATGATGAGATTAGAAGCCAGATAGATGCCAGGGATTTGGAACCAACTGACAGGAGAGGAAGTAGAGAAATGACTTTCTCAGGCAGTTTAGCTGAGAAGGAGAGGGGTCAGGAGCTATTGGATATGGTCAGATAAAGGAAGGCTTTTTTTCAGGATGAGGAGACATGGGCCTGGTGTAGATAGCAGAGAATGGGTCAGTAGATAGGGAGACACTAATGATTAGAGAGTGGGAGTGATAAAAAGGACAGTCTGCTGGATCAAAGGTACTGTTGAGGACAAAGTTAAAAGCTACCCCTTCATGTGAGATGGGGTAAAGGAAGATAGTGGAAAGTGAGGGAAGAAATTTGAGTGATGTGAGATGGAAAAGAGGGGGAAAGAGGAATTTCTCAGGAAATAGGCTCTTTTTTTTTCAGATAAGTATGAGGAGGCAGTTCTCAGCTGAAAGGTGGCAGAAGGGGGTGCTGTGGGAGGCTTGAGGAGAGATGAGAATGTTTGGCACAGTCACTATGGTGAGTGGGACAGTGAACTGATCAGGGAATTGTAAAAAGATTTCCTTGCAACAATGAGGGTCCAGTTAAGGTTGTGCAGTATAAATTTGTCACGACCCAATCATGATGGTTCCATGATTTTCTCTGGCTCTGTGCAGTAAGTAGCACAGGAAGAAGAGCAAAGGAGGCAAAGATGGTGGGAGTAATTCAAGCCTGGAATTTGGCAAAAGATAATTGGAAATAAGGCATGGGAGAAGGGGATTTGCATGTAGAGGACAGCATAGAGTTGAAATGATTCACCAAGGGGTCAACATAGGGAAGGAAGAATTATATAGCCAGAAAAGGTAGTCAATAAACACTTTTTAAGTGCCTGTTATGTACCAGGCACAGTGCTAAGCACTAGAGATACATAGAAAGGCAAAAAACAGTTCCTGCTTTCATGAAGCTCACAGTCTAATGGAGAAGACAACATGAAAATAAATAAGTAGCTACAAGCTATATACAAGATAAATTGATAATAATCCACAGAGAAATGGCATTAGAATTAAAGGGATCTGGAAAGACTTCCTACAAAAAGTTAGATTTTAGGCAGGATTTGAAGGAAGCCAGGGAAGCCAGGAGACAAGACATGAGGAGGCAGAGTATTCTAGGGATGAGGAATAGGTAGTGAACATCCATGGAGACAGGAAATGACTGTCTTATGAGAGGAGGCCAATGTCACTGGATCAGAGTAGGTAAGAGTAAGGTATAACAAAACTGGAAAAAGGGGAATGGGTTAGGAAGGGCAGCATAGGAGTAAATGGTAAAAGGGATTCGAGGTCTTGGTGATGGCAGGACAAGGGGTCATCAGGCATAGAAAAAGATGGAGTAAAAAAGATTATGATCAGATTAAGGAATTTCAGAGTTCACAAACAGGATGGGTGGTTGATGAATGAAAACAAAAGTATGACTCTCTCTGTGTGGAGTGGAGGATTAGGCCATGTGGATTAAGTAGCTTGGGGAACTTGGAGTTAAGATATCTGAGAAGGTATCCATATGCATACTGAAGCCCCTCGTATAAGGACAAGATGGGTGATGGAGATAAGACTTTGAACCAGGCACTGTACTCATTGAGGGAAGAGTGTCCTTGGAATAAATAAATAATGGCTACCAGGACCTGGATTGGGGGATAAATCTGAATAGTTTAAAACTCAAAAGAAGAGTGACTACCGAATGATTATGATAAAGGGAAAAAGGAGTATTCCAACTCCACCACAATGACCAGTGAGTTGGGGGGATATGAGCAATCAGTGCTGAAAAAGGTGGCCAGAGATGTGGTATTATCAAGAGAGAGCCAGGTCTCAGTGAGTACCAGAAGACAAAAGGCATGAGATGGAAGCAAGTTTGTTAATTATGGAACAGGCATTTCAGAGAACACAATGGAAGAGGTGAATAGGTCCAGAGTGGGACATGGAGGGGGTTAGAGTTGAAAGGAATGGGAATAAGGGACCTGGTAGCTGGGATGGGGAATAGGAGGTTCAAATCACTTGGATGAGAAAAGTATGAGGAAGTGGGCTTAAGTCAAACATTGACAATGAGACTTGAGGGGGCGGTTGGATGATGCAGTGAATAGAGCACTGATCCTGGAGTCAGGAGGACCTGACTTCAAATCTGGACTCAGATACTTAACACTTTTTAGCCGTGTAACCTTGGGCAAGTCACTTAACCTTAATTGCCTTGCTGTCCCCCCTCCAAAAAAGCAAAGAGAGAGAGAGAGAGAGAGAGAGAGAGAGAGAGAGAGAGAGACAGAGGGAGAATGAGTCTTGGTAGAGTATCCATGAGACATTTGGTTGAGAGATGGAAGGCAATTAGACTGTTTTTAAAAGGATGAGAAGAATGAGATTAATTAATTAATAATAACTGATGCTTATAAAGCTTGAAGTTCTGCATTGATATGTATATATTCTTATTTGATACTTAGAACATCTTTGGGAGATAAGTACCATGAGTAGTAATATTCCCCACTTTATAGATGAGAAGACTGAGGCTAAGAGACATTAAGGTTGCCCAGGGTCACACAACCAACCAACCAACAACCAACAACCACAACCACACAACCAAGTTCCTGAGGTAGAATTTTAATCCAAGTCTACCTATCTGTCTACTACACCACACTGCCTCTCTTTGATATATTATAAATAACAAATGAAAGGAAATAAAAATTCTTTACCACTTAATGGTCAAAACTTAATTGTCAAAATATTTGCTTGTTCTCTGCTCATCCCTACTGATTCTCCCCATTTCCCCCCATTCACTCCCTTCTTATAATAAGGAGTTTAGAGGTCTTAGAACAACAAATAGACCACATATAAAACTGGAAACTGTCTGTGGCTGATGATATTGGGGAGACTGCTCTATGTTTCTTAGAAGGTCTGAAGGTTTGGAGTCCCCTCTTCCCCCTTTGCTATTTGATTATGGATTTCCTCTGCTCTTTGGAGCCAAGAAAGGGGGATAATAAATTGGACTTTACAGGTACCCATCCTATCACTTAACCCCAAATATGTCCAAACAAATCAATATAATGGAGGCTGTATCAAATATCTCTCTGTCATTAACAGATGCTTCTTAAGTTGTGAGTTTGCCAACATGTGCCAACATTGAGGGGTTAACCGACATAGCACTAGAGGCATCCATTAAGGGCAGAAATCATTTGTACCAGAGTCTCTATTGTATAAGGTTTAGAAGATAGTTTACAAGTTGCTTGCAAGTGTGATGAATACTCTAAATGGGATCCAAACATCCATGTAATCTGGGAGATGTTCCATCATTAAGCAGCCAAATTTATGTGTTAATTGAGAAGATAATAAAGTTCAAGGGGGCTTAGCCAGAGTCTAGAGAGTTAACAACATGGAATGTAAAAGATTACCAGGTAAGAGTTCAAGTCACTAAAGCTACAAGGAAACACACACAGAGAGAAAAAAGAACCCAAGTAACTACAGGATGGCAAAAGTGGATGCTGAAACTCAATGGCTGTGTTACCAATAACAGGATCACAGGATCACAGCCAAATGGCACCTTAGAGATCATCTGGTCCAATACCCTTGACTTACAGATAAGAAAACTGAGGCCCAGAGACATTAAGTGACTGGTACAAAGTCACACAGGTCAGTGAGTTGGAAAACATATTTCCAATGGTCTTAGGAACTGAGACACACCTCCTCTATCCATCTCCAGGCGGGTCTGCCCACATGCAGATACACCCACATACAAGTATTAAAGGGTTGAAGCCTTAGGAATGTTGAGAACCACTAGTTTAAACCCAATCTGTGAAATGTAGGCAATAAGCCTGATGAATCTTATTGGAACTTATCCCTTAATTAAACAAAGTTTCAACTAGGAAGTGAACAGACTTTATGAAGTCCCATGGTGATGATTGTGAAGATCAATAAGCTGTGCCTAGTGGAAGAGAGCCAGGTGGATTGTTTGGCTCTCCAACTAACCAAAGAAGTCCAGCAGGCCAGTGTGGGCTCTTTTAAAACAAAGGATAGTAACTGGGGGGGGGGCGAGGGTGGGCAGTGGATAGAGTGCCAGGCCTGGAGTCAGGAGATCATGAGCTCAAACGTGGCCCTTGGGCAAGTCACTTAACCCTGTTTGCCTCAGTCTCCTCCATCTGTTAAATGAGCTGGAGGGGGAAATGACAAACCACTCCAGTGTTTGCCAAGAAAACCCCAAATGGAACCACAGAGAGTCGAACATGACTGAAGTAGTAATTAGTAAACCTCTAGACAAGCCTGCTGTCTCCAGAGAGAATAGCCTTGCTTAACACCCTGTTAAATATGATCAAAAAGTGTTGCTCAAGTTGCTCAAGATTCAGTGGTCTACTGACCTTGTTACTTTATCACAAAATCACATAATATCAGAGCTAAAGGGAACTTTGGAAGTCAGAAAAATATAATTTCTTCTCTGGCCCACTCTTTCCAAAAGGTGAATGAATGTCTCTTCAATAGTTCACATAATAAACCAAAAAAGTCTTTGAATTTCTGTAATTCTTAATAAAAACTCCAAATCTCTTGGCAATAACTTCTAGGCATTATAATTTCTCCTAGCACATAACCACCCCCCCACACACACCCCTAATATCATTAAGTCATAATGGATAAGAAGACTGTATATTGCAAAGCGTCAGAAAAAAGCTTCATAATATCATATTGGCCATTGAGATCCCTTCCAGCTTTAAGCACATAATAGCACATCATCTCAAATATCCATGAAATGACCAGATATTAGTACTCTTCAAGTACTAGTCAAGCAGGTTAAACTGGCCACCAGGCAGGGTCAGTTCTCAAGGGGGAAAATGAATTCTCCTTATACTCTAGTACCCAGAGTCTGACTTTTTGTCCTAACTCTTTCTCAATATTTTGTCCAGAGGTCTCCCTATCCTTTGCCCAGGAACATGAGCTTCTCACCAGTTGAATTTACTCAATATCTAATAAGCATTATGCCAGTCTAAGGGAAAAAGACACTTTAGATAAGACAGAGTCTCCGTCTCCATGGAGCAGAGATAGGTAGAGAAGGGGAGACACACAGATAACTACAATTCAAAATCATAGGAATGCATTAGAGAGTTGTAGAACAATGTGGTTTTGTGAAGTCTAGGGTGGGGGGTGGGGATGAGGAGGATGTTATCAACTGCAGTTAGCAGAGCACGTCTCCTAAAGGAGGTGGCATTTAAGGTAGACTTTCCAAGGTAATAATAGCATTTATATAGTATGTGTATATTTGTGTATATGTGTGTATATGTATATACATACACATACACATTTATAGTCCTTTAAGGTTAGCAAAATGCTTGACAAACATCTCATGTAGTACAATAACCGTGGGATAATATCATTATCCCATTTTACAGATAGGGGAATAGAAGTAAGGAGAGGTTAAGTGACTTGTCCAGGGTCAGTAAAACCGGGATTCAAATCCAGGGCCACTAACTCTAAATCAATCACTTCTACCGATTCACAGTACTGTCTCTCTGATAGGTAGGAATTGCACAGGTAAAGAGTAAAAGGGAGAACAGTTCAGAGATTAGGAGGTGAAAGAGCAAGACACAGATCAATCGATCAGTAAGTGTTTTTAAGTATTTAATACATCCCAGGCTCCATTCTAACAAAGGCAAAAATAGTTCCTGCCCTCAAGGAGCTTATACTCTAATGGGGATTACATGTAAACAGTATATAGGAAACATATACAAAGTAGGTGAAAGGTAATCTTGTGGGGAGGTGGGAGGGTCAGGCTTTAGAAAGCAGAGAAGTGTCTGAGAGAGAGAGTGTGTGGAAGAGTATAATGTGGACTTAAGCTGTGGAAAGGGAGAGAGATCTAGATTATGAAGAGCCTTGAATGACAGGCAAAAGATTTTGAAATTTACTCAGTAAGACTGAGTCTTTTTTTACTCAGTAATTTTACTGAGTAAAATTTCAGTAATTTTACTTACTGTAAAATTAACAGTAAAATTTCAGTAATTTTACTGAAGTAAAATTTACTGAGTAAATTTACTCAGTAAGCAATTTTTGTTGCTGTTTGTATGTTTTCTAACAGGACAGATGACATCATGGATGATGTTTTGACTTGGGCATGAATTGGACTTCAGTGAAGCAAAGTTGTACAAAGTTATCAGTTTCTCTCTGTCTTCCAGAGTTATCAAAGCCTAGTGGCAAGACAAAAGTCCAAATGACTGGTGATGGCCCCAGGGGCAGTGGATGACCTTGGTGTCTTCCATATCTGACCAAGCTCTAGGCTCTCCTTCATAGCTATTGGAACAAATTGTTCTCATTCTGGTGTGGAAAGTTTTCACGTGCTTGGGGTAGACATCCCCATAGCTCTCTCTGTCAGTTACCCTCGACCTGGTTTAGTCCATCTGCCCAGATGGTTTTACAGGGGTGTGGCCATACTACACATACTACAGCTTCTTGGGGTCACAGGTGAGAGTAATAGGGACTACAGGGAGTCACTGAAGATTTTTTTTTAGCCAAGAGGTAATACAATGCACTTTGAGTGAGATTTGAGATTCCAAAGTATAATATGAAGAAACACAGAACACAGCAAAAGAGAAGAGAGAAAGTAGAAGAAGCTAATGTTTTTTTAAAGGAAATATACTAAGTTGTAGGCCTTACTTTGATCTGGAAACTCAGGGGATTTGAGCTTGGCCAGGGCATCTTCATTTGGGATGCTACTGAGATTGAAAGAAAGAGAAATCAGCAGGGGTATCAAAGATGACTTGAAGAGGGATATACGAGTGGGTGTGGGAAAACTGATAGGGAATCTATTGCAATAAATCCAGGTGGGTGATCATGAGGATATGGGCGATGGCAGGGAGAATGGAGAGAAGGGAATTGAAGCAAGTAATATTTTGGAGGTAGAATCAAATGATGAAATGAGATAATATTTGTAAAGTACTAAACACAGTGCCTGGCACATTTTGTTGTTGTTGAGTTGTTTCAATCATGTCCAACTCTTCCTGACCCCATTTGGGGTTTTCTTGGCGAAGATACTGGAGTCCTTTGTTATTTCCTCCTCCAGCTCATTTTAGAGATGAGAAAACTGAGACAAACAAGATTTAGTGACTTGACCAGGGTCACACAGTTTAGTAAGTGTCCAAGGCCAGATTTGAACCTAGCAGGCCCATCATGGCACATAGTAGGTGCTTAATAAATACTTGTTCCTTTCCCCTCTCTTACTCTAGAATTGACAGTACTTGGTAACTTATTAGATATGGGAACTGAGAAAAAGGGAAAAGTTAAAGTTAACTCCCAGGTTATAAGGTAGTGGCACTGGCAAAAATAGTGCAGAAGATTTAGGGCAAAGATAAAATCATTTGGTTTGGAATATGTTGGGTTTGAAAAAGATGCAGCTGGAGGTATTCTATAGGAATTCTGAGATACAGAACCAGAGCTTGGAAGAGAAGTTGAGGCTGGAGAAAAAGGTTGTTTTTTTAGTGTAGAAATGATATTTAAAGTCATGGAAACAAATGAGATCACTAAGGAAGCAAGTGTAGAAAACCCCAAGAGAGCATCTTCAGTCATCCTCTCCTCTTCACTCTCCCTCATCACCCCACATAGCTAGTCATCATTAGTCAATTATTCTATTTCCACATCTCCTGAATTCATTCTCTGAAGACAAAGTCCCAAGCAAAGTCCCATTGGATTTGGCACACAGGGTGTCATTGGGTGATCTTTAAGAGAGCCATTTCTATTGGGTGGTAAGGACAGAAATCAGATGGGAAGGCTTTGAAGATGGGATGTGGCAGGGAGGTGGGGCAAAATTCATAGACATCTTTTTCTAGAAGCTTGAGAATGAAGGGGAAGAGAGTGATAAGTGAGTATAGCACAGCATAAGTGTAAGCTATAATTATTAGCCATATGGAGATGATGGGTCAAAAGGGAGATTTTTAAAAAAAGATTTTAAAGACCTGAACTTATTTGGAGGCAGATGGGTAGAGCCAGTCAGTGTGAAGGTTTGAAGATGGCAAGGAAATGCAACCCTTTACACTTTATTATAAATTAAGTCAATACAACTCTCTGGAAGTGAAGAAGAGGAGCTTTATATTAAATATCATCTTAATTTTAGAAATAGTAATAGTAAACATTTACATAACACTTGTAGGGTTGCATAATATGTTACATATATTATCTCATTTGATACAACTCTATGAGACATTGTAGGTGCTACTATTATTCCCATTTTACAAATGAGGAAACTGAGGCAGAGAAGTTAAGTGATTTGCCCAGGGTCACAAAGCTAGTAAATTGTCTAAGATAAGATTCAGATTCTGGTCTTCCTGATTCCAAGTACAACACTAAACACTACAGTATAACTCTAACTAGAAACTCTGGTGTTTTGGACAAATACCCCAAAAGGGATCGGGGCAAAAAAAAAAAAAAGAAAAATGTCCTCACTTTACTCTTTAAAGAAAAATTTCACTGTAGGAGACCTGAGGAAGAGACTTCAAACCTCCAAACACAAGGACCCTTGAGTGACAGACCCTGGGATACTCGGGGTCATTAGCGTATCCCCTGGAGAGAAAGCCTGGAGATCGAGAGCCTACTGAGGCTGCTCCTGAGGGAGGGCGTGGAGAGGAGGCACCTAATAGTTTCTCATTTTAACTATTCTTGCCAAGTACGTGCTCAGCTCAATTGATTCTCCTTGTAGAAGGAGTACTAGAGCTAAAAGCATTCTCTCCATTTCGGGTGCCCTAGGGCAAAGTCTTCCTTACCCCACCCTACTTCACCTAGCTAACGTGTTTGACTCTTGTCAAAGGAATTTCAAGTTTCTGTGAGCTGCTGTAGAAATATGGAGAGGGAGCCCATCCCTGGACTCTGAAAGGGCTTGACTTTAGGCTATCGCTCTACGTGTTTGCTACAGTTGCATGCTGTACAATAAATAAATCTCTTGACATTCCTCTCCCCTCACCTCTGCTGTAAGAGCTAGCAATCTTTGCAACATCAGCTCTGGGCTGAACACGTAGAGTCATAGCCTTCCTGGAAGTCACATGCAAGTGATAAGAGAAATCGTGCCCCATTGTACCCGGGTGCTTCCATCCTACAGGAAAGCCCGGCTTCAGAGATGTAGCGGGAGCCGACCTCCGACTGTCCCAGGGATCATAGCGCCGGAGACTAGGACCCACAGGCACTAAAGCTGATTGACTGGAGTCTGTTGGATCAGCAGGTGTAGACTGTGATCCTGCAGTGAAGCCATCTGCAACTTTCTTGTAATTTTCTATGTCATGGAGGGCAAAAGCCCTACTCCTTCAGACACAGTTTAGTGGATCCCAGGAAATGGTTCCACTGCCTTGCTGAGGCTTTACCTTAAAAACTTCCTTTCTTAGACTATAGTTTAAATGGAGACTGAAGCAAAACACGTTATCGTTCTCTTTCACGTCTGGTTTTGCTTTTTTTTTCTTTTCCCAGTGATCACTCAGTCTATATAACCAAACTATTGTACAATGTGAAAGTATTTGCAGATCCTATACATGATCCCACGCCACCATGGGGGGGGGGGGGGAAGGAGGGGAGAAAATCTGAAACTCAAGTGAATGTGGAACTGAATCTTGTAAATTAAAAGTAAATAAACAAGTCATTTAAAAGAAAAAAAAACTTCCTTTCTTCTTTCCTTCCTTTCCCCCTTCTTCCTTCTCTCCTTTTCTCCACCCTTCCCTCCTTTTTTCCTTATCCCCCTCTTTCCTTTCTTCCATCCTTCCTTCCTTACCCCCCTCCTTCCTTCTTCTTTCCTTTCCCCTTCCTTTCTTTTCATTCCTTTTCTTCCCTCCCCTTCCCTCCATCCTTTTTTTCCTTCACTCCTTGCCTTCCTTCCCTCCTTTTCTCCTTTCCTCCTTCCTTCCCCATCCTTGCTTCCTTCCTTCCTTTATTGCTTCCTTCCCTTCTTTCCTCTGTCCCTCTTTCCTTTTCTTCCCTTTCTTCTTCCCTATCCCTTTTCTTTCTTCACCTTCCTCTTCCTCTCTTTTTTCCTTTTCTTTTTGGAGATGGGGTTTTCTGCTGCTTTTTCCTACTCCTCATTACCAATAGCACATAAACTCAATCGGCCACTAGAAGGTGCTAAATAGAAAATCTTCATCTTTCTAAAGGAAGACAGTTGATCCGACCATCTGTCCCACATGATTCAACAAATAGGACTCATATTCAAGAACCAATATGTTCTGGAGCTGCTTTTCTGTTATGAGGATGTGCCTTCTACTTACAGCTTGTTTGGCTAATTCTATTATCCTGGCTGTCCTTAGTGATATGAAACAGATGGTTTATGAGCAGAAATAAACACAAAAAAAGGGAAAGAACATTAAAGGCAAATTGTCTATGAAAAAGAACCATACGCCGAAATAAACCCACAAATTATGGAATCTAATCTCTGTGGTTATTGAGTTGCTGCAGTCCATTTAAAAAATTCAATTAATTTGTTCCATATGCAATTGTAAACATTTCCAAGGGCTAAGCTGAAAGTATGTTAGTTTCTTATTCCTTTTATAGACTGAGGATCATGTCATCATAGATTTAAAGCTGGTAAGGAGTTTGGAGGTCATCTAGTCCAACACACTCATTATATGGTTGAGTAAACTGAGGCCCAGAGTGATCTGGCCAAAGACTCACAGGTAATGAGTAGCAGAGCTAGGCATTGAACCTAAGTCTTTTGACTCCAATGAATAGCAATAAAAACAGCAATAATAATATGTTATTTATACAACACTTCAAGTATTAGAAAGCCCTTTACATGTTATTTCATTAGATCTTCACAGCAACCCTATATTGTAGGTACATTTTGCAGTTGAGGAAACCGAGGCAGACTAAAGTGGTTTGCCCAAGGTCATATACAACTAGTAAATAGCTGAGGCAGGATTTAAACTCAGTTCTTTCTGACCTGGTCAGCTAGGTACCCCAGTGGATAGAGCAGTAGGCTTGGAAGGAGGAAGAGTCACATTCAGACTCAGGCACTTACTAGTTGTGTGACCCTGAGCAAGTCACCTGAACCTATTTACCTTGGTTTCCTCATCTGTAAAATGAACGGGAGAAGGAAATGGCAAACCACTCCAGTATCTTTGCCAAGAAAACCCCAAATAGGGTGAAGAAGAATCATATGAGACTGAAAACAACTTCCTGACCTGAGTTCTACTGTGATCTGTCCCGTGTGCCACCACCTAACTTGTCATGATGTATGATTTTGTTGGTATGGTTATCCTCTTGAAGATCACAACATCTTAGGAGAAGGTCTTTATAAGTCATTGTGGCAAAATAAATAAAATAGCCAATTGGTTGCCAACCTTCAGCTTCTTCGAGTTTAGTGAGACTGGTCCTCAGAATGATGCCAAGCACATATTTGAAATCTTTCTGACTTGGTGAGACTTTCAAAGCTTGGACATAGTCTTTGGGATCACTTCTACAATATAGTGAGACATTGGGATAGGACATTGAGGAAGTACTGTGTGGGTAAGTTAAGGAAGGAATTAATAATGATTTTCAAACCCCTAAGTGGGATTATCAAATACTGTGTTTCCATGAACCCCTTTACAACACTGGTTAAGGGAGAGAGGACTAAGATTTACCTACTAGAAAAACCACAACTATTTTAGGATGTTTTTCTCAGACTCTACAATTATTATTTCTGTTGTACCAGGAAAGGTAGGCAGGTGAGTGATGCAATGGAGAGAGTACTGGGCATTAGTATCATCAGAAAGACCTGAGTTCAAATTCAACATGCACTGAGTGATCCTGAGCAAATTACTTAACTTTTCTCTGCCTCAGTGTCCTCAACTGTAAAATGGAGTTGATAATAACACCTACCTCCCAGCATTATTGTGAGAGTCAAATGATATAACATTTGTAAAAGTGCTTGGCAAAAGTCCAGTGAATCTAGGCTTCCCTTACCCTGGATGTCTCAAGTCCCCAGGGATCTGTGGTGCAGCCAAGGATTGTTGTGATTGAAGGACAGCAGAGGGACATCACAGCATCAGTGTGAGCAGGGGACCTAGCAGGCAAACAAGCAGGCCCTGTGGCAGGCCTTACCATCTTTGGGAGTCATTATCCTGGGGTCATCTAGAGGCATAGTAGATAGAGTGGCAGGCTTGGTGTCAGGAAGACTCATTTTCAAGTGTTCAAATCTTGGGGCAGCTAGGTGGTACAGTGAGTAGAGCACTGGCCCTGGAGTCAGGAGGACCTGAATTCAAATCCAGCCTCAGATGCTTGACACTTATTAGCTGTGTGACCTTGGGCAAGTCGTTTAACCTCAATGGCCCTGCCTTCTCCCCTCAAAAAAAAAAGAGTTCAAATCTAGCCTCAGACACTTACTAGTTGTATGACCCTGGGTAAGTCACTTTGCCCTGTTTGCCTCAGTTTTCTCATCTGGAAAATGAGCTGGAGAAGGAAATGGCAAACAAGCATCTTTGCCAAGAAAACCCCCAATGCAGTCCCAAAGAGTTGGATATGACTGAAACAACTGAACGACAACAATAATCTTGGGGTCTCCAAAAAAGAAAAGAGTCTTTCCAGTGAGGACTTGACCCAGAGTTCCTGTGAGATCTTTGTGACTTGAGCTTATATCTGCCGGCTGGCCTAGTTTCCTTTCAATGAAACCTTCCTAAGACATAAACTACTTGGTTCAAGTACAAGTGGGGAATTATCATGGGTTATGTAATAGAGAGATTTAACCAGGTTTGGGGGAAAGATTTTAAACCAAAAGGAGTCAAATAAGTTCCCATGTGGAAAGCCTTTCAAGCTACCGCCATAGAAATGTCAGTGGCTTTATTGTTGTTGCAAGGATGTGGTTCCATTGATTATGCCACTTACTTTAAAATTATTACCTTTAATAGGTAAAAACACTCTTTGAGAGACAGCTAGGTGGCATGGTAGATAGAGCACTGGCCCTGAAGTCAGGAGGACTGAGTTCAAATCCAGCCTTGGGCACTTGACACTTAGTAGCTATGTGACCTTGGGCAAGTCATTTAACCCCAATTGTTTTGCCCACTCCCTCCCC
>CM053587.1:238377159-238396583 GCA_028646515.1 Pseudochirops corinnae | reverse complement strand
ATGTATAATGTTAATTACGTGTAAAATAATATTATGTATGTAATATATGGATATTTCAACTTCAAAGTCATTCACTTACTTAGAACAATGACAGATATGCAGTTAGGTGGCACAATTGATGGAACATGGGGCCTGGAGTCAGCAAGACCTGAGTTCAAATGCAGCCTCAGATGTTTGCTAACTGTATGACCCCTGGACAAGTCACTTAAATCACTGTCTGCCTCAGTTTCATCAACAGTAAAATGGTCAATAAAGCACCTATTATGTATCAGACACTATGTTAAGCACTGGGGATGTGAAAGGACACAAAAGACAGTTCCTATCCCAAAATGGGGGTAATAATAATAATGAGACCTGCCTTCCAGGGTTGTTTTGAAGACAAAATGGGATATTTGTAAAGCTCTTAGGACAGTGCTTGACACATATTAAGCCCTTATTAAATGTTCTTTCTTTCCTTTTTCTTTTTTCCTTCCCTCTTTGTTTTCTTTCTTCCTTCCTTTCTTCTTTCCCTTACTCCTTCCTTCCTTCCTTTCTTTATTCTTCCCTTCCTTTCTTCCTTCTTTTCTTCCTTCCTTTCTTCTTTCCTTTCTTCCTTCTTTTCTTCCTTCTTTCCTCCTTTTCTGCCTTGCTTCCTTCCTTCCTTTTCTTCCTTCCTGCTTTTCTTCCTTTCTTCCTTCCTTCCCTTTTTTTCTTTCTTTTTTTTTTAAGGATGAGAAAGCATTTACTAAGCCTTACTGTGTACCCAGTAAGGGACCAAGGGTGGTGAACCTATGACCTCAAGTTTTACAGAATAAATCCTTTTCCTTCTTTTCTTCCTTCATATCCATCTAGTGAATAGTCTGGTCAATAATTTAATATATTCCTAGCACCAATCCTCTCCAGTTCCTTGGTATTTAATGTCCCTATCAAAGACTAGGATAACTGAATGACTGCTCTTAATTCTTTTCAATACCAATATTAAATGGCTAAACTCAATGTACGTGATTATTGAGATGTTCATTCTGCTCCTAGAAACCTTAAAAATGAGGTAGAGGGGAGAAGTGAGGGCAGTGTTTTTCCTTTGCTACCACTGGTTTACTCACAGACTAGACTAGTGTTATCAGTAGTCTTAGCTCAGTATCTCACCAGAAACTTTGAGTATTACCTAATACAAATTCCTCCTTTAGTGTAGGAAATGAATTGCCCTAAAGTTACACAATGAACCAGTGTAGAACTAGGTCTAACCCTCGGTGTTCTGCAGGAGTTTTTTCATACTGCCAAACCAGTCTCTCTACCCTAAATAACAAGCCAACAAACCAACGAACCCATGTGTCTGAGTCTGCTCAAACCTCCAACCTTTCAGCTACTGGTTCTTGCTCCTGGCTTCTCTATCTTTTCCTCACTGCCACTTTGGAGAAAAGGAAGGAAAAGGATTCCCCACTGCCTTCTGATCAAAGTTCAAACTGTTTTTGCCTGACATTGAAGGCTATCCACAATCTGATACTATTCTAACTTAACAACCTTATTTTATATCATTACTTCCTCTCTGTTTCAATCAAACAGTTATAGGTACTCTCCAAAAACATTTCCTGCTCTGTGTTTTTGCTCATACTATTGCCTACACCTTGAATGTCTTCCCTCTCCCTCTTTCATCCATCCTTTTTTTATTCATCTTTTAAAATCCAATTTTTATCCATCCTTTGTAGTCCAATTCAAATGCCACTTGCTCCAGGAAATTTGCCCTGATCCTGCCTTCCCACCCCCACCCCACCCCCACCATTAATGACCCCATCCCATGTTCTGTGCCTCTTTAATGAATTTGTCATATATTAATTTTTTTTTTTTTTTTTTGCTTTTTGGAGCGGGGAAGGCAGGGCACTTGGGGTTAAGTGGCTAACCCAAGATCACATGGCTAGTTTTGTGTTAAGTATCTGAGGCTGGATCTGAACTCAGTCCTCCTGACTCCAGGGCCAGTGCTCTATTCACTGCCCCACCTAGCTGCCCCTATATATTAATTTTTATTATAGTGATTTCTGGTTGTATCATATGTCCATGCTAGACTATCATCTTCATAACTAACTGAATCAGAGGGACCTGGATTCAAGTCCTGCCATTGTCACTTACTACCTGTGTTATCATGGGCAAGTGACTTAGTTTCCCTGAGCCTCAATTTCCTCATCTGCTACAAACTGAGGGAGTTGGACCTGCTGATCCTAGCTCTAGATTTTAGCTCTAAACTGGTGATTCTGTGATTCTCTTGTATCGTAATACTGTAGTGTAGATATTTGCTGAATTGAATTGAAGAGAAAGCTGGGGAAAAGGGAAGGTGGAATAATAGGCAAAAAGTTTGTTCCAGGCTATTTGCACCTGCTCTAAAGGGAGGGAGATTCCCCCAAAACACTGGAGTGCTGCTGCTCCAATATACCTCCCCCATCCCACCTCAACCCTACTCAGAGCCAGATAACAGGTTAGAAAAATGTAGGCCAGGGACATAATTCCAATGAATGAATGAATGAGTGAATAAGTAAATGAAAAAGATATTGATTAAGGAACGGCTAGGTGGAGCAGTGAATAGAGCATTGGCCCTGGAGTCAGAAGGACCTGAGTTCAAATCCTACCTCAGACACCTAACACTTGCTAACTGTGTGACCATAGGCAAATCACTTAGCCCCACTGCCCTGCCCTCCCAGGGGCAAAAAGCAAAAAAAAACCCCAACAACTTTTATATATATGTATGTGTGTGTGTGCATGTGTGTATGTATATATATATATTATAAATATAAATATTATATTACATATAAATTATAATATATAATTATAAATATTATATAATATATAAATTATATGATATATGTAAATATATAATAAATATTATAATATAAATATATACTATAAATATAAATATTATATATAAAAATATATACATATATGTATATATATAAAATATATGTGTGTGTGTGTGTGTGTGTATAGTACTTACTATGTGCAAAGCACTGAGCTAATTGCTGAGGATACAAAAAGAAAAACCAACACAGTTTCTGCCTCTCAAGGAGTCCACCTATAATAAAAAGGTAAAATACAGCTAAAAGAATGATTATAAAGACCAAATAAAATTACGTATTCATTCCAGTAAGAAATCAAAGTTGACTTAACATGAATTTGGGTTAACCTCCATGGGTCTCTTGGATTAATCTGTAATGTAGAATGTCTAATCCTTGACATTCCACATTAATCAATGCCAGCTACCTCCTTAGTATAGATCCTCAGCATCTAGAAACAGCCCACAAAGAGCTTTCTTTTTCCTTCTCTCACTACCTCCCTTCTCTTCCTTTATTTCCTCTCCTTTCCTTCCACACCCTTCCTCTGCAGTTTTAAACCTATTCTTCTTCCCTTCTAGCTGTTCCCAGTCTCTTCCACATGACCTAGGACTCAGACAGGCAGAAATAACATCAAACAGTGACCACTCATTCCTTATC
The DNA here is from genome assembly GCA_028646515.1 of Pseudochirops corinnae. Lineage (NCBI taxonomy): Eukaryota > Metazoa > Chordata > Mammalia > Diprotodontia > Pseudocheiridae > Pseudochirops > Pseudochirops corinnae. Next base: position 238,393,128 of record CM053587.1, on the reverse strand, counting down.
TACTTTGGTCAAATAAAGCACGATCTGTAAATACAGTTTTGTCTAATAGAGTTAGGCAAGTTGGTTGCATTTGTCCAAGAGATGAACTTTGAGGATTGTTTGTTTTCAAATTAATTGTAGAACTAAGTGCAAGTCCTCATTGAACGTTTTATTTGATTTCAACACAAACCATTGTTCTGGAAGAATTTGTCCATATTTAAGCAGTAATGAACAATTTACCTATTAGTTTCTGGTGCTGGGAGGAGTCATAACTAAGAATATCTTTTCCTGAGACAAAAACAACTCAAGGGTACCAAGGACAGTCTGACCTTGAGTTCAGTCATCGCTGGAGAGGAGGCAATCTGACTCTGGACCATGTCAAGGTTTAGGAAGAAGGGAGGCCCTGTGAAAGAGATACTACAGCACAAGACCCCATCTGGGGTCGTTCAAGGATTGTTGTTGTTGTGTTTGTCCTTCATTCTCAAAGAGGACCATGATATCAGGGAATGATGACTTGACTTGCAGTTGACTTTGATTTGAGTGAGGGAGAGCTGGGCAAGGTCATTGGCCTCACTTTCTCCTCCAGAGTCATCTGGGTCCAGTGGCCTGATATTCATCAGGACAACTGGAAATGACCCAGGATGCAATGGGAGACCCCAGTCCTTTAAGGTTGCGGTCTTTTCAGGTTCTCACGTTGAGTAGTGAGGTAATGCTCATTCGGTGAATAGGCCTCTTTAAGAAGTGAGTCAAAGAATGGCCCCTTTAATAAAAAAAAAAATCAAATGGGGATTATGACTGGTGACCAGGCATGCAGGACTGACAGTAAGGGAAGGAATGACACTATTCAGGTAGGGAGAACATCCACATTCCAATGTCAGTGTCCTGGGGTAAGGCCTGCTTGCCTTATGCCCCTTACAACTCATGGTGGGCCTAATTCCTTGCTTCTTGCTCTGGCTCCTTGCCCTCCTTGCTTTCTCTCATGGGTGTTCTTTTCATTCTCATGAAACCTGAGGTAGAGTTCCTCTAAGATGCCCAGCTGTGTACATGAAAGTATTAGGTAACACTGTCATATCCCACAGCTATACACATCCAAGATACAATTTCCCTTTGGTGTCTAAACTTCCTGTGACCCATAGGGTATTTTTAAGTTGTGGTGAATGGACCCCTATTGCTTTTGCCTGAGAAAAGCACCAGAATGGATGTTTCTTTCTGTAGTTAGTTTAGGCCTAGATGTTTATATACACTAATGATGTGCTGAACAGATAGATGCCTGTGGGTCATTGGAGGTAAAGGCTGGCTTTCCATAGACTAGTGAACTTTTAGTTTTGATAAAAGCAAAGATTAAATAGGAACCAGGAAACCTAGAAGAAGGAAGTGAATACTTCATAGATGACCAGGAACAGTGGCTTAGCTCAGTCTGGACTGAAAGCAAATAATATGACCTCTTGAAGAGCCCCTGGGCTGGAGAGAATGGTTTTATAGGCTTCTTATGACAGCTGAGAAGGACCCTGGCCTGAGGACAGACTGTATTTTGGGGGTGGACAGAGGTAAACAGACCAAAAAAAGGGACAAGAATTGTCTCAATAGCAAAAATTTGTATCTAAGCTGGTACGTATAGTATCTGTTGTTGAGTTGTTTTAGTCATATCTGACTCTCTGTGACCCCATTTGGGGTTTTCTTTGCAGATACTAGAGTGGTTTGCTATTTCCTTCTCCAACTCATTTTTCAGATGAGAAAACTGAGGTAAACAGGGTTAAATGACTTGCCCAGGGTCACACAGATAGTAAGTGTTTGAGGCCATTTTTGAACTCAGTAAGATGAGTCTTCCTGAATCCAGGTCCAGCACTCTACCCACTAAGCTACCTAGCTGCCCGTAAGGAAGGATTCAGGAGGTAAAAGATGGTGGAATAAAAATTCCTGAAGTCAGAACTGCAGTTAAAAACAAACAAACACAAGTCAGGCGGTAGCAATTGAAAAGATAGGGAGCTCTAGCAAGGCCGGCATGCCTGGTGAACTAGCTGATGTATGGTTAGACAATCTCTCTGCTCCATTGACTCTCAGAGGATGCAGGGATGAAGGGTAGGATGCTACCAGGTAAAGCCTCCTCCTCCCTAGGTAAAAGCTAGGCAAATGACCAGAATTGTTGGGTGGGAATAGAATAGGAATGAAATTTCATAAACAGAAGAAACTAAAGTGAAAGAATGATCATAGTATCAGACACATGTTGACTGGTGGAGAGCTGGAAAGGACCCCAGAGGTCGTCTCGTCCATCCAACTCTCTCATTTTACACTGAAGGAAATCACAGCCCAGGGAAGATAAGAAATTAGCCAAAGTTCATACAGAGCCAGAGATGGGATTTGAACCCAAGTCCTTTGATTTTAAAGCCAGTATCCTCTCCACTCTACCATACTGATTTTTTGTCAAAAGTCAAGAAAGGGGACTTTGGTTATGGTTTTGTTTATATATTTTTTTTGGCAAAAAGGGCAATAGCCCAGTCAAGGAAGCAGAGATGTGACATATCCTCATCTCTCTGTATTGTGGTCAACACAGATGGAAAATTAATGCTAACCTCCTACTACATGCTCAGCGAAGAAATTTTTTGATGTTTCTATGTGTGCAGAAAGGAAACATTCTCCTAAGTAACCCTATCCCTTTGTATTAATGGGCATCTTTAAATTAAGACTTATAAAAATAATTTCTATTATGAGGGAAGATCCAAATATGAAGGAACCCAATAAATAATCCAAGTATTGAGGCTTGAAGGAGAAAACTCAGAAGATAGAAGGCCAGCCTCAGAATCAGGGCAACCCGAGTTTAAATCGTTTCTCAGTGCCCCAGGCAACCCTTTAAAACTATAAGCAGCAGAACAGTTACCTGTCCAAACTGGGAGAACCAGTGAGTTATCTCACTGGAAGTTCTTACCTAATGATACCGAAATTCTAAGGAGAGGAGAAGGAGGGGAAATCAAGGCAATGATAATGCTTGGTTGTGAATACTATCAGTCTGGTGAGTATTTTCTCTTGGCAGCAAGGTGGTGCAATGGATAGAGAGGTAGGCCTGGAAGTCCTGAATTCAACTATGGCCTCAAACCCTAGGTGTGACCCAGAGCAAGTTGTTAAACCTCTTTTTGCCTCAGTTTCTGCATCTGTAAAAATAAGGATATAATAGCACTATCTTGCAGGGTTGTTGTGAAATCAAATGAGACAATATTCATAAAGCATTTATCACAGTGCCTGGAACATAGTAGGCACTATATAAATCTTAGTATTAATCAGCTACTCCAAGTCCCCTGTCATACCCACACACAATGGCTCCACAATCATTTACAATGCTACTAAATCTGGAGATGTAACTGTATTTTCCATTTTTTGTTGACTCACAATAAGCATATTTATTATATAAGGCAATTTTCTAACAACTAAAAGTTATGAGATCCAACTGTATTTACATAATCCTAAAGAAGTTAAAAGGAGTCATCAAAGGAATATAAATTCTAAGCCATAAATCAAAGAGATCTGCTGACGTATGCTTCCCTTTAAAATGACTATTATTAATGTTGCCTCATAAACACTCTTCAGTTCACTACTTGGAATGTGTCAGACAACACTGCCCAAGTGGAATGTGTAACCTGGCAGCAGGAAGCCAGTCAATGGAACCCAGAGCTAACAGATGGTAATGAGCAACCATCCTTGTAAGAGTGTTTCGTAGAATAGATGGCCTTTCGACTGTGTTTCTAAAGGGGTGCAAGAAAGGACAAGCTGCTCCTGTCACATCCTGGCACAGGATGGAAAAAACCAATTATATCCTACTGGATATACAATATGGTGGGTAGGAGGGGGAATCAAAATCCAGTACTGAAAGGGGAAAGAAAAAAATGATGCTCAAAATATTTTCTACTTCACCTGTCACTATCTCCTCTAGATTAAAGGGAGCAAAGCCTGGGGGCCTTGAGGAAGAGGCTATGTGAGTCAGATTTCTGTCAGCAAGGTGAAGTATTGGTCAGTCAGTCAACTAGAATTTGTTGTTTGTTATGGGCCAGACTCTACTAAGCTCTGGGGATACAAAGACAGACAAAAGACAGTGTATCTGCTGTCAAAAAACTGCAGTCTAACACAAATCTGATGGGGGAAAGAACATTGGATGCAGATTCAAGGGAACTCAATTATAGCCCCATCTTCACCATTCATTTATTAGATGGGTGACCATTAATCTGGGTAAGCCTCATGTATAAAATTCGGATAATACTTGGACTTTATGCCTCACAGGGCCCTTTTTATGGTCAAATGAATTAACATATATAAAGTACTGTCCTTATAACTATGAAATACTGAATAATGTTAGTTATTATTATAATTCACTAAATTCAATCTCTACCATCCTCCCAGTCACCCAGGCTTGAAACCTAGATGTCACCATCAACTCCTCTCTCACACCCCACCATGTCCAATGAGTTGTCAAGTACTGACTTTTCTGCCTTCATCAGCATCTTTCCTAAATGTCCGTTTCTCTCCTCTGATGCTTCAACCAGTCCACCACAAGTATCTCCCTACTCCATCCTCCACTCAAGCTTTCAAAATGATCCTCCTAAATCAAAGGTCTGACAACATCAATGCCCTTATGTACCTCCACCCATTCAGTGAACTGCCTCCTGTCTTTGTCACCTTCAGGATCAAAACAAAGTCCTGAGTTTGACTTTTAAAGCCCTTTCTAATATGGCCCTTCTGCACTTTACTCTTTTTACACCTCTATCCCTCACACATACAATGCACTCCAATGACAAAGGCTTTCTTGCTGTTCTTCAACCTAAACACCTCAACTCCTAACTCTGAGCATATTCACTGGCTGTCCCCCATGCCTGAAATATTCTTCCTCCTCATTCACATTGCTTATTTCAAGTCTTAGATAAAATTCCACTTTATCCAGTCATCCTTAATTTTAGCACAAGATTTTATATATATATATATGTATGTATGTATGTATGTATATGCATATGTATATACATATATACATATATACATATTATATAATATATTTATATATTTTTATTTATATATACATATATACATATATACACATATATATCTTGTCTGTTGTGAGCAGCTAGGTGGTGCTGTGGATAGAGTGCTAGACCTAAAGTCAGGAAGACTCATCTTCCCAAGTTCAAATCTGGCCAAGATACTTACTAGCTGTGTGACCCTGGTCAAGTCACTTAACCCTGCTTACCTCATTTCCTCCTCATTCCTATAATATGACCTGAAGAAGGAAATGGCAAACACCTCCACTATCTTTGCCAAGAAAACCCTGAATAGGTTCACAAAGAATTAGACACAACTGAACAACAACAAATACCTTTTCTGTATCTAGTTGTTTGCCTGCTGTCTCCACTATTAGGCCGTGAATTCCTTGAAAGAAAGGACTGCTGTTGTGGTTTTATTTTGGGCTTTTATTTATATTATACTAGCTAGCCTAATTAATAAATTGATTATTAATTACCCAGAAATTGTCTCTTGGGTTTTCCATTCATCACAGTTGGCTTAAATTTGTGGTAACTGAGGAGCTGTCTGGAACTTGAGACAGGGAGATGTCGTTTTTTTAGGGAGTAGGGTGAGGGTAGAGATCCAGTGGCTTTAAAAAAATGTTCCTGCAATCTACCTGCCAAAACAAACCCAGAACCTATATGAACACAATTACAAAACACTTTTCACACAAATAAAGTCAGATCTAACTAATCAGAGAAACATCAGTTGCTCATGGCTGGTTCTAGCTAATATAATAAAAATGACAATTTTACCTAAATTAAATTACATATTTAGTGCCATACCAATCAATCTACCAAAAAATTACTTTGTAGAGCTAGAAAAAAATAGTAGCAAAATTCATTTGGAAGAACAAAAGGTCCAGAATATCAAAGCAATCGATGAAAAGAAATGCTAGGGAAGGTGGCTTAGCCATACCAGAGTTTAATCTGTATTATAAAGCAGCAGTCATCAGAACTACTTGGTACTGGCTGAGGAATAGAGTAGTGGATCAATGGAACAGATTGGGTACACAAGACTCAGCAGCCAATGACTATAGTAATCTACTGTTTAATAAACCTAAAGACCCCAGTTTTGGGGATAAGAATGCATTATTTGACAGAAACTGCTGGGAAAACTGGAATATAGTATGGCAGAAACTGGGCATAGACCAATATCTAACACCATACACCAAAATAAAGTCTAAATGGGTGCACAATCTAGGTATAAAGGCTGATACTATAAGCAATTTGGGAGAGCAAGGAATAGTTTACCTGTCAGATCTATGGAGAGGAGAAGATTTTATTATAAAACAAGAATTAGAAAGCAGTATAAAATATAAAATGGATAATTTTGATTACATTAAATTAAAAAGTTTCTATACAAATAAAGCCAATGTGACAAAGATTAAGAGGGAAGTGAAAAATTGGGAAAGAATTTTTATAACCAGTGTCTCTGATAAAGGCCTCATTTCTAAAATGATTCTAAAATACAAAATACAAAACATACAAAAAAATTGAGTCAAATCTATAAGAATACATGCCGCTCCCCAATTGATAAATGGTCAAAGGATATGAACAGGCAGCTTCCAGAAGATGAAATTAAAGATATCTATAAGCATATGAAAAATGCTCTAAATCACTATTGATTAGAGAAATGCAAATCAAAACAACTCTGAGGTACCACATCTCACTAACCAGATTGGCTAAGATGATAAAACAAGAAAATGATAAATGCTGGAGAGGATATGGAAAAATTGAAACACTAATGCACTGTTGGTGGAGTTGTGAACTGATCCAATCATTCTGGAGAGCAATCTGGAACTATGCCCAAAAGGGTATAAATAAGTGTCTACCCTTTTACCCAGCAATAGCACTTCTAGGGTTATAACCCAAAAATATCAGAGAAGTAGGAGGAGGACCCATATATACAAAAATATTTATAGCAGCTCTTTTTGTGGTGGCAAAGAATTGGAAATCAAGGGGAAGCCCATCAATTGAAGTATGGCTAAACAAGTCATGGTATATGAATGTAATGGAATACTACTGTGCTGTAAGAAATGAGGAGCAGATGGACATCATAATAACCTGGAGGGACATATAAACTGATTCTGAGCAAGAAGAGCAGAACCAGGAGAAATCTGTACACAATCACAGAAACAACATATATGTGACGACTAACTTCAATTGACTAGGCTCCTCTCAGCAATGTAAGGTTATAAGAAAACTCCAAAAGACTCATGATCGAAAGAGATCTCCACATCCAGAGAAAGAGCTGTGGAGTCTGAATGCAGATTGAAACAAATTACTTGCTCCATTTCTTTTTCTTATTTTGTTTTATTTCCTCTTTCCCACTGTTCATTTCATTGGTCATAATCCTTCTTTACAACCTGACTAACGATTAATGTGAAAAAATTTGTAGAGCCTATATTTGGGGGCATGCTGCCATGACAAAGGAGAGGGTGGGGCAGAGGGGGAGAAAATTTGAAACTCAAGGGACTGTGGAACTGAATGTTGTAAACTAAAAGTAAATAAACAAATTAATTTTTAAAAAAATAATAAAAAATGTTCCTGCATACATAAAAAAAAATCTTTAAAACACGGTAGATATATTCACTGAAATACAAGGGCCCCTGAAGTCTGAGAAGTCTGATTCTGGAGCCCTTTGTTGCTTTCCCCAAGTTCATTGCAGACAAGAAATTACACAAATCAGATGCTGAGCCCCCATTCAGTATAGCACACTGTATCTATCAGACCATGCAAGGGGCACTGATCCCACAACTGAGATGTAAAAGTTGTATAATTTGCCAATGAAGGAAATCAAGTAATAGATTGATTCTCTGTCTCCATACACAATTAGGTGCAACACCTTGCAGAATCCAAAGGACTGATAATCTTTATGAACAAACCAAATACCACAGTATTTCTGCACTAAATTTCACCTCTATGGAAAGTTGGGGGGAAGGAGAGAAGAGTCTGAAAGTAGAAACAGACTTGTGAGACACTGGAAAATACAGTCTGTATTTGGGTATACATTTCTGTATCTGTTTTTTATCTTTTGCTCTTTAGAAAGATTTTTCTGACTGATAACCACATGGGCAGCAACAGTCACTGATTGCCACCATTTACTCAAGAGTTCATCTGCTAGTGGTCAAGACCAGATAAGGGAGAAATGAGCACACAGACTTCATTTCTCTCCATATCTTTGCATTTGGGGATCCAAAGAGTGGAGATCAACTCAGCAGAAGAGAGCTTGACAAGATAAGGATTGGCAACAAATGAAAAGTCCATCTCAGTAGCTGGTTAGAGCCTGTGGAAGACAATTCTCTCTCCCCACAATTCCCTGCTTTCTCTTGATATAGGCTGACCCTGAGGCCTGAGGTTCAGATACAAATATTCCTTTGTCCTTAATTCCTTCCCTTTCTTCAATCCTGAGAAGCCAAGGTGCCTGGGACTTGAGCCTGAGGGGGCCATACTAGGAACTGAGGCTGTGCTCAGCAGAAACAGAGCTAAACAATAAACCAAACTCCCTTGCCTTCCCCAGAGACTGAGGTTTTGTAAAGCAGGGGAAGGGATTATGCCTCCCACATATTAGGGGAATAAGTTTCTATGTTTGTGAGTATACCTTTTGAAGTTGTTTCTATGTAAAAGCTAATCTGACTATCAGTAATTAAATGGAACTGAAGTACAGGAAAACTCCCTCCCTTAAAATTGAGGGAACAACACTGGTGAGAGCTGGAGCTATTGCAGAGAGCTCTGATATCTTTCAACCCCATTAAGGGTACTGGAGAAGCCAGGGTGAAAAAGAAATCTGACCTACCTGGCCTTCTAGACAGAGAGGACCATGGTAGTCTATATCTCACACACACACACACACACACACACACACACACACACACACACACACACACTCACACACACACGCAAAACCACATACATTCACAATGTGCATACACATATAGATAGATAAATGGATAGATAGATAGACAGATAAAATCTCCACACTAGATTGTCCTCTGAATTTCATTCACACAACACCAATTACCTAATAAAACTGAATGTCCAGGAATTATCTCAAATTCAACATTCCCCCAACTTAATTCATTATCTTTCCTTCAAAACTCTTCCTCTTCTAAACTTCTCTATTTTTTATTCTTTCTTTCTTTCTTTTGCTTTTTTTGGAGGGCAATTGGGGTTAAGTGACTTGCCCAAGGAAACATGGCTAGTTTTTGTGTTAAGTGTCTGGGGTCGAATCTGAACTCAGGTCCTCCTGACTCCAAGGCTGGTGCTCTATTCACTGAGCCACCTAGCTGCTCATAAACTTCTTATTTTTGTCAAAGGCATCACCATCCTTAAAGTCTCCTGGGTTTGGAGCCTTGGCATTATGTTGGACTCCTCACTCTCCTTTACCCCACATGCCCAACAGGTGCCAAATATTTCTACCTTTACAATATCTCTCACATCCATTGCTACCACCTTAATCCAGATCCTACTCACCTCCTCACTTCCTTTTTTTTTTAAATTTTATTCTGAACTGAAGAAACAAAACAAGAATTTCCATAACATAGTAGAGTAGGGGGGAAAAGATTCTTGCCTAGAGAATTGCAACTTCCTCCTAATTGGTCTCCCCATCAAAAGTCTCTCATCATTCCAGTCCAGCCTCCACACTGTTGCCAAATCACTTTTCCTCAGGCATAACTCTTAACCCTGCTTAGTCAACTCTGGCTTCCTATTGTTTATAGGACAACATATTAACTCTTGTGTTTAATTGTTAAAACCCTATACAACCTATTTTAGCTTCAATTACTTCTCCTCCCACAATCTGGGATCCAACCTGGTTCTCTCTGTTGCTCACAAACAACACTCCATCTCTAGTGTCTTGTACCTTCGTACTCCCCCATGCCTGGAACACACTCTCTTATTGCCTCTTCTTCTTTCTTTAGGATATCATTCAAACACATCTTCTGCATGAAGTCTTTCCTGATTGTTTCAACTACTAGTGCCTTATCTCCCAAACTCTCTTGTATTTAACTACTTTGTATATATTTGAATTTATTAATTTTATATTTATACATGTATTTATTTTCTCCCCCATTAGAATATAAGTTCTTTAAGAGTAGAGATTGTTCCATTCCTTGTACTTGTATCCCAAACAACTAAGACCAATGCCGAGTATATTTTTTTGTTGTTGACTCATTTAAGTTGAGTCCAGCTCTTCATGACTCCATTTGGGGTTTCTTGGCAAAGATACTGGAGTGGTTTGCCATTTCCTTTTTCAGCTCATTTTACAGATGAGGAAACTGAGACAAACAGGGTTAAGCGACTTGCCCAGGATCACACAGCTAGTAAGTGTCTGAGGCTAGATTGGAATTCATGAAGAGTCCTCCTGATTCCATGTTATAGCACCAATGCAATATTCACAGTGCCAATAGTCACTATAAATATGCCTGCATAGTGCTCAGTCACAAAATATAACAGACTCTCCATATAGAAGACAGAAGCAAAGACATTTATTCAGACACCAGAAACCCAAAACCAATAAGCCAATTCTATCATAGTAGCAAAGAAGTTAATAAGTCGTAAATAGCACAGAGAGCCACAGCATCCTTTAGCCTTTCCACAAACCAACATTCACTCACAAGTCTAACTGCCTCCCTCAGATGTACCCCCTCCTCCTTCCAGTCTAGCTTTTCTTACTCCCAGCTTCCTGTGGACCCTGCTCTACCCTTCAGTAAACTGCTCCCACCACAGGCTCCATGTGATTACATTCATCCTATTAGGGGGCAGGGTATATCTTCAAAGCGGGGAAGATCTTCAAATTCCCATTACCATTACACATGTGTAATGATACTGCGATTTGAAGATCTTCCATGCCCCTTGAACTTGCTGACGTAGCAGCAAGGGGTGGAGCAAGAGAATGTCGGAACCAAGCTAGTGTCTGTGCAGTGCCGTGGTGACTTGGAAGCAGCAGCAGTGGCAGTGGCTGTGGTTGTGGCGCAAACTCCTTTTTCTTTGAGCCTGCCAGAATCTCTGCTAAGGACTCTTGCTGAGGACTGCCAGGGATGGGAACTGCGGGGGGCCGGAGCTGCTGGGAGCAAGTTGCCTGGACGCTGAGCAGTTGTCGTGAGTGAGGAGAGGAAGATCTTTGCCTGAGGTAGCCTGTCCTGTTTTGAAGGCTTGAGAATGTGGGTGTTTACTACTTTAACTACATGTGCCAACTTCATAACTACTGTGTTGGCTTTGACTTTCTGGTTTGGGGACTCAGTTTTCTGGTATTTAAATAAATGTTCTAGCTATATTTCTTATATAGAGAGCCTGTTACATTTTGTGATTAATAACCATATCAGCATACTTATAGTTCCTGTAGGCATTGTGAATGCTGCATTGCTGATACAACATGCTTAGTGTTCTATCCATTATGCCACCTATCTGTCCCCACCTAGCATATAGTAGGTACTTAATAACTAGTGATTGATAGATTATTTCCAGTACCATAAAATGATCAGCATTATCATGCTATTGTAAGGTAAGCATCCCTAGAAAGGTGATCTGGTGAAGGAGAATGAATCTAAGTTGTACTTTCCACATATATACTATCTTCTGACTATCACCCTCCACCACTACTTGAAACTGAGGCAAAGGAATGGGCACCAAATGTGAGTTCAGGAGGTATCTAGGGACCCAGTTACCAAGTATCCACTGACTCAATTGCCCAACCCAATCTTCCTTTTTGCTCGGGTGTGAGAGCAAGAAAAAACAAGATGCTTTAATTTGTCATCCCATGATCCTTGAAGGAACGGACCTATCAAATGGTTTTGCCCCATCCTATGGCTAACAAAAAACACTTCCTTTTCCTTTGATCCCTGTGAGTCATGAACAAGTCATAATCAAGAACCTCATTCCTTTGCTATTACTCTCTCCTCTTATCTCCTTTCACGCTCCCTTTATTCTTCCTGAGTCATAGAACTATATCTAGATCTTCAAGGGACCTCAGACCCTCATTTTACAGATTAAGAAAAAAAAAAAGCTATGGTTAATCAACTTACTGATATTCCACAGCAGAACCAGAATTTGAACTCAGTTCCTACAACTCCAAATTCAGTGGGTTTTCCACTGAACCACACTGCTTCTAACTTTTGCCTTTCCCTTCTGTGCCCTCTGGAATTCTTGTTCTATCATTAACAAATTCCTCTGCATTTTAGACTTCTTTTTCTTATACTCTTTCTGCTGTCTCAAAAGCCCTGCTCTTTTTGGAAGGCACTGACTCCCTGGATACTCTCTTCAGTATACAACTTTTCTCACATTCTAATAACACAGTAGGCCAAGAAGAGTAGACAATGTATCCCCTTACTCCTCACTGACACCCTCAGAGTTTCTCTGTTATCATCATAAACTATCCTCACCTCCTCTGAGATTCACTCCAGCTATCTCTACCACCCTATTCATATCTTTGATGCAGTATCTAACTAGTCCCTATGCCATTTTCACTCTTTTCTTCAGGAGTCCAATACCTAAAAGTCTTCCTCTTCACCCCAACTCTCTGCCCTTATACTTGGGGACTTCATACACTAATCGATTTTACCTTAAATAATTCAGCCTCCCAGTTCATCGAATCTCAATTTCCATGACCTGTACCTTCCCTCCACCTTAGCCACACACGGGAGTGGTCATAACCTTGAAAGCACCATAATTCAGAAGTAGTTTGTTTCTGTGTTTCAAGTCTTTAAAATTTTCCTCTCTGATCATAACCTCCTATCCTTAAATTTCTCCCACTGCCTTATTCAACCTAAACTTATTCTTCATTACAACCTTCAGCCATAACAATTACCTGTCTTGTCCCAGGCTACCACTCCCTACTTTGGCCTCCCTTTTTTACCTTCAAATTTGACTTTATAGTTAAGAAGTTCCACTGTACACTTCTTATGCCCATGATTCCTTGTCCCCTTGTCCTGTAACTGTATGGGCATCATCCAGTCCCAGCACTGGGCTCCTCTACCACAAGCACCACCAGCTACCTTCTCAACTCCTATTCCTAACCCGCTGAATGCCATTGGAAAAAGACATTGAACCAAATTGACTAGGTCCACAAAAATGCAGTTAACTAATATGAACTGCATCCTCACTGTTGCATGTTAATTCTTTTACTCTGATTGACTCTTTACTGTCCTCCCCACAGTGGTTATTCCAAACCTTTTCTTTATTTTCTCCTTAAGACTCCCTTTCCCTTGTTCTCAGCAGAGAACTTTGACTCCTGGGGGTGGGGGGAGGAATGGAGGGAAAGAGGGAGAGATAAAGAGACAGACAGAGAGACAGAAAGAGAGAGACAGAGAAACAGAGAAATGGTGCCAGAAGCAAAGTGAGCACAGATGACCTGAGAATGTCATGAAGTGGTGGTTTGAGCCAGGAATTTATCGATCAGAGGAACGGGACACAAGGATGAAGGCATCTCCAGGGTGATAAGGCTGATGGTAAGGAGGTAGAAAAGTTCAAAAAGTCAGGAGTACATCTGGGAATGAAAAAATAAGGGCCATCTCTCATGACTTCTATCTTTCCCCCTATTCTACATCTCCATTTCATCATCCACCATTCACTCCTCCTTTGTCTCTAAAGATAAAATACCTAGTGACTTCTACCTTTGCCAAAGCCAATACTTCTATTTTGTGTTCTTATCTCCTCCATTCCCATCTTCTCTGGAAGCTTCCCCTTCTCTCTGACTCTGTCCCTCTGTCTCTTCTCAGAAAATCTCTGCCTAAAGGTCACATAAATATCTCAAACTCAGCATGTCCAAAATTTAATGTATATCTGCCTTAAACCTACCTCTCCTCCAAAACCCTCTTTCTGTTAAGGGCATCATCATCCCTCTAGGGCAGTTAGATGTCATTATAAATAGAGTACTGGGTCTGGAGTGAGGAACACCTGAGTTCAAACCTGGCCTTAGACACTTACTAGCTATGTGACTCCTAGCCAAGTCATTTAACCTCTTTTTCCTTTATTTTCCCATCTGTTAAATGGGGATCATAGTAGCATCTACCTCCCTGGACTACTGTGAGGATTAAATAAATTAAAATGAAAATTAAATGAAAAATTAAATGAAATAATTGCAAAACTCTTAGCACAGTGCCTGGCACATAGTGAACATTATATAAATGTTAGCCATTATTATTGTTGCTATTGTCAATCTTGGATTCCTTTTCTATTTTTCCTTCTCCCTCACCATCCATATCCAATAAATTACCAAGTCTTGTCAATACTACTTCCACAGCATCTCTCAAATCTGTCTTCACTCAATATAGCCCTCATTCAGGTTCTGCTCACCTTCTTGACTTTTATAATAATGGCCTAGTTGGCATTTCTGATTCCAGTCTCTCTTTTTCCCAATCCATCCTTTGTACAGCCAGATAGACATGCCCTAAGAACAGTTCTGACAATGCCACTTCCCTGCTCAAGAAGATTCAGCCTCTCCCCTTATTGCATCTAGGATGTAATGCAAACATTTGTTAGGCATTTAAAGCCCTGTGCAATCTGGTGTCGGCCTCTCTTTGCAGGTTTAGTTCATATAACTCATTGAATATACCTTCTACTGTGATAGGTGGTATGGTTCTGATGTATACGTGGTGAAAACAGCCCATGCCCAGGCTCATTGCTCTGCTTTCTGACACCAAGCAAAAAGAAATTAATGAATTAAGTGGCAAAAGATAATACTTTGGCCTCACTCCCTTTCTGCCACTGATCTGGTGAACACAGTGGTGCCATCATAGGGTTATCAGTGCACATGAGCTGACTTTCCCCAAGGCCAAAGTATCCCCAGTTACTCACCAGGGGGCGCTCTTCTACACACTTTTAAATTACTTATTCCCTTTCCCACTACCCTGAATTTATTCTGGCTTGTCAGGCCTGGGCAGTGTTTGCAATAAGTATTGATCTGCCTTTTTTTTCTTAACGTCATTACACCCTCATCCCCTTGGCCCTCCTGGTGAAGCCTATGGACACCCTTCTCCAAATAATATTTTTACACGCATGAAATAAAATGCTGAAGATTGCAGAGGAAACCAGTTACATTAAAATACAGTTACCAAAATATTTTTAGGAAAACAAGTTTATGGTCCCCAGGCTAAGAACTCCTGCAGTAGAGGAATAAAGATGGAATATTCCTCTGAAATAGCAGTTTAACTTGACTTTGACACATGCCCAGCTCACCTAAGATGGAGGCATCCAGGTGGGAAACAGTAGAGACCTGCTTCTGGAAGAAGACATTCTGGGGTCCCCTACCGCATGGGTAGGAGCAGCCTCTATGTAGTGGGAGCAGGCTGTGTTTTTTAAACTAGGAAATCAGGACGGTCTTGCTCTCTTTTTCCGGTGGTGCCCAGGGGTGAAGATCCTATGGACCCACGGCATGGGAACTGTGAAGTCATCAAGGTGGAAGGAAGGGCTACTTTTCCCTTCTCCCCTTAGGCTCTGAGGCTTTGAGGTTTGAGTTTGCTTCTATTGTTCTTTTCAGTTCTCAGCGCAGACAATGGTATCCCAGATCTGGGAGCTTAAGACAGGGTCATCCTGGAGCCAGATTCCAGGTTGGCTATTATTGTGAGACTGGAAAGGAAGTCCTAAGAATCCAGAGTGCTGGGACAGGACCCCAGGGGGGACTTCGGACTTGAATTTGATAGGACTATCCTATATAGGAACTGAGTTAAACTGTGAACTTAATCCCCCTCTATTTCCCAGAGACTGAGATGGTATATATGTATATGTGAATGTGAGTGTGTGTGTGTGTGTGTTTTGTGTGTATATGTGTGTGTGTGAGAGAGAGACAGAGACAGAGACAGAGACAGAGAGACAGAGACAGAGACAGAGAGACAGAGACAGAGAGAGAATGAATATGGGGATATGCCTCTGTTGGGTTTTTTTTTGGGGGGGGGAGGGCAGGGAGGAAGTTTGCTCTTACTTTGGCTTAGAAGTAAATATTCTTTCACAAAAGCTA
>CM053587.1:238347217-238376659 GCA_028646515.1 Pseudochirops corinnae | reverse complement strand
ACTGGCATGAGACCGTGGGGCCTAAGAATTCCGGGGCTCTGGCCCCAAATTCCTCCCACATCCCGCACCACATTCAGTGCGTTGGCATCCGATAACTCAGGTGGCGCGGGAGGGTCTGCGGGGCTCTCTGCCTCGTCTCCTCGGGGCTGCGGAGCTGAAAGCACTCGCGCTCGCGCGCTCGCTCAGCTCTGACATACGCTTCCTAGCCTGCCCACGCACGCCCACGCCCCCGTGGGAGCACACGCACATTCGGGTCCCACCCCCTTAGACGCATTCCGGAGGGAGGGCAGGACCAGTCCTCCCCCTCGAGCACACCTGGCTTCTCAGCCCATCCCCACGGGCGTGACCCACGCTCACTCGGCGCCCCCCCCCCCTCCGGTCCCTCTCCACGAACGCCCGCTCCCCCAGCTCCGAGCAACCCTGTCCGGCGAGGGCAGCTCGGGGACGCGGGATACGCACCGGGCAAGTCCGGGGAGTTGGCTCCTCTCCTTGGGGAGTAGCTGCTGGAGGGCGACAAGGGCGGCTCCAGCTCCAGCGTCGGCTCCCGCGCCTTCTCCTCCCCGCAGCCCGAGGCGCAGGTCCCGGGTACTCGGGCCCCAGCCCCCGCCCTGTCCCCAACCCCGGCCCCGCTCTGGCACCTTGCCGGGCGGCCCCGAACCCCTCCTCGCCTCTCTATTGGCTGCGCGGCGGCCGGGTGGGTGGATACAAGGAAGGCAGGCGTGGAGCCGGGAGCAAGCCGAGAGGGAGGGGTCGGCAGGGGACAGGCGAGGAAGGCGGAGGGAGGCCGGCAGAGGGGGAGCTGAGAAGGAAGGGCCGCGTTCTCTCCCCGCGGGCTTTGTGACGTCACGGGGGTCATACAATCCCTTCCATTCCGCGCCCGCCTCCCATTGGTGCGACTTCTTCGGTTTCACGTGACCGCCCCCAAATGGGGCGGAGGAGGCGGGGTAGTCACGGTCACGGTCGCGGGCAGCCTTCGAGGGCTGAGGCGGAGCCCCGGCTTTGGCTGTGAGCGACCAAAGGGTTCGCTGGGATGACGCGGCAGCAGAACAGGATCGCTTGCTGCTTAGCATCGTCCCAGTCTGGGGACAGGGACCCCAGTACTCCGCGAGGCGGGAGAGCCACGCCGCGCTGGGCCCGCCTGCGGCTGGTGGGCCTCGGCCTCTGGACAGTCCCACCGCGCTTCCAGAACACCCAACCCCAGTGCGCCGGAGCACCCGCTCTAGAACCCGAGGACCCGCCTCGGGCACGGCCCGCGGCCGGCTGGACCGCGAGCGACGCCTTACCCACATCAGTTTTCCCATCTGTAAAACAGGGGCTTAGACTTAATCAAGTATTGTAGGTCGCCCGTTCCGTGCCTACAAACTCCTACTTGCAAGGACCTTACATTCCAATAGGGGAGACAAATAGGGACCAGGGGCTGGCATATCCTCAGACACCCCCCTCCCCTCCC
This sequence comes from Pseudochirops corinnae, assembly GCA_028646515.1. Lineage (NCBI taxonomy): Eukaryota > Metazoa > Chordata > Mammalia > Diprotodontia > Pseudocheiridae > Pseudochirops > Pseudochirops corinnae. The sequence goes on along the minus strand of CM053587.1, from coordinate 238,375,209 downwards.
CTCTCTCTCTCATTTAAAGTTTGCAGAGCATCCAACTTTATCTAATTTGAGAGTATGCCTACATGTATAGAGTATAAAGATTGGCTCCTATATGCATATATACACAGTGTAATCGAATGGGATAAAGTTGGGCACTTTGCAAACAAGCATTATATAAATGCTATATATATACATATGTGTGTGTGTGTACATATATGCACCAAGACTTTTGGGAAGCCCTACACATACAAAACTGGAAAGCAACTTTAAACATCTAGCCTGGTCGTCCCATGTATGGAAGAGGAAATGGAGGATCAGTGATTTTAGGTAGCTTGATACTTGATACTGGAACATTCTCAAGTTTTTATTTTTATTTAGTTCTTCATCTACATTGAGCCCGACACCATAGGAGGCAGACCTGCAGAGTAGCTAAATTGATTTATGGATGATGAAATTCCTGACAGGGATGGTCGTTGAACTTTAAAATAGGAATCACATCTCCTTTCCTGAAAGTCTTTAAAAATAAGGTAGTGTCTTATTTGTCTAGGATAATTTGTAGGGGGTGTTTATTTGCACGGAATGATATCTTAAGGTTATCACTTAACTATTTCAAGTAATTCCTTTAAGTGTCTGTAGTAAGGTTCATAAGTTTACTTGAATGGAAATCCCATTTTAAGAGAGGATGTGATATCTCCTTGTGAAATCATTGAGAAAGGGTTCATTCATTTGATTACTTGGAAATAGTATCATAAAACTTAATTACATTTATTCACCTTACTGTTAAATAAACTAAAAGCAGGGCCATTTAAATCAATATGTTTGCTAATAATATTAGAACTGTCAAAATTTCTCCTGCTTCACAAGAATCACAGCAAACATACTACCCCCTTCCCCAATCAATTCAGTCTCCCTCTACACAGTGACTGCCTCAAATATATCTCTCTACTTCTAGCACCTCTCAGCTGAGAACGTCATACTTCATTGAAAAAAATTGAGGTCATTTTCCAAAAACATCCCTTTCTTCCCTCATCCTTATATCAATCAGACATTTCTCTCTTCCTTCACTTGGATGTCAGGCGAAAAGATGGCCCTTCTTACCAAAGCCAACCTCTGCATTCTATGTTGATCCCATTCCCACTTGACTTCTCAAGCACATTGTCCTCGCTCTCCCCCTATCTTCTGGCTCCTTCCCTGCTGCCTACAAACATGTCTGTCTATACCTCCCGCAGCCTTAAAAACAAACTAACAAAACGGAAGGAGATCTCAACTCTCACTTCATCCTGTCATCCCTGCTAGTGATCCTACAGCTCACCTCTCCTTTGTAGTTAAACTCCTCTTCATTTGATTCCTAGTCTTCTAAACCCTATACAGTCTGGATTTTGATCTCATCATGAAACTGAAAGGTATCACGATCTCTCAAATGCCAAATGTAATGGTCTTTTCTCAGGCCTCAATCCTGATTGACCTCTCTAAAGAGATCATTCTTCACCTCTTGAATATGCTCTTCTCTGTAGGTGTTTGTGAGACTGCTCTTTCCTCATTCTCTATATGACCTCCTCTTTGTTGGTTCTTCATTCATATGGTGCCTACAATTTGTTGGTGTCCCTCAAGGCTCTATCCTGGGCCCTCTTCTCTTTTTGTTCTATATGATCTCACCCAGTGACTTCGTTAGCTCCCATGGGTTCAATTGTCATGTTATGCATATGATTCCCAGATTTATATATCCATCCCTATCCTCTCTCTTTTATAGTCCTATATCACTAACTGCCTCTTGGACATCACAAACTGGATGTTCTTTAGTCATCTCAAACTCAACATATTGAGCAGAAGCCTATACTTCTGCCCCTTGCTATCCTCCCTTCCCTCCAACTTCACACTCACTTGTTCCTATCCAGGATACTATTATCTTATTCATCACTAAGCTGGAGACCTCGGTATCATCCTCCCTTCCTCACTCTCACTCATTCCACATAGCCGATCATTTCTGTCTTCACAACATCTCTATCATATATGTTTCCTCCTCTCCACACATAGCCATAACCCTAATCCAGGTCTTCATCACTTCTAACCTGGACTGTTGCAATAGCCTGATAACTGGTCTGCCAACTCAAGTTTCTCCAATCTTAAGCTGCCAAGGTTATTTTTCTAAAACTGACCATGTCACCCCCTGTTCAGGTAGCCCCAGTGGCATCTTATTGCAAGATCAATCATATATTTATTTAAGCATTTAAAGGTGGTCAAAACTTTGACCATTCCTATCCAGTATTCCTACACACTTCTCTCCACACACTCTGTGGGCCACCTACCTTGGCCTACTTGCTATTCCTCAAACAAGGCACCCCATCTCCCACTTTTATGCCTTTGCATTGGCTGTTCCCTATGACCCTATGATTTCTGACTCAGTTCCCAAGGCTTCCCAGATTTATCTTAAATCTTACCTTCTGTAGGAGGTATTTCCTGATTTCTCTGCCCTGAAGGAGCCGGAATATTATTACTGGGAAGGTACTTCATGCAAACAACTAAATAAATACTTGATCATTGGAGGAGGGAGAGAATACTAATATCAAAGGGATCAGGAAAGGTTTCACTGAGGAGCTGGGTTTTGAAACAGGCAAACTGGAGAGAGCTGCATTCAAAGCCAGAAAAATTGGAGTTCGATCGAATCTTAGACTTATACTGCTTGCATGACCCTGGACAAGTCTAGGCAGATATATGAGATGTCAATTTCAGGGAAAGCGGCAGCTGTACCCTGATAGCAGGAGTTTCCTCAACTGAGAGTTCCCTAGAGTAGTGAAATCCTAAGTTTTGTCCCATCCTAGAGAAAGGAATAAATAAAAAACAATTGACTCAATTCCCAAGCAACACCCATGTAATTGAAGACCTCAGTGCTCTTCTGAGTGGCTTCCTCCACAAAGCCTCCAGGGATTGCTTAGAGAAGATCCTGACATCCTTTTCCTTGCTCCCTTCTCCCTGCATTCTCTCAAGGCCAATATGGAACTTCCACTGCTATTCCACCATCATCACAATTATAAAGATACCTTTGTCTCTTTGTCCATATCCACTTTCCCATGAAATTATTTCATTTAGCAGTTTAATTTTATTTTAACTAACTTTATATTTGTCCCATAGCTGTGTCTCTGTGTCAGTGTATTTGTATTAGAAGGTGCCAAGAGAACAGTCAGGTCCAGAATCATAAACCACAGAAGCATAGAATGTCAGTACTGGAAGAGACTATTTAGGTCATCTAGGACAACCTCTTCTTGTTACAGATCAGGAAAATGAGCCTCAGTAGTTAATTTGATCTTAGGCTGCGTTGAGAAGCTTAATGTGCAGAATGGGAGGTAAGCCTGCTCTACTTCACCTTTGACAGAACATATCTGGAATATCAACAACCAGGAAAACTTCCAAGCTGGAAATATCCAAAAGTGAAATGGGCTACACCAAGTGGTACTTGGTTTCTCGTTACTGAAGGGCCTCAAATAGACTAGATAACCACTTGTTGGGATTTTTGTGGAGGGCATGTACAAATTGAATTAGATAATCTCCAAGGTCCTTTCCGACCAAAATTTTGAGATTCTGTAGCTTTCAGGGGGCCAAGACTAATACTTGGTGAATATGCCTTGAGGCCAAGAGATGAAAGGGATGACTGGACTGATACCCATAAAGAAAACTGGGAAGGAGATACTGGGAAAGACAAACTTTTATCAGACTTGGAAAGGGTGCCAGACGGAAATCACTTCAGGCTAAGAGTTTGAGTAGCTTGGGTTATCTTTTAACCTAGACTGGCTAGAGGTGCAGAACTGAGACAGAATTACCCATAGGAGCATTGAGTTGGAGTCAGAGGACCTAAGCTCAAATCCTCTTCTTACCTTGGACAATCTCTTATCCTTGCTCTGGGCCTCTTCAGTTTCCTTGTGTATAAACTGAGTGAGTAGGACTAGCTGACCTCTGAGGTTTTTTCAGCTCCAGAAATACGATCCTTTCATGTCAATCTGTGGCTAAATTTTTATTTGACATAAGAAATCTGTTTTCTGTAAGTGGTTCCTTGTGTATGACGTTGTATTTTTGCATGCTTGCCCTTAGCGTTTTTATTTTCCCTCTAGTATAAACTCCTTTCAAACTAGTCCAACATTGTCTCCGTTGAACTACGGAAAAAAAATTTAAGGGAAAGCAGAATGAGCTAAGAAACCAGGCATTGTGGTGGCAATGTTGTTTCCAATTTGAGATGGGGCCTCAGAATGGGTAGAGCTAGAGGCTGGCAGAAATGGAGAGGAAGGGGCAGGAGCTAAGGACAGGGATCCTTCCCTGTCTGCTATCTTGCCTAACAACTCTGCTGTTTTTTTTTACCTCGGGTTTTTTCACATTCATGGAAAATTTGACTTTTCACTTGACTTTCTCATAGAAGCTCCACATAACTACACTACTCTGTCACAAGGCTACAGAGCCAGGGCCAACAACATTCCTTGAAGACTATCCCTGCCTACATTATGGTATGTGGAATACCTATTGACACTTCTGGTGTTATCAATCAGGTACTGAATCAATATTAAAGATACATTAGAGGAATATCCCTAAGAAATGTTGTATGTGTATGTGTTGCTGGAAAAAATTTTTTAGACTATAATAAAGTGTATGATATAAAGTACTTTTACAATGAGCATGTATCTTTTAGTGTCCTAGAAATAAGCCTTTTACAAGTACCAAGATATAAAGACTGTTTACTGAAGCACTTAGAGGCATGTCCTGTGGCCAAGTGCTTCCCCAAGGACTCTGGGCTCACATGGATCTGGTCAGATCCTGGGGGAAGGGTAGTTGCAAAGGCAGCAGCATGCGAGAGTTAGGTCACACCTGCTCAAAAAAGCCAATTGTTAAATTTTCATTCTGAACATTTACATTCAGAAATCGGCAAACTCTGCAAATCAGAACTTAATTTATCATTTTGTTGACTTAAGAAAGTAATGAAGGAAAAATTAATGCAGATTAAACTTTAAACTTTAAAAAATATATTGCATGTTCCCAGAGAACCTGTTGTTAAACATTTGCCAGCATATCCCTGCCCAGAGGAATTATTATTCCTCTTTGGCTCCTTGCTCCCACCCCAAAATATGAATAAAGACTAAGGATGGCTTTCATCCAGATTTCCCCAAGTGTGGACAATAGGCTCCCAACACTCAAACTGGCATTCAATGTACAATATGGATTTTTACTCTGGAACAGCCTTTATTTCACTCACAATGGAAAATGCACATAAGATAAAAATGACTCATAAGAGCTTATGAATAAATACAGAGACATTAAGCATTGAAATACACTTGCTAGACTTCCTCAGAAGAGGGAGACTACTAAATTAATATCTTCCATTCACCTCCAACTAGTTGGTGCAGTGGAGAGTGCCTGGAGTTAAGAGAACTTGGGTTCAAATCTGACCTCACAAACTTAACTAGCTGTGTGACCTTGGGTAAGTCATTTAACCCCATTTGCCTCAGTTTCCTCATCTATAAAATGAGCTGGAGAAAGAAATGGCAAGCCACTCCAGTATCTTTGTCAAGAAAATGCCAAAGTCACAAAGAGTCAATCACAACCAAAACAACTGAACAGTAACAACAAATTCACCGATCAACACAATGTGAACAACACACCAAAATATCATGGAAGATTCTGAGGGCTGATTCTAGTCCTTCCTTCAGCTACAGGACTTTTCTCCATGTTAGATACTTTCTCCTCTTCTGAGAAATGAGCTGATAAGGTTGTTGTTCATCCTTTGTTTTCTAAGAGAAAGCATCATTGGTGATGTCTTGATTTACTTGTGAATTGGATTTAAGTGAAGCAGAGCTGCACAAAGTCAGCAGCTGTCTTTCTGAGTCATTGAAGTCCAGTGGCAAGACAGAAGTCCCAGGATGGCCCAGGGTGATGTTGGTATCTCCAATGTCTGACCAAACTCTGGTTCAGCTGCCTTCATGGCCATTGGAACAAGTTGTTTTTATCCACCCATTCTGCCAGGAAGTTTTCACGTGCTTGGGGGTATATGTGGCCCTAACTTACTGACAGGTTTGAGGCTTGTCAATTACCCTCAATCTGGTTTAGCCCATCTGCCAAGACGGTCTTACAGGGGTATTACTGCTGCCCATGCTATAGCTTCTTGGTGCCACAAATGAGAGTGGGGTGAAAAGGTAGCTACCAAAGGTGGATAAGCAGTCCTGAAAAGGAATCACTTCGGAGGTGCTATTCCTCCCTGAATACCCCATATATCCCAACCGATAAGGAAACCAACCTCTGGGAGGTCATTGCCTAACTCTGGAACTTAGGAACTCTCAGTCTCTTGGGCAGTCTAGGACTTGGATACTCTTGAAATCAGGCTTACCCCCAAGGTAACTCCCAAGACTGGAGATATCCATTCCAAGGATCACTAGTGTTTGACTTGTACTCAGAAAAAGAAACAGGCAGAAGAAAGCAACTGGGACCTGAGAAGGGCTGAGTGCTCCCTTCTCAGGCTCTCCTGGCCAAGCATAGTCCTCTGGCTTCTCCTGCTCCAAAATTCCTCCTCACAGTAGTCTGGAAGTTCAAGGAAGAGAAAGTGCACCCCCTCCCCCAAAAGAAAAGGACCAAGCTGCTAGGTATGTGGTGGGTCAGGGGCACAGGCACATCCCAATCGATTGATTACAGTTTCCCCATCTCCTGGGAGAATGCACAGCCAAAGAGCATACTTTCTACTTCTTGGAATGTCTTACCTTCCCCCAACATAAACTAATAAATAAAAATCTCAGCACCATCCTAATTGACTCAGTTTTTTATATTCAACATCTTGTCAACTCCTTCAGTAGCCTCTCCCCTCTGCTGAATCATCTCCAGTCATCCTGATGAATATCTGGTCACTGGATCCAGATGGTTCTGGAGGAGAAAGTGAGGCTGGTGACCTTGCACAGCCCTCCCTCACTCAAATCAAAGTCAACTGCAAGCCATGTCATCATCTCCCTAATGCCGTGTCTTCTTGGAAAGTGAAGGACAAACACAACAACAACCACTCTGCTTGTAGGACTGGATGGTGGAGCCCTAAACTCTTCTCAAAGCCTTCCTTTATTGAGGACTAAATTCTCAGAACTTTCTGGTAATGGTTATTCTCCATCAGCGACTCTGCTTGGCTTTTATTTCATGGAACATCATGCCCCGGTACTGATTACTCCCCAGTGTCCACCTTTCCCCTTTTCAGCTTCCTTTTGTGTATTGTCTGTCTCCATTAGTTTGTAAGTCCCTTGAGGGCAGGGACTTTCTTTTTCTTATTTGTATCCCCAGCACTTAGTAGGTCTTTGATAAATGTTTATTGAGTTGAAGCTTGCACACCTGAGGACAATCTCATAATGGTTTATTCTTCTGCATTACAAGTGAAGATGATTCTGATGACAGTACATTATTCTGGGACTCTCATTTGGCATTCATTTTGATTTTGGAGGCAATTGGGAACCAATCAAAACAGTTCTCTAGATTCTCTCAGCAAGGAGCTGGAGTACGTGCCTTGCTCTGTGGGAGGTGCACTTCTGAACAAAGCCTACCCTATAACTTCATCATTAAATTGTTCAGAGGCTCCTCTGATCAACTCTATTTCATAAGTAAGGAGTGGGATGGTCTTGGCCAATGAGGGCCCAGTTCTCTGGAGCCTTTGTAGTATGCTCAGCCTGATATAACCATACAGTTAATTTTATCTCATTACTGGAGCACAGCCATAGAAAGAAATTCACTTAGTGGACAGACAGTGTCCTGCTGAGAGTGAGGGAATCCTTAGCAGGATTGTGTAGACATAGACACATCTACCCTCCAGCAAACTTTCTGGGTTTCTGGCCTCACCCTTAACTTTTACTTGTGGCTAGGTAGTCACCATCTCCACGCTGAGGTGTGACATGGCAGTCAAGGAAATTAATACTATCTTAAGAGATACATAGCATCAGAAATCAGATGTTGGGGATCCAATTGGACTCTGACCTCAGCAGACTGCATCTGGCTTATTGTTTTCAATTGTGGGTATCCCAAGCAGGACATTGAAAGCTGGAGAGCAGGCAGAGGAGGGAAACCAGGATGGCAAAGAGCCCTGAGTTCATGCTGTCAATTGAGTCAATCAATAAGCCTTTTTTGGGGAGGCAGTCAGGGTTAAGTGACCTGCCCAGAGTCACACAGCTAGTAAATGTCTGAGGCTGGATTTGAACTCAGGTCCTCCTAACTCCAGGGCCAGCACTCTATCGTGCCACCTAGCTGCTCCTTCATTAACATTTATAAAGTACCTAATATGTGCCAGGCACTGAAAACTGGGGATGCACAGTCTGAAGGAGAGCAGAGCTTTGGTGGGGAAAGACATAGGGAAAGGGGGGAACATAATAATTTTCTTCAAGCTGGAAAAGGAATCAGACTTGTCCTATTTGGCTCCAGAGAACAGAACCAGGAGGAATGGTTGCATATTTACAAAGAGGAAAATTCAGATTTGATGTAAAGAAAAAACCTCTTACAGTCTGATATGTTCAAAAGTGGGACGGGCTACTTTGGGAGGCAGTGGGCTCTCCCTCATCGGAGACCTTCAAGAAGACAGAATGATCACTTGTCAGGTGTGTTATAGAGTAAATTCTTTGATGGCTCTGGCTTAGATTAGATGACCTTCATGAGTCTGTAATTCTAGAGCTCTGGCCCAGCCCAGTACCCCTTCCAGGTTGCCAGTGGTTTGATGGAGGGCAAACAAAGGTCAGCACAACAGAGGGGAGCCAGTCACTCTAGCAGCACTCCATTTAGCTCTGACGCCCTATGGGTCACAACAAGGAAACATGAGTCAAAACACAAGTATTTATTGAACACCTACTGTGTGCCTTTTGCTCTGACTCCAACTCCAGCAGTTTCTTTCATTAGAAAGGTGTTTCAGTGACATGAATAAGCAAGACATGCTACCTACCGCCTAATAGAGGTGGTGAGCTCAATACACAGAATGAGACATACATTTTTGGACATGGCCAATTTATTTTTCTTGGCTGTGACCTTTTGTTATAAAGACTTCATTTTTCTTTTTTTCGTTCTCAGTGGGAGAGGTTGGGATATACAAAAAGGAGAAAATAAATGCTAATCTTTGAAAAAAATAAAATTTAATTAAAAAAGAAAGATGGTTCTGTGGGTCAGATCTACTGGACAGACAACAGTTGACATTACATATGGCTTAAAAAAACATTTTAATTAAAAAAAATTTTTTTTTTACAAGTAACATGTTTTCATCAAACTACATTTGGTTGTGTCTTAGTCTGGAAAAAAAGCTTCCTTCATTTGGCACTAATGAAAGTAAAACTGGAAAGATAAAATATAGCTAGTTATCAGGGATGGCACTTCTCCACAGTTTCACATTTATTTAACAACATACAAACAGATATGGGAGTCAGCACCTGCTATGCCTGCAATAGCTCCAGCGTTCTTTATAACTGCAGGTGGGCACCAGTCCTTCTGTCCACTGCACACAGCGTAGTTAGTGGGAAGATGACTGGATTTGGCGTCAGGGTACCTGGGCTCAGATTTCAGTTGTGCTACTTCCTGCCTGTTGTGTCCTTAACCTTGACATGTCAGTTTCCTCATTTATAAATAAGGACATTGTGCTGAATGATCTTTAGGGTCTATTCTAGCTTTAAATCTATGAACCTATGAGCAGAGAAGTGTCGAATAATGAACAAAAACCTGTGTTCAAGTATTGCCTCTGACATATACTGACTTAGTGGTCCTGGGAAAATAATTTAAAGTCTCAGCACCCCAAACAACTCCCTTAGTTCCTGAATAGATACTAACCTGCATTAGTAGAGGAAATTACCTCACTGGAAGTTCCCTATACTTAATGAAATCATAGATCTGATCCAAAAAAATTGAACCTCACAGGGTTGCCATGCAATGGAATGCAAAGCCCTGTGAAAATCTTAAAATGCTACATAATCATTAGGTACAAACTGGCAAGGGCAGCTAGGTAGTTCAGTGAATAGAGCACCAGGAATGGAGTCAGGAAAACTCATTTCCCTGACTTAAAATCTGACTTCAGACACTTATTAGTTGTGTGATCTTGGGCAAGTCATTGAACCCTGTTTGCTTCAGTTTCCTCATCTATAAAATGGACTAGAGAAGGAAATGGCAAACCACGCCAGTATCTTTGCCAAGAAAACCCCAAATGGGGTCATGAGGTATCTGAAACAACTGAAAAACAATAACATCAATGGGTATGAGTTACGAAAATTATATGGAAAGTATCCAGAGAAAGGCAGCCAGGATGGTAGAAGAGCCAGAAGTTCATTTCATGTGAGGACTGACTAAAGAAACCAGGGATCTTAAAATTAAGGAAGAGAAGTCTTTAAGTATTTAAACAGCTGTTTCTAGAAAAAAAAAAGGATTAGCCTTATTAGTCTTGGCCCTAGAAGCAGAACAAGAAGCATTAGGCAGAAGATGCCAAGGCCAGATTAGGCTTGAAGTCAAGAAAAATCTTCTTACGATTAGAGAGGTCCAAAATTAAAATGATCGTGCTTATTAAGTAGTGGGTCCCCTTTTCCTGGAGGGAAAGATCAGTGATCACTTATTGGGTATGTTAAAGGGGGAAATCCTTGTCAAAAGTGTTATTTTATGAATTCTAAGTGTAGATTTAAATATATATATTTTTTTCACTTTATTTTTCTTGTTTTGTTTTTGCCATGTAGCTAATGTGGAAATATGTTTTGCATGACTCACATGTATAATGGGTATCCTATTTCTTGCCTTGTCAATAGACAGAGGAGGGGCTAGAAGGAGGGAGAGAATATGGAACTTAAAATTTTTTTAAATGAATGTTAAATAATTTTCTTTAAAAAGTATCATTTTGGAATAATAATGAATAATAACCATAACAAACAGTGCTTTAAGGTTTACAAAATACAATATGTCATTTTATCCTCACAACAACCTTGTGAGGTAGGCACTATGATTCTTTCTGCTGTATAGAAGTAAGTGATACGGAAAGCTTGTAAGTGTCTGAGGCAGCATCTGAAATCAGGTCTTCTAGACTCAGCCTGGCATTCTAATCACACTATGCCACCTAAGTGCGTCATAATTCTCTAAACACTTTTGTAAATCTCCAATCTCTTCAGTATGGGCATTCCCTCCACCAATACAGATTGAAACACCTCCACATATCAGTACTTTGTCACCAGAAGCTACTGTGGCTGGGAGTTATCACCTGTTGGCGAAGTTCCCATTGATGCACCATTCTCATAAAATGATATAACAGATACAAGGTACTTTGCAAACTTTTTAAAGCATTCTATTAAAATGCTAGCTATCCTTTCAAAATTTACATAGGCTTGCTTTTGGATGGCAGACACACGGGCCATTACTGGTTCTATTTCACTGAAGTCTCTATAGCTTGGTAAGAACAACAAAAGCTTAAGCTCTTGGGCCACAGCTTTTGAGAATCCAGGCTCACCTTCAGGTCGTGATGATTTCTCTGAGTGGGACTTCAGGGGAGGTTTTCAATACTAAGGATAATAATCACATAGTAGTTACCATTTGAATAGAACTTTAAGGCTTGCAATGTGCTTCTCAAAAAATCAAATGCCTGCATTGTGTTTTACAAAAGATAACAATCAACGAATCCCCTAATGGTGTAAAGAGTTTACATGCTACCATATTGATATATGGTACGGACATGTACACACACACACTATCTCTCTATAAACAGGTGAAATCCCAAATACTTCTTTTTCTTTTGATTGGCTTTGGCTCTACTCTTTCAGGGCCAAGTCTGTTACATTTCATGCCCTTTACATACACACACACACACATACACACACACACACAGGTTGGACTACCATGAGGAGTTTGAAGATTTTTTTTCTTTACCATTAGCTGGAGCCTCACCTAGTTATGTTCCCCCACATTAGGGGGCCAGCCTAGCACCCCAGTTACGTTTGTTGTTGTTCTTGCTATTTGTCCTTCATTCTCAAAGAGCACCAATGACATCAGGAGGGTGATGTCTTGACTTGCAAATGATTTGGATTTAACTGAGGCAGAGCTGTGCAAAGTCATCAGTCTTATTCTCTCCTCCAGATTCATCAAAATCCAATAGCAAGACAAAAGTCAAGATGACTGGCAATGGGCTGAGATTAAACAGGTGACCCTGACTTTTCCAAATTAATGTCTTTTGCAGGTCTCGGTTTGTCCGAGGCAATGCCCATTCAACATTTAATCACATAACACTGAGGGGGCCATCTCCAGTCATCCTGATCTATATCTTGCCACTGGACCCAGATTGTTCTGGATAAAAAAAGTAATGCTGATAACCTTGCACAGCCCTGCCTCACTTAAATCCAATTCACTTGCAAGTCATGGTATCATCTTCCTGATGTCATGGTCCTCTTTGAGAGCATAAGACAAACAACAATATCATATTGAATTAGTTTTTACAAAGAAATATTTACTTCAAAGATATATCAATAACAAATATATCTATATCTATCTATCTCAATTTTAATATTTTTCCCAGAACCTCAAAGGTATATTATTACTCCCTATACCACCTAGGTCTCAGGAGTTGGGGAGTGGGGCTAGATTAGGTTTATAATTTAGCTCAGTACCTAAAGAATAATGATCTCACCAAATTCAAGTCCTAAATTGCTCTGGAGAGAGTTCCCAGAACCCTTGTTCCTTAGCAGCCTAGATTCCTGAACTCTCAGATCTTTATAAAGATTCTCAAAGCCTCAGAATTCAGGAAAAAGGATAAAGGGAAAACTTCCAGAAGAAGCTGAGATACTAGGGTAGGTAGAAGTTAATTTTAACATTTCTTCATGTCCATCAATTGTTCCAAGAAGGACTATATCAAAGTTATTGTCCTAGTAGAAAAAAACATAGATTCAACATTAACTAAAAAATAATAGGTGCCGATTTCTACATGATTTCATAAAAGGCTTATGCCATGACTAATTTCTGATAAAAACAATGATGGTGTCTTTAATTTAGTACAGACTCATTAAATGTTTGTTGAATGAATTTATTTTCATTCTCTTTAGATATCCATATTCTTAGGATTCTAGAAGGCTTTCCATCAATTAGAAAAGCTTCTGATCTTTTAGTTTTTCTGGGATTAATGAAAGTTCCCTTCACATTGCCTTTTCTTTTTCCTTTTCTTAAAATTAAGATTTTATTGATGGCTTTTGTTTTTATAACTCAGTGATTTCCTATGTACCAACAATGGAAATCGACTGACCCAGTAACCACATTGGACTGAGTATATAACATTCTGCTTGAATAAAATCTCCTGCTTCTCTAAGGCAAGGAAGGGGTTCTATTACCTTTTCTTTAGTCACCATAGACCAGGCCCAGCCAGTGCAATGTAGTGAAAAGGTCACTGAATATGGAAGACCTGGTTTTATATCTTGCTTCTACCACCTTTGAGCAGGGTGGATTTGATCCAAACACTTCTACCATTCTAAGCCTTGATTTTATCATATATAAAATGGAAATAACAATACAGCAGAACCAGCATGTCATAGTAGACAGAGAACTAGCCTTGGAGTCAGTAATAAATGAACTAATGAATAAAAAAGCTTACATTAATCACTTACTTTGGGCAAAACTCCATGCTAAGTCCTAGTGATAGAAACAGAAAAGCAAGATAATACCTACTCTTAAGCTCATATTCTAATGTGGAAGCCAACCCACATAGGAGGTTTCAGCTGCAAGTCAGATGGAAAGATCTTATGGTTCATAGTTTGGAGGAACGAAGTAGAGAGTAATACATCTGGGTTCAACTCCTCCTTCTGACCCATATTGGCTCTGTGAAATAGGGCTGGTCGTTCACCCTCTCAACGTCCCAAACAACTCTCTAAGTTGAAGAACAGGTAGATCCAGACCTGGATTGGTAAAGAGAACTTCCTTACCAGGAATCCATTTCCCAATGAAATCACAGGTTTGATCTACCACTCTCCTTCCCTTCTCAACCCAACCCTTTCCAAACACTATCTACCTCACAAGGCTGTTAGGAAGAACAAAAGAAATTATATACAAAAGAGCTTTGTATACAATAAGAACAATACAATACAATACAATAAGAAGTATTATGTAAATGTCAACTATTATTAGTCAATACTATCAATTTACCACCTATGTATATGGGAAGGATTTGATTTCTTCCCATTGTGTCTGCAGCCAAAAATGAATTCTGCAATGCAGAATTATAGGCAGCTGTGTATTTATTATTGCTGCTGTCAGAGAACTGCAGAGTTTGGTCATAAAGAATATGATGGAGATTTTTTTTTTTAAATCATCTAGAGCATCAAAGCACTTTTTTTCCTCCTTGGGAAGTAAGAATTAGTCTAGCCATTTGCTGGGTGAATAGCTTTGAATCTGGCATTTTAAATTATAGGCTCTAAGTGAAATAACAGAAACTTTTTAGTGAGAATATAGGTGATTTTTAAAAATACTGATATGTAGTGAAAGATAAATTTATACTACTGAATCAATTAATCAATTGACCTATCAGAAATATTTCTTTTATTTTCAGATACCACCAGCTAGAAAGAAATAGGATAAGATTGAAAGAGTAGAAAATAAGTAAAATGAAAGAATATAAATGTTACTAAGTAGTTACAGAGTAGACATAATAAATTCTTGATTAATTGATTAGATAGTTTTGGTTCATTAACTTACCTCAGTTCATTATAGAATTGGTGACAACAAAAGATAGGACTGCCCCAGTAATTCATGTACTTTCTTCACCATGCACCAAATCCCTCTCCCCCCACCACCCACCGACAAATGATTTGGAGTTACCAGTGACTATCTAGCAAGAATTTGAATCCTCTATGTCTAAATTATTAGATAGACACCTGATTCAGATACCATTCCCCTAGACTGTGGAAACTTCTGATTCCACAGAACTCTCAGAAAATCATTCATGTAGAAATTTCTTAATTTATAGTTTTTATTAATTCATTTTATATTTAATAACAGTATTCACTGAATGAAAAGAACACTAGATTTGTAATCAGAGAATTTGATTTCATATCATAGCTCTTTTTTTTTACTATCTGTATGGCCTTGAACAACTTATTTTTCTAGGGTTCAGCTTGTTCATCTATAAAATAAGAAGGTTGGACTAGATGGTTATAAATCTGTGATGCTACAGTCCTATTTACAAAGTATCATGCTAGACTTGAGGACCATGCGGAAGAAGCACAGGAACATAGTCTTAGAGTTTAAATAGACTGCAGAGGTCATCTATCCCAGCCCCAACATTTTAAAGATGAGTCAGCTGAGGTCTAGAAAGGTTAAGTAATTTGTCCAAGGTCACACTGGTAGTAAATAGCAGAGATGTGATTCACAGGTTCTCTAACTACAAATCCTACACACTTTCCATTCCAGCAGGGATGTGTTAGAGTCAGCTTGAACTATCTGCCGAGAGCCAATTATTAAATTTTCAGCGTGGGCATTTATATCTCAGAAATTGGTAATGCTACAAATCAGGTTTTAACTCATAGTTTTGTTGATTGCCCAGATTTAAGAAAGAGATGGAGAAAATACTAATAATGCAGGTAAAACCTAAAAATGAGTCATGCATAATTTTTTTCCTAGAGTTCCATTTGTTAAACATTTACCAGCATACTCCTGTGATTCCACCAATTCTAAGTTATCAAGTAGAAAGCAGAGTGCATAACAACCGTCTTGCTGAGCCCAAGAGAGTTGTGGTGCTTGTCCTATCTCACTAAGGGGTTCTTTGCTCTGGGCTCATGAGGATCAGAGTAGTCCCAGTCCTGCCATTATACACAGGATTCAGGTTTTTGTACTCTTTGAAAGGGGAGGAAAGGGAACAAGCATTTATTAAACAAAGACTATACTATGTCCCAGACACTGCTAAGAGCTTTACAAATATTATCTCATTTGAACCAAGAGAAAATCACCTAAAACTGAGATTTTGCTCAAGTTATCCCCAGAGGAAAATGTTCTCAAGTACAAGTAATGTACTCAATGTACAAAGTTGATTAGGTATAGGATAGCTATTTATTTCCCCCACACAAAAGACATTCTTAAAACACGAAAGACTCACAAGAATATTTTAACAAAGATTTATAGCATGATATAGTGAAGCACATAATCTGTTACAGTCTCCTGGGATGCTGATACTTGAAAATTAAAACATGAAGCACTTAATAGGGATTGTGGAATAAGCAGTTCACTTTCACCAAATAGCTGTCTGAATAACTCCCTCAACTTCCTTGTCTTCTGTTCAGTTATCCAGAATCCAGAATCATCTCTTCATTGTCATCTTCTTTGAAAAATGTGTAGTTGTAAAAATCACTTTCTCTGCTGCCAGTCAACTCCTACTGAAAGACCCAGGAACTCCTCACCCCTTGAACTCATGAATGAGGTTGTCTTAGAGGCTAGAAATGTGAATCTCAAGATTGCTATTCAGTCACATTTGCTCAGAATAAGAAGGCCAAGCATAAGAGACAGCCAGGAGCCCAAGACCCAGGCTCAGTTTTGTCTAAGCAATCGGTGATTGCACTGCCATATGGAAGCAGCTGCCATGGCAGCCAATGGAAGAGGAATCTTTGTCATTTCCCCACCTCCTCCCTGCCGTGGAAAGTACTAGAAAGAGAGCTTCACACCACATTCCAAAGAAAAGAAGAGAGTGAGAGCAGAAGTTGTCTCTCCCTTTAAAATCTACTAAGTAGGCAGATCTTCTTGGCCTAGTGGCTGATTTTCTTATATGTGTCCCTCTCCTCCTGCTACTATCGTGGGGTCCAGTAGACTACTGCATCATCCTCCAGGTCTAAATCTCCAGATTCTGAGCTAGAACACCTGTGCCACACCAGAAGGAGCCAGAGAAGTTCAGCTCAGCTCCCTCCCACACATTATCTTTGGGATGGGTTCTGGTCAGAGCACGTGGGGAGGGTTAGGATTAGCATTTACCCCCTTTACAAATGAAATCAAAAACGAGAAAATCTCTACTTGATTGGTTCTCTGAGAATTTTGTGGGATTAGAGACTTTCAAAGTCCCTTTAAAATCTAGGGGAGCAGGATCAACTGCCCACTTAGCAAATTAGAAATATAAAGTTCTACCAAAAATATGCCAGATGGTCGTCAGAGGTCCCAAACCATTAGGCCATTTATAGTAGACCAATGTTTTTGTTCTTTTTTTTGGTCACAAATTCCTTAAAACAGAAAGCCAAGTTCATGAACAGACACAAACCAGTCAATCGGCAAATATCTATTAAGTACCTACTATAGGTAGGTACTGTGTTAAGAACTTATTAACATTCTCAACATTCCTTCATTTAATTTACTTTCTTTTACATAAGGGAGGGGAATGGAATAAGCATTTACATAGCATTTACTGTGGGCTAGGCACTTTGTAAATATTATATAATTTGAGCCTCACGACAATCCTGTAAGGTAGATGCTATTATTAGACTCATTTTATAGTTGAGGAAACTGCGGCAAATAGAGGTTAAGGGACTTGTCCAGGGTCACAGCTAGTAAGTATCTGGGGCTGGATTTGAACTCAAGTCTTCCAGACTTCAGGCCCAGGATTCTATTCATGCACCACCTAGCTGCCAAAGTCAAACAAGTTGTAAGCTTCAGAGCTAGAATTTGAACCCAGATCCTCCATTCTAAACCAAGTACTCCTTCTATCATAGCCTCTAATTGAGAGAACTGAGACATGGGACATGTAGCGTTTGCTCTAATGTTCACTCTCCCAACCCCCACTAGCTTTGGTAGCCTAGAACCCTGGAGCAAGACTGGCTACTCCCTTCAGGATTTCAGGGCACTTAGAAGGGTTTGAAGGATATTTCTAGCAATACTATAGCCCACAAACCCTCACCAGTGTGCTTCCCCTATCCCCCTAAGAATATCCATTGATAACAGATAGTAAAAAATGAACTTTTAGAAAAAAATATTTGCTAAAGTAATATAGTGAGAACAGTTGATTCCAATACCCTTCCCCCCAAAAAACTTTGTGTTCCACTTTCCAATATGTACATATAGAGTCCAGGAGAAAGTGGCCTCAGGTTTAGAGTACATGTGTCAAAGAAGGTAGGTGGGAACTGCCGGAAGTCATGTTGCTGGAATCCTAAAGGTGTTCCCCTCAGGCATAGTGTAGCTTTCTGAGGGGCTCCTTGTAGAGTTCGAAAGCTGCCTTTCCTCAGTATTTTGAGTTTGTATTCAGCACCCAATGCAGACCCTGCTACCAGTCACGGCTGTTCTGAGATATCCACCAGGGTTCCTGTGAGAAGTCCAAATCCTCCATCCCATAGAGGTTCACAAATGCCTCCTCTGGTCAAGGTGAAGTGGAGGAGCCCATAATGCTTCTGGCCAGCCCCTGCCCCTAGGAAATTCCCTCTCAGGGGCTTGGCTGTCTCTTATTCTCTCTTGGCTAGCCATTGGAATGCTGGAATCTGAGCTGGCTTGCTATTTATAAAAGACCCACAAGGCCTGACAGGGGTTACATTAGTTTAATGCCTTCGATTGATTGATTGAATAGAGGGGTTTTCACCTGATAAAGAAAGGTATGGGGCTAGAGCAGGGAAATCCAAACTTCACAGAACAAACCCTTTTATTGAATCAAAGGGTCGCACTTGAGGAACTAGAGAAGCTCTTGTGGCCTCGAGGTCACAGGTTCCCCACCCCTGGGCTAGAGTGTCTTATTAGTTAAAGTGGGGTGAGGGTGATTGATCCTTTGAATCAATTGACACTCCTCACCTTTATACAAATATGGAAAGTTGTGTGAAAATAATATGACAGTATGTGATTACTGATTACATAGTACAAGAGATAGATTAAAAAGAAGTTCAGCGATAGGGAAAATTTGTGTGGGCTAGAGTGGCTGGGGAAGAATGTGGAATAGATGAGATGAGCCAGGTATTTTAGAAAGTCTGTGCCGGGGGCAGTGAGAGATCCATGAGGAGGTTATATGAACCAAGGTGTGGGCATCAGATTGAGCAAAGTCCATTCAACAGACAATGAGCTGAACAACCTGGCTTCATTGGAAGATCCCTGCAGGGAAATAATGGAATATGTGATTGGTAAAATTAATTGGAGCCAGGCTATGAAAGGAGTTCAATATCAAGTCAAGGAATCTGGATGTTATTCTATAATCACTAGGGAGCTCCTGAAGGGTTTTGAGGAAGAGGGAGAAATGATGCAAATGTTGTTTTTAAAATATTAGTGGCATGAAGATTGCAGTAGAGACTAAATTCAGGGAGCCTAGTTAGGAGACGGTTACAGAGTACAGAAATGTGGCGCTAAGTATTGAACTCTAGTCCAAAGCAGTGAATCTAGAGGAGAAGGAATTAGATGTAAGACACATTATTAAGGAAGAAGCCACAGGATTTTCTGATCATATGAGAGATCAGGAAGCATCACAGCTCTAGAAATAGAGGAACCTCAAAGGTCTCGTAGGGCCAATCCCTTAATTTTACAAATAAGTACATTGAGGCCTTGGGAGGGTAAATGATTTGCTCATGGTCGTGTAGGTAAGTAAACTTCAGGGGCAGAATCTGAACCTAGGTCCTCTGACTCCAGAGCCAGGAAGAGCTAGCCTGAGTATGTGAGAGAACAAATATTTGCAACATCATGAAAATTCTCTTCTTTCTTGTTGAACTGGAAGTAACTGAAGACTGGTAGTATTTGAAGATAGTAACAAATTATGCCTAGGTTTCCTAAAAACTGTATGAAGTTTGTAACTAAAAATTGGTTAGCTTAAATATTTATGATCAGAAAAAATAGAGAGTGTTATACAAAGACCACAAACAGTTTTTAGGAATGAGAAGTAATGATAATGCATAGCATTGGGCTATTAAAAAAAACTCTCTGAAGCCTTTGGTGTAGGTTCATCTACTTCCCCAAAATTATACAAATAAGGAGTACAGAAAATCTTCAATTATGCTATGTGCAACCAACCAAGCACTTCTTCTTAAAGCTTTGTTAGTCTATTAATTTAATTCAATTCAATATAGCCTTTATTAAGCTCCTACTTTATGTCAGATACTGTGGTAGATGTTAAAAGTATAAAACAAAATGAAAAAATAGCCCCTCTCCTCAAAGACTTTCATCATATCAAGTAAGATAAGATACATAAAGCATTTTGAAAACCTTCAAGTGCAATTTAAATATTAGTTACAATAATAATCATTAATAATAATAATCATTAATTATTTTTATTTTTAATAATAATTATTATTATGCAGGGTAAAAAAATACATATCACAATTTGAGTAGGGAATGGGCCTTGAAAACTAAAAGAATCAGGAATGACCTCCAACAGAAGATGAAACACTTATAGATCCTTGAAAGAAGTCATGTATTCTAAGAATCAGATGTGAAATAGGAGGCTATGGCAGCCATCAAGGGCAGGCTATGAAATGGCATGGAGGCTGAGGATGAACTACCTCATTCTGGGAATGGTCAGTAGAACAATTTGACTGTCATGTAGGAATGTCTGTCAAATAATCCTGGGAAGGTAGATTATAGTCAGACTATGAAAAACTTTAATGCCAAGCTAAGGAGTTTATATTTTATTTCAGTGGCAACAGGGAAGCATTGATGTCACTGAAAGGGGAGTGAAATGGTATTTTTAGGAAGATTATTCTGACAGTTGTGTCAAGGACAGAGTAGAGGGGGAGAAGTCAGGAAGCCAGGAGTTCAATTAGGTGGCTGTTGCAATACTATGTTGGAGAGGGAATGAAGACCTGACTTTGGGTGGTGGTGACCTTAGAAGGGAAAAGGACAACTGAGAGACATTACAGAGGTAAAATCAATAAAACATAATAATTAATTGGACCTGAAGATTGAAGGGAGAGAAGAGTTCAGGATGATTCTACAATTTCAAAACTAGATGAATGGAATTATGGTTGTGCCCTCAATAGAAATATGGTTGAGGAGAAAGATGGATTTGGGATAGAAGGTGATGAATCTAGTTAATCCCCGCTCTCACCAACAATTTCCTTCTACAGGAATGTCCAGATGCTTTTACAATGAAGACAAGAAGATTGGATGTTGGGCATGCACCTGGCATAACTCAGTATTGACTTTTTTTTAACCTCTCTTATACTCCTGGTTATTGCTAATACTTCACTCCATCCTTAAATTCTTTATAGTCCCTTGTGAAAATTTGTCAGTATGACAGCTCTACTTACTCACTGCAAGTAGATAAGTTTTAAGAGTAACCTTTGCCCAAACACTAAACAAAGCTACTCCTTGAATTCTAAGGACTTAAAATGGCAGCTAACATGGCTCATAAATTTACTTATACTGATTGGTTTTGAAATGGACTGAATTTGCTGGTCCAAGAAAATGTTGGCTATGATCTTCCCTTACTGTACCTTGGTATGTTCTGTAGCCTAATGGAAAACACTCACTTATGAAGTTCTTTTGGGAGCTTCACCACAGTGCTACCTTGTAGTGATCAACACAGTGAGGAAACTTATAAAAATGTTTTATGGAATGCATTTGTGCTGCTAGAATACCACTGGAACATGAAGACAGCCCAAGGACACACCTACTCTCTTCAGTCACGTCTCCCTTATGATATTCTTTGTTCCCTTCTGTACATTTCCTCCTTGGTGTCATGTTATCACCCTTCTCATCACATAACTTTTCGTTGTCTTTTGGGTGACTCATAATTTTCATTCTTTGGAGATGATAGTATTTTATGACATTAACAGAAGAATACTGTTGTCAATTAATCAACAAGCATTTTTAAGTGTCTACTATGTAGCTTAATATTATGCTAAGCTAAGTGGATACAAAGAATGAAACAGTCCCTACTTCCAAAGAGTTGACATTCTCAAAAGATGTGTTTTGAAAAGAACTCTGAGATCCTTAAAGCACTGCAGTTTCCTAAATGTAATCTAGACAAGTCTCCTCCTCCTCTTCAATACTATTGGTATCCATTGGTATCCATCCTTTATTGAGATCTAGGGGAGATTCTCCAGCACATTGAGTGGACTCTCAAAGGAGGATTTATGGGAGAACATAGATTCATAGAGAGAGAGAAGGGTTGGACCAGCTGTCATATGCACTGTTGAAGGTATTAGTTACATTAATAACATCACAAATGCATTAATACAAAAATAGTTTTACTCATTTGATACTCACAACAGCACCATGAGGTGCTATGATTGTCTTCATTTTACTGATGAAGAACCTAAAGCTTAGGTAGAGGTTAAAGTAATTTGTACAGGGTCACTGTTAGCAATTGTTAGAGGTCAAATTTGAACTCTGGTGTTCTGTTTAACCTAGCACTCTATTCAGTACAATAAATTAAAATATTCTTACTGCATTACTAAACTGAAAACAGATGTTTTCAGGCCAATAAATTAAGAAATGCTATTGTCTTCTTAGGTTTTGTAGGTTATTGGTTCAATATTCTGTATTCAGAGCACATGGAAGTTGCTCACAAATAAATGACCTGGATAAAAGAATGTGGTGGGCCTCATTTGCTACTGGCAATTTTGTGATGGTTCTTATTTTAAACTGTTTTTCCAGAATTCCATTTCCATTTTTAATATATGTAAATTAGCATCACTATCAGGGTTTAAACACAGCCCCAATCCAATTTTTTGTGCTAGATTGTTTTCCACAAGTAGGGATTCTCTTAACTTCAGTTTAAATGTTCAGTCTATTTCGTATGTGTGCATAATTTACACACACACACACACACACACACACACATATTCAGAACATTTCTTATATCTACCAATTAGTCCTTCTGGTGTAGGTCATGGGGATTTTTTAGTTTATACCTATTTGAAAATCGGTAGAAAAGCCCTTTTTCTAGCTAGAGTTGTGTGTTCAGTTCTAGGTGGTATATTTCAGGAGGGACATTAACAAATTGGGAGACCTCCAGAAGATGTGACCAGGATGATGATTAGATTCATGATTTGGGAAATGTTTAAATTAGATGACATCTGAGATCCCTTCCAATTCTGAGCCTGTGATTCCGCTATCCAAAATGTGCTTTGTAGATATGGATTTTTCAGCCTTAATAATATTTCTATTTTAAAATACTAGAAAAGGCAGATCTCATTGTTCCCCCCTCCCCATTATCTTCTATCCTAAGTAAATACCTATTTTTCCTATTATCTCTTGTCTCCACTCTATAGATTAAGGTAATTGAAGAGACTAGGGATGTTCAGGCTAGATGTAGCACCTGGGTATCCCCCTTAAACATGGGTCCCCATAAAAGCGATCCCCAAGTTCAAGATACACTGTGGATTGGTATTCACTAAAAAACATAACTCATGAGTCCCACTCCCTTCCAGATGTGTTTACTTTTGTCAAGCAGCCTGGGATATATTAATTTAAAACAAAAATGATTTAATCAAATAATGTAGTTGATAAGGTAACAAGAAAAGATTCCTTCCCCCCTACCCCAAACCCATGGACATATAGGATTCTTTCTTCTAAAGTTAATATACCCCAAAAGAAAATACGTGATCAGCATATAAGCATAGCCAATAGGCGCATATGTTAGAAGGACATACATAGATGGTGCAATTCAGACCTCTGATGCTGTAGAGCTGCTCAAGTCCTCTGAGGACGGCATTGCCCCATTCTGTGCTTCTCCTTCCTGAGCATCTCCATTTGTCTCACATTCACTGGATTATCTCTTAAGTATCTTAAGTTGCTTAAGTATCTTCTAGGCTTCAGATCTTCAGGGTCATCTGCTAGGTTCTTGGCTCTCAGTTACTAAGGTTGGTTCTATGAGTAGAAAGCCTCTCCAGGATCAGGGCAGGCTGATAGCTCTTTTGGTAATAGCTGAGTCTGTAAGTCACCACATATAGCTAAGAGAAACCAATTGAAGTTCTCCTAAACTAATAAGATTAAGTCTATTCTTTTGCCTACCTGTATCTGGTCCTGATTCTAAGTCCATGGTAGCAAGCATTTATTTATCTAACTTAAGGTTAGGAAATTCCTTGTGATTACCATTTAAACTTTGATTGGTATCCTATGTTTCCAAAACCAATTTTAAGGATTCTACCCCAAAATTTCCGCAAGATTTGTATAGAGGCTGGTGCTATTATACCTGTCTCCCTCCTACGATAGCATTCAAATACACTTGACGGAAAATGAAAGTTAAGTAGACAAGGTTCTTGCCCTTCATTATCCTGACCCACATTCTTTACATTATATATGTGTGTGTGTATGTATGTGAATGTCTATGTATATGTGTATATATTATATAGAGAGAGCTATACACATCCCTACACACACATACTATATATGTGTGTGCATGTGCATATAGATATATATGCACACATGTATACGTGTATATATAAGTGTATATGTGTACATATTTGCATGTGTGTATATACATATATAAATACATATGTATATACATGTGTATTTTTTGATGTGTATATGTATGTGTGTGTGTGTGTGTGTGTGTGTATGTATTCCACAAACAACAACCAAAAAGCCTTTAGATTTTGTGCTGCAGAATTGGTGAGGATGGTAGCAAGGGGTATAATTAATGTCTTCATTATTTTAAGGGCTTCTGGTGACAAAAAAATCAGATTTATTCTTCATGGTGCCAGAGGACAGAACCAGGAGTGATTGACAAGAGATGGAGATTTCAGTTCAGTACAAGGAAGAATTTTCTGATTTGGGGATGGGGGAGATCTGGACCTATGATTTCCTCAGTGTTGGGTCCTCCTGGTACGGAAACTCTCTCCATCCAATGCAGATCAGAAACTGCTCTGTACCTTATTGTCTTAAGGAGTTGCCTGGGATTCTAGGAGTTTAAATATTACTTAAGGTCCTGCAATCAGGATGGGTCAGAGGCAGGAACTAACCCACATCTTCTTGACTTCAAGGCCAGCCTTGTATCCACTATGCCATGCTGTCTCTCTCCTAATGTTGAAAAATAGAACAATTCTTCCTCAAAAGGTAGATTGGCTGTCTCAGGAGATGCGTAAGAAAGGAAGATAACTGAACACTTTGGGGGGAAATAATAGAGAAGGAATTCATGCCTGGTTACTGGCTGTTGTCCTTGGTTCTTGAAGAGGACCAAAATGACATTACTATGCTAGAGTCAAGTTTCAGCATGTCTGACTGTGGCTGATCACACCAATAGGAGCTTGGAATGTTCTACCATAGAGGGTGGATTCTCTAAATTTGAGCATCCTGCATTTCTTTTGAGTTACTTCAATTCTGCTTTGCTTGAAGAGCATGGCACCTTCTCTGATGAGGGCATGCCATGCAGGGCAGGCCTGTGCCATTGTCAGAGAATCAATTCCAAAGTTCTTTAAAAAGACCCTGAGAGTGTCCTTGTTTTGCTTCTTTTGACTAACATGTGAAGATTTGCCCTGTGTGAGTTCTCCATAAAATAGTCTTTTAGGCAAGCATAGGTTTGGCATTCAAACCACAAGGCCAGCCCACTGGAGTTGTGTTCTCTGAAGCAGAGTTTGAATGCTTGGCAGTTTAGTTCGAGAAAGGACCTCAGTGTCTGGTATCTTATCTTGCCAGGTGCAGGAATTTATACCTAAGATAAGGTTGGACTAGATGACCTTTCAGGTTCATAGATACAACTGTTTCTAACCCAGGCGATAAATAATTGTAGCTTTCATACTGAACAATATGATAAAAATCTGCCAAAACCAAACAATTACTTCCAGCAACTCACCCAGCCTGCCCTACATCTTTTAACTTGATCATATTGGGTGAATATTCAAGACTGAGCTAACTGGAAGATTTCTTCCTGGTTTTCCCTCTACATAAGTCAGCAGAGATCTTTTGCGGTCTCAAGTGAACTGGCCTCATGTTAAATCCTGAGCCAACCTGGAACCTTGGAGATGCCAAATCATTAACCTTCATTCTGTAGTATTTTGTGTGACCAAGACGCTGGAGGTTTTACAAAGAGACTCAGAAGGCCTCACCCATTCACCTTTGGAGGACTGAACTGCAAATTAAATTAAACAGGTTTTAGAGGTGGGGCAGATAGAGAGTGTTAGGCCTTCTGTTTAGAAACCGTAGGGAACTGGTGAGTTTATTTAACGCTGCTAAGCCCAGGACAGAAGGAAGGAAGGAGGAAAGGAAGAAAGGAAAGGGAGGGAGGGAGGAGAAAGGAAAGGAGGGAGGGAAAGAAGGCAAGAAGGAAAGAAGGAAGGAAAAAGGAAGGCAGGAAAGAGGGAAGGAAGGAAGGAGAGAAGGAAGGAAGGAAGGAAGGAGAGAAATGAGGAGGGAAGCAGAGATGGGAGGGAGGGAGGAGGAAAAATGACAGGAAGGAAGGAAAAGAATCTCTGATATACTAGATCCTAATATACATGGCAACATTTCTACCCTTTGGTCCTGGTTTTTATATATGTACTTTGGTGTAAAGATGTAAATTATTGAAATTGAAGCTGTAGCTATTTTGGCCTCTTAAAATATTGCTGTTGTTGCCTTGGGTGTCTAGTTTCATTCTGCTTTCTAAAGTTATGCTTCTCTTGCTGTCTAGAAAGGAAAATTACTCCCTTCTGCTAATCCCGTTATATCATCTGGATGTTTCAGTGAGTAATCCTTTAAGTTTAAAATTAATCTAGATGACTGGAAATTTGTTTTAAAATTTTTGCGTGTGCTTTACTTAGCAATTCTTGGTATGCCTTCTTTAGTTTCAAGAGTACATTTATTAGGGCCAAAGAACCTGGATGAGGTTACTTCTTTAAAAATGAAAAAGTTAGAATAAAGAGTTATTTTTAACCTATGTGTGATGCTATGATAGTGCCCTCCTTTCCCAATGACAGGACTTGGAAATCAGTCACAGGCCCAAGGAGGATGACAGGGGAAGCATAGGTCACCAACTGCTAGAAGTTCCTCAGAATCTTACCTGGTCATGATGCACCTTGCAAGGACAGTGCTACACTAGTGCTGAAGGCCACACAAAGATAGCTGAAATACTTGCTGTTTCCCTAAACCAAGAGTGTGTATAGCTCCTAAAACTTATATTCAGGGATTAACTTGTTTTTGTTCCTCCAGATTCTCCCTGATATTCATTGCTACCATGCTAACTTCCACCAGTTTTGCTTAGAAACTTGAGAAGAGATGTTCAATTTTAAATTTTGGTGAAAAGTAAACATGAGGTTTCTAGGTCTGTATCCCAAAGAGATCATACAAATGGGAAAAGGACCCACATGTACAAAAATATTTATAGGAGCTCTTTTTGAGGTGGCAAAGATTTGGAAATTGAGGGGATGCTCATCAATTGGGGAATGACTGAACAAGCTATGGTATATGAATGTAATGGAATATTATTGTGCTATAAGAAATGATGAGTAGGAAGACTTTAGAAAAACCTGGAAAGACTTACATGAACTGATGCTGAGTGAAATGAGTAGAACCAGGAGAACACAGTTACAGGTATATTGTGCAATGGCTAATTTTGATAGACTTGGCTCTTCTCAGCAATGCAAGGTTCTAAGGCAACTCCAAAAGACTCATGATGGAAAAGGCTATCCACATCCAGAGAAAGAATTGCAGAGTCTGAATGTGGATTAAAGCATACTATTTGCTCTCTCTCTTCATTGTTTTGTTTCTTCTTTCTTGTAGTTCATTCCATTGGTTTTTAATTCTTCTTTGCAACATGACTAAGGTGAAAATATGTTTAATGTGAATGTATATGTAAAGCCTATATCAGATTGCATGTCATCTTGGGGAGGGGGAAGTGGAAGAATAGGGAGAAAATTTGGGACTCAAAAGCCTGTGGAACTGAATGCTGCAAACTAAAATAAATAAATGAATGAATGTTTTTTAAAGTAAATGTGAGGTTAAGGCAATAGTTTTGCCCCTTTAGTAAATTATACTAAAAAATCTTTAGCTGGACTTCTTGAAGTAGTTAATTAAGGAAAGTAAGTACAGTTAGGAGAGTTATTGTAATAGAATTTATAATTATATTAATTAATATATTAATAATTATAACATAATCAAATGTGGTTTTTTTTATTTGCTCATTTACTTTTTATTTACAAGATTCAGTTCCACAATCACTTGAGTTTCAGATTTTCTCCCCTCCC
>CM053587.1:238307804-238346717 GCA_028646515.1 Pseudochirops corinnae | reverse complement strand
TGTGACATATGTTCTGGAGCTCCTAATCCAATTTCCACTCACACTGATGAATCAGGTCCCTAGAGTTCATCTGCTACAGCTTCCTCCAAGGTTCTAGGAGTAGCCATGAGAAATTGGGATATGTGTTTCTAATGCTATAGAGCTCATGAGCCCCCAGTGGTATACTTCTTGTGATGGTTATCAGTTGACATTAATTAGCCATACTTAATTAGATCTTAGAAAGAGGTGTTTACCAAGGTGGTAAGAACAATTGGTACAAAACATCCCCCCCCAAAAAAAGGCCTGTGACACAGTCTTCCACAATTACACACAGAGTTCAGAGGAAGGTGGGTTCAAATTGTAGAGAGTATATGTGTCAAAGGACATATACTTTTCTCCTCTTTGTGGAAATACTCATGCCCCTTAGGCATGTTACATCTTTTCTTCTGGGCTCCTTGAACATGTCTTTTCTTCACTTTATCCTGTCTGTTCTTGGATTCTGGTGTAAACACTCACAGCAACCCTTGCTGATCTGGAAAAAATGAAAGAATGCCAACAGAGAAGATGGGAAGTTAAGAATCTTTTGGATCATTTCAAGCTCTCAGAGACCTCCTCTGACCAAGGAGGAAGGTAAAGAAACTAAGGCTGAAGTCTGGTGCTCTCCTTCCTCAACTCAAATGATTTCTTCTCAGAGGTATTTCTCTCTCTTCCTTGCCCCCAGACTCTTGAATCTCTTTGGTTTTGAAGTACTTCCTGGTTTTCTACAAGCCCCCCAGGGTAGGACCAAGTGCCTGACCCAATAAGAAGATATATCCTATTGTACCTAGTGAGGGGTCCAGTTCTTATTCCTGCCTAGTGAACTAAGCTGTGTTCTCCCTTAATAAATTTAAAAGGGCTAAGTGTGGTAGGGTGATTTCTACCCCACCTTTAGAGAAGAAATTAACTAATCAGTCAACAAGCATTTATTAAATCAACAAGATATAATGACAAAGAATAAATAATCCCTGACCACAAGCAACTTGGGAGGCGATGTAGGGAAGAGGTGGAAACAACATGTATACATATACAAAATGTGCATATATATGTATACATATGCATATATACATATAATAAACATAAAGTAATTTGGGGGGAGGCACTAGCAATTGAGAGATCAAGGAAGGCTTCATGCAGAAGGTGTGAAGAACAACAGGAATAAATATGGCTCTGCCACTGGACAATCTATCCAGGAAACAAGCACAAGTGGGAAGGTTTGTGTCCAGGAGTGAGGAGGATGTTTCCTCTTACACATAAAGACAAATTACCTTGATGAGCCATTGATGGCTCATGGAAAGTTTGATAAACATCCCATTTTAGCCTGTGCAAGGCATTTTCCTACATAATTGCTAAGCCCTTGGCACAAGGAGGATGTTATGTTTTGATAGCCAACAAATCATATGACTTGTCCTCATTTTTATTTGTTGGGATGAATGATAGCTAAAAGGAAATAAGATTTCTGGGCTATTTCCATCCTGTTATTCATAAAGTTACCAAAAAAATGAGATGTTAGCACTTTAAAAACCCACGCACATACACCCCTTCTATCTCCAGCAAACAGTTACCTCAGATAATGGAACTAACAATAAGTTAATACCTCAAGTCAAGGATCCTTTATCTATGGCAGTGTCCCTCAGGCTAAAAAAAAAAAAAAAAAAGAATAGGATCTGGGTTTGAGTGATGCCTATCAGCACCATTGTGTTCAACCAGGTCTGGCCCCATTCTCATATCTTTCCCGTTGACTGGGTCTCTTCCAGGTGTCTAGAGAGACTGGTTTCTTTTAAGGGCTTTGGGAGAGCTGAGAACAGGAGGCAAGTAGGGAAAGAAAGGGAATTGAAAATCTTTTCAAATGTCCTTTTTAATGTTTCTTACCGTGCGCTGCAAAAAAAGACATTTGTCAAAATCAGAGAAGAAGGTAGAAAAAGGAATGAGAACACAGATTTAGAGCAGGGAATTTCAATAGATCTATAAGAAATAGATCTATAAGAACATAGTCATAGAATGTCGTAGCCAGAAAGAAATTTTGAGGGTATCTAGTTCAATCCTTAAACTTTACAGATGAGACATCTAAGGCCCAGGAATACCAGTGACCCCTCTAGCAGCGGCTAAATTAGAACTAGAATTCACATCCAGTCTCTTTCCTCTAGAATCAAATAGAAAGTCCTATGTTTGGCATTTAAAGTTCTTCATAATTTGACCCCTTCCTACTTCCCTAATCTTTTTTTGTTTGTTTGTTTTTTGGAGGGGGGAAGATAGGACACTTGGGGTTAAGTGACTTGCCCAAGGTCACATGGTTAGTAAGTGTTAAGTGTCTGAGGTCTAATTTGAACTCAGGTCCTCCTGACTCCAGGGCCAGTGCTCTATTTCCCTAATCTTCTACACATTACTCCCCTCTATTGAAATTTTTAACCCAGTCATTTGGGCCTAGTTGCTATTTTCCACACAAGGTGCTCCCCTCAATGAATCTTTGCCCTATCTCCCGTTCCTGGACTCCACCCCTTTCCCAGCTCCCTCTTTTGGAATCCCTGGTTTCTTTCAAGATTCATCTCAAATGCAGCCTTCTACCTGAAGCTTTTCCTCGTTCCCCCAGTTGCTAATGTACTCCATCTCCAAACCACCTTGTGTTTTCTATGCTTGATGTACATGCTTATATCATGCTATCTCCCCCAGTTAGAATATAAGCTTCTTGAGGGGAAGAACTGTTTCACTTTTGTCTTTGCACTTCCGGAGCTTAGCACAATGCTTGGCACATAGTAAGTGCTTAATAAATTTTATTGATTGATGGATTACACTATTGTAACTATATTCTATAGGAGGAAAATGCATGTACCAATCCTTCTCTTCCAACTACCAAATCACGTAACAGGATAATCAGGTGTGTAAGCCCAGACAGAATGTTGTCTCCATGAGAAAGACAAAGATGAGGACGGCACCAGTACAGGAGTCAGGAATCTGGATTTTTTGTGAAAACTGCATGAAATAAAATAGGTGAAAACACTTTGTAACTGCAAAGCACGATATGATTGTGAGCCATGGTCAATTG
Source organism: Pseudochirops corinnae (assembly GCA_028646515.1). Lineage (NCBI taxonomy): Eukaryota > Metazoa > Chordata > Mammalia > Diprotodontia > Pseudocheiridae > Pseudochirops > Pseudochirops corinnae. Next base: position 238,343,659 of record CM053587.1, on the reverse strand, counting down.
CTGAGATCACAAATGTAAGAACATAGCCTGAAGGTGAACCAGGAACAAAGACAATAAAGTGTCCTAGCCACTGGAACTCAGATCCATATAATAACCAAGCTGGATTCCGGGGGAATGATTTTGAAGGACACCTCTCTCCTCTTGGCAGAGAGATCTTAAGACAATAGCTGTGGAAAGAGGCAAATGCTGCCATTATTTTTCTCTCTGTTATAAGGGAGGGTTTCAGAGGTGAGGATGGGGTAAGGGGAAGGGATGGCTAGACAAAGGTGTGTGGTGCAGTGGATAGAATACTGAAATAGAATCCAGAAGACCTGAATTCTAGTTCTGCTCCAAACACTTACTCGATTACATGACCTTAGGCAAATCATTCAACTTCTTGTCATCCATAGTTTTCTCATCTCTAAAATGGGGATAATATATAGCACCTTCCTTATAGGGTTATGGTGAGGATCAAATAAGATAGTATCTATAAAATGCTTTGCAAACAACAACAACAATAATAATAATAACATTTATAAAGTGTTTACTATGTGTTAAGCACTTTACAATGACTATTATCTTAAAATGCTCTGTAATTGCTCACTATGATTATAGTTGTTATCAGGAAGTTCTGGAGGTGTTAAAATAGATTTCAAGCTTAAATTTTTAAAAAGTATGTCCTAATTAAAAAAATTTTAAAATGTTCCCTAATATTAAGAAAATGGGCAATGTTTAGAAAAACAATAATGCATAACAATTAGTCGTTACACAATTAATGTATAAGAGAGAAGTAATGACAAGAAGTCCTTCCTGCCTTTGATTTAGAGAAGGTACAAGGATTTTTCTTTTTTATCAGTATTATTCTAGTCTTCCTCTGCCATTCCTTCAGTAGTGGGACTTTGTCAGCCTTTCCATTATTATGCCTCATTTTCAGCATCTTCATCTTAGTCACTGAAAATAACACTGGACTAAATAACTGCGTAGGGGAGATTTTCCTTAATAGTATATATGGAAACTTCTTTTATGGCTCTTTATGACCCTGAAAGATATTTTATTCCTTATAAAAATAATTCATAAGTGAGCATCTTAAGTGTCTTTTGAACATAGGAATAAAACTGGGATACTAGAGTAGGATATGAACTTTTGCAATGTAAACTCACCAACTAAGTATAAAACTTAGGAAAGATGGTGACTTAATGCTCAGAGTATAATGTGTGAGTAGGGCATAATGAAACCAATTCGTCACATTTCATCAGTTTACACTGTTATTCCATCCTTTTGCTGTGCCAGAATCACTCCATAGTCTCTCCCCTGGAGGGTCATCGGACAGAGGGCATTCTCTCTTTCAGCCCCTTAGACACTGTCCGCCATTTTACACAGCGACTCACACTTAGCAAATACTTAAATATCCATTGGGTTTAATTGAATTCTCCATGCTTTTGGTTTAGGATCTCTACACTTCTTTTGCCCTTATCCTCTCATCCTTGAAGACTTTATTATCTAGGCTGATTACTTGATAATACAACCATGAGTTTTCCTCACCACCTGATCAATATTTCCGCTCCTGTGAGTTCCATTCCTGCTTTACCTCAGCCACCCACCAGATTACACATGCCCTAAACTTCCTTGTCACTTAAAATGGCTCCATCTCCCAAATCCTGAAGTCTAGAATTCCTTACTGTCCCTGTCATTCCTCAAGCTATTATCTATCTTTGTGTTGTCAGCACCTGGAACAGTGCCTTGCTGTAAAATATACTCCAATATTCACATGGATCTTTGGTCATTCCCTCCAATGATGCAGTGTGAAAGCCTATCCATTCTGTGTAATCTTTGTCTATTTCCTTGCATAAGTTCCCCACAGAGGATCCGAGCAATATACTGGCTGGCAGACTCCTTCACTTTCTCCTAACATCAGGGATACCAGAGGAGCTTTGCCTGATCAGTTTGTCTTAACCCTTTCATCTCTGGAACTGTCACTCTGTGACCCAGCTGTCCTAGTACAGGGGTTGTCTCCCATATACCTTGCTACTTCATGCTTTATTGTACTACCTGTTTATCTTCCTGCTAGCTACTCCCCACTTAACCCCAGCTTTCCATTTCTAGAACTAACTCTTTTACCAAAGCCCTTAATTTATCACCTTCCACCTCTTTATGGATTTCGGTCTATGAGTTATCCTCCTTCCCTCCCCCACCTCTCATCTCTTTCATGTTCACTATCTTGTTCTTCACAGGTTCCTTCTTTGGCTTATAAATTTGCTCAGACAACTACTATTTTACTAACAAAACATAAAACACATTTCTTCTGTAATGCTACTTTGCCTTAAGTTGCATCTGTTCTTCCTTTTACCTCCATACTTCTTAGAAGGGTCCACACCTGACATCTGTTTCCCAGATTCATTTTGAATTAATTCAGAGGATTCCCAGAATAGATTAATTAGTCTAATCCCTTTATTATAGATGAATAAATAGAGGCCAAGACTTACTTTGCTCAAAGTGACATGGGTGAAGTCAACTCAAGAAATCTTTTGCTGGGCACTGTGAAAGGCAGTAGAAGTGATAGAAAAATTGGTCACAATCTCTATTATTTAGGAGCTAAAAATCTAGTAATGTCAATACAATACATTCAAATAGTTGTAACACAATCTAGAATTTCCTACGTACATAAGAGATGTACTAAAAACTAGTTAATGTCCATGGAAACAAAATCACTTGGGTGGTCATCTAATCTGGGCTCAAAAGACAGGGAAGATTTCAACAAGAGGGAGGGAGAAGAGGAAGGATGAGGTGGTCATTCCAGCCCCAGGTAATAGCATAGATGAACAAAATCACAAAGAAAAAATGCAGGGTGTGAATGGGGGATGGCAAGTAATTCAGTCTGACCACTAGACTATAGGCTTCACCAATCTTGTGCATCCTTTACAGACCTGATCAAATTTCACCTATAGGAAGCTTTCCCTGAGTATATCAATTGGAAGTAATCTTTCCATGTAGCTTATCTGTTCCTCCAAAACTTCATCAGTATATCTTCTAAAGCATTTGTTGCAATTTTTCTTATTTTATATATATTTCTGTGCTGAACTTTTATTTTCCTGTTGGATTATAAATTCCTAGAAGGTAAGGATCTTGTTTTGTTTCCATTTGTAATCCACATAGTATCTTGTAATAATAATAATGATAGAAGGTTTGGAGGGGGCATCAAGCACGATCACTTGCCTTTCCTAGTTCCAGGTTACCAGTTAGAAGTCATAGGTGGACTTGTACTTCCTCATCACTCAATGGAGCTACATCATGATTCCTGAACAGTAGGAGTTTTCACTGGGTAAAAAAAAAAAGAGAAAGAGCGGGGGGAGGGGCAGGCAGTTCAAGTTTACATCAGCTCTTTCAACTCAGCAGCTGTTTAGGGGATTCTTCATCAGCTCAATCTGCCAGCCCTTTAGTCTTGAGTCAGACCTAGCCAGATGAACCATTCCTCTCCTCCCGCCTCTCTCTTCCCCCGCCCCTCTTTTTCTCTCTCTCTGTCACTATCTCTCTCTCTGTCTCTCTCTTTGTCTCTTGTCTCTGTGTGTGTGTCTCTCTGTCTCTCTTCGTCTCTGTCTCTCCCCTCCTCTCTCTCTCTCTCTCTCTCTCTCTCTCTCTCTCTCTCTCTCTGTCTCTCTGTCTCTGTCTCTGTGTCTCTGTGTCTCTCTCTCTCACTGTCTCTGTCCCCCCACCCCACTATGGTAACCTGGAACCAGGAATGGTGACTGAGCTTGCTCCATGATGAGGGGATCTCCCACCCCCAAATACTCACTAACAACCACTTACATTTATACAGTGCATTCCTCACCTTCTTGTGAGGAAGATAGTGAAAGTAGCATTATCCCCAATTTACAGAGGGGGAAACTGATACTACAAGTATCCAAAATCTAAGGCCAATATTTTCTACTACACCATGTTGTAAGAAAGTTTTTGACAAATAGTTTTTGGGCAGAATTATAGTCAATGATGAGATAATACCCAACAATCAATAGTCAGTTCTCAAATTATCTTTTTATTCACGTAGAAAAGTCAGCTAAGAGCCTCATTTGAATGAAAGTCCCAGAGTCCTCATATAGCACCTCCAGTCATAGGCCACTGGGTACAATGGATATCTTTCTGAAAAGCTGTATGTGAGTCAGAATGCTGGAAATCAAACCCTATTTTAAATAGAAAGGATGAGCTTGACATTGTCTTGACTGTTCTGTCACTTAAAGGCTTTCCATTTCCTTCTCCACTTCATTTTACAGATGAGGAAACTGAGGCAAACAAGGTTAAGTGACTTGCCCAGGGTCACAAAGCTAGTAAGGATCTGAAGCCAGATTGAAACTCAGGACAATGAATCTTCCTAACTTCAAGTGCAGCACTCTATCCACTCTACCACCGAGATCCCTGAAGCCTCTTATGGACTTATAAAACCATATGTCAACACTAGCTATGTTCTATTGTAGGCAGACCAGTCAGTGATGCTCAGAGCAACAGGTCTTTATTTACTGGGGTTTTTTAAAACTAGCACAAGGGAAGAAATGAGGCTTAAAATGAGACAGCTAGAATAAGCCCATTAAAGAGTGCCAAGAGCAGAAGCATCCCAGGCTGAGGGAGGTGGGGTGGGGGTTGGGTGGAAGGGAGGGGGCAGAGACAATCAATGACACAACCAGCAATGTTGGCATGATGATCTTTAGGCTATGGCAGGAGGTCTTAGATCATTGGATCTAGAGATAAAAAGGGGAAGGAGAAAAGAATAAGAATTTACATAGCATTGATCATGTGCCAGGCACCGTGCTAAATTCTTTATAAACATCTGATTTGTTCCTCACAAAAATCCTGCAAGGTAGGTACCATTATTATCCCCATTTTAAAGTTGAAGAAACTGAGGTAAACAGAATTTGATGACTTACCCAGGGTCACACAACTAATTAAGTATTGAGTTTGGATTTGAACTCAGGGCTTCCTGACTACAGAGCCAGGGACTCTATCCACTGGGCTACCCTTACTTCTTAAGGAAGAATAGAGAGTTCATCTCACTCCTTTTTACCAATGAGGAAATGGAGGCTTAGAGATTTTGAATGAGTTAACTAAGATCATAAAAGTATAAACATGTGGTAGAGAATTCAGACTTTCAAATCCAGCAGTCCTTTCACTAGGCCACATTATTAGGGTCTCCAAGAGCCTACCCTCTAGTCTGGGAACAATCAGGTTCTAGTAAGCTGTTATCACTCCTGGTTTGGTTCTACCCAGTGCTTCAAAATTCATGCTTTAGGAAAGCCCAATACCCAAGAGTCAGAGGGGTTACTGGGAGGGGGTAGGAGGAAAAGGAGAGATCTCTAGAAAGTATGTCTGATTTCTTTCTTATGCTATAGACAGGATGACAAGGAGATTGACCAGAAGATAATTGCCAACTGTTGATCCTTGGGGCATGGACATTTCCATCATGGAAGACTATAAGGGAAGGTTGGAGGTGCTGGATGGGAAGAGAGGGAGGTGTAGAACAGAGGCAGCAGATCTCAGGCTGCCCACAACACTCCCAGGTGAGGCCCCAACTAGATTAAAATGTAATCTATTTCATAAAATAAGTAAAAATACAATAGGGCATAGACAGTGTTGGTATATGATTTTCAAAGTCGATAAGAGGTTTCAGGGATCTGGGTGGCCCAGTGGACAGAGTGCTGGGTCTGAAGTTAGAGATTGAGTTGAAATCTGGCCTCAAATGCTTACTGGCAGTGTGACCTGGGCAAGTCACTTAACTTTATTTGTCTCAGTTTCCTCATCTGTAAAATGAGACGGAGAAGGAAATGGCAAACCACTCTGGTATCTCTGCTAAGAAAACCCCAAATGGGGTCATGAAGAGTTGGATGTGACTGAATGTAGGGTTTCATGTCCCCATTTCTGTTTGGCTTTGACACCACTGGTCTGTAACACAAAGCACCTTCTGCAAAAGAGGCTAGATTCATAACACTGGGCAATTTTCTCAACTAGCACCCGCACTTGGATCCTTTTACACAGAGTAAAAAAAAAAATCCTTCTTTAAAGCAAATAATCACTCTTTTATTCAATTTTGATGGGAAACATTTTGCAAAAGTGAAAGCTCTATATAGATATAAGTTGCTATTTTTATTAATAAAGACTTCAAGATATAGATCGGACTAGATGTCCGCTAACATCACTTGTGACAAATTCTTTGATTCTGTAATAATATGACATAAAGATTTGACTCTAAATTTGTCTAAAGCAAATTGTACTGTTACTCTCCCCACCCCTTTCTGCTGGGGAGGACTCCATAGAATTGTCCCTCAGGAATCACAGACTGGGATAGAATTGGAGAACAGGGAGTTTCATTCTTTTGAAGAGATAGGCAACCCACAGAGCAATAAAACTAGGCAGGTAAAGTAACAAGGGACAGGTAGGTGCCTAGCCTAAAGTCAGGAAAATTCATCCTCCTGAGTTAAAATCTAACCTCAGACATTTACTAGCTATGTGACCCTGGGCAAGTCACTTAGCCTTGTTTGCCTCAGTTTCCTCATCTGTAAAATGAACTATAGATGGAAATGGCAAACCACTCCAGTATCTTTGCCAAGAAAATCCCAAATGGGGTCATGGAGGGTTGGACATGACTGAAATAACTTAGCAACAACAACAAAGTACCAGGATTGGTGAAAGTGGTCAGCCCCTGTGGTTTCAGCCTACATGTACCTGGCTAACTGCTGTGCTAAAGTATACTTTACTTTCTTCCATCCTCTATGATCTAACTATACTGACCTACTTGTAGTTCCTCACCAAAGATATTTCCCTCTCCATGTCTTCGTCTGTCCTCTTCACCTCCACCTCTTAGTTTTCATGGTTTCAGCACTCGGCTCAAATCCAGTCTTTGGGAGAAAGCCTTCCCTGGTCCCCTCAGTGTGACTGGCACATTTTATTCTTCAGTCTTTTTCAGTCATCTCCGACTCTTCATGATCTCATTTGGGATTTTCTTGGCAGAGATACTTGAATAGTTTACCATTTCCTTCTCCAGCTCATTTTACAGATGAGGAAACTGAGGCAAACAGGGTTAAGTGATTTGCCCAAGATCATACCCCTAAGTAAATGCCTGAGGTCAGATTTGAACTCAGGAAGATGAGTCTTCCTGACTCCTGGTTTAGCTCTCTATCCATTGTATGACTTAGGTGCCCCTGACTGGCACATAGTAGGTGTTTAATGAATACTTAACAAAAGATTTTCCCTTCTCTGGGGCTAGTCACTTCCTCTCCCAGGACACCTCCCATCTACTCTGTGTATCTTATAGATACACAATTAGTACATACATAATATGCACATCTTCTCCATTACAGTAAGCACTCCTTGAGGACAGAAACTATTTTTGTCCATTTTTGTTTTGTCTTGTTTTGTTTTACTCTCCTATACATCCCCAGCACTTCCCTCAGTGACTGACAGTTGAGTAAACAATTTAACCAAATATCTGTTGATTGATGGACAGTTTGAGGGAAGAAGGACTGACCTGGTTCTGTCTTGCTCAGGAGGGAAAAGCACTAGTACCACTCTGTAGAACCTAATCTGTGAGAACTGAGAGGCAAGGGAAGGAAGGAAAAATTAGGGAATTTCTAAAGATAAGAGGATAAACCTACTAGACTTTGATAGACAATTATAGATTGCCAGGAAATGGATGATAGATTATTTTATGCAGATTTATCACAGTCCCTGGTCAAGAGTTTACAGAAATTGGAAACCAAGGACCTAAAATACCTGAACTAGAATTTAAGAGTTGGAATGAAATTGCAAGGATGTCAAGAGCTGTCTGGAGCCAGAGATATGACAGTGATTTCTGTTGTTTCTGAAAAACTACCCAAGGATGAGTTCAGAATAACTGAATGTCAATGTCATAACACAAATTTAAGGCTATACATCTATAGTTATGAGGGCAGCAACAGAAAGAAGAACCACAAATCTCTATGGCCTTTTAAAAAAATACAAATTTAAAAGTCCTATGACATTATTCTAAGAGTACACTTAATCCATACAGATTCAGCCCAATCTCTTGTATGTTATTTTTTTCTTAATAAGTTTTATTAATGGCTTTTGTTTTTACATCTCAGTCATTTCTGGAAATAGCCCCTCCTACCTTAACCATCCCCTCCCTCTAAATCAAATTCCCTGTTATAATAATAAAGAAAAACAAATCTGACAAACAGATTTGTATACAACACACTGTCCCAATAGTCCCTTACCTCTCTGCCAAGGGGAATGGGCTATGTTTCACTATCTTTCTTCCACTACTATCCCCAGTTTTTCAGAATCCTCTTAGTGACTTTTTTGTATATATTGTTGTGGGCACTGTATATAATGTTCATATATATATATATTAAAATAGATATACACACATATACCTATGTGAGTGCATGTGTGTACACACATATGCATATATACATGTGTGTATATCCATGTGTGCATGCATATGCACATATACATTGTGTGTATGTGTGTATGGGGGACTTTATTTATATTGACCTTCTTACTGATATATGCCCAGTGGTGGAATAACTAGGCATGAGCCATTTATTCATTTTCCTTGTACTATTCCAGATTGATAACCAGAATGGTTAGAACAATTAGACCTCCACCAACAGTACTACAATAGAAAGAACACTGGACTGGAGATGGGAGTCAGATTCATAGGTTTAGAACTGGAAGAACTTCAGGATAATCCCTAGCTAGTCCAATTCCCTCATTTTACAGATAAGGAAACTGAGGCTTCAGAAGGTTAGATTTGCCTAAGGTTACATTAATAATATCAGTTAGCGTCGGAACTTGAACCCAAGTCCTCTGACTCTGGGGTTAATGCTTTTTCCACTATACCATGTTATCTCTGTCAAATGTTTCCAACATTCAGTTTCCAACTCCCCTACTTATTTTCTGTGTGATCCTGACCAAGTCACCTTCTTTCTCTGGGCCTCAGCTGTAACATCTGTAAAATGAAGAGATTGTAGCAAATGATCTTTGAGGTCTCTTTATGGCTCTAAAGCAGGAATTCTTGATTTTTACTTTATTTTTTGTATCTTGGACCCTTTGGTAGTTTGTGAGCACGCTGAGGGCAGGGACCATGTTTTTGCCTTTCTCTGTACCTTCACAGAGTGCTTAGCACATGGTAAACCCTTAATAAGTACGTGTTGATGGACTGAATATGAACCCCTTCTCAGTATAAGGTATGTGTGTTGCTCATGTATGTTATATGTGTGTTCATATGTCTCTCTGCAAGGAAGATTTTTTGATATGTCAGTCCCCTAAATGATGCCGGCCTAGGGGAAATAATTTTTAGGTTCATATCATTCTCCTAATAACTATCCATTAATATGGAAGGAGTGTTCCAAGATATATCCAACATTTGACCTCCTTCTCACTAAATGTTAGTTCCACAAAGACCATCACCAATCAGGAATATTAAATAAACCCATTTATTTATCTGAATTGATTGCAAACAGAAATCAGCAGAAGCTCTACAAATTAGAATATATTAGACAATGCACAGAGTAAATGAGCTCTCCTACTGGGATTAAGATCATACAGTATAATTAAGAATATCCAGTCTCACCCAAGGGAAATTCCCCAAAATCTCTAGTGTGGCAATCAGTCAATAATTATTTATTAAGCACCTACTATGTGCTAAGCGTTGAGGATGAAAAAAAAAAAAGATAAAAGACAATCACTTTTTCAAGGAGCCCACAGTCTAATAGTGGAGATAACATGAAAACAACTTTGTACAAACAAGTGATATACAGGATAAACTGGAGATAACAAATAGAAAGTGCCCACAGAAAAGGCTTTGTATAGAAGATGGAGCTTTGTTGTTGTTGCTTATCCTTCGTTTTTAAAGAGGACCATGATACCAGGACGGTGATGACATGACTTGCAAAGGGAATTGGATTTAAAAGAAGAAGGGCTATTCAATGTCACCAGCCTCACTCTCTCCTCTGGAGCCATCTGGGTCCAGTGGCCAGACACAGATCGGGACAACTGGAGATGGCCCCGATGCAGTGGGAAACCTTCGCCTTACTGAGCTAAGATCTTTCCCAGCTCTGTTTGACTGAGGCAATGTCCATTCAGTGATTTAGGCTAGGTAAGAAATGAGCTAAAGAATGGCGTCTTTCACCTAGTCCAAAAAAAAAAAAAATCAGTCTGGGAGGGGATGACCTTCAGGGTTTCTGACCAAAACAGAAACAATTACACTCATTCTGAGCCATCCAGATCCAAACAATGACCAAGTGAGGCTTGGGCTGGGATTGTTGTTGGCCAAACAATGAGAGCTAGAGTGATTTGGGTTTGAGACCTTAAAGTTTAAAAAAGAAATCTAGCTTGTAAACCCCAAGATAACTTTTGAGGTTTCAGTGATCAAAATTGACATTCCTTTGGGCAGAGCACCTGCAGGTAAGGGTATGATTCCCTAGGGCCTATGTGGATTGAAGGAGAAGACACAGGAAGGGAGCGAGAGAGGAGAGGAAAAAAGGAAGGAAGGGAGGGAAGGAGGAAGGGAGGGAGGGAGCTGTGTTGAAACATGAAAACAATTTAGTCTAAACAAGTGATATACAGGATAAATTGGAAATAATCAATAGGAAAGGAGTACTAACAAGAAAGTCTTCACATAGAAAATGGAATTTTAGGTGGAATTTGAAGGAAGTCAGGGAAATTGGGAATAGAGACATGCTTGAGGTACCAATTCCTCTAAGTATTGGCTTCTTCTTGGAGCCTTTCACTTTCTCCAAGTACCTCTCCCTGAAAAGAACTTGGAACGGTATGTTCTCTCTGGAAGCCAGAAGCCAGAAAAAGCTCTCTCCTCTTCCAGGCTCTCACCAGCTCCACCCCTCACAGGAACATGAAGCAATCATTCTTTTCACCAATAAGGAGAGTCTGATACCAATCTGAGGCTTGAGCCCTTGGGTTACTTCAGAATAATGTTTTTAAATACATAAAATATATAATATTACACAGGAAACCAATTATATTAAAACACAATGATCATTTTTTAAATAAAAGTTCACAGATCCATCAAATTAAGAACCTCTCTGTTCAGAGGACTATGATTTTTCACAAAAAAAAATTATATATTACAAGTAAAGTAATATATGTGAAAGAACTTTAATAAATCATAGAGTATTCTCCCAGCATACTTCAATACATTAGGGACCCTATGATTTGTGTCATACAACTTCCAAAAAAATCACATTATTTATTTATGAACTGTGGTTATTGAAAAATCCATTCACTTGTGGCCAATTTAAGAATGAGCCTCTTGAAACTCTGCTAGGAAGGCCTTCAGATTAGGGATGGTTGCAGGGCCTAGAGTGGAAGCCTCTTCAGTTTGGTTGGAGCTGCCCGAGTTTGTTTTCTAGTAGAACTGCCTTTGAGGACCCAGAGCCCTATAGATGCCCTGGATGAGCTAATGGGAAATGGTGTTAGTTAGAGACTTATAAATATACTGTTATTACATATAGAAGCAGGAAGGAACATAGGGGTGGGGTTCATATATATTTTTTAAAGGCTTTCAACAATGTGTTAAAACAAAGATGGTTTTTTGTTTAAGTTTCTTTTCTTTTTTTCCCACTAGTTTCATTTAGCTACATGATATATTTAACTAGGGCATTGCAATGCCCAAGTCTTTAAAATGGCTTAGTCAAGGTTTTCCTGTAATAGCTGTTGAAATAACTTTAAAGAAGGGGGAAAGAGAACTATAGAAATATAAGATGTCATTACATCTTTCTAAAAAACTGGCCCTTGATATATTGTGATTCAATACTTTTTTTTCTTTCATTCTCTTGCCAAATTCTTTCCGTTAGGACAGTGAGTAGCAACAAAGTCTATGAGCCAAAATCACTTTAGATTTGGATTAAATGGGCTAAGATGCTCCTTCCAGTTCTGAGGGTCTGTAATAGATCATTTAGCAGGAGTTCTAGGGAGCCAAGAGGGGAGAAAGCACTAGACTTGAAGTCAAAAGACTTAGTTGAAGGTACAATGAATAGAGCACCAGCCCTGGAGTCAGGAGGACCTGAGTTCAAATCCAGCCTCAGACACTTGGGCAAGTCACTTAACCCCAAGTGCCCTGCCCTTTCCCATCCAAAAAAAAAAAAGAGTTGGTTGAAGTTCTGGCTCAGCTATTTACTTGTCATGTGACTCTAGGAGGTCATTTAATGTTTCTCTAGGATTCAGTTTCCTTATCTGCAAAGTGAGTGTGAAAATACCTGTCCTGCCTACTTCTAAGGGTTGTCACAAGAATCAAATAAGAAAATGAAGGTGACAACACTTTATAAACTAAAAATGGATGGATAAGTAAGTAGATACATGTACACATTATTTTTCTATCCAGGGGTGGGGAACCTGCAGCCTCGAGGTCATGTGTGGCCAGACCTAGAAGACATGGGGACATCCTTGAATTATATACATTTACATACAATGGGATTTCACATGTTCACTGAGAACATTCAAGTTTTCTCAAGGTTTGGAACAAAGAGAGCACAACAGCCTATTGTCTGTTGCCACAAAAGTGTGCAACAACCTGGATTCATTGCTAAGATGGCCATGGATCATTTGTGTTAGATTTGCCACCCGTCTCCTGATCTAGCTAGATGGCTGGTCTCCACCATGGTGCAAGGTAACTCCCAATGACTGTTTTCCACCCTGAGTTTTGACTGTTTTGGCCAAAGCTTCAATTTCCTCATCGCTCCCTGCCAATCATCACCCTATTCCTCATCCTGCTCTTTTCTCTGGTCACACCATTTCAGTTCAGTACAATCATCACTTAGTAAGTGCCAGTGATGTGCAGAGGAGCTGAGAGATGGATATGATAACTATTAGAAAGGAAGTTCTTTAAAGTGGAGATTGTTTCTTTGTTTCTTCCCTAGCACCTACCATCGTGCCTGGCACATTGTAGGTGCGTAATAAATGCCTATTGATTCGTTGACTAACTGATTGACTAAGAGTGTTTGCCATTTTGGTGCTTGGCTGATACTCATGGCACAGGTCGGGTACTGCCTCCTACACAAGGGACTTGCTTTCCCTATGCCATTCAGTTATTAGTACTTCCTCCCTCTTGAAATTACTTTGCACATATTGTATATCTAGTTTTGTTTGCATATTGTATTCACTTGGTAGAATGTGAACTCCTTATGAGCTCTCTGTCTTTGCTTACTCATTGTACAACACAGTACTTTGTCAGGAAGACCTAAGTTCAAATTTGACCTCAGACACCCACTGGCTGAGTGATCCTAGGTAAGTTTTTTGACCTCTGTTTGCCTCAGTTTCCTCAGCTAGAAAATGGGAATAGTAACATATGTCTCACAGGATTGTTGTGAGGATCAAATGATACAATATTTGTAACACACTTAGCATAGTGCTTGACCAATACATACTCCCTCTCTTCTCCTGAAGTGTTGTTATTCAGTCATGTCTGACTTTTCATAACCCCATCTGGGATTTTCTTGACAAAGATACTGGAGTATTTGCCATTTCCTTCTCCAGTTCATTTTACAGATGAGGAAACTGAGGCAAATAGGGTTAAGTGACCTGCCCAGGGTCACACAGCTAATAAGTGTCTGAGGCCAGATTTGCACTCAGGAAGAGGAGTCTTCCTGACTCCAGGACCAGCACTCCATCCACTGTTCCACCTAGATGCCCTTTATGCATAGTAGTTACTTAATAAATGTTTGTTAACTTCAACTGAACAGATCATGACAAGTACATGAAAGCAGTACCACTAACAAATTGCTCTTTGAGGCTGAGGAAGAAAGCATTGTTTCTGAGCAGGGCTCTTTGGGAAGGCAAGTGTTCTCATCTCTAACCCTCTTTCTCTGAGAACTCTCTAGCCAAAGGCATTTTTCCAGATCACAGATTTTGAGCTGAGAGGGACCTGGAAGGTCCTTTACTGTGATTGCATAAGAGGATGACAGCAATGGGTGCAAAGGTACATATTTTGATTGAGATGTTCAGAATTTAGTAGAGAGCATCTTTGTGCTAGTTCTCCTGGTTCTACTCACCTGGCTCTGCAGCCGTTTGTAAAGATCTTCTAGTTTCCTTTGAGATTGTCCTGTTTTCCTCATCTGTCATTTTCCTTCCTGCTGTCATTTCTTTAACCTCTCTTGTTCTGTAACTTTACCTGGTTTAGTATACTCCTCGTGGGGTCCTTTTTTTTTAAAGCCAGAACTGTGATTTCATTTGGGTAGGGAGCTCTGGACAGTACAATATCTTTGTTTCAATTTAGAGATTTAGAGAATTATCTGGGGCACTGAGAAGTTTAAAAAATGACTTGTCCAGGGTTCCATAGCCAGTGTGTGTAAGAAGTGAGACTCCTACTCTCTAACCATTATGCAAAGCTACCTCATATAAAATAAATTAATAAAAAGCATGATCTTCATATGGTTTGTGGTTTAATAGCCATTCTAATCATTTTGAGCCTGTTTAAAAATTAATATGATGTGACACATTTGTGTTTTTCAATTCAATAAACACATATTATTATGTGCCAGGCACTGTGCTAAGTCTTGAGGCTACAAATAAGAAAAAAGATAGTCCCTGTCCTCAGGGAGTTCATAATCTAATGAGGGAAGGGGGTATGGTATCACACCCCCTTGGAGGTATCATGTTCCATGTTGATGGAACCAAACAGAGCTGCAGATGGGAGGTGTTTCACAGGAAGAACAAGGGGCAAACCACATGCTCACAAACCTTGAGGCTCCATTGACCCTAAGCTATGACATAACACCTATATGTGTGACTGTCACTCAAATGGCAGCTGATTTCAGAGAAGTAAAAAATGGCGCACTGTGTCCTAACCTAACCTCTTTTTTTCTCTTTTTTTTAAGGAAAGCACAGCGGACAGCAGGTGACGGTAACACTGAAGGAGAAACCCCAGGCACAGGAAGGATGTGGCACATAGATATAGAGATGAAAATGAAACAGTTTGGAAAAAGCTTAAACTTAACTATCCACAGGGAGCTAATTTGAAGCTCAGCTAGAGAACCCCGGGAAAAGGGAACGCCACGATGCTGAAAGATGCTGGGCAACGGAGCTGTGAGTCTGTAATATGAGAAGCCAACTCAAAGGCCAGACCTATTTCAGTCAGTGGGCACAGGAGTTTTTCAATCACAGGGGCATCTGTCTTCTTTATTAGGTGGCACCAGAGAATCTACATCTGGAATCCATAGACTCTCTTTGCACTGGTATCCCAAAATGCCATCCAGAGCTTTCACTTGTCTCTCTCAATCAACATGGTACTTAGGATTGAGAGTCAAAAAACCCGGGCTCAGATCTTGACTTTGCTTCTGTCTAACTTTGACCCTGAGCAAGTCAGTGACCTCACTTCACTTCTAAGGAAGCAAAGAAGGAAGGAAGAAATAGATGTGTTTATGTGGCAGGTGTACTTGAAAGTATCTAATGTTTTTGGCTATTGCTTTATTTCCCTTTCCAGCAGCAGCCGAGCAGCACAGTTGATAGAGTACAGGCCATGAAATCAGGAAGACTTAAGTTCAAACCCAACCATAGACACTTACTAGCTATGTGACCTTGGGCGAGTCACATAACCCAGTTTGCTCCAGTTTCCTCATTTGTAAAATGAACTGGAGAAGGAAATGACAAGCCACTCCACTATCTTTGCCGAGAAAACTCCAAATGGGGTCACAAAGATTCAGACACAACTGAAGAACACAACAAAATTGTTCTCTTCTCTGGAGTCTCATGCCCTTTTAAAAGAGTGCCCCCCAGAAACCTAGAAAAATCCTGTGTGAGTGAAAAGAAGGCAATGGACGTGAAAGACATTGTATAAGTGTTCAGTCTTTTTCAGTCATGTCCAGCTCTTCATGACCTCATTTGGGGTTTTCTTGGCAAAGACACTGGAGTGGTTTGCCATGTCCTTCTCCAGCTCATTTTACAGCTGAGGAAACTGAAGCAAACAGGGTGAAGTGACTTGCCCAGGGTCACACAGTTAGCAAGAGTGTGAGGCCAGATTTCAAACAGATGAATCTTCATGATTCCAGGCCCAGTACTTACTTTGCCATTTAACTAACTGCTCCATTGTACAGGTACCAATGAAACAGACAAAGATAGTGTCTACCTTCTAGGAGCCTTACGGTAATATTTGGCATATGATTGGAAAATGAGGTGAGTGAGAGAGAGAGAGAAGTCAAAAGCCACACCCAGGTTATGCACTTGAGTGACCAGAAGGATGGTGGTGATATAGGCAGGGATGGGGAAAGTCAGAAAAGGGTGGATTTGGGAGGGGGGGGAATTGATTTCTATTTTGTATATATTGAGTTTGAGATGCCAATAAGTATAGACAGCTTTTTCTAAACATTTGACTGTAAAAGAGAAGAGATAAAATTATTGCTTGAGGGACAGTAGGGTCAAGGGAGGGATATATATTTATATATTATATATTTATACACATACACACATATGTATATATACACATATTTAAATACATACATTTACACACAATATATGGTTATATATGTGTGTATATATATGCATATATATGTATATGTATATATACATATACATATATATGTTCATTTCTTCTATCTTGGGGCCCATTTGTAAAAACAGGTTTGTTTGTCTTTTAAAAAAAGGTATGGTATCCTTGGATTTTGAAATTGTTGTTTATTTTTGCAAAATCATCACTGCCCTGGAGGAACATTTTTTAAACACTAACCTGCTTGCAGTTGACAAAGTTGCATAACAGCTCAATGGCTATGCAAGGAAAAACGGAAATATAACTGAGAGTCACTTTACCTTTAATACTGAAAAAATTAATAGCATTTTAGAGCTGAAAACAATGATCTATTTTAAACCCTCATTTTTCCAGAAAAGGAAACTGATAACCAGAGAGACTGAATGACTAGCATGAGGTCATACAACTCAATTCAATTCTGAGGCAGCGTTGCGTGCTGGATGGGGCTCAGGACTTGGAATCAGGAAGATCTGGGTTCACTTAACATCTTTCCCATCTGTAAAATGAAGGTATTGGATAGACGGTGTCTAGCTCTGAATCTATTCTATTTTTTTCAACCAATTCATCAATCATTACATGCCTACTGTGTGCCACACTGTGTGCCACACTCTGCGCCAGGACTAGGAATACAAAGAAAGTCCCTGTCCTCCAAGAGCTTTCATTCTAATGTGGAGAAACAGTATATACACAGATAAAGAAATACGAGATGTATACAAAATAAATTTAGAAACAGGAGATTACTAACCACTGAGGAAGTTAGCAAAGGCCTTGTGTAGGAAGTGACCTGAGCCATGCCTGGAATGGAACTAGGGCATGGAGATGAGGAAGGAGGGCTTTCAGTCATGGGGAATAGCTTCTGCACAGGCAGGAGATGGAATAACCCAGTGAATGAAACAGGAAAAAAAAAAAAAAGAGGGAGAGGGGGAATGCTGAAAGTAGATATATTAGTAAAGACATTGTCTTTCAAAATTCATCCTGGAAGGCACCTTTTTTTTCATGGTGGCATAGAGTTCACTAGAAATGAAGGTGTGGTTTTTCAGAGTGCTCCGGAAGCCAAGCTTTCAGAATTTAGCCCTAAGATGAGTCATAAGTGAAAGGCAGAGGCCTTCAGCCACAGTGGAAATGCTCATTTCCCCAATTACTCATCAGGAAAGCATTGAGGCCAGAGCTCTTCATGTGCTAGGAATATTAACAGTATTTATGCAATTTGATTGAAACTATTTTAAAAAAAAGGAAATCTGTCTTTGCTTCACTCACTATAGAATTCATTTCAAAAAGCCGAGCTGGGTAGTTAACCCTCCCCCACTCACCCCAGTCTATTATTTTCCAGGGGTCTACGCTAAGAAGCAGCCAGATCCTAGTATCGCCAGTTACCCCCTGCCAAAATTAATAATAGTAAGCATAATCTTCCTAATCTTTAATCTCTCCACCCTGGTTTATAAAATTTCATTAAGTATAGCTCCTCTATATATTAGCCTCAGATACTCCATTTCAAGATCAGAATCATGAATGCTGAAAGCCCAGATCACGTACTCAATTATGATTCTAAAAATCAAAGAATATTTTTCATGGAGAAATTCTATATTCGCTAAAATACCCTAACCCTGCCCTAAACAATATTGTAGATGAATGTCCCAGAAGTACTAAGACAAATGTTTAAAGTCCCTAGTAGGAGATAAAAACATCATAAGAGATAAAGAAAAGAAGCCTTGGAAAACAACCAAGGCTGTTCAAATACAGATGGAATACATTCCAGAAAAATGGACCAAACTGGCAAAGCCTTTAAAAACTCTCTTAGGAATTCTCTGACTCGGTAGCTGGTTTTAGCTGTTTATTCAAGATGGTGCTTTGTTCAGTCAAAAGGGATTCTAAAGAGTTTCTCCCTTAAAATGTGAGTGGTAATAACATCTTCCTATCAGAGGATGTTTGGAGGATCAGCTGAGATAATGTGTGAAGTGCTTTGCAAACCTCTCAATGCTGTATAAATGTTATTTATTAATACTTTGAGAGAAATGATCTGTGCATACACACATATCAGCCTCCATTTGTGTCCCTCTCCTTTGATTCGCCTCTCTCTTCCCCCATAACCGGAAGTCTTCTTGATTCTTCTTTCAAAATATCTCTGAACACATCTCATCTTCCTTTTCTATCCCCATGGTTACCATTCTGGTTCTGGTACTTTGTATCCTAATGGACTATTACCACAGTCCCTTAACTTCTTTCCCTGCCTGCATCCTTTATCTGTTCAGTCCACCCTTCACCCTGACATAAGATTAATCTTCCTAAAACACTACCTTGATCGTGTCACTTTCAAAGGCCTACATGATAAAATTGCTCTGGCTGTTCAACTTATCATTCCAAAGTGCTCCCCAGCCAATATCTAATTTATTTTACCTACTGTAAATTTCCCTCCATCCCCCAGGATTTTCCTGAGCTAAAACCTCTACTCCAGTCAAACTGGTCCTTTTCATTATCTCTTCAACTCACCTCATACTTCTTCATCCCCTTGACTTTGTGTAAAGTGTTACCCTCACCTAAAATGAACCCCCCCCTCTTCTTTACACCCATGTGAAACTTAGCTTTCCTCCAATTCTCATCTCCATTAGGAAATCTCCCACTACCCAGGTTCACTTTATTCCTCTCCCCTCCTGAACAACTATAGCACTGATCATCTGTTATTCATGTGCAAGAAAAACTTACATATATAGCTTTTGTACATGCATGTACATATTTGTGTTTGTGCTATATCATATGCACACACATACTTGGAGAAGTAGGACAGTATAAAGGTGCTTGGGGGCACAAAGCCTAGATTTGAACCCCAGCTCAGAAACTAGCTAGCTAATTACAGGCAAGATGGGGAAGTCCTGGGGCAGGGGGTAGGATAGGGAGAGCAGAAACACAAGGGAGGCCTTGAGGTTGGAGAGATGTTTTGTTATCCAGTCCCTTTCAAAATCCAATCTGTCTCTATGAAGCACAGAGATTGCATTCCAGGGATGCATTCCAGGCCTGGGACATAGAGATCGAATGTCATATGCAGAGAACAGCTAATATTCCAGCTTGACTAGAAGACAGAGTATATGAAGGGGACAAATGTGAGGGTTGGAAAAACTAGTTGGAACCCACTTGTAGACTTAAATGTCAGGTTGACAGGTTTGCATTCACCCAAGGAGCAAGAGGCAAAAGGAAATGTTTTTGTTTTTGTTTTCTAGCTGGGAAATGGCAATGGTCAAGGCTACGCCCTAGGATGTGAAGTGGTCAGTCATTGGCTGGTTCAGGCAGGGACAAGGTCATGTTCCAGAAAACATCTGCTCCTTCTAGAAACTAAGTCAGGATTTCTTTGTGTGTGTATATGTATACACATATATATGTATATGCATATTGTGTATATGTATTGTAACCCATTAGAATATAAGATCCTTGAAGGCAGGGACTATTCATCTTTGTCTTTATAACCCCAGCACTTCACCTAGTAACGAGAGGTTCTAGCCTAAGTCTCACTTGGTGATCTTCGTTAGGGTCCTGATGGCTCAGAGTGAACCTAAATAGCAATTATTTCTGTTTCGGCCAAACACCCAGAGGATCTTCCCCTCCTAGATTGATTTGTTGTGTTTGGTTTTTATTTTGACTGGGTAAATTGGCGTAGAGTAGGAGCTTATTAAATGTCAGGCAGTTGATTGACTCACTTGTTTCGGAGAATCCTTGATCCAGCAAATCAGTCTTTAGAAGGTTTGGTCACCCCCAATCTGTGATGAATTAGGTTTGGAGGAGGTAGCTAGCCCTGCCTATGTTCATCCCAAAATGAACTGACTTTGGATCTGCCTCCAGATATGTTGAATCTGTGAACAGTTCTGCATTAATCTCCTGGCCCACTTGCTAGTCACTCAGTTAACGATAGAGGAAGCCTTTGCAGCTCAGGAGGAAGTGGGTCCAGTCTACTCTATTGATCAGAGCTCAAGCATCACCCAGTTGCAAGTCATATGGACACATAGACTAGTCTACCCAGAGCCAGGGGTAATCCTTGTCCACCTGTCCCTGGACCAACCAATCCTTGCAGCCCACATGTTCCTTGCCTTCAGATGACATTAAGTTGGTACTGATTAGACTTGGGGCTGCCTTCTGTTCCCTAGTAATCTAGCAGAGTTATAGACCCAAAGAAAACACATAAGATTCAGAATGAGTCAGAGTTTGAGAGCTGAAAGGGTTCTCAGCAGCCAGTTAGTCCAAAACAAAAACAAAAGGAAACTCTCTATAATGTACCCAAAAAGCATTCATTCAGGCTCTGTTCGAAACCTCTCAGGAAGGGAGGTCTTCTCCCTTTTGCACCCACTGCCCTGCCTGGTTTCAGCTCCAGGAAACAATGCCCCAAGCAGGACAAGCTCATCACTTCTGAACTCACCATGATGCTACTTGTTGATGCTATCTCCCTCAACCTCCTCTCTCCTCTGCTTGGAGGGCTAGAGGGTAGAGGACCAAACTCCTCCCAACACCTTCCTGAAAAGTGGGCAGAAACTGCTTTCACTTAGTCGGCTTTGCATCTGGGGTCCCACTTTTCAACTTCATTAAACAAGATGTCCCAGGGCTGTCTCCACTGGTGTCCCATTCCCATGCTCCTTCATGAATCCTTTTGTGTGTTGTCTCCCCTTTAGATTATAAATTTGTTGAAGACAGGGACTGTCTTTTAAAAAAAAATTTTTTTATTTTTAATTTATGGACTAAAACAAACATTTCCATAACATAGTATAATAAAAAAAAAGATGATCACAAATGAAATTGCAATTCTATTACATACAACTTGCTATTCATTTTAAATATATAATAAAGTTACCATGTAATTTTCTCTTTTTTTTTCTTCCCCAGAATTTAATAAATGTTTATTGGGTTGGATTGGATTAAGAGGAAACCCACCACTTACTGAGGCAGCCCATTCCACCTATGGATAGCTCAAAGTTATTTCTGACATCAAGCCTAAACTGGCTTCTTTGGCAACTTCCCTCCATTGTTCCGAGTTCTGTCCTCAGGAGTCCTACAGAACTAGACAAATCACTCCTCCACTTGACAGCCTTTCAAACACCTAAATACAGTAATATTTCCCACCCAATCTTCTTTACTTCTGGATAAATATGCCCAGGTTCCTCAATTTGTCCTAATATGGCATCATGGACTTGAGGTCCTTCATTGTCCCGGTTGCACTCCTTTGGACACTCCTTCGCTTATGCATACTCTTAACTGTTCAGTGACTTACACTGAGCTCTAGTTCCCTAAACCCCCAGGACTTTTACAGAACTACTGCTATCTAACTCTAACCTCTCCAATCTTAAATTTGTAAAGCTAATTTTTGGAACCCAAGTGCAAGACTTCACATTTAAGCCAATTGAATTTTAAAGCATCGGCTTAACAGATTTAGACGTTCTAGCTTATTCTTGTCAGATGTTCTAGCTTATCAAAATCATTTTGGATCCATGATCTATTGTTTTAGCTAGGCCTCCAAGGTGGGTGTTATTCACACGCTCCAAATGTGGTTAGATTAGATGTCTCTGCCAATACTATCTACCAACTTGTACCTGGAGTTCTGAAGAGGAATTCTAGGGGAGGGAGGAGAATATATATTGGAGGTGTCAAACAGCTGGCACAAGACTCATGAGTAATGCTGAACCAGATTAAAATGTATTAGGAAATATTTAACAAAACTAAAATATGATAAAACATAGGTAAGAATATGTTTTAAAGCAGCCAACGTTCAGCCCACAGTATGGATTGGTGGCCCCATTTCTGTTTGAGTTGGACACACACATTCTCTCAGGCAATGGAGCATTAGAAGACTTCCAGGCTGCTCCCAAAGAACAGGGCTTGGCCAGAGACATGGAACCAGATCTACTGACTTGCTGATACCTACTGCCAGCCTTTCAGAGTTCATGCTTCAAGACACCTAATGATCTCCCCAGCTCTGGGTGTCTACCTTGACATTCTCTTTGACCCCTTGCACTGGCTTGTATTTGGTTAAGCCCAACTGAACCTATCCTAGGAGGGAAGCCCTATTTTCTTTTTTTGCACAGTAGATAGAGTGCTAGACTTGGAATCAAAAAGACTCATCTTCCTGAGTTCAAATCTGACCTCAGATTCTTACTAGCTGTATGACCCTGGGCAAGTCACTTAACCTTGTTTGCCTCAGTTTCCTCATCTATAAAATGAACTAGGGAAGGAAAAGGCAAACAACTCCAGTATCTTTGCCAAGAAAACCCCAAAAGGGGTCTCAAAGAGTGAGAAAAACAACAGAAAAATAACAAACAACATCCCTGGGCCTACTTAATGACTATTTTTAAAATTAAATTACTCTGTGGATTCTGACTTGAATGGCCATCTATCAGACTTACTCCCCAGAATTACAACTTGGACCTCTTTCCCTAGGAGGATTCTTTCCCTCAGGCTCTGTTAATCAATGGTAACCTTAGCTTATAGGCCCTTGGAAGCAACATGGACTTTGCCTCCCTAGTCCCATTCAAAAGTAACATCATCTATCTGTTCCCTTAAAAAATTAGTTAATTTGGGGCAGCTAGGTGGTGCAGTGAATAGAGTACTGGCCCTGGAGTCAGGAGGACCTGAGTTCAAATCCATCCTCAGACATTTAACACAAAAACTAGCCATGTGACCTTGGGCAAGTCACTTAACCCCAATTACCCTCCAAAAATTAGCTAATTAGCTGTTGTTGTGTCCTTCCAATCATGTCCCACTCTCTGTAACCCTAGTTGAGGTTTTCTTGGTAGATACTAAAGTGGTTTGCCATTTCCTTCTCCAGCTCCTTTTACAGATAAGGAAACTGAGGCAAACAGGGTTAACTGATGTGCCCAGGGTCACACAACTAGTAAGTATCTAGGCTGGATTTGAACTCAGGAACTCCCGACTCCAGGGCCAGTGATCTATCCACAAAGTCTAGCACCACAACAGACTGGAAAAATAGAAAAGGGGACTCTGTACTTTTGTGTGGCATAGAGAGTGCTAGAATGTGACTCAGAGGACTTGTATATAAATCCAGGCTCTGCCTCTTACTCCCTATGTGTCCTTGGGCAGATCACCTGTCTGATCCTTGATTTCTCATCTATAAAATGAGGAGGTTGGAATAGGTGACCTCAGAAGTTGCTTGTAGCTTTAAACCCATGATAATAAGAATCTCCTTGTTGCTAAAAGCTGCATGTGCTCCAGCATCCTGCAAATGCAGGCCAGATGTGAGCCAGACTTGACAATAACCCCTGAATAAGTGCCTAGGCTCAATGGCCTTATTCTTACCCAAAATTCTATAGTGCTAGGAAGCCTCCAGAATATAATATTTGCTAAAAGTCCTCATATTCCTGGAGGGAATCATTTCACTCCAGTAAGTTTTGTAAAAACAAACAAACAAACAAACAAAACCTCTTTGGGTACTGTAAAGTCAGGCTCGAGCAGCTTTCCAGAGGATGGCTGCTGTGAACAGCTTTCAAGGTTCTGATTACATGGTATAATGAACGCTCTATTTATTCAATAACAAATCAGAACAAAACGTTCATAAAAAATCAAGGTACAGCATTCATAATATTACAACTCAACAACTTATCACTAAAATGGCCACATAGTTTTCACCACAATGGTCACATAGTTTTGAACAAAGTACGATCATTTAGTCAATCAATCACTTAGTAACTCAATCATAAAAGCTTGCTTCCTTAAGAGACACAAAATACAAAAGTTAAAGTACTCTACCCCTGGAGTAATCTCAATTGGAGATTAGTTTCCAATCATAAACAAAGTATATTCATTTAGTCCAGTGGTTCTCAACCTTCCTAATGCCATGACCCTTTAATACTCATATGTGGGCATGTCTGCACGTGGGCAGACTCGCCTGGAGATGAATAGAGGAATGGTGTCTCAGTTCCTAAGACCATTGGAAATATATGTTTTCCAATGGTCTTAGGTAACCCCTGTGATCACTGTGAAAGGGTCATTCGACCCCCAAAGGGGTCACAACCCACAGGTTGAGAACCACTGACTTAGTCTACCACAAAATCCTTAATTCAATCACAAAGTACAAAAGGCAACTTCTCCACCCCTAGGTCACAGTAAATCATAATCTCAGTCAGTACATAGTATCTAAGTAAAGTCTTCTTTCAGCTTGACTCAAGGCTGGCTCTCAGCTTCCTTGGTTCTCCTTCCATGGTCCCAGCTCCTACCTGAATTCTACAAACTGTCACCTGGGTTCAAAGGCAGACAGCTCCCAGCTCTTTGTCCAGCTCTCTGTGCAGTTCCTGTTCCACGCTGAAGCTCACAGTGTCCAGTCCGCCTTAAATCCTTCACAGTCTCTATTCCTGGGAAGTCAAGGCTTAACAAAGCCACAAACAGACAAAGTACTGACATACTCCAGCTGGCCCTTGGAAGTCTTCAGCAGCTTGACTGTCCCTCAGAATAAGCTCCACCACAAGTCCCCAGGAAATTCTGACTTTCCCAGCTGGTGTTTTTCTTTTTATATAGTCATTAGCTCCTCCCCAGAAATTCACAAGTACTAGGATTTACAAGTTGTGGGGTTCGCACGTTCTGTTTCTTAACAGACTTGATACAAGACTCAAAAGAAACTTGAACTAAAACAAGGTGTTAATTCAACAGCTGAAACAACATGTGAAATATTTCTGTGCTTGCCATTACAGGTACTCATATCCTAAGGGTTCCTCTCTCCAACAATCAGTCAAGCAAAAAGCATTGAAATGCTTTCCTTCCTCTACTCTGACTACTGACTTCCCTGGTTTCCTTTGAGTGCCAATGAAAATCCCACCTTCTACGGGAAGTTCCAGTGCCTTTCCTTTTTTATTTAACCTTTATTCTTTTTTTAAAATAAATAAATTAATTTATTTTCTTGCTTACATCATTCATTTCCACGAGATTTTGAGTTACAAATTTTCTCCCCATCTTTCCCTTACCCAACACCTCAAAACAGCCATCCCACTGTATAACCCCTCCCCCAATCTGCTGTCTCCTATGTCCTCCCCCTCACCCCTCTGACTTTCTGGTAGGACAGCATGGATCTCCCTACCACAGTACCTGTGTATCTTAATTCCCAGTTAGATGTATTTAACCTTTATTCTTATTTAACCTAATTCTTATTTAACCTTTACATAACTTGCTTTGTATATATTTAATTGCATGTTGGCTTTTTCATTAGATTGTAAACTTCTTAAGGTCAGGGACTGTCTTTTACCTCTTTTTGTATCCCCAGAGCTCAGTACAGTGTCTGGTATATAGTAGGTGTTTAATAAGTGTTGATTAATTGATTAGCTATTAAGCTATTATTATGTGTCAGGCACTGTACTAAGAACTATAGCTACAAAGAAAGATAAAAAAGTCTTTGCTCTCAACAGAACATCCATTCTAATGAGAGAGACAACATGATGAAGATAATATGAAAGGGAGTGGCATTAGCCTAACTCCTAATCAAGGTGGAATTTGAGCTGTCTTTGAAAGAAGCCAGAAAAACGAAGAATTAGAAGTGACTGGACAGAGCATTTCATGCATGGCAGACAACCAGTGCAAAAGCATGGAGGTGAAGATGGCATGGCGTGTTTTAGGAACAGCAAGGGAGCCAGTGTAGCTGAATTGCAGAATATATAATGGAGAATAAGGTCATATGTGTCTTCTTACTTCCACTCAGGGTCAGGGATAAGGGTAAGTATGGAAAGCTTTGGATATAACATGCTGGAGTTAGGGATGGGAGTGAGGTCAGAGGGAAAGGAGGATGTGCATGTGAACAGTTATTTTCTAATATCCTTTCCTATAAATACTTACAATAGAAAATTCTCTTTCCCCTGGCATGTGGGAATTTTTTGTTTTGGATAAATCAAGTTGCATTTATTAGGGTAAAGGTTTTAGAATCTCTGGAGGACAGTAACATACATAGAGTATAATTGCCAAATGCTTTGTTCCACCTATAGGTTCATGTAGTGTCAACGCAATATTCACAGAACCTATGGAGGCTATGAATATACCAGTACAATTCTGAATCACAAATATAACAGACTTTCCACATGGAAGACAGAACTAAAATATTTATTCAACCAACAAAAAGCTGAATCCCAATACCAGAAAGCCAAATCCATCATAGCAACAAAGAAAATCTATACACAATAGCAATGCAGGGGGCATTGCCATCCCCAAGTCTTCCCCCTGCTAGGGCCTTCCCACAAATACTCACAGCTCACTGCCCACTTCCTCTCTCCTCCCTCCATTCCAATTGCTCTGACCAACTTCCTCTGGGCTCTGCTCCACCCTTCCTGCTCTACCCATTCAGCAAGCTCCTCCTGCCACAGGCTTTATGTGACTCAAACTCATGTGTCTTAGGCTTCCATGTGACTTAAGCAGGTCACATGGACCTATTAATGGATGGGAAAGGTCTTCCCACTTACATTACCATTACAGTTCAGTCTTAGCCATGCTCTAATTCCAAATCTGTGCCTGTGCAAAGAACCTGTCAAAGAAAATATTGGTTTCCTATCAAGATCAATCTGGCCACAGCCTCTTCACCTCTGCAACTCCCTATACTTCTTGGTCCATGTCTTGGTCTTAGTGAAGTTAAATGAACAATTAACATTACATCTGATTGACCAAAATGCTATTGACCAGATTCCCAGTGGTTTGGTTTTGCCCCAAATGCTCATTCTGTGCCTAGGTACTTCTGTACCTTGTCCTCTGGTTCTTTGCCGGTGTTTTGGGCCCCTGATCCATTCATTGGAAGAAGGTGACTTCCCTGGTCCAACTTGTTCACTCTAGATATAAAATTCTACCAGTAGACTTGGATTTTCTTTCTGTCTGTGCTCCTTTTTCTGGGAGGGAACAAATTTAATTTCCTGAAATCAGAAAAAAAGTAGCACCCCACTTCCCCACCCAAGTGCCTGTGTTCAATCAAAGGAACACGGAAACAATAACTGATTGAACTGATTGACCAGTAAGGTGCCAGTTCTCAGATAAGATATATGTTCTAATATTTCTTCTACCTAATCCTGAAGTGTATAATTGTGAGAAAACTCCTTTTATCTTTGGATTTGACTGGATTTCAGGTCAGCATGACCAAGGGCTTTCGTTAAGGGTCTTTAAGCAATGGGTAGAGGTGGTACAGCTTCTCAGTCATGCAGGACTAAGTTCAGACAATACCTTAAAGTTTTTTCACACCATTCACACTGAAACCATCCTAATCCAGGCCCAAAACAACCACACACACACACACACACACACACACACACACACACACACACACACCTGCTTCTGTCTATGGCAGGGCCATAATCACAGTGAGACATTTGGGGGTTTTGTCTCAGTTATTCGAAAGACTCTTGAACTGGGTCCTGAGAATACTCAAACTCTGGCCAGGAGTTTCCTCTGCCCACTTAAATTTTAATGTTTTCCTTAATTATTTCTGAGGCCCTACTAGTGTGACATTTTTGCATATGGCTCTCAACTGTACTTGTCTCATCTGGTCCAGATTGGTGATTACTGACCTAGACCCATTCAACTCCTTTTTTCAGAGGAGTAACTAAGGCCCAGAGGGTCCAAAGAGATTTGCCATAGAGACAGCAAACAGGCAAACCATGGGGTCAAAGAGAGGTCTTCTCATGCAACTCTGGCCTTCCTTCCACTTTCCTGTATCACCCTCTGTACTCTAGCTGTGAACCCTTCCTTAGTTCCTAGAGATTTCCCTGATCTCAATGACCTAACCAGACCCTAAGTCTCAACCTCTCCTGGATTTCGACATTGGGTTGCTCCATCAACTGAAACATTGAAAGAGTTATAGACAGCTGTGCTTTCCACTGGTGTTAGAGTATTTGGTTTTACTTACAAGAACATGAGAGGATTAAGAATTCATTATCCCTAGGGCCCCTTCTTGCACTAGTCTTTATGATTCCACAATTAGATTAACATATGATGACACTAATATTAGGCAAGAGGCAGTGTGCTGTAGTGGATAGAGGGATAGTCTGGGAGTCAACAAGACCGGAATTCAAGTCATACCTTTGACAGATACTGGTCATGTGACCCTGACCAAGTTACTCTCAATGCTCAGGCAACTCTCAGACTCTTAAGTTATAGGCAAGTGATTGTGCTCCGTCACGGAATTATAGACTAAGAGTTAAAAGGAACATTAGAAGTTATTGGGCCCAAACCCTTAATTTTACAGATGAGAAGACAGAATCCCCAAGAGGCTAAATAACTTACCCAGTGCCAAAGAAGAGAGTTTCCACCCTCTGGTGAAATAAACTGCTGTGGACAAACAAAAACAAATGACATGTTTAAATTCCACATACTCAAGCAACATTTTGCATAAGGCCTCTTTTCTTCTGGGTTTCTATGAAATCTTTTTATTACCCCTAAACCAATGAAAGGGTCATTTCTATTTGCACAAAGAAGTTCACATTAAAACACTTAGACTGGTTATTGGTATTGTTGTTCAGTCACCTCCAACTCTTTGCGATCCTATTTGGGGTTTTCTTGGCAAAGACATTAGAGTGCTTTGGCATTTCCTTCTCCAGCTCCTTTTACAGATGAGGAAACTGAGGCAAACAGAGTGAAGTGACTTGCCCAGGGTCACACAGCTAGTACATGTCTGAGGCCAGATTTAAACTCAGGAAGATGAGTCTTCCTGACTCCAAGCCCAGCATTCTATCCTGCTTCACCTAACTGCCTCTTTCCCCATGTAGCATGCTTCATTCTGTCAGGTGATAAATATTTTCTGAGTGTCCAAGGCACAGCTGTTATTAAGGAGACATATTCCTTATGAGTGAAAACATGAACTTGGAACATGCAAATGAAATCCCATCCAGAGGCAAAGCATACCGAGGAGCAGCTTCTGGGAGTACATCTTGCTATTTTGGGTGCTTGCTCACTGAACCTGTGAATGAAAATTTACTTGTATTTTCAGTGATCAGAGATACTCCTCTGAGTGTTTGGATGGAACAGAATTAGCAGGAGTAACTGCGGACCTGAGGTGGGTGTGCATGAAGTGCAAACATCCGTCTAACGTCTGATGCTGACAACCTGTCTTACTGGCTTGTGATTTATGCACAGCAAAGTGCTTTGCCTCAGTACCAGTTATACGGCAGCTGCTCACCTGAGCCAAGATTGCTGCCAAAGAGCAGACTGTATACTCTCTTTTGCCCACACATCTCCACAATGCTAACTGAACCTGGCTTCCAGAATCCTGTCACTGGAGATGACAGGATGACTTGCAGGTAATGCATACAACTTCATGAAGGCACAATTCCCTGGATGAATTCCTGTGGTGCTTTGTCCTCACCTAATGGCCTGACTTTGGTCTCCAATAGGATTGGACTTCATCATTTAGGTCCATCTGTTTCTTGTTTGTTTCTGAGAGGGTCTTTGATTTTACAGTTTAATCCCTTAGGTTGCTGTTCAGGTTGGCTTTGCTTTTACAGGACTGTGGTCAGCCAAGAGGTAGAATGTTTCTATGGAGAAAGCATTGGGCCTAGAGTTAGGATGATAATAATAATATTATTATCAGGTGATTCAATAATAATAACTGTTATTCTTTAACATATAATTATATGTTGTTGTTATCGTTCAGTCATTATCAGTAATAGTGGCTAGCACCTACTGCACATCAGACAAATATCATCTCATTTGATCTTCATGACAACCCTGGGAGATAAGTGCTATTAACCCCACTTTACAGTTGTGGAAACTGAGGCAAACAGTGTCTGGCATCTGGTATGTGGCAAGAGCTTGTCATAGGAATCAAACAGTTTCAAGGGATTATGAGGTCAAAAGTTTGGTCACCTCACTGAGCGGTTGAGGTAAGATGGAGGCATAGAGTTCATGGGAACTGAGGGGGTTGATGACTAGGGAGGTTAGGGCATTAGCTTATTACGGTAATGGGGGTTTAGTGGTTTCTGTCATGTCTGACTCTTCATAATCTCATTTGGGGTTTTCTTGGCAAAGATGCTAGAATGGTTTGTCATTTCATTTTCCAGCTTGTTTTACAGATGAGGAAACTGATGAAGCAGGGTGGACTGATTCACCCCGAGTCATACAGCTCATAAATTTCTGAGGCTGGATTTGAACTTTGGAAGATGAGTCTTCCTGACTCCAGGCCCAGCACTCTATCCTCTATGGCACCACCTAGCTGCCCTGATTAGAAAGCACATCAACACAAATGCCTAAGCCCCCACTGAAGATGAATGAGTGATCAGATTTGCAGTTATATAATCAATAAAAATGATCATTTATATCTATATAATGCTTCAGATAGTGCAGATATTACTAATCCCCACTCTTATGGATGAGGAGGCAGAGGCTCAGAAGGGTTAAGTCACTTTGTGCAGTATTCTTTCAGGTTCTGCAACAGCCAGGATGTAGCAGAACCGGAAAGAATACTACATTTAGAGCTAAAGGCCTGGTTTTGATTTCCAGCTCTACCATTTATGCCCTGTATGAACCTCACCAAGTTACTGAATTCTTCGCAATCTCAGTTTCCCCATCTGTAAAATTCAGCAGTTGGAGTCAATGAGCTCCAATATCCCTCCTGAGGAGGGTTCTTTATCTATAATCCTATGAACTTAGTAGAAAATCCGGATTCTGGTTCCACATCAAGAATCTCATGCTGCTTTCTCCATGGACCACTCACTTCTTTGCATTTTATCCTCTGCTACTGAATAATTCAGTTTGTTCTATTTTATGGGGTTTTTAATGTGCATAATTATTATAGTGCTGAGTACTATACAAATCATGAAAGGCTAAACATGAATGGACTTGACCTTGAGAGTTCCCAAAATGAAGCAAGAATATGCCATGTCCTTTCCCCCTCACTGTGATAATAACGTGCTTCATCTTTCTAATTCTTTTTTCGGCCTTTAGTTGCAAGAGGCCGTTGGGTGTTAGCTACTTAACTTACAAATGACGTCATACTAGCTAGTCATTATTTGTTTTCTGAGACATCTTTCAAGGGGAAATAATGTATAAAGGTCTTTGTTCTCAGCAGGAATGCAAATTTATAAGGTTTTCTAGGAAAGTCTACTTGCTGGACCTTGTTCATTTATGAGGTTGTCATTTTTTTTGCATTGTTTTGCTCAGTGTTTTATATTTAATTGCTCATTTTTGTTCATATATTTGAATGCTCATGTTGGGGGAAATTGAAACAAAATTGATCAAGCAAAAAAGAAAAAGAACAGAAAATGCCAACCAAGAAACAAATGAGAAATTGGAGTAAATAATCTTTAAGGTGCCTTCCATGAGGTACTCTGTGACATACCAGTACATTGGGAAGCATTATACTGTAACACGTGAAATTTTCAATTAAAGGGACTCTACATCTATGACCTTGGGGGAGGGAGAGATTCTACCTCCCCTTTAGAAGGTACGACATAAATTGGCTTTGGGTTCCACATCTTTCCTATCAATCGGAAGCCTTAAATAGCTGCACATAGGGCCGTTTATGTCGTTCAAAAAGGTAAAATTGGACACATTTTCTTCAGCTGAAGTGAAGTGCCTTGAGCTACATTACAAATGGATTCTTTGTTAGTGAAATTGGCAGACACTCAGGCACTCAGGCACACAGCTCCTTGGCTAGGGTTTTAATGCACACCAAAGAGAGAGAAGCAGAATGATTGGCTCTCAGTTGGCCATACAGAAATTCATTTATCTCCCTTAACAGTAAAGCACTTTATAACACTTTGAATTTCTTTTTTTTTCTTTTCAGTTTTTGAAGTACGAACATCCACATAGGACTTTTGGCCTGGAAACAGTTTTGGTTGGGGGAGAGGCCAGTGATTTCATTGGGACAGGGAACTCCCAACACTTCTTCCAGTGACACAGATCAGCAAATTATTTGTAAATTAAAGTCTTAGAGAGTTGCCTGTAGAAACTAGAAGTTTAAGTAACTTGTCCATGGACACACAGAGTTTATCAGAGGCAAGACTTAAACTCATATCTTCCTGACTCCAAATTCAGGACTGTATTTGTTACGTTATGCTGTCTCTCAGTAGCAACACCTCTCAAATTATATGTTGTTAAAACAAAAACAAATTTGAATGGAACAGTTGGACTGGGAATTGGGTAGATTTTTAAAATTAGGACAGACCCCATATGTTTGGGTTGAATCATTAAATCATAGAATTTCAGAATAGGAACTGTAGACCCTTCCCCAAATCATTTGGAACCCCTGAGATCTGAGAAAGGCCTAAAACCTGGATTGGCCAATAAGAAGAGGCATTGTGGCCCACTCTGAGCTTAATCTACCATAATGCTTTGCATTTTCTGGCATGACAGACATGTCTTGCTCTTTGAGTAAACCCTTCCTGTGTCAGTAACTGAGGCTGATCAAAATCACTCTTCCTGTTTCTAAGCACTAAAGGACAGGATGCCAGGACCAGACACTGTCTTGAATAGTGGGATTTTTCTTATCTTGGTGTCCTATGGACATATGCTATATAGGGGAAACACAGATATCCTGAGATTGTACTTTCAATTGACACTGTCAATTGCCTCGTTTTATTAGATTTATAATTTACTCAACAAAGAAACTTCCTTTCTCATGCTAGAGTTAAACACATGTGGAGATCATAAATTTGAGTGACATTAGACATCCTGAGTTGGGATTGTTCTAAAACATATTTAAAGCTTTTCATTCTTTTATCAGACAGTCAGATTTTATTTGGCTCCAGGTATACAGGTAGCTGCTAGCTTTAAGGGAATAAACAATATTAATATATATCACCTCGCTTGTTTGCCTCTTTTTAACCAAACTTTCAGGTTGACAGAAGAGACCTCAAAGGCCATCTGTTCCAATTCATGTATGAATTTGAATCTGACTTATAACAAATCAGTAAGTGATCACTTAGGCATTTCTTTAAAGGCCTCAAATGAAGAGAAACTACCTACCTACTTACCTCCTGAAGAAGATTCCCATGTTGGAACAAATCTAATTCTAGAGGGTAGACCCAGAGGAGACAAGTCCAAGAAATCTCTTGATCATGGCCTAATTTATGGTCATGATTACACATCAAAGAATTATAGAAATACAGAGTTGGAATGGATCTCTGGGGTCATTAATCCACTGTAAGTTCATTTTTGAGAGCCTCACATCTCTCTTGCAATATCTTTCCTCTCAATGACTCAAGCCATCAGATTATGGCTACCTTTTCTCCAGACTTTGAAAATCAACTTTGCTCAAGTCAAGGACATACATCTGGCCATGCCCAGTGTTCTTTCTCTTAGCCAGCATCTCCTTGGCTATGATGAATTCTGAAAAGATGCAATTGCTTTCATTCATCACTTCTACTTCACCAACCAATTACTCCTTGCTGGTCAGAATTCAATCAAGAGTAGCAGGAACCTTTCTTGTTTCTTTTACTTTCCAAGAGAGGAGATTATAGTAAAGCAAAGTCCCAGAATTTATCAGCTGCCCTATTTTTGGTGGGCTGAGATTTCTAGCAAATTCCTGGCTAGCTGAGGGCCCCTCCATAATTCTATTACCTCTTTCTGGCTTAGTAGAGAGAATGAGTCACAGAGATGGGGGAGCAAATACCACCTCCCACCACATGAAGGAGATTACCATGGGATTCTCCCAGCATTGGGCAAAAGTGAAGGTGAAGATGCCTAAGAACTAACCCATTATTCATAGTAGATTGAGGTAGCATTTAACCTTAAAGGTGGGCAATTACTATTGCCATTCCAAGGCCAAAAGAAATTTACCCAAAGGACTGACTTAGTTTAGTTCTAAGAGAGGAACTCCCCCAGGGAAGTCTTTTTGAAGCAGAACCTTGTGGCTACAGCTTAATGCCTGGGGTCTTGGAGTGCTGCTGGGTAAAGCAGCTGGGAGTGAGCATGGAGATAATGTGATTTATCTGAATCCCTCTTCTCTATCCTGATAGTAGGTGTTTGCTAGATGGTGGTGTGTTTGATCCCTGCCCCAGAGTTGAGGTTGGTCAGCTCTTTGCAAAGGGGAGTCCATGATGACGCAGTAGTTGAGGTGCTGTGGTACAAAGGAAAAAGTGTTGGTTCTGGAGTCAGAGGACCTGAAATCAAATCCCAAATCCGATAACTTGATCTCTGGGTAACCTTGAGCAAGTCACTTCATCTTGCTGGGCTTCAGTTTCCTCATCTGTAAAATTAAGAATCTTTGAGGTCCCTTCCAACTCTAGAACTTTGTTGTTTGTTCAGTCATTTTTTCAATTGCATACAACTCTTTGTGACCCCATTTGGAGTTTTCTTGGCAAAGATACTGGAGTGATTTGCCATCTTCTTCAGTTCACTTTACAGATGAAGAAACTGAGGCAAATGGGGTCAAGTGACTTGTCCAGGATCACACAGCTAGTAGTGTCTGGGACAGGATTTAAACTCAGGTCTTCCTTACTCTAGGTCCTTTGCTCTATCTACTGTATAACCTAACAAGGTACTTTTTAAAAAGCTGGTTTTTTGTTTGATTTTTATAATCAGCTTCAAATTCACTCCCTCCTTCCAGCCCCTCCCATGCATTGAAGGCAAGAAATGTAATACTCATTATACATATGAAGTCTTACAAAACATATTTCTGCATTAGCCATGTTCCCACAAAAAAGTAAGAAAAGGAAGGAAAAGAAAACATGCTTCAATCTGTACTCTGAGTCCATCAGTGCTCTATTTAGAGGTGGATAACATGTTTTGTCATGAGTTCTTTGGGGTTGTGGTGGATCATTGTATTGATCAGAGTTACTAAGTTGTTCACAATTCATTATCTTTATGATACCGCTGTTACTGTATAAATTGTTCTCCTGGTTCTGCTCACTTCACTTTGCACTAGTACATTTAAGTCTTCCCAGGTTTTTCTGAAACCATCCCCTTCATCATTTCTTACAGCACAATAGTATTTCATCACATTTCCATACCATAATTTGTTTAGTCATTTCCCAATTAATGAGCATCCCTTCAGTTTCCAATTCTTTGCCACCACAAAAAAAAATAGCTTCTGTAAATATTTTTGTACATATAGGTCTTTTTCCTTTTTCTTTTATCTCTAGAGCAGGATTCTTGGCCTTTTTATTTTTTTACATTGACTCCTTTGGAAGTTTGGTGAAGCTTATGGACCCCTGATCAGAATAATGTAGGATTTTTTAAAAATTTGTATTGAAAGAAATGATAAATTTCAGTTAAAATTTAATGAAAATCAAGATGTGTGGTTTTTTTTCTTTTTCCTATCTAAATTCTAGAAAACTAGGATCTCCAAAGAATCAAAACTTTGTTTGATCAGAAAGATAATGCAGAGACACTTGTTGGGAGAGAAAAAAGGAAGAAAAGAAAGAAGGAAGGAAGAAAGGAAGGAAGGAAAGGAAGGAAGGAAGGAAGGAGGGAGGGAAGGAAGAAAGGAAGAAAGGAAGGGAGG
>CM053587.1:238278623-238307304 GCA_028646515.1 Pseudochirops corinnae | reverse complement strand
AGGGAGGGAGAGAGGGAGGGAGAAAGGAAGGAAGGAAGAAAGGAAGGAGGGAAGGGAGGGAGAAAGGAAGGAAGGAAGCAAGGAAGGAAGGAAGGAAAGAAGGAAGGAAGGAAAGAGGGAGACAGGAAGGAAGGAAGGATGGAAGGGAGGGAGAAAAGAAGGAAGGAGGGAGGGAAGGAAGGAAGGAAGGAAGGAAGGAAGGAAGGAAGGAAGGAAAGAAGGAAGGAAGGAAAGAGGGAGGCAGGAAGGCAGGAAGTAAGGAAGGAAGGAAATAAACATTTATTAAGGAACTACTATATGCCAGGTACTATGCTAAGCACTTTTAAAATATCATCTCATTTGATTACCTCCATTTTACAAATGAAGATTAATAATAATCGATTTTTAAAAATCTATCTGTGGACTCCTTGGGTTAAGAATACCTTCTTGAGAGCTATGAGTCTGTTACATTATTTTCTCAGCCAAGCAATAAGGCCTTGAGGTACCTCTTTCTTCACCTGTTGGGAAGAAGGCAAGTGGGAGAGTTCAGCTCCCTTGCTTTTCTGGGCTTCACAGATGGTCTGAAAAGAAAGCCGCAGGTACAATCTAGGTCATCTCTGTATTCTCATGCAAACAGAAAACTAGTTTAATTTCCCAGGTGCCATTAACATTCATTAGCTGTGTGACCCTGGGCAAGTCATTTAAACCTGCTTGCCTCAGTTTCTCATCTATAAAAATGAGCTGGAGAAATAGCAAACTACTCCAGGGTCTTTGCCAAGAAAATCCCAAATGGAGTCATGGAGAGTCAGACACAACTGAAACAATTAAGTAATAACAATGTGCCAGACATTACGCTAAGCTCATTATTAAATATTAAATTAAAATATCAAATATTATCTCATTTGATCCTCACAACAACCCTGCGAGGTAGGTGTTATTATTACCCCTATTTTTACGTGGATGAAACTGAGGGAAAGGCAGCTGGAACGTTTTGCCCAGGATCACACCACTAGTCATTGTCTGAGGTCAAGTCTTTCTGACTCCAAGCCCGGTGTTCTAGCCATTAGACTGCATAGGCTACAGCATCATTGTCAGTGCCAACTTACATGCAAGAAGTGGTATGAAGTATTTAGGAAATGTAGGCTTGAAAAAGTAAGCGGGCCAGTAATGTCGTGAGGGGGAAGGGTAAACAGATGGACAGCCGAGAGCACTGAGCTGGTGCTCATGGGATGCAAAGTGCCAAAAGGGAGATTTCTGGTACATTGGATAGCGTTTCTCTGGTAGATTCTGTGAGGTGGTAGGTCATGGTCTGCACCATTAGAAAGAGAAGCTGTATCTGTGAGATCATCAATCCATTGAAGCGTTAAAGTACTAGCTGGAGCAAGAATTCTCATTTTTGGAAGCTGCTGTCGCTACAGGGGAAAGGTTAGGGGAAAATGGTCAAAAAACCAGTATCTCCTAAATGTCTTGTCCTTGGCTTACCTACTCCACTTGGCCATATTGCTTCTGATTAAAACCTTTGGCTAAGCTCATCAACTTAATGCTTATGGAGGACTTCAGTGGAAGAAAACTGCATGTTTTTTTGTTTTTGTTTATTTTGTTTTTTATGGTTGGGGAATTGTGAAACTTGAACGGCCATGTACCCACAGCATTATACTGACATCAAATGAAATAATATTTGTGAAAAGTGCCTAGCACTGTGCTTGGCTTATGGTAGGCATTATGTAAATGCTTATTCCCTTCCCTCTCTCCCCTTTCTTTCCCTTCCTCATCACCACAGCCAGATTGATGCCACAGTAGAAAGGCCAATGAATCTGAAGTCAGAAGAAATCGGATTCACATCCAGACTTGGCTACTTATTAGCCGTGTTACCCTAGGCAAGTCATTTCAATTTTTGGTATTTAGTTTCTTCATCTATAAAATCAGGAGTTTGAATTAGAACAGTGAGATCAAACCCAAATAGGAACAGAGGCCACTAAACCATACATCAGGATCCCTGTAGGTCTCATATTGACTAGGAAAAGATATTAATATCATTTCTGCTCTATCATATTTTTATATATTTTGTTAAATATGCCTCAGTTATGTGTTTATCTGGTTCAGCAGTGCTGAGGAGTACTGTTGTTTGGTGCTTGACTCATCAGAACTAGAACAATAATTCTTAACCATTTTGAGGTCAAGGCTGCTTTTGGCAATCTGGAAGCCTGTAGGTTCCTTCTCCAAATGATGTTTTTAAATGCATGAAATAAAATATATAGAATGACAATGAAAATCAAATATATTGAAATATAGTTAATTACAATACTAAAAAAAAAAGAGTTCTCAGACCCAAGGTTAATAACCATTCATAAATTTTCTCTTTTAACCCTAGATATATGGTCCTGCACCATAATCTTGACTCAACACAATAGTTTAAGAGCATCCCCTTCCTCTGAACCTCCTATGGTGCAGATGCATCTGGGCACCATAGTAGGAGGCTGCCTTTGATGGAAATTTTGTATTGTTGGGTGCAAAAACTGTCGTTTTTGTGTTGGTACTTCTGTAAGGCTCCCTGACCCTGCCTGTAGAGCTGACCTTCCTTTGTCTTTGGACCATTTTTTCTGGCTTCTATTTCACAACTGCTGCCTAACCCTCTGGACTTATTTATCCAAAGCAATTCTTTGGCTTGACTCCAGCATGGGTTCTTTCTATCCTTCTGGATCAAGTTTGGCCACATCCTTTCACACACACCCCTCTCCTACCCCCCACAGCAATGTTCCTTTTCCCCAACCTTATCCCTCTTAGCTACCCCAATACTCTATATACTATATGTCATATAGTATATACCATATATTTGGCCCATCCCCACAAGGATCCCTGTCTCATCCTACACAGCACTTTATTACTATTCAATAAATTACTATTGCAGGTATAGAATAGTCCATAGTAGGGGTTCTTAACCTGGGGTCTATGAGACCTCCACCCCAAGGTGTCCATGGATAGATTTCATGGGGGCTGTGATCTTAGATTAGAAAAAAATTGATTTCCCTTGTCATTTTTCTATGTATTTTATTCTATGCATTCAAAAATGTCATTCTGAGACAAGTTCCATAGGTTTCACTGAAGTCCAATAGAGCCTATCTCTCATACACACACACATACACACACTCACACACATACACACACACACAAACAAGTTAAGAACTCTTGGTCTATAAATACCTTGAAAGTGTTCACATGCCTCCCAAAGTATTTTAATCATGAACAATAATAAAGAAGAAAACAGTATGCATTTGATTGAAGGAGCAACACAGTCTCTCATCCTAACTTCCTCACCTTCCCCTTTTCTCCCCCTCAAGGAATTAAAAATTAAAATTTTAAAATTGGTTTAAGCAAACACTGTGTAAAGCAACAGCAAGTTCTTCTGGGAGTGACATTTTCTTTTGATTTTCAGAAACATGTTCGATTATTTCTATGTAAATCTCAGCACTCAGCATTTCTCTAAGGAACTAGAACATCAAAATACAGTCTGTTTATTACTTGAATGAAATGACACACATCATTAGCTGCATCCTTGATGTAGGTGCATCTCATTGCCGTGCCAAGTCCATAGCCGATTTTAAATGACAGTATTTAGATAATGTATGCGCAGGGGGAGGGGAGGCCAGCCAGAAGTTTCTCTCTAACAGTGACAGGACCCAAGTTGCTCCTTTGTAGCTTGGCCCTCCAGATGCTCAGGGACCAGCAGAAAAGCCTTTTCTTTTCCTTTCTATTACACAAGAGCAAATTTTGCATCTGAAAGTTCACCTGCCTTGCCTTTCTGATGGATTGATCGTAGGAGCCCAGGTAAAATGGGAGACCACCATATATAGCCATTATTTATAGAGGAGCTATTTTTTTGTTTTGGAGATGTTACTCTTCGGATTACCACCTTACAAGTTATGCTAGTTATATGTTATATTATATGTATTACATAATATATATTGTAATATAACATATTACATATATATGCAAGTTAAATTAGTTGAATTTTAACTCTACAAGTCCAGGAAAGGCCACAGTACCAAAACTGATCTCTTTATGTTAGCTTACTAGTACACCGTACGTACCTATAATTTTCACAAATTAATACGATGTGGCAGCTGGAAGGGACCTCGGAGATCTTTAATTGAAAACTTCTCAATTTATGGATGAGATTAAGGGACTTAATGACTAAGGTCATTCAACTAGTAAAAGGAAGAATTAGGAACAGAATCTAATTCTCTTGACTACCAGTCCAGTATTCTTTTTACTACTTCATGCTGTTCAGTTCTTACTCTGTCGTGTCCAACTCTTCATGACCCTATTTGGGATTTTCTTGTCAAAGATACTGGAGTGGTTTGCCATTTTCTTCTCCAACTCATTTTATAGATGAGGAAACTGAAGCAAACAGGGTTAAGCTACTTGTGCAAGGTCATAGAGCTAGTGAGTGTCTGAGGCTAGATTTGAACTTAAAAAGATGAGTATTCTTGACTCCAGGTTGGGCCCTCTATTCACTGTGCTACCCAGCTGCCCTACCTCATGCTACTCCTAAATATTGTGAACATCTCTAGATATCTCTGTAGTAGACTTCTAATACTGGTTTGCTTGTTGTGATTAGCTTCTTGAAACAAAGGCCCATCTTTTTAACACCACTATTCTTCCCGTGATATCATATGACTCTGAGTCATGGAATATTAGTCTTTGAAAAAACTGAAATTGGCAGTGGTTCAAAGGGTATGGAAGAGCACAGCGGGGCATGAATAGGCTGCAACACATTATAAATGGGGGAATTACATAAAGGAAGCAGCGCAAAGGATGTTATCCAAGACATGTGGGACCAAAAAAGATGGGCTGGTAAGAGCAAGAGAGTGTTCATGTGCTCCATTGGTATACTCATGATGTTAAGGGAACATGAAAAGGTCCCCAGTACTTTGGGTCCTCTCTCTATGGTGAATTTGTGATACATGGACAAGATTCACACAGCCTGCCAGTCAATAAACATTTATTAAGCACCTACAATGTGCCAGGCGCTATAATAAGCTCTAGAGATACAAAAAGAGGCAATCCCTGCCCTCCAGGAGTGCACAATCTAATGAGAGAGGCCCCATATAAACAACTATGTACACACAAGACACATCCAGAATAAACTGGAGTTAATCACCAGAGAGAAGGTACTAAAATTAGAGGAGAAAAGTGTTTTGTAGAAGGTAAGATTTAGCTGAGATTTGAAGGAAGTCAGGGAAGCTAGGAGAAAGAGAGGAGGAGAAAGAGGATTCTAGGTGGCACAGTGGATCTAGTTCCAGGTCTGAAGTCAGGAAGACTCATCTTCCTCAGTTCAAATCTGGCCTCAGACATTTACTAGCTGTGTGACCCTGGGCAAGTCACTTCACGCTGTTTGTCTCAGTTTCCCCATCTTTAAAACTATCTAGAGGAGGAAATGGCTCCAGCATCTTTTGCAAGGAAAAACCCAAATGGTGTCAAAAAGAATCAGATAGAACTGAAAAAAACTGACTGAAAGGATTTCTAAGTATGCAGAACAGACAGAGAAAGTGCCTGTAGCTAAGAGATGGAGTATCTGTGAAAGGAACAGCATGCTGCTGGCCAGGATTGCTAGATCATAGAATAGGTGTGTATGGAGAAGTGTAAGGTATAAAAAATACTGCAAAGTTGGGAGAGGATTGCCAAGTTATGAAGCATGTTTTGAATAGCAAACAAAGAATTTCATATTTGATACCCAAAGTGAAAGGGAGCCACTGCAAGTTATTGAGGAGGGGTATGACATGGACAGATCTGTGCTTTAGGAAAATCACTTTGACATTTGAGCAGAGGATGACATTTGAATAGGGAGAGACACAGGATAAGTAGACACACACAGGTTCTGTGTCATTTAAGGGAATATCCACATTGATGAGATCACAAAAATTTTGGAGTATGAGAAAATGAGTTCAAATCATATAAAATGAAAAGGAGAAAATTACTTTAAGGGGAAAATTCATTTGAAAAAAACTTGTATGTAAGAAAGTAAAAATTCCATTGAGAACTTTCCCTTGTTAAGTGTTAAGCACTTATAATTGAATCATTAATTAAATCAAGCCCAAGTACCTATTATAATCTGTTGCCCATTGCCAGGAGTGGGGAACCTGTGGCCTCGAGGCCATATGTGGCCCTCTAGGTCCCTAAGTGTGGACCTTTGACTGAATCCAGACTTCACAGAACAAATCCCCTCAAGAAAAAGATTTGTTCTGTAAAACTTGGACTCAGTCAAAAGGCCATACCTGAGGACCTAGAAGGCCACATGTATCCTCAAAGCTGCAGGTTCCCCACCTCTGTTCTTGCCTCCTAACTAAAACCATAAATCAATCCATGAAATATTTTTTAAACTAGGCTCTGCTTCAAAGACAGCTTTCACCTTTATTTTTTCTCCCATCTCAAAATCATATAGTCCTGTTATTATCTAATTCTTTAAATTCTTCAAAAATACATTTGTCCCAGTGGAAAATAATAACAACTAGAATTTATATAGTGTTTTAAGGCTTGCAAAGCACTTTTCATTTTGTTATCTCATTTAATCTTTTTAACCCAGCCCTATTATTATCCCCATTTTACAGATGAGAAAAGTGAGCCTAGGAGAGATTAAATGACTTGTTGAGGGTGATTCCAAGTCCAACACTCATCTGGCAGCATCTCAAATAAATGAATGCATCACTCTACATATTTATAATAGGTTTCCTTTTTCCTGACTTCTCAATGGATTGAAGAA
The DNA here is from genome assembly GCA_028646515.1 of Pseudochirops corinnae. Taxonomy (NCBI): domain Eukaryota; kingdom Metazoa; phylum Chordata; class Mammalia; order Diprotodontia; family Pseudocheiridae; genus Pseudochirops; species Pseudochirops corinnae. Next base: position 238,300,565 of record CM053587.1, on the reverse strand, counting down.
GAGGGAAGAGGGAGGGAAAGAATTCAAAATTGAAAATAAAATGAAATTGAACTTAAAAAAATAAAATAAATGTATGAATCCATTATACCAGAAGCTCTGGCTCTTAGATTTTTGGTTAGATTAAATTTTCTTTCCATGAGCACAGTTCCATTTTACATTACCCCACTGCACCTGATATAATATAGATATATAATCTAAGTCCTAGGAACTTAAATACAAATGTACATAAAGCATGGACCAAGTGAGTTGGCACAGCCTAGGGTAGCATCCCTAATGACCCTCCCTATAATGGAAAGAGGAAGCTGCCAATAGGAAAGTATACCCTACCTCTTACCCAGCCCTCTATATAAGATACCTAATGATTACAATACATATTCAATGGTTCCCTGTCAACTTTGAGACAAAATATAACAGCCCTAGCCTGAAAGTTAAAGCCTCCATAATATAGCTCCAACCTACCTTTCCAATATTAATTCATATCACTCCTCTTCACACATTCTAGGCTCCAAGCAAAGCTTGGATGGCTATTTGCCAACACTCTGTCTTCTGCCTCTTTGCCTTTGTACCAGTAAGCCCCCATGTCTGAACTCATCTCCACCTTTTAGAATCCCTAGCTTCCTTCAAAGCTTGGTTCATGTACCACCTTCTCCACGAAACCCTTTCTAAATCCCCCAGTCATTAACACTTTCTCCTTCTTAAAATAATTTCTATTGCTTCATGTTTACTTATATGTTGTATCTCCTCAATAAAATATAAGCTCTTGGGAGGCTAGGACTATTCCATTCTTGTCTTTGTATTTTCAGTGCCTGGCACATAGTAGGTGCTTTAAAAAGGTTTGTCAAATGGAATTAAATTGATTGGTACATAAAAAGAGGGAATCTAGTCCCTTCCAGCAGCTTAATATTGAGAAGGTCCCATTTTCCTGACCCTTTATCCAGAAAGAGAATTAATGGACTCAGAAGTATATTTTGAAGGATATTTTCTTTTATGTCTTTCTTTTCTTGGAACATGGCTAATATGGAAATTGATTGTGAAACATCATTATCATTTGCCTTATAAAGCGTTTATTGACCAAAATTTGTTAAATTGTGTCCTTGAGACTCATGATGAAGCTTGCTGTCCACCTCCAAAAAGAGAATCAAAGGACTGACAGTGCAGATTAAAGCATACTTTCTTCTTTTTCTTTCTTTTTATTGCTCTTTTTTTCTTGGAACATAGCTAATATGGAAAGAGATTTTGTAGGTCTATACATATAGATGATGTTCTTTTGTTCCTTGGCCTCTCAATGTGTGAGGAGAGTAGGGAAGGGAGAGAATTTGAAACTGAAAATAAAATAAAGTTCAATTCTAACTAATAATAATAATAACTAACTTTCATATAGTTTTTTATGAGGTACAGTATCCCTCTGTCATACAAGTAAGCCATACCTCAAACTTCTACCAAAACCTTTTTGGCTGGGAGGTCAGGTAAAATTTTGCATAGTCATGACAGGCTGAAACCAATATTATTGAGGACAGAAACACTATTTGTGGCTCACTTTGTAACTGCTTTTCTTTGTGAAGAGGTTGTTTTCTTTGCCAGTCTCTACGTTTTTAATAGAACCTCATTTTATTCAATACTATTATGGGATCTCATTCTGCTTCCTTTTCTTTTCCTTGACTCTCTGATATTTTCAGAAGTCTATTTTGTGTGGCTTAGAAGTTGCATATAAAATATGGCCTTAATCTTACCCTTTCTAACATTTTATAAGAGTTCTTGCTGAGAACTTTGGTGTCAGCAGGGAGCCAGTGATGATATAGTCATTCTCCTTGTTTCCTTTGAACACACTTGCAAGGTAACACTCTCTTACCAGGAACTAAAAGTTCTTAATTTTAAGAATCATCAAAGCTATGACATATATATATATATATATATATGTATGTGTGTATATATATATATATATATATATATACACACACATGTTTTAGAATAACCTTTTCTTTTAACAGAGTTTGGTCCAACAACCGCCAAAAGCTTGGGATGTCAAAAATGCCAAAAACATGATATGCTCAAAAGACAAAAGGAAAAAAAAAATCAAAGTGTAGCTATGTATTACATAAAAGTTTATATTTTTAAATCCATGACCCATAAAACCCCAACTTTACAGAGTTGAAATAAGGTAGAGTGGGAAGGCTTTCAAAAATATTTTTACAGTTATCTTACTGTCAGAATACCAATTACTGTATGACAGTAAAAATGAACATTTATTTTTTTTTACTAGAGAAAAATTTTCATGCAAAGGTTATTAGAAGAAAGTTTATTATATCAAAGTACATCAGATATTGTGAAACATCATCTTCCTTATAAAACATTTATTGGCCATAATTTTTTAATTGTATCCTTGAGACTCATGATGAAACATGCTGTCTCCCTCCAGAAAGAGAACTGATGGACTCACCATGCAGGTTGAAGCTTATTTTCTTCTATTTCTTTTTTTTCTTTTTTTTCTCAGAATATGGCTAATATGAAAATTGATTTTGCTTGTCTATGCAATATAAGTAATGGATTTCATTTTTCTTATTTTCTCAATGGGTAGAAAAGGGTGAAGAGGAAGGTAAGAATTTGGAAATGAAAATAAAATAAAATTCAATTCTAAGTAATAAGAATAATAATAAATATCATTTAAATAGAGTTTATTATGTATGAGCACTGTGCCAAGCACTTTATGATTATCTCATTTTATCCTCACCACGACCCTATAAGGTAGGTGCTATTATTATCACTGTTTTACAGATGAAGAAACTGAGGTAAACCATGGTTAAGTGACATACCCAGGGTCACATAGCTAGTTAAGTATCTGGGACCAAATTTGAACTCAGATCTTCCTGACCTCAGGCTTGGTGTTCTGTCCACTGTCCTATCTAGCTGTCCCAATTAAGTAAAATAAAATAAAACAAAATAAAATTATGTTCTTGAAAGTCATAAATATTTTCTTCCATAAGAAAAGATAAACCTATGATGACACAAAGGCCAAATGAAGCCTACAATAAATGGTTGTTGAAATGAACTAAATGAATTTTATTGACTATATTCATTTCTCCCAAAAGGGATGATTCATCCATAGAAAGGGGTTGTTTTTATTTGGAAGCTATTGAGCCATAAGATGAGAGGTTTGGGATATGAATGCTAGTAGACATCCTTTGGGGGATAGTGGGAGGGAATGGACCTGTGATTTCATTAGGGGAGGTTACGCCTGATGAGAAAACTCCCTCTATCAATTCAAATTGGCACTGTTGGGCAATTTATAATCTAAGAAAGTTGCCTGGACACATTGAGAGGTTCAGTGATTTGCCCAGGGTCACATGGTCTCTGTGGCAAAGTCAAGAAGACTTAGATTCACTCTACCCATTAGACCTCACAGTTTCAGACATTCCCTAAGTGCTGGTAAATGGCCAGGACTGTGGGTCATTGATGAGGGCCTGCAGTCCCCCGCAAAGATCAGAGTTTCCAAAATATCACTTCGGAAAATGGGTCTGCTTTGGAGCTCTAGCTGCTCATTCATACTCCTAACATGACTCTAAGAAATTTGCAAGAAATTGGTTGTGGGTTTGGGCAATTGCTGCCCTGTGACTCCGCTAAGAATTCACCATGAATATCTGACAGTCCAGAATCCTGCAGCTTCTGTGACACTTGGTTTACACTAGGATTCAAATCACTGCCATAACTCATGAATTTAGACACCCTGCCCTTTCCCATTCTCTCTCTCAGGGATATCAATTTGCCATCCATAGCTTGGATCTAGCTCCTACTTTTCCTAGGACAGACAGACTTTCTCAGCTCTCAGCTATTCTTACCACAACATGTTTTCTTCTTTTAACCTCAAATCAAGCATTTCCAGGAGCTTTAATTAGAATTTTCAGATGGGGTGAACTGCAGAAATCCATTTATTCTGACAATGATTAATCATCTGATTGCTATCCTCAAATACTACAATACAGTTTTTCAGGAGCAATTATCATTTGTAATGCTAACTTAGATTTTACACGGGATTCTATGATCAATTTGATTGATAACTTTTACAGAATTCATTTTTCTTTGGGCATAATGCTATCTTTGGGGTTTAATTTCCTCACCTCTAAAAATGAGAGGATGATCTTTAAAATCCTTTTTAGCTCTGAAAATTTGAAAGTATTAGTGCATTAAAAGTTCTGGCATGTATTTATTCTGAAAGAGGGGGGATAGGAGAGACAGAGACAGAGAGAGACAGAGAAAGAGAGAGACAGAGAAAGGTAAGAGAAAAGGGAATAAGGCTCTTTTAATTAAAATGAAGATGTAAACAAACAACTCTTTTGAGCACAGTTCATAACCTTTTTTCGTGTCCTAGAATCTTCTGCCAGTCTGAGGAATCTTATCACCCTCTTCACAGAATTATGTTTTTAAATGCATAAACTAAAACACGTAGAGATTTAAAAAGGAAATCAATTATATTAAATAATTACTAAGATTTAAAAAATAAGATAAATCCATGGACCACAAGTTAAGAACCCTAAGAACCCTGACACACACTTAGAAATTATAATTTATAAAGTGTGTTATTCACAAATAATTTAATTCAGAAACTGTATCATTGAAGGCATTACCCCATCCAAAACACATCCTCTTGAGAAAGTGCAGGAAAGCCCTTTGACACTTTATTGACTTGGTAATTTCATCAAGTTGGGCACTTTTACCATCACTGCAGAGCTAAAGTGTCCACCTATCTCACAAGGTTGTTGTGAAGATCAAATGAGATGACTTTTGTAAAGCACTTAGCACAGTGAGCACATTAAATGTATGTTCCCTTTCCTCTCTCTTCCCTTCCATAGCTCATCCTGTGGGAGTTCCTGGGTGTGTCTTTCTGTAAATCCTCTATAGAAGACATACCCATTTCACTGGAGGAAGTTTTTGGTAGAGATAGCAAGACTAAGGTCACCAGGAACAGTGCAAGGACATCAGAAGCCATGGGACGCTTCGGCATTGGAGGCCTGAGCTGTCCTCTCTGTATATGTCTTGGCCACATGTGTTTCCTTCATGTGTGCCTCTCTACTTGTGAATTCTCTGGGCACCCATTCTTCCTAATGACGCTGTGCATATTTGTGGGTTATTGTACCTCAAGTTTATGAGAGATGTTGGTAGTATTGTTTTTGTCCTGTCATTTCAGTAAACAAATTTGTCTTAAGCTAAGTGTGTCCTCTGGCTGACTACAGTAAAGAGAAATGCTCCAGTACAGTCTTGTGAGTTATATTTATAGAAGTGCAAACTCACAGATGACCTTGAACTTGAGCTAATTGTCCCCTGTGGGAACTCAGCTTAAGACTGTGAGTTAGGGAGAGGTAACCCTAAGCGGGGCACTACCCTGGTTGGTGATTATATCATATATATAGTGCACTACATTTAAGAAGTTAGGTCAGCTTCACATTATACCGCATTCAGCTTCTTGCCATCTGTTACACCCCTTGTTGCACCAGCTGGACCACTGGACCTTTTAATCCACACTACTGCAACATCTTTCTAGACTAGTTACCATATTGTGGAGAACTTAACCTTCTCAGCTCTAGAACTCCCACCCTAGGTCCCACACTCTCCCGATTATTGAGTGTAGGATATGGCCTACCAGATCTCTCTGGCCCCCAGCAAGCTTCATGTTCCAACCTGGCCATCTTCTTTCCATCAACTCTGCCATAGCATGAATACCTTCATACTTCCTGTCAACTTCTCCTCACTGTGTGCAGCTGTGGAATCATAACCAAATCAATATTGTCATCACTACTGGGAGAAGCAAATCAACGAACTCTCCTGTGACCCCATTTACTATGCCTGTGTCTTCTCAAACCAAACACTTCATTGGCTCCCATGCTCCTGTATATGTGGCCTTCCCCTAGTGGTATATAGATTTCCTTGAGGGAAGAAACTGTCTCACTTTTGTGTTTGTATCTCCTATACCCAGAATGATGCGTGACATGCAGAAAGCAGCTAATAAATCATTTTCATTCATTCATTCTCTTTTAATATTTTTGGGAAACCAGTGTTGTTATTCTTCACTCAACATGCCTCTTTTTCGGGTCATATGTTTCTTATGTTCATCTCTTCTTTCATGCAAGTCACCATTAGCAACATGCTGCATGCTACTTACATTCATCATTTGTCTCTGCATTGCCTTTTAAACCTTATTCATTTGGGTTCTTCAGAAATGGTGGTGTTCCTTAATTTGAAGTCACTTAGAAACACTGGGAGAATATTGGTGTTAGCAAGTTGGGATAATTAAAAGAGCTGTACAAATGGGACTTAGACATCACTAATTACTTCTACCCTATCTAAAAGAAAAATAGATAAATAAATCTGTCAAAGTGGCACTAGTAGTCTTCTTAAGATTCCACTCACATTTTTGCATCATAATTTGAGCTGTAATTGGAGTAGAATTAAAAAGGCAGACCTATCTTTTGACAGTATAACACAAATTTCCCTACATGACACCTGCAAAATAATGCCTATGCACATATTTTTACTTGTCTAATGTCATCATTTGTATCTGATTTAAAATACCATAAAAACCACTCAAAAATAAGGAGATATTAGTTGTGTAGTAGCCCAATGACATCTAGAGTATCATGTTCAGTTCTGGATGCCATATTGTAGAAGAGACACTGATAAACTGGAGGATGTCCAATGAATCTCAACCAAGATGATGAGGAACTTTGTAGCACATGAGGATCAGTTTGAGGAACAAGGGATAATTAGCTAAAGAAGAAAAGGCTCAAGGGATCATGACAGCTGCCTGCCAGTATTTGAAAGGTTATCATGTGAAAGAGGGGGTGTTTGGTTTGGTCCCAGAAGACAGAATTGGGTATAGAAATTAGAAAGAGGAAAACTTAGGTATAGCCCATGATCCAAAACACTAATATTTTGGTTTTCATGGACCAAGTTGAATCTTGGGAGTTTCCCAAAAAGTCACATCCCTTTGGATAATTTTATTCCTACCCAGGTTTCCCTAGAAACCTCAGAATTTGACTCTTGCCTCTACCCAAGATTCTTCAAGAACTTCAGAATATGACTTGTGTTTAGATCTTCACAGATATAGGGCAAAATTCTCTAGCTCCTGGGTGAGTTCCCAATCATGTAATATTATATATTGGACAGGAAGCATGTAGAAAAATACCCAGAACTCACAAAAACATATAATTATCAAGACATTCTCCTTCCCTCCGGTGAGTACGGTGGACAAGAGCGCTGAGTCTAGAGAAAAAAGATCCAGATTCAAATTTCACCTCTAACATTTTTTATCTATAGGACTTTGGAAAATCACCATTCAATCAACAGACATTTGTTAAGTAACTATAGTCAGCCTAGTGGGCACAGGGGCCAGTAGTGGTTAGGTCTAGAGTTAAGAAGACCCCGATTTAAATCTGCCTCAGACACTTCCTGGCTATGTGATCCTAGGAAACTCGCTTAACCTTTCTCAGCCTCACTTTTGTCATCTGTAAAATGGGAGTAATAATAGCATCTACCTCAGTCAAGTCACTGTGAAGCACAAATGACATGTATTATATGCCAGTCAGGCACCATGCTGAGCAAGTCACCTAACATTTTATGGCCTCAGTTTCTTCATTTGTAAAGCTAATGGATTATATGTATGACCTGTGGAGGCCTCTTTCCATTCTCAAATTTTTTTTTTTAGGTTCTACACATATAATTATGTTAAACACATTTCTACATTTGTCATGTTGTGAAAAAAGAATCATAACAAAAGGGGAAAACCACAAGAAAGAAAAAGCAAACAAAAAAAGAGAGAAAATAGTATGCTTTGATCTGGATTTAGACTTCATAGCTCTTATGAGTCTTTTGGAATTGTCATGGATCATTGCATTGCTGAGAAGATCTATGTCTATCAAAGTTGGTCATTACTCAATATTGCTGTTACTATGTAAGGTGTTCTCCTGGTTCTGCTCATTTCACTCAACATCAGTTCATGTAAGTCTTTCCAGGTTTTTCTGAAATCTGCCTGCTCATCATTCTTTATTGCACAATAGTATTCCATTGCATTCATATATGACAACTTGTTCAGCCATTTTCCAATTGATGGACACCCCCACAGTTTCCAGTTCTTTGTCACCACCAAAAGAGCTGGCTATAAATATTTTTGCACATGTGAGTCTTTGTCCCATTTTTGTGATATTTGGGATAAAGACCCAGTAGTGGTATTGCTGGATCAAAATGTATACACAGTTTTATAGCCCTTTGGTCATAGTTCCAAATCGTGCTCCAGAATGGTTGGATCAGTTCATGACTCTACCAACAATGCATTAGTGTTCCAATTTTCCCACGTCTTCTCCAATATTTATCCATTTTCCTTTTCTGTCATATTAGCCAATCTGATAGGTGGTGAGGTAGTACCTCAACAGCTTTTAAATCTTTAAGCCTACTTTCCATGCTTAAGGAATTTAAAGGACTCTAGCCTTATATTGTAAGCCAAAGGGTTTGGGCTTACTTGGGCAACTAGGTGGCACAGTGAATAGAGTGCCAGGCTGGCTGTAAGGAAGACCATATTTCAAATCTGACCTCAGACACTTACTAGCCCTGTGACCCTTGGCAAATCACTTAACCCTATTTGCCTCAGTTTCCTCATCTGTAAAATAGCTAGAGAAGGAAGTGGCAAATCACTCTAGTATCTTTGCCAAGAAAACTCCAAATGGGGTCAGGAAGAGTTGGACACAACTGAAAATGACTAAACAACAAAAACAACAACATGGGCTTATCCCACTTGGAAGATAAACAAACTTGAGTTTACTAGAGTGTTACTTAATCTTCTCACATTCCAGTCAATTCCATTTTCCAACTCAGGGATCTGTATAAACCTCCCTCCTTATAATGCTAATCTAAGTCTTACAGATTTTGGATTCTACTAGCATTGGAATGGGAAGGACAGTCACTTTCCCTCAAACTGTTACAAACTTGAAATTCAGTTGAAAACTGGCTCAGCTGGTTGACCCCCATCTCTAAGGTCACTTAATCATAAATGGAAGAGTGTTCCTCGGCATGAAGGTTGGCAAAAGAGTGCTTTGGCACTGATGAGGGCCTTACTGAGGGGTGTCAACATGCTTCCCATCTCAAGCGAGGTGGATGACCTTGTCAATTCAGAGGCTGTATTTAGCTCCAGACTGTGGTCACCAAGGCCATACCTTCACACCATTAGTGCTTTCCTGGAATCCCTAAAAGGGGGTTCCTAACCTCAGCCACAACCCCCAAGTCCATGGTTTGTAAGATATTATTCTTATTATCTCCTTTAAAGAAAAGTCACTATACTGCAATGCAACAAACTCTTCAGTCAATGTATTTTCTCTTTTGAGAGTCATTAAGTCAAATTTAAAGCATTTGGTTTCTTATTAGAATAGATTATCGGCCATGAAAAGCATTCACTCTTCAGGATATTTTAAGTTTATGATTCATTTTCCTAATGAGCAAGACATAATGAAAATAGAAGAACTAAAAGACAATAACTTATTGGAAAAAAAATTGGGTTTCTGGCTTTGGGCATACATATTACAATTGCAACACATGCTTCAGATGCCTTTTTTTCTTTTTTGGGAGGCAATCAGGGTTAAGTGACTTGCCAGGTTCACACAGCTAGTTAAGTATTTGAGGCTGGATTTGAACTCAAGTCATCTCAACTTCAGGGCCATGCTCTAATGCTTCAGATTTCTTATAAACAATACAAATGACCTATTCACAGAATTTTGGTCCTAGAAGGAATCTCGGTGGCTATATAGTCTAACCTCTATTTAAGAAAAATAGACTGGGACAGCTAAGTGACACAGTGAATAGGGCACTGGCCCAGGAATCAGGAGGACCTGAGTTCAAATTCAGCCTCAGACACTTACCACTTACTAGCTGTGTGACCTTGGACAAGTCACTTAACCCCAATTGCCCTGCTCTCCCCCCTCCAAAAAAAAAAGACAAAAAAAGAATTAATAGACCTTATAATAATCCCAAACAAGAAGTTGTACAGGTAGCTAGATGGAGCAGTAATTAGAGCACTGGGACTAGAGTCAGGAAGATCTGAGTTCAAATGTGACCTCAGACATGTGTGATGCTGGGCAAATTACAACTTCTGTTTGTCTTGGTTTCCTCTACTGTGAAACGGGGATATTAAGAGCACCTAGGGTCATTATGACAATATTTGTAATGTGCTTAGCATGGTGCCTGGCATACAGTAAGCTCCTAATACTTATTCCTGTCTTCTCTCTTTCCCAGTCTTTGCTTGAAGATTTTCAATGAGAGGAACCTACTATTTCTCTTGGCAGCCCATTCTACTTTTGGAGTGCTCTAATTGTTGAGTTTTTTCATGACATTATAGAGAATATAAACAGGGGTAAACTTGGGTACTTCATAAAGCTAAAGGATAGGGGTTGGTTTTTTTTTTTTTTGAGGCTTTGATTATATGTTCCTAAGGAAGGCATGGCTATATCCACTGACTCCCCAGTGTGATGACTAAAGACAACTTCTTGATGTGGGCTATGAGACATACTTTGGGTCTGGAGTCTTATTAACTCATACTTGGGGCAGCTAGGTGGTACAGCAGATAGTGTGCCAACCCTGGAGTCAAGAGGACCTGAATTCAAATCAGCCTCAGATACTTACTAGCTGTATGACCCTGAGCAAGTCACTTAACCCTATTTGTCTCAGTTTCCACACGTGTAAAGTGAGCTGAAGAAGGAAATAGCAAACCACTCCTGTATCTTTGCCAAGAAAACCTCAAAAATGGGATCACAAAGAGTTGGACACAACTGAACAACAACAATTTATTCTTATGTCATTAAGGATGAATGATTAAATCCCTTCATGGGTGATGATATGATTGGCTCAGGCTATTATTCTGAACCTATTGAAGATGGAAGTCCATCAGTCAGAGAGATCTAGAGAACTGAGGTCAGAGAAGGGACCAGAGATCCAAGAGTAGACCTGGATCCCTAGGGGTGGGGAATAAGAAGTGAAGTCTACACTTTCAGTCTCCCACTCCTAGGGAACTTTCCCTCAGGCCACCAGTGATGGTGGCCATGAAGAAGGCAAAGATGGGTTCTAATGGTGGCAGTTTCTGCCCTGTGGGAGAATGACTAGAGTTCCCCAGGCAAGGATTAAGCAGGAGTCCTATACCTGCAAGATTAGAACTGGCTTTAACAACTGCAAAAGAATTGCCCTCAACTAGTGCCTTAGGTTTTTTGGACATTATCCATTCAATTAAAAACAGGTTGTCTTTCTAGTTGCTCCAAATTCATCTTCAGCCACTAGCCTTTTCTTCCTCTCACCATCATATATTTCTGAACCACCACAGGTTGCGTGCTCCTGTGCCAGACACAGAATTTGCAGACGTTCTAGTTGTCATTCAGCAGAGGTCACTGTGGTTAGATCAAGGTTAGACCTTCTCCGGAGGTCATTACTCCCCTCTCCCTCTCTCTTTAGCTAGTGGACCAAAAGCCACAAAGGAGAATGCCTGGAGGTCATGAGATTGAATTGAATTTCAATTATCTCAACCTCCCAATTAAAATGGGAATTTTGGTGAGAACAGCAGTTCTCAAAGTGTGGTTTGAAGATCCCTGGGGGTCCCCAAGACTGTGAGGAAAATTGATTTTCATAATAAAACTGAGATATTTGCCTATTAAAATATTTCCCCCTTTTCTGACTATGTATCTGTGTTAGATCAGATTTTCTTCATAGTCAACCAAAGTAACATATCATAACAGATTGAATGTCAAAGCAGATATGATAATTTAGCTGTTAGTCAGACATTAAAGAAATTTGCAAAAAAATTTTTTTTAAATGCCACTATTCTCATTAAATTTCTTTGTTTTGGAAAATACAGTCATTTTTGTAAAAAAAAAATGCTATGCTAACATTTAATGGGTTCTTTGCTACTTTTAATGAATTAATAAACTTTTAAAATTTATCTACTTCAATTTCTAATATGGTAAATATTGATAGATATAATCCATATTAACCAAAGATCTTTGGGATCCTCAATAATTTTTAAGAGTGTATAGGATTTTTTATAGACCTTATTTTGAGAGTTTCTGGCCCAGAGTGAAGGTCTCAGGTCCATAGGGCTTCTTTTCTCTTCAAAGCTAAGAAGAAAACAAAACAAAACAAAAAACTTCATAAACCATTCCATGTTCCTAGGTTATCTGTCATTAGATAACCAGGAGGGTGATCTCCCAGTCAGCTGAATTCAGTAAAAGCAAATCTCCACAGATTTCCCTTCCTTCTCAGACTATCCCCAATAGCAAAAAACACAAACTTAGCAAGTAGTGTGAATTACATTACCTTAATCTAGTAAATCATGGTCTTAAAAATATGAATAACAGCAAAACTTCTGAATAGCAAAGAAACTCTTAGTAATTAACTTTTTAGTCGTTGCTAGAACAATAATACAAAAGAAACAAATGGAGAGCAAAGTAGATTCACCATTGTTCTGGTAGTTTCTCTGAAAGGCCAGAATTCAGTCCCTCTCTGCTGAATTCTTTTAATAAGCTGAGGTGCAGGCCAGGGAAAGGAAAAGGGTCCATCCAGTATAAGGCTTAGAGTCAATCTCCTGGAAAGAGTAGTCTATCTGCCGCCGACTGCCACCACCATCACTGCCTCCTCTGCTGCTGCTGCCAACACTACTGTGCCCTCTTTCCAACTCCCTGACCCCTTCCAGATAGATTTTTAAAACTCCAGCTATGTCGAAAGACTTTCCCTCCAGTCTTGATCCCTACATAAGAATCCTCTCTTCTTGAGCTTGGAAGAAATACAACTCCCAGTCCTGAGTGACTGGTTTGAAGAAAAGCAGTCCAAACCATGAAAGAGGGCTGTTCTATCACAAAAAGTACACTGGATTTTGGGATGAGCCGTTGTAAAGGAAATGGAAGCTAGAGGGCTGAAAGGGAGGATCTTAACTGGCTGCTATTTCCCATCCTCAGGTTAGATTTGAGGGCTTGTCTGTCCTGAAGTGTAAGGTCCTTAAGGGGGTAAGGGAAGGGAAGGGGTTAGGGTAAGGGCTATGGCCAGCTAGGAATGAAACTAGCTATGCTTCATTTAAGTCTTTTAGACTTTGAAAGAATTCTCCATCCTTGATTCAAGTGTACGATGTAGTGTGAGGGCAAGAACACTGGATTCAGAGTCAAAGGACCCTAAGTTTGAACCTGACTCTTCTTAATACTTTTCCCCTGATAGGACTCAGTTGTTTAATTTGTAAAGTAAGGAGGTTGAATTATATTGGGGGGGGGGGGAATCAAACAGCCCATGATGCTCCTGAGTGCAGCCCAAACCATATTAAAATGTGATTGGGAAATTTTTAACAAAATAAATAGAAATGTAACAAAACATAGATATTATTAACACATTGTTTTCTAGGTCAATATATGGCCTACAGCAATTTTCAGAAAATGAAATTAAAGATATCTATAACCATATGAAAAAATATTCCAAATCACTAGTGATTAGAGAAATGCAAATCAAAACAACTCTGAGGTACCACATCTCACCAGCCAGACTGGCTAAGATGACAAAACAGCAAAATGATAAATGCTGGAAAGGATGTGGAAAAATCAGAACACTAATGCATTGTTGGTGGAGCTGCGAACTGATCCAGCCATTCTGAAGAGCAATCTGGAACTATGACCAAAGGGCTATAAATAAGTGCATGCCCTTTGACCCAGCAATACTACTTCTTGGGTTACATCCCAAAGAGATCAGAGAAGTGGGAAGAAGACCCATATGTACAAAAATATTTATAGCAGCTCTTTTTGTGGTGGCAAAAAAATTGGAAAACAAGGGGATGCCCATCAATTGGGGAATGGCTGAACAAGTTGCGGTATATGAATGCAATGGAATACTCCTGTGCTATAAGAAATGAGGAGCAGACAGACTTCATAATAACCTGGAGAGACTTACTTAAACTGATGCTGAGCGAGAAGAGCAGAACCAGGAGAAATTTGTACAGAATCACAGACACAACGTATGTGTGACAACTAACTTCAATAGACTGGACTCCTCTCAGCAATACAAGGTTATAGGACAACTCCAAAAGCCTCATGATTGAAGGAGATATCCACATCCAGGGAAGGAGATGAAGAGTCTGAGTGTAGATTGAAACAAACTACTTGCTGTTTCTTTTTCTTGTTTTATTTTGTTTCCTCTTTCCCACTGATCATTCCATCAGTTACAATCCTTCTTCACAACCTGACTAATGATTAACGGGAAGATATTTATAGATCCTGTATCCAAGTGCATGCCAACATGATGGGTGGGTGGGAGAGGGAGGGGGAGAAAATCTGAAACTCAAGGGACTGTGGAACTGAATGCTGTAAACTAAAAGTAAATAAACCAATTTATAAATATATATATGTATATATATATACATACATATATACATATATATGGCCCACAGGTATCTTTATGTACAGTTTAGAGTCTACTCTTTCTATCTGAGTTTGACATCATTGGCTTGGGTGATCTTTAAGTTTCCTTCTGGTTCTAAAGCCAACAACATCCTGAGTCTAGCCAAGAAAAAGCAATTAGGAAAGGGGTGGGAGTTTCCTGAGTACAAATGAATGACTACCCCAATCAGTAAGAGACAAGAAGACTGTCAAAAACTGTCAAAAGAGTTGCATAATGACATTAAAATATTTCTATCCTCTTTTAAAATGTCATTTCTATACTTAGAATTTATAGTTGTAACAAGGCTTTCTATATCACATAATGTCATGGAAAGAACACTAGCCTAGGTTCTACTCCCATTTCTGTGGCTAACATATACATACATATATGTATGTATGTGTATATATCTATATCTATATCTATATCTATATCTATATATACAACACATATACTCACACACAAAAATATCGATTTCATATGTCATATAGATGTATTGTATAGATGGCATATAATACAAACATATATTTATATTAATATATAATATATATATATTTTACTAAATATGTTTTTATTCTTTATTTACCTTGTCTGTATGGATATGTGAGAAAAATTATTATTTTCTCATTATATTAGCAGCTCATTTTATATATGGGACCCAAAGATCCTCTTTTTGATTATTAATAACCATTTCTTAGCAGGTTAGTTATCAGTAGGTTTTTCTCTTTTTATTTCCTTATTCAAAGTCCAGTCCTTGTGAAGGACAGGGCTGACAATGAAACACTCTCCTCAATCTTAGGCAGGACCGCATGCACCAGGGAGAGCTCATTTCGGCATAAAGGGTAAAGAGAATCTAATCTAGGTAAATTCCAGTCCATTGTTAAATTGAAGTGGTCTAGTTGAAGATGGATGCCTTTGTCTTGATTGCTGAAGTGATGGGAGAGCGCTGACATGATCAAAGTCATGTCCCCCAGCCCCTTATTAGATAAAGCCCACCTCTCATTATAATATTCATTCTCTCACTGTTAACCAATCAGAGTTGCTTTTCACTCTCAGACACACCCCCTTTTCCAAAAATATTCAAACATTCATGACCTCTGTGCAGGGTCTTTGGTTACTGAACCTCTTACCTCAATTTACTGATTATTCACTAGTCTCATTAATAAATTGATTATTAATTACCCAGAAACTCTGTCTCTTGGACTTTCCATTCATCTCAATTGTACATATTTATACATTGTTAGTACATTTTATATTGTATAACATTACGTGTGTTAAATATATATTTATCTTATATGTGCTTTGTTGATACATATTTAGCTATTAATTGTTTCGTCTGTTAGATTGTGAGCACTCTGAGGGCAGGAACCATCTTGTCTTTCTGTCACTTAGCGCAGTACCACTGGCATATAGTAAGTGCTTAATAAATGCTTATTGATTGATCAACTGACCTTGGGTGAGTCATTTAACATGATTTAAGCCCATTTTCTTATCTGAAAAATTATAATGGGATGTCTCAACTTTTTTCCTCCTTTAACATTCTGCAGAGCCCTTTCATGTTAACAAACCATTTGCCTCAGAATAACTCTGTTATGTAGTATGAGTATTATTGTGCCCATTTTACAGATTGGGGAATTGAGGCTCAGAAAGTTTAAGTGACTTACTCAAGGTCACATAGCAAATAATGTTAGATTCAAAATTTGAATTCAAGTCTTTTGATTCTAAGATGAGTTCTAGTTCCACTCCCTGTTCCACTGCCTCTCTAGGACATTTCCAGATGTTATAGAAACTAAGCTGATGTCATTTTAAACACATACTTTTTTAGTGACTCTACCAGAAGTTTCTTCAATACTCCCATCAATCTATACTCTCATTAATATGAGTATTCCCTCTCTCAAGAGTCAACCCATGGTTTGCTTGTTTTTTCATCCTATGCAATCGTAGAGTATATTCTTCCATAAATCCTCCATAGACTGCCTGCTCAGGGTCATGTATTTGAATACTCTGTGAATATCAGCACGAGACTGGAGCAGTCCATCTGTTGCTCTTCTAGGATCATACGGTACAGATCAGGAGGAACCGTTAGAGGCTACTTCGGTTCACTTTTTCAGGTTATACATGAATGAATGAATGGACAAGTGAATGATGCATTTATTAAATGTTTATTATATGCAAAGCACTTGAGAAACAAATAGAAAAAAAGCAAGACAGTCTCTGCTCTCAAGGAACTCACATTCTTATGGTAACAAAAGCACATATAGAAGTTTCAGCTATAAGTCAGATGGAAAGGTCTCACGGTCCTCAGGGTGTATCTACAAAGCAGATGGTAATGTATTTTATTAAATGTTCATTTTCACTGATAAAATCATATCCATTTCTGATGTTGAACTATTTGACAAGGTCAAAGATTTGGTGACAAGAACTTTCCTTTCTGCGTCTTCAACAGATATATATGATTGTACCCTTATTCTTTATGATATTCCTCCAGCAGAATGTAAGCTTCTTGAGGTCAAGCACTCCTTTTGGTTTTGTCTTTGTATCCCTAGCACCTATCATACTACCTGGCACAAGGCAGGTACTCAATAAATGCTTGTGAAATGCATTGAAAGAAAAATGTCTTTGACTCTGTTTCTTGTCATCATTGGTAATATGCTATGGACTTTTTTTTACACCAAGCATCTTTCTTACATTGCCCCTTGTGTCCCCTGCAATTGTGATACAATTTCCAGAACAATGTCCAATGATTCACAGTTATATCACTTAAGCAGGAGACTATTGGTAATAAAAAAAGATGAGTTTTGACAGCAGAAATTACTGAAAACAATGTATAATTTCTCGGTTGTGATCCACATCATTCTATTCACCATATTCCATTACCAACCAAGCTTAGTGCTCATCTATTGTGCGGGAATAGGTTGCTTATACAACTAATAATCATATTGTCATGATCTGGACAATCAGCATTCTTCACCCACTTGATTTCTCCTATACAAACTGACAGCCTTAACTCATCTAAGCAGTTGACGATCTCACTGAGAAAGTTCTATAGCATCTGACTGGTGAAATCAGGACCTCGTCAGTCACAAATAGGAACATCTAGAGAATCTCACTCCCTATAACAAATCCCTCTTAAATCTGGACTTTTTATGGGAAACTGGCAATAATGAATATCTTTAGCTAACATGTCTCCATTTTATGACTCTGCTGGAATTTACAGTCAGAGGAGCATTGCCTCTGTGGTTTAGTTTGGTTAATGATACCATCCTTGCTCTTTTTTATCCTTTAGGAAATTGGCTTATTTTCAGTGCCTTAAAAACGTAACCTTGAATTCCTTTAAAATTGTGTTTCTTCCTCAACAGATTTCTCCTCCGCCTATTTGGTAAGACCCAAACTGGAACTTTACTTGAATTTATTTCTTAAGGGATATTTCTATTTCCTCATCATTGTGTGAAATTAGAGTCTATGAAACAAGATTTTAAAGCCCAAATGCAATGGCTTTGCCGCACTGATGATGAGAATAGGTTTCTATAAAACTAGTGGCAGATCTGTTCCATTTCACATAAATTTATTGTTGTCCTTCCAGTTTTATCTCATGAACGTTTTCAGAAGAACATGGCTTACCTGGAATTTATGACAAGTGTTTTTCTGCAGCCAATAATTTTTACTATTTGGTGAGAATAGGTGGTTAGTATTCTTCCATTTTCTTCCTCTTATGCTATATTATATACATAAGATTTTATTCTAAGTAAGTATTGCCCTTCCCTAGTGTGTTTCACTTAGTAAGGATACTAATTGTTTTCTGGCTGATGAGATTTCTTGAACTCTTTTGTTCTTCTCATTGTGGCAATTGCTTAACGCTTGGTTAAACTTTTCCCAAAAAAATAGTAGTAGTAAAGTCAATGTCTTTCCTTTTTTTCTTCTCTTGTTTTTTTTTTTCCAGAGTCACAGAATCACAGAATTTAAGAGCAGAAAGGATTGCATTGGTCATCTAGTCTGACCTATACATCCAACCTCTGCTTGAAGACCCCTGGGGAGGGGAATGTTACCATCATTCAAAGTAGTCCATTCCACTAATGGACATCTCTAATTGTGGGAAATTTTCCCTGACATCAAACCTAATTTTATTTCTTAGTAACTTCCACAAATTGGTACTGGTTCTGCCTTATAGAGTTAAAGAGAATAAATCTAATCTTTCTATCATGTGATGGTCTCTCAAATACTTAGACTAGTATGTCCCCTGAGCCTTCTTTTCTCTTCAGCTAACCACTCCCAACTCTCTCTGTCTCTGTCTCTCTGTCTCTCTCTCATTCTTTCTCTCTCACATACATATGTGTATATATACACGTATATAATTTTAAAAATATTTCCCAATCATATTTTTTAAAGTTTTTAACATTCATTTTTTAAAATTTTAAGTTCCATATGCTCTCCGTCCCTCCTACCCCTCCCGTGCCCCTCGATTATATATACATGTCAAGTAATCTTGACCAGCTCTTTCAACTGATTGTCATATGTCATGAAGCTTAAAGACTTTCAACATCCTGGTTGTCCTTATCTGGACACTCTTCAGCTTATCAAAGTCCTTCTGCCTCTCAGAACCAAATAAAATACTGCAGATTGGGTCTGAAAATGGCAGACTACAGTGGAAATTATTTCAGTATTCCCAGAAGTTATCTGCCTTCGAAGGCAGCTCAAGATTACGTTAGCTTTTTTGGCTCCATATCACACTGCTGACTCATTCTGATCTCGTAGTCCACTAAATCCTCATATCTTTAACTCCTTTAAGTCAGCAGTTCATTTAAATAGGTTGGGTTAGAATTATTGGATTTGCAAACAAGGGCTTGATGTCCTTAAAACCAATTAGTAAAAAATGATAATTTTCAACTTAGCTCCAACTGGCAAATGATCTGACTGTACAAAAGCAGCTGATTTAGAAATAACTCTCACACTAGGAACCATTTTCTTTTCATTAAGAAATAGTCAATTTCATTTTTCATGATGTCATTCTGCGCTTGCCACATTTATCACTCTATCTCTTTTTTTAAAGAGAGTATTTATGATATTGCAGATATGAGAGTAATCTATAACCATTTAGCTTTTCATTTTAGAAAATTCTAACCCATATCTGAAAATGTAGTCTTTGTTGGCTTTCTGTGTCCATTTTCCCATTGAAATTACTGGGTATAGAGGTAGATGTTAACTCCTTTTGGAACATTCTATCAAGTTCTTTTTTTTTTTTTTGGAGGGGGGAAGGCAGGGCAATTGGGGTTAAGTGACTTGCCCAAGGTCACACAGCTAGTAAGTGTAATGTGTCTGAGGCTCAATTTGAACTCAGGTCCTTCTGACTCCAAGGTCATTGCTCTATTCACTGCACCACCTAGCTTCCCCCTATCAAGTTCTTTGTAAAAATTATTTGCTTCATCTGCTGAAATAAAGGTCAGCAATATGCTGTAACTACCTTAATAGCAGTTCCCTAATCAGTGCTCATCATAAGACCAGATGACATGGAATTCCAAGGGGTCTTAGGTAATTATTTTTCTTGTTGGTTCTTGATATGAGTTTAAACCAGTTCCTTTATTTGTTTGTCCAAAGATGACATACAAGTCATTTTTTCCATTTAGCTAAAATTTCTTTGTTTCTTCTGCTTTTACTATGTAGCAAGAATATTATTACAAAAAAATTCATTTTCTTCCAATGCATTTCTTGTTGGGCAAAAATCTAAGAGAATCAACAATTAAATAAATATTTGTAGATAGTCTAAAAGCTATGAGGTCCTTAGCACCTTCTACTCTTTTTCCCACTACTCTGCACTGTTGGAAGTGAAGCAAGAAAAATCACTGCATACATTAGTGCATTGTTGATGCACCAATGGATTGTTTCTACCATTCTAGAAAGTAACTTGGACCTGTGCCCAATAGTTACTGAACTTATCAAGGAAAAGTTCCCAGTTATACAAAAATATAGTTCCTCTTTTTGTGGCAATAAAGAATTGGGTACTAAGGGGGAAGAGGGATCCATCCATAGGGAAATGATTGAACAAGTTATGGTAAATAAGTGTAATGCAGTGCAATTGTTCTGTGAGAAATCACAAAAAAAGGGGCTGTTTCAGGGAAACTGGAGAAGATTTGTATGAACTGATGCAGAGTGAAGAGAACAGAAACAGAAGAACAATGCGTACAATAACAGCAACATTTGTAAAGACAGACAATTTGCAAAGACTTGAGAAATTTAGTCGATACAATGGGCAGCCATGAATCCAGAGGACACCTGATGAAACACACCATCTGTCTCCTCATAGAGAGGACGGACTCAGTGTGCAGAATAGGATATACAGTTTTGGGAGATAACCAATGCAAAAATGTGACTTTTTATGCCACCTCAGACACTCACTGGACACATGGCTGTTGACAAGACACAACTTCCACCTGCTTCAGTGTCCTCATGTACAAAAGGAAGATAATAATGACGCTTATTTTCCAAGATTGTTGCAAGGATAAAATGGGACATTTATAAAGTCTTTGAAAACCTTAGAGTGATATCTAAATGTTTTTATTTTCATCATGATCATTACTATTTTTACTATGAATTTTTGTTTTGAGAGTCTTGCTTTCTTTCCTCTTCTTTTCAATAGGGGAGAAAGAGATATTCGTAAAGTGATTTGGAAACCTTAAAGTGATGTATAAATGCTTTTTATCATCATCATCATATTTATTACCATGAATTATGACAAGGTTTTTTTTCTTTTTCTTTTTTTCACAAGGAGGGAGAAGGTGGGAGGGAGAAAAAATAGATTTTTATTAATGGAAAAAAATTAAAATTAAATTTTAAAAAAAGGCACTGTACTAAGAGCTATTTTATATTTTCATCTTTTTCTTAGGCCACCATGGACAAAGAATTCATCATCTTCTTAAACGATGATGCTGTTGAGCCTCACTTTATTTAGACAGGATATAATCAATTAGCCAATCACTTGTTGCCAGAACCATGTTTAAAGGTCTTCCAGGTACAGAACCAACAGAACCTGAATTAGTCATTTCCTACACCATGGTAAAGCATCAGCATAAGATAACCCTTGTCAAATGAACTCAGTTCAAATTCTTCCCTGTGATTACATAGGGTTAAACAGCTTGACCAATCCTGTTTCATTCATTTCTCATTTTATGATTAATTAAGAAGCTCAAGGAGGAATAGAGGAAAACGCAGGCAATTTGGAGGCAGAAGACCTGGGTTCAAATCCTGGCTCTGCCATTTACTCCTCGTATGACCTTGATCAAGTCATTAACCTTTCTGGACCTTAGCTTCCTTACTTGCAAAATGAGGATAATAGATTACATCAGTGGTTCTCAAAGTTTTTGTTCTTAAGAACTATTCTAGGGGGCGGAGCCAAGATGGCGGCGTAGCAGCAGCAACATATTGCAGCTCTCAAATAGCCACCCCAAAATACCCACAAAATAGGACTCTAAACCAATCCTAGAACTCTAAAACGCACACAAAGATACTTCCCACTAAAGTCAGCTC
>CM053587.1:238234769-238278123 GCA_028646515.1 Pseudochirops corinnae | reverse complement strand
CTATCTATCTATATGCAATTATTATTATTATTATTGACTACATCCAACTGGAACTTGAGATACACAGGCACTACGGTTGGGAGATCCATCCTGCCCTAACAAAAAGTGACATAGGAGAGAATAGACTGGGGGAGGGGGGACACACTGGGATGGCTGTTTTGGGGTGGTGGGTGGGGGAAAGAGGGGGAGAAAATATGTAACTCAAAATCTTGTGGAAATGAATGATGTAAACTATAATAAAATTTTAAAAAATTAAATTAAATTAAAAAATAAAGAACTATTCTACTCTTAAAAAATATTGGGAAACCCCCAAAACATTTATTTATGCAATATATTTTATATTTATATATACATGTACATATATGTTATACACACATGGAAGTGCATATAGGCATTTACACATATATAATGTCCACACCCATGTATTGCATATACACATATGTGCAGACACACATGCATATGTGTGTACATGTGTGTAGATATAGATATATGAATGTTTGTATCTTGCTATCTACCACATCACAAATGAAAGCTCTAGAATCCATATCTGTAAGATTAATGGGATATAAGATCTTCCCTGCCCATTAATAGACCTTACATGGAGCCCTGATGCAGAGCCAATTAGGCTCTGGGCCACAGGGATCCCCACACCTTTCTAATTAAGCCAATCAAGTCTTTGATTGGAAACAGTATAGATAGATAGATAGATAGATAGATAGATAGATAGATAGATAGATAGGTATTGTATTGCTTGGAGGGAGAGGTGTGGGTGGTGGAGAGAGACTGGGACTGAGAGAAAAGCAAATGGAGGGAAGAACTTGCCTAGGGGAACTTGCTTGTGGGGAGGCTTGACAGAGAGAACACTTGTGATGTCATTGCTATCTGGATTGGTGATGAGTATCTTACTAAACCTTGCTTTTTGGTATACTAATAGCAATGTCCCAAATAAAAACTTTGGTTTTGTCTTGGAGGAGGAGGGTTTATTATATTTTGTGAAAAACCCTGGGAATACATATACATATTCATAGCAACTGCTATGGATATCACATTGGTGTTAAAATATCCCAAAATCTATTGATATAAGATTCTCTTTATTGGTAAATATAAGGCATTACATTGCAAAAATAGTTTTGACTTCATGGACCCCCCCTTGAAAGGGTCTCAGGCACCTGAGGCATTTCTGGACCACACTTTGAGTACCACTGGATTAGATGGTTCTAAGATTTCTTCCAGCTCTAAAACCTGTGGTCCACATAATCCATGCCAATGCTTAAGTGTGACATTTGGGCTTTCACATTTAAACATTTTAATTTCCCAATAAAAATTCCTCATATCACCTTCAGAGTATGAAAATAATTGTCATAAAATATACCTGTAAAATAAGTAAATACAATAGGTCAAAGTGAAATGTGACTTGCGCCCTTAGGGTTCTTCTATTACTGGCACTGTCTGGCTACATGGCTTTTGACAATCAGAGCTGGCTGTGCAAGATGTGTAAAAGTCAACTTGGTACCTCATTTTGGGCTCTAAGCTTGTGTAAACAATGCTGAGATATTTCCTTCTTCCTTATTTCCCCTAAATGAATATTGTTGTCTGAGAGAATTCATGTCTTGGGATTAGCTCTGCTCCCTCCATCTTCCACCTCCATCTTGGATGGGAAATGTTAGTCCAGTTCATGAAAGGAGAATTTTTTTGTTATTGTTGTTGAAGAAGATGATTTAGGGGAGTTAGGTGATTTATTGGCTTCTGAATCAGTTGGCTGTGTTTCCAAAACTAGGAGCCATCCCTTCCTATGATCTTGACTCTAAAGGGGCAGGGACTGGACTTGTAATATAGGAACTCTTGGCTAAAGAAATTCCCTCTACCAGAGTAGGTCACCACCTTCTCTGCAAATCTTAAGAGAGTTGCCTAGAGGTTAAGCGACTTGCCCAGGGCAGCCAATATATCCAAAACAGACCTTGAACCTAGGTCTTCTTGTTTCCAAGGACAATTCTTTATCCATTACACCATGTTGCCTTCATTGAGTACTTTTGGTTGCATTTTGCTATACTGCATATTCACCATTCCACTGATACCTAATAATAACAATACCATAATTCCAGATATAAGAAATAGAAAGGGGCATCCCAAGGAAAATGTAAGGCTGGTGACTTTGCATAGCCCTCACTCACTTAAATCCTATTCATTTGCAAGTCATAGCATCACTTCCCTGATATCATGGTCCTTTTCTAGAACAAAGGACAAAAAACAAGAAGTGATTGTAAACCTTCATGAGAGGATGTCCTTAATACACAGTAAAATCATAGAGCAGGGATGACCATGCCTCCTAACCGGCCGTGCAAGCTCAAGCTTCTCCCTTATGATGATAACGAGATCATTTTGATATAACGTATAACATGTTTGCTAAGTAAGGGAGAACCTTTAGAGGGAACATCAACCCTATTGGGAGCTCCAAAGAACTTCACCTAGAAAGAGAGCTGACATCTGCTGGGTGACAATAAGGAACTTCAGAAGGGCAAAACCTGGTGACCCAAGTGGTAAACAGTAGAAAACTACAGAGGGACAAGAAACTACAGAAGGAAAGAAGAGACATGATAATATTTTCATAGGGAAATTGGAATGTTTAAATGGGAAAGCCCAGATGTCACAGTTAAGCATTGGCATGGATTGCATGGACCACAAGATTTAGAGCTGGAAGATACCTTAGAATAACTTAGTGTACTGCTTCTCAAAGTGTGGTCCAGGAATGCCCGGAGTCCCTGAGACTAATTTAAATTCTATTATCAGGTTATTCATGTGAAGGAATAATGAGACTTATTCTGTTTGGCCCTCAAGGGAAGGGAGGAAAGTGGTGGAGGGAAAGAAATAAGCATTTATATAGCACCTACAGCGTTCCAAGCACTGTGCTAAACATGTTTTTAATCTCATTCGAGCCCCACGACAACACTGCATGGTAGATATTACCACCATTTTACAATGGAAGACACTGAGGCAGACAGAAGTGAAGTGACTTAAGAAGAGTCAATCACGCAGCTAGTTAGGTATCTGAGGTGGGATTTGAACATAGGGCTTCCTGATTCCAAGTCCAGGCTCCTATCCACTGCATCACCAATAGAAACAGGAGTATCAGAGTGGAAGATTCAAAGAAGCAAAGTTAGGCTTGGTGTGCTCCCTCCCATTCAGAACTGTCCAAAAGTCTCAGTCCAGAGTGAGCCTCCTCCCACCTATGTTCAAGTAGAGGTTGAACAGTCACTCGCTAGGGAGACTCCTTGTGTGTTGGTTGGTCTAGATGGAGGTTGAAGGTCCCTTCTAACTGTCAAAATCTTGAATTCTCTGATACTTAGTTTGAATTTCACATGCATGAAAAGGAACAAGGATCTTGGGGAGATGATTATTCATGAGACAATTTGTGTTTGTTGTCATCAGTCATTCATTAAAGCCATTTGTCATTCATAGTGTGAACTCCATGCTCAAGTAATTGAGTACAATAGGTATCACTTAGTCCTGACCTTGGAAGAGCTGGTTACCACAAACCTTTACTGCTAAGAATATCAGCAGAACAGAATCCCACCTCTACCTTCCCTCTCTGAGAGACCGTGGGACATAATGGAGTTAGGAAAACTGATGTTCAGATCCCATTTCAAACACTATTTGGTTGCATGACATAGGACAACTCACCCTCTCTGAGCCTCAGTTTATCAATCTGTAAAGTGGTAGGGATAATAATAATAGGACCTACAACACAAGGTTGTTCCAAGGTTAAAATGAGTACAATGTTTCTGACATCTTAAAGTTCATAAGAGTGAGAGCTATTATTATTCTGCTATGGCCAATAGAAATTCCCTTCGAAGGGCAGTTTCTGCTGTTTGCTGCTGTGAAGATTCCCTTCCTTGACCATACCCCCAGATTCTCTAGCATGTAGAAAAGCAAGGTATATTGCTCACCCTACTACCATTTGATTCCTCATGAAGTGGTCCCCACTATTTTAAAGTTTCTTATTCAGACTTTTCAAATTCTTGATGATTGGCACAAATGTCCCCAGACTTGTAATTATACTTTACTTTTAGCTCGGTTGTGTAAGGGAAGAACTGAACTTTTGTTTCTACAGAGAACATGTAATATACCAGAAAGTCTTTTATTTACTTTGGATCTGGAAATCACATGGATTAGAGAGAAAGTCTTAGGAATGTTGATTAACACTTCACTCAACAGGATGTAGGCGCCTGCTTATCAGCATATATAAAGGCAAACATCTCTTCCTTGTACTCTGGATAAAATCCACAACCCCAAAAGCCAGAGGAGAACTTCATTCCACAACACTATTTTGAATATTGGGACTCTTCCAGTGTTGATGGTGAAGGAAACAACCCTCCTGGCTTCGGCCTTTTATCTATTGAGGGAATCCCTTTAAAAGAATTTATGATTTGTTCAGGTAGTCTGTGAACCCTGAAGTACCTAGCCAATGGGAGCAAGGGGGAAAATTAGAATTGGGAACACAGCATAAAAAGCTTTGCATTTGTCTGAGCAAGTACTCCATGAGGGAGTTATCCATTCAGAATGAATGTAAAAATAAATGTAGTAAGAACTTTCCTGGCTTCACAATGAGTATTCTCTTTCTAGAGCAAGCATGTTTCTCACAGTTGTACCCTAACATTCCCAAGATTGTTCTAATTGCTTACCTGCTATGGTAGGTGTAATGTTAATGGAATGGGAAGATCTTTCCTGTCCATTACTAGGCCTATGTGATCACGCGTCCCCTTTTCCCTTGGAACAGGAGCCGTGTTTCTGAGTCTAAAGGTACACAGGGATTTCAGTCATGAATGTCTTGCTGCTTTCACAACTGTGATACATTATGAGTCACATAGAGCCCATTGGGGGAGAAACTTGTCTAAGGAGAAGCTTATTTAAGGAGAAGCTTGCTTACAGGGAGGCTTGCTTGAAGGAAGGCTTTTGCACCTTTTGGTACTAAGCTAATTAGGCACTGAGTCAGGAGGGTTGGGGTGCTTTCTGGCTCTGAACTCCATATATACTGGGAGGTTGCAATTTTGCTTTGGGGGTTTGCTTATGAGAAGGACCTTTTGATTCCCTGGACAGGACTCTGAGTAGCCCTTTAAGAGCCCCCTGACTACTCAGAGGTTTGTGCTCTCCCTGTCTGGTGGTATATGTAGTTGGTTGTGTTACTTTGTTCAGACAGTAGGAGCCCTGTCTGTTGAGTCTCTGCTAATTTCTCGGCTTGTATTTTCTACTTACCTCTAGTTAAAGTTAAGATTGTCGACCCCTTTAAAAGTTGTCTTTCCTTTAGCAAAGCAGATCAAAGAACTTATGCTAGCTGGCCATCCTGGGTGTGCTAGGGTGCTTGCTACTATAGTAGGGCAATGAGGTACCAGGGAAGAGCATTGGCTCAGGAGCCAGAAGATTTGGATTCCAATCCCACCTCTGATGCTTAACTGTGTGACCTGGACAAGCTGCTTCACCTCCCTCAGACTCAGTTTCCTCCTAGATTAAATGAGGAGGCTGAGTTTTATGGCTTCTAAGGTCACTAAAGCTATGAGTCTATGATAAAAGAACTACTGCAAAGATAAGTGGGGAAAGAAAAGAAGCCCTCAGGATAAAAATCTCACAGGAAAAAAATAACTGAAAAAACAAAGAAATGAGTAGGCAAACAAGACCATGATACAATGAATCTAACAGTATTTAACAAAAGGAAAGCTAAACTTGACCATTAGAACCCCAAAAGAGAATTAAGCAGCAATTCCAAAGATTTTCTAATCCTTTTAAATCAGGTGCTTGGGGCAGAGATTTGCTCTTGGTGAGGGGAACTGACAAAAGACAAAGGCCTTCAGGCTTTACCTAGCAGTTTAATCTGTATTCCAAAAAAGCATGATTCCTGGGGGCACCAAAGGGACTTCGTCTTCATGGAAGATAAGCCACAAGTAGCCACATGCAGTTACTACTTGTAGAAATATTTTTTAAAAAATATTATACCAGTGAAATTGGAGGTCCAATTCCTATCACTAGCTTTAAATCCTTAATGTGAATTTCTTTTGTTTCCTTCTTCTTAAAATGGAGTACAGAAAAAAAAAAATCATGATTTGTTAAGTTTTTGATCTCTGTGTTTCTATACATAGGAAAGGAATAAAGAGAGTCTGTTTAGGAAACACATTCATTTAGAAATGACTGGGTGAGGTGTTCTTCTCAGTTCTTTTAACTTGTCTTTCAATTTCTTTGTAAGCTACAATTCAACTCAGTTCTATAAATATTAGTGCTTACTGTGGTGCAGGCACCATGCTAAGTGCTAGGGATACAAAAAAGAGCCAAAATACAGTCCTGTCCTCAAGGATGTTACAATCTAATGGGAGAAGAAAACATGCAAATATATACAAAGCAAGCTAAATACAGGATAAGTAGGAAATAATTAACAGAGGGAGAGCCTGGAATTAAGAGGGGTTAGGGAAGGCTTCCTATAGTTGGGACTCAAAGGAGACGTCAATAGTCAGGGTGGAGGAGGGAGAGTGTTTCAGGCATGGAGGACAGTCAAAGAAAATGCCCAGTTAAGAGATGGATGTCTTATTCATGGAACAGTCAGGATGCTAGTGTCCTTGGGTTGAAGAGAATATGTTGAATGACAAATAAAGCATTTTGTATTTGTCCTGAAGGCAATAGGGAGCCACTGGAGTTTATTGAGTAGGAGGGGTGACATGGTCAGACCTGTGTTTTAGGAAAATTACTTCAGTGGCTGAATTTGAGATGGACTGGAGTGTGGAGAGGCAGATGCACCAACCAGCAGGCTATTTCAGTAATCCAGGCTACGGTGAAAATTGACTGTTTTTTCTCTCACTGTGAGTTAAGTCCATGGGATTTAGAACCAGAAAGGATCTCAGGGGATGTCTAGGTCTAACTCCCTCATTTTACGGACGAGGCACCTGAAACCCAGAGGGACAAAGTAACTTACCCAAGATCTTAGATAGCAAGGAGCAGAGCAGAAATGTGAACCAGGGATCCTGCCTGACTCCAAATCCAAGACTCATGGCAACACTTCTGACTATGCTAACAACGAGTCACACGTTTATACGATCCATGGAACCAGCAACAGAAGCATGGCATTGGACATAAATCGTAATTAATTAAAATGTTATGAATGAAAGGCCCCATGTAAATACAGGCTGCAGTTATTTCTAATCACAGCTGGTTAGATGACTCATTTTTATTATTTGGGCTTCGAAATGCCCAGATCGGCTAATAGCTGTTTTTACCTGCTACATTAGTTCTAACATGCTGATCTCACAGTAAGAACTGCCGTAATTGAAAACCACCAGCGAGAAAACAGAAAGTGAATAATAGTCGACTCTCAGCAAGTGGCAGACCTTCTGAAAGCCACATTAGGTCACTAGATTTCTGCTTTGTGTTTGGGTCCCAGTCTATCCATCCTCTACATAATAACCCTTTGAAACTATGTAATAATGTGAAGGTGAGAAGGACCAGAAAAACCCGAAAGGTACAAGAAAGAAAGCCCAGTAGGAGGAGGCCACCTGCAGCTAATAAAAAAGACATTGCCTTGAGAGCTTTCCATGGGAGAGGCTAAATCAGAGAACTGCATACAAGAGGGCATTAGGTTCTTGTCTATTACTGGCTCTGGACCAGATTCCATCTGACTCAATGAGCATTTGCTGAGTCCATTGGGATCAGTCACTGTGCTAGGCTCTGAAGATGAAGGAAGAGAAAGGAAGGAAGGGATGAGGGAAAGAAGGAAGGAAGGAAGGAAGGAAGGAAGGAAGGAAGGAAGGAAGGAAGGAAGGAAGAAAGAAAGAAGAAGGGAAGAAAGAAAAGGAAAGGAAGAGAAAGGAAGAAGAAAGAAAGGAAGAAAGAAGGGAAGAAAGAAAGAAAGGAAGATAGAAAGAAAGAAAAGGGAAGGAAGGAAGAGAAGGGAAGGAAAAGAAAGAAAGAAAGAGAAAGAAAGAAAAAGAAAGAAAGGAAGGAAGAAAGGAAGAGAAGGGAAAGAAGAAAGAGAAAGAAGACAAAAAGGAAGGAAAGGATGAAGGAAGGAAGGAAGGAAGAAAAAAGAAAGCGAAAAGGAAGCAGTCCTTGACTCCAAGAGTTTACATCCTACCAAAGGGTACTTTATTAAAATCCTTAAGGTTTTCTGTGCTCTGTTCTATACAGCAGAGATGAAGGATATCAGGAATATAATATTTTCTATATATGTAATGCACTCTGCAAATCTTAAAGCCCCTCTATAACTGAGCCATCTCTATATTCTGCCGACTGCCCTCACAACCATTCTCATCCCCGTTCGAAGGCAAGCGAGGACCTGACCCTAGCTCTCTCAGCTCTGGTAGGTGAGTTGTTGCCTTACCTTGACCCAAACCAGGTCTCCATGCCACTTCCCAGCCATCTCCACATCTCATCACCACGAACACCCCCTATCTCTTTTCTAGTTCCCCTTAAAGTTATCTTTCTCCATTAGAATATGAGCTTCTGGAGACCAGGGACTGCCTTGCTTGCTTGCATTTGTACCTCCAGTGTTTAGCAAGCACTAGGCGTATATTAAGTGTGTAATATTTCTATCATCTATCTGTTATGTTATTATTCATTACTTAATATTATTATTTATTGCTATTATTATTACTATAAATAGTTATTAGTGCTTTAGACTCTGTGGGTCCTTACCCCAACTCACAGTCACTCTGGAAAATCAGGTTCCCGGCAGGTTAACTAGCTACAATCTCTCTTGAGGTGCTAGGAGCACCCCTCTGAAGTTCTGGGATTTTTTAAAATTCTAACAGTTTGACCTCCCATTCGAGCATAGTCCCCCCTATATTATCACCAGTGATTAATATCCCGGTATCATTTAACCACCTAACATCAATTAGCTTTTACAAAGGGCTATTTGCTAAAAGAATATAACAAGGACAGAAGTACAAAAACATTCCGCGCCGCCCCCCCCAACATGGGGCCACATGTTTCCCTTCACCACTTTAGTCCCTGGGGGGAGCACACATACTAGGTGCTTAACAAATGTTTACTTAATGGGACTGAGAGGGGGTTCAGACTTGAAGTAGCTGCTCCAAAGCATTCATCCCACCAAGTTTCCTCCTGAATACAGCACAGGTGATGGATGGAGTTGTTCCCTTGTTTGCAGGACAGGACATCTCTGCAATGTGTTGCTGCTGCTAGGCTGGGTCAAGCAAGTCTTTCTTCAGGGCTGCATGAGTACACCAGGATTGCCTGCTGGCAAATTCTGATTAGATTCCAGTTCCTGTACTTGATGGCTCACTCTTCTGATCTTTCAAAGATCATAAGATCATAGCTTTCTCTAATAATCCTTCAAGAGAGACAAAAACAGCTACGCTGCGCACTGACATGTATATATGTCTGGATGAGGAGATCGGGTTGTTTCCATTATTTCTCTCTCCCCACCTGAAGGCTTACAGCAATCCTTGCCTTCATCACTATCAGTGAAAAGAGCTTGAAGTTTTTGGAAGCACACTCAGTTCCTGTAAGCAAACTCAGTTCCTGATCAGTGGCAGTGTAAGAAACTTCATTACCATGAAGTAAGCTGACAGGAAACAGTCATTAGCTAGGTAGATACCTGTGTATGCTCTCAAATGGAGAGCAGAGCTCTTCGTTGTGTATGACCAGAAGCAAGCTCCCCAAGCCTCCCCAGTAAGTTTGGCAGTAAATAGTGAGAGCCCTCTATGCATGTTCCCTGCACTGGGCCCTTGCAGTCATTTTTAACTTCTCTACAACACAGAGACAAGCAGCAAAAGTCATAGAGCAAACCCAGAGGGTCTTCATTCCTATAAGGAGAAGACAAAAGAATTATGGGAACACCCGACACTATTTCAAAACCTTATTGGGTATCACTTCTACCACTAGGTATCCTAAAGCACTGTGTTCAAACCAGTCCAAATCTGCATTTAAAAATACTGTTTCAGATTGTTAGGTTAAATGCTGTTCTCATGGAAACGTAGGTTTGGATTGGAAAGTTCTGAAGAAGAAGGCAGGTGGCAAAGTGGGTCCTTGCTAGGGGGTTGCTAAGAGTTGCCGTCTTTGTTTAATGTGTAGCTCAACTATTGAATATCTGCGGATTCATCTCAGATCCATGGACTGGATGCAAGAGTGAGTTTCCTGCCAAAGGGAGAGAGAAAAGAAGTTAAAAATGTAGTCGTAGTCTAGGAGAATCCCATTCTGTCATTGGAGGGAGCCCAGGCTCCAGGCGCCATGGCTTCCACCATCTCCATGGCATTACTTGAAATGGGAAAGCTTCTTAATTTCTGTTTCTGTCATGTGTCTGAGGGACTTAGGATAAAATAGAAAAGAAAACTACTAAGGTAATGGCATTCAAAAGGTAAAATACATTAAAAATTTCACCAGACTATATGAGGCGGCTCTGAAAACTCTACTGGTTGTACTGTCTAAGTGTTTGCTTAGGAAGTGTATTAAAGTGAATATTTCTAAGATCTTAGATTTCATCTGTATGGGGATCCTTCTATCCCTTAATAAATTCAGTTCCATTTTTATTGCGATCAGTCATTTACTATGAGTAACGACCTGTGTTTGGCAAGTACTTAGGATCTGAAAAAGAAAATGGAACAGTCCTTGACTTCAAGGAGGTGAATGGAAGGGAGAGAATGATGATGATAACTAACATTTACATAGCTGTTTTAAAGTTTACGAGGCACTTAGTAAACTTATAAATATTATCTCATTTGATCTTCACAACTACCTTGAGGAAACTGAGGCAGACAGCAGTGAAGTGACTAGTCTAGGGTCACATGTGTCTGAGGCTGGATCTGAACTCAGGTCTTCCCGGCTCCAGAGCTAGCACTGTTATTTACTGTACGGCTTAGCTGTACAACATGTAAGTAAATGCAAAGTAATTTCAGGACAGGGACAGCGGGTACAATGGGGGTGGGGGGTGGCTAAGGCTTTGTGTGACAGGTCCTTCCTGAGCTGAGCTTTTAAGAAGCTAGGATCCTAAGGGGTGGAGGGAAAGATAGACCACATTTCAGAACAGGGGCCAGTCTGCAAAAGTATGGAGATAGAAGGTAGAATGTATGAGAAATAGCAAGTTAGTCAGTTTGACAGGAATTTAGAGTACATAAAGGGAAGTAATGATACGAAACAAGTCTGGAAAAACAGGCAAGACTCAGAGCGTGAATAAGCTGAAAGTGACAAAGGAGATTTATATTTTATCTTAGAAGTAACAGGGGGGTGGCTAGATGGTGCAGTGAATAGAGCACCAGCCCTGGAGTCAGGAGAACCTGCGTTCAAATCTGGCTTCAGACACTTAACACTTACTAGCCTTGTGACCTTGGGCAAGTCACCTAACACCAATTGCCCTGACTTCCTCCCTCCAAACAAAAAAAAAAAGAACGAGAAGTAATAGGGAGCCACTTCCGATTATTGAGGAGGATTGACAGGGCTGGAAACAGAAGCAGTAACATTGGAGTGTAATATGTCTAAGAGAGTGAAAGCCTTGGTGGACAGGATCCCTCCAGTTACAGAAATGAGCTCTCCTGTTCACTTCTGCCCCTCTTTCCTTTCCTTCTTTCTTTTTTTGAGGCAGTTGGAGTTAAGTAACTTGTCCAGGGTCACACAGCTGATAAGTATTTGAGGTCAAATTTGAACTCAGGTCCTCCTGACTCCAGAGCTCATTGCTTTATCCACTGAGCCAATATCTTCCCCTCCCTCTTTCCTTTCAAACAGAACTTCTAACTTTGCTCCCTTTGCTCCCAGCAGCTATTATGTCGCTGCATAATCTCTACTAAAGTTCTACTGCCATCCAGTTGTGGAAGGGAAGTAACCTGGGATCACTAAGGCTGTGCCAGCCCAACTAATTCTGCAAAAGCTCATCCCAGTGAGAAGGCTGGTGACCAAGTGGAAAACATTCACCTTTCACTCCCTTCTCAATTCAGAGAATCCCAGAGAACCACAGAATCTCAGGGTTCAAAGGCTCCTTAGGAGCCACATCTGGTCCAACCTGTACCTGAAAGGAACCCCCACTATAACCTCCCCTCAAATGGCCATACAGCCTCTGATTGGAAACCTACAATGAGCAGAAATCCACCACCTCCAGGGGCTGACATTTCACTTTTGGACAGCTCTGTTAGGAAGTTTTTCCTAACATCAAGACTAAGTTTGCCATTTTGCACTTTCTACCTACTGCTCCTAACTCTGTTCCATGGGGTCAAGTAGGACAAATGTCACCCTCTTCCATATGACAGTTCCTTGAGTACCTGAAGTCAGCTATGGTGTTCTCCCAAGTCCTCATCTCCAGCCTAACTGTGAGGTGTGGCTCCTCTTAGAATTCCCCATTTCATACAACGTCTCTCTCTCTTCCTCTCCATGTAGATGGATATAAAAAACTCACAATGGGCTGAACTCCTAGAGAACCTAGGAGTACAAGGAGAAATGGAAGCTTCTTGTTCTCTCAAACAAAATTTCTCTTTGTAAGGATTTAAAAGTAGGTAAATTCCATGTAAGTAGTGGATAGGGTGCTGGGCTTGGAATCAAGAAGACTCCTCTTCATGAATTCAAATCTGGGCTCAGACACTTATTGCCTGTGTGATCCTGGGCAAGTCACTTAACCCTGTTTGCCTCAGTTTCCTCATCTATAAAATAAGCCGGAGAAAGAAATAGAAAACCATTCCAGTATCTTTGCCAAGAAAACCCTAAAATGGGGTCACAGAGAGTCAGACATGACTGAAACATCAACAAAAGTAAGATCCTTGTTACCATAATTGGTTACCATTGGTTACCATTATTGAAAGAGGCAATAAGGTCATAGATAAGGACTTGCTAAATATGACAGCCCATAAAATGACTGAAGACAGCCAACATGTATGCCTTATGTCTTCTTTTCTCAAGACTAAATATCCCTAATTCCTTCATCTGACTTTGATATGGGGAACTCCCAATGAGGAAAGTTCCTCTACTAATGAAGGCTGGTACCATCTCTACAACTTACAGAGACTAATTGATATTGAGCGATTAAGTGACTTTCCCAGGGTCCCATTGCCAGGGTGTGTCAGACATGGGACTTGAACCCATCATCCCGATTCCCAGGCCAGATCTCTACCCTTTATGCTATTTATGTGTCTTTATGCTATTTATATGTCTTTCCTTCCACATTTTTAAAAAGACCACTGACAGATGCTCAGCAGCCACATTAATGGCTTTCAGTACCCGGGGATGTAATTCGACTGGACCTGGTGCTATCTGTTGACAGTTAAATGCTCTCTTATCATCTTTTCACTTATCTTGTGCTTCAACTTGCTATTAACCTTTTTTGTTCTTAAGATTCATCCTGTCCAATCTGAGGAGCAAGCTTCTGCATGCAGAAAACAGAAAATAAGAACTGAGCTTTACCTTCTTTCTGTGGTCCACTATTATTGTACTCTGTGGCCTGAACACTAGGCCTATCTATTCCTTCTCCTAGTAACCTAGGCTTGAAATTTTTTTGACTCCTTTTCTCCAATTTCAAATTCATCAGTCAAATATCATATCTCTCAAATCTGTCTCCTTGTTCATAGTCCCACTGCTACAAGCCTAGATCAAGCTTCTTCTCATGGAAGTAATAGCCTCCTAATCTGTTTTCCGGTCTCTAGTATTTCCTCTAAACCATCTAAAAGATTACTACTTTTTGAGATGACCAAAACAGAAATCCAAAGCTGCAGAATGAGGCAAGGGGGAGAGAGTTCAATTCAAAGTGGGGTCAGAAAATGCCATGGAGGTGTGGCTAGGTGGCGCAGTGAAATAGAGCACCAGCCCAGGAGTCAGGAGGACCTGACTTCAAATTTGGCCTCAGACATTTAACACTTACTAGTCGTGTGACCTTGGGCAAGTCACGTAACCCCAATTGCCCTGCATTCCTCCCTCCAAAAAGCAAAAAAAAGAACAGAAAAATGCCATGGAGAGTGTCACCAAATGTTGGCAAATGAAAATTTGTCTCTTTCAGTCTTCATTTGAGAATACTCACATTATCTCCTCATTCTCATTCAGTTGCCATGGCCTTGTGCACGAGGAGGTTGACCAAGATCATGCTGTAAATACTGAGGGATGTTCCACAGAAATTCATAGTCAGGAGAGGGCAGGACAAAATTGGAATAGTCTAATTTCACTAGATTTAGAGTGAGAAAAAGCAATTAGATTGAGATAAGACTGAACAGGTAGGCTGAGGACAGGTTTGTGCTCAGCACTGAATGCCAAGCTGTTTCATCCTGTAGGTAAAACTGGGGCACTGAATTTTTTGACCAGGGAAGTGATCTTATTCAACCTATATGTTAGGAATGATTTGGGGAGCCATGAGAAAGGATTTGAGAAAGAAAATACAGTTGAAGATGAGATTGGTTAGGCTGCTATTGTAGTCAAGAAAGAAGGTAATGAGGGTCTAAATTAGGATCGTGGCAGGGTGGGTACAAGAGGAAGCAGATGCAAGGAATATCATAGAGATATCAACATGATAAATGTCCATTGAATAGAACTAGCTGAGAATATATTTTGGCCACCTGAACACTTCGTGTTTGCTACAGCAGAAGGGCAGGGGTAGAAGCAGTGATATAAAGGTAGTCAAAACAGCAACACTCAAATTAAGCAGGCGTCAAAGCATCTTTCTGGGCACTGTTTCTCCAGGTTCCATCCAGTCCAGTGGGCATATGACACTGGCCAGATAACAAGAGTCAACATGGACAGGTTCCCAAAATATGCACTTTACTGCCATCTGCTGTCAATATTGAGGTTCTGTGATACACAAGCAATTTTTGCCTACAAACTCCTAAAAATAAATAACTAGCTGACTTTGAAGTCTTTAAAAGGCTAATTTTCTTAGACTTTTAAAATTGTCCTGAGGGTGCCCTGACCCCTTAACAGCCACATCAAGAAAATAGGTACTTGCAGATCCCAAAGTGTATTATAGGCAATGGTGGGTCTTTGTCTTAGGGAAGGGATGCAGGAGCTGTGGCAGGTTCCCCACCCCTGTCTTAGAGTATACTATGTTATGGGGCAGCTAGGTTCTCAGTGGATAGAGCGCCAGGCCTGAAGTCAGGAGGGCCTGAGTTCAAATCCAGCCCCGGACACTTACTAGCTATGTGACCCTGCCTATTTGCCTTAGTTTCCCCACCTGTAAAATGGGGATAATAATAGCCCCTACCTTGTAGGGTTGTTGTGAGGATCAAATGAAATAATTGTGAAATGTGTGGCACAATTAGGTGCCGTACAAATTTTAGCTATGATGACGCTGATGTTTTATGACATCCCACCCACACCAGCAAAATATTAGCCCCTTGTGGGCAGGGACCATTGTGTGTGTGTGTGTGTGTTTCAGGGGCGGGAGTATCCCGAACAATTACAACACCTCGCATTTGTTTTGTGATTCCGTGAGGATAGGGGAACTCCCAACATGAAAACTCCCTCTGCTGGTGCAGAACAGCAACTGTCTTTAGCTCACAACCTCTGAGAGTGGCCGGGGGGTTCACAGTTAGCATGCCTGTGGGGGCAGGACTTGAACTCACATGTCCATGGCCCCACTGATGGCTCCCTCTCCATTATATTCCAATACTTGTTGCCTTGCATTTAATAAAGGCATGAATGGGTACATAGGGTTTGCTCTTTGCTTTATGGAAACAGATGTAGCTTTTAGAGCATGCTACCCTCGAGTCTGAGATTGCTCCAAGCAAAGTGTTCTAACAGCACTTCCTCCCTTGTGGTCTATATTAATGCAACAAGGTCTTGTGATGTGCTCCTGTAACACAAAACTGAGAATCCCATGTGGCTCATTCGAAGCTCTCATTCTTCTTGAGAACTACAAGAGTGTCTTCTGGAAACAGCAACAAACAGAAGCACTATTCTCTCTGCTTGGTTGGCAATGGTGGACAGCATTTATCCCAGGTACGCACACTTGAGCATGGAATGACCTCACTGCTACACTACCACCAGCTCACTATTTTAAGGGGATGAGTTATTAAGTTAGTAGTAGTTCAAAGCTGAACAGCCTCTCATGCAGTAGAAGGTTAGGGTCCCTGCCCCTATAGAGCATCAATATTTTGGCTTGGTTCAATTCTCCAACCTAGAGGGTTTTATGTTGGGCATTTGGGGTTTTTGTTTTATTTTGTTTCAAAAAAGCTGTGGCTCACAAGGACAGCTGGCCTTGTTTTTAACTTGCTCAATGAAAATACTATCCTGAAGCACGCTGGCACCAAGCTATTGATATCCGTAGCCTAGTATTTAGTTAGTATTCATAGTTTCTAAAACTAGATAGAGATTTTGAACTCTAAGTTACAAAATTAGTTTATATAGTAAAACTCATATTAAAATGTCATGAGCATTTTCTTCCCCAAAAAACTATAAGGTCTTATATTACATCACGAATAATAATAAATCATATTTGCAACAAGTTAATCAGTTATTGTGGATTTTCCTTATAAACAACCAAAAATGCTGTCTCAAAGGGCATGTTTTCACATCACCACATTTAATGTTAGTGTAGACACTGGCTTAAGAGAGTTAAAGCTTTTGTTTAAAAATTTCATATAAAGGGTCAGATCTGTGTGATTCCAATAATGAGGCAACGCCTCAATTCAGCACCTTGCAAAGGAACTGTGTATGACTTTCAAATAAGTTTCATAATGAATAATGGGAGTATTCTCATGCATTTCTGAGAAATGAGTGCTGAATGAGGCAAACGCAATAAAAATTGCTGGAACTAAGCACAGAAGCAATGTACGAAGAATAATGGGTCTGGTAGGGAAAATGGTGTGCTTTGTAAGAAAACAAAGGAAAATAACTGTAATTTAGAAACATATTTTGGGAGCCTCAAATAAATGAAAATACTACATAAAATCCTAGATTTTTAAAAATCGTTTTCCTTCCCCATGTCAATTTACCCTCAAGTGTTCTGGTCATTTAATTAAATTCAGGAAATTGAATTTTATTTACTTGCCTATGATATACAAAGTGTTGCACCAGGTCCTGTACATATAAAGGCAAAAAAGAAATGGTCCCTGCCCTCAAGGAACTTATATTCTACTGGAAAGCAGAGAAATGTACACACATAAGTGAATGCAAAGTGTATAAAAATACGTTTTCAAGAGGAAAAAAGAAGAGGGAAGGCTTTATCTAGGAGGTGGCACCTGAAGTATGTTTTGAAGGAAGCTAGGGATTCTAAGTGTCAGAAGTGAGGAGGGAGTACGGTCGAGGCATTGGAGGGAGCAAGGACAAAGGCACAGGGATGGCAGATGGAGTGTCATAAATAAAGGTAGGTGAAGAAAGCAGAACCAAGAAAACAATAGACATGATGACCACTGCAATGTCAACTGATAATATAACAAAAATTGAACCGTAATTAAAATATAATGAACAATCTTGGCCCTGGGAAAAAAAAACGATAAAAGAGCATTCCTTCTCAGCAGAGAAGACAAAACCATGGTTATGTAATATAGTACATACACAGTTAGAAGCAGTTGCTGTGTTGGTTAGATTTGCTTAAAAGCACATGGGGGGATCATTTTATAAAGGGATTTTACTTACTGGTCACTATGGCTCTAAAATGCGATACACTGTCCAAACATAAATGACATAAATCAAAAAGGGAATCTTAAAGGAAAATTAAGATTATTACAGAAGATCACTTCATAATAATCACATGGCTTCAAACTTGTATTAATTGGATTCTAATATTTCTCTCTCCATTTCCTTTGCAAACTATGGTAAGTAGGGAAATGTAAGGTAAAAGGGTTTGATTTCAATGGTTTTTTTGTACAATATTTTGTACAAATAACATGAAGGAAGAGAAAAGCTAAAGGAAAAAAAATGGTTATTACTCCCCAAAAGGGTAACCAATTAGGATCGACATGATTGACTCATGATCTCGATGCAGATTTCCATATCTTTACAAAACTTTTATGAAAATTGTATATTTATGTATCTATACACACATGTGTTAACATAGAGAAAGAGAAAGTATTGTTGATGAAAATATAAGGAAACAGGCAGGGTTTCACGATTTTCCACGCAGATCGTTATCTTTAGTCACACAACTGGCTAAAGGCCCAATGAATACAAAGTACCAGTGTTTATTTTTTGTTTATTTAAAAAACTGATACCCTGACAAGTCTCGTGTATATGTTAAGATGATATAATTCCCTGATGTGCTTCATGACAGTGACAGATCTGTTCAACGACCCTCTGATTATTAGCATCGATCTAGGCATACGCACTCAACAAAGCTATTTGCCACTGGCATCAAAGAAATCCTACACAAAGTCCAAATGGAAGAGATTCCTTGGTGCTGGTGAGGTTCTCCACATGTTTGTGTTTGCATTGTGCTGATGGCATTAAATCCCAGAATATTATGTTGCTTCCCATCCCACATTCTTCAATTCAAACTTTCCTTCTTGCTATTCTATACATGTCACACCATAGCCCATCTCCATGCCATTGTACAGGTTGTCCCTCCACGAATAGAATTCACTCCCTTCTTACCTCCTTTTAGAATCCTTAAATCCTTCAAGGCTCAGCTGAAGGGCCTCCTTCTATATAAAGCCTTCCCTCTTTCCTCAAGCAGCTAGTCTCCCCTGCCCCACCCTCCCTCCCAAAAAAATTATTTTGTATTTCTTTGTAGATACTCCCAGTAGAATGTAAACTCCTTTATGGCTTGGACTATTTCATTTTTGGCTGTGTATTTGTAGTGCCTATCAGCACATTGTAAGTGGGCTTCAGGGTACCTACAGCTGTTGCCAGTGGGGCCTCAATGTAGCTGTTGTGCTTCCCCCCTGCTCCTTTCACCAAGTGGGGGAGGTTAACTCAAATTCCCTACTATTCTTCTAACTTTTCACTGCAGCCTTAGCTAGGTCAGAGCCAGGACAGGGTGAAGAATCTTTATGGTTCTAACCTTTCACTGTATCCTTCGCTTGGTCAGAGCACAGTTTCATTTCTGAGGTATCTCTTTCAGATCTATGCATTTTCCCAATTTATCTTAGTGCTGAATAGTAACCAGAATGAATTTAATTAACTGCATCTTTATTCCCAATGATATTGCACAGTTCTTTTTCTATGACCCAGGAAAGGTTTAAGTGCTACTCCTATTCCAAAGTGCAGCTTTGAAACCTGCTTCTCTTTGATCAGCAAAGTGACCCATTTTTTCTTAGATAAATCTTAGGGGAGAAGTTTCCCCTTCCTCTTTTTCCATCCGTCTTTCTACCTCCCGAACTCGGCCAGAGTCCAAGGGAGTGGAAAGGGAGAGATTTTTGTTTTTGTTTTTCTGCCAACAATCTTTCTTTAAGAGACCATCAATCTTTCTAGCCCAGGTACAGTTTTTCTTCTTTTTTGACTGGCTGCATTTTAAATCTTACAAGGTGGCAGACTCAGAACACCTAGCAGAGCAGACAGATACTGAAAGACAGGCGGACAATCACAAGACAACAAATACAAACGTGAAGAGAAACCAGATGGCAAACCAAAACAGACCAACACAGGTCCAAACAGAATGGCTTACCCCAGAAGTTCCACCCAGTGTCTTGAGGGAACCATGGGGGAGGGCGTTAAGCTATGTCTAGCTGCCACTCACTCCCTACTGGATGAGTACTCCCAAAGACAGAACAGAGAAAAGCTTACCTCTAGAGGGCGGGACCAGAGCTCCATGAAAGCCAAATGCAGGAACAAACTGGAGCTGAGGAGGACTTTGGCTAACTCTACCCAGGCCTGGGGGCCCTGGGATGTCCTCAGGGGCCAGCTCCCCTCAGGGTCAGGGCAGGACCAGCCCTTTCTTTCCCCAAGTCCAAGGTTCCAAGGTCTCTGCAGCAACATGGAATGCTGCAATCTCGCTGGGGCCTCCAAAATGTTGTACCGAAAATGACAGTGAGTGAGACCATTAATCATTTTAACTAGAGTTTAACAAGCCAGGGACTGCAAGGGGTGAACACACCCAAATCAAGGAACCCCAGATGCATATTCTTGGGGCTTATATAGACAAAAGTCACAACATAACTATTACCAAAGAGAGCAAGCAGGGAAAATACAGTAACCAAAATGTAGCAATCATTGCCTAACGATTGTTGCCCAGTGATCAGTTTGTTGCCTAGGCAGGCTTT
This sequence comes from Pseudochirops corinnae, assembly GCA_028646515.1. Lineage (NCBI taxonomy): Eukaryota > Metazoa > Chordata > Mammalia > Diprotodontia > Pseudocheiridae > Pseudochirops > Pseudochirops corinnae. The sequence continues at coordinate 238,258,036 of CM053587.1, read as the reverse complement.
GTTGGGTTTAGGCAGGTTTCCTAGGCGACCTTACCCATGATGGGGAAATATGGGGGATGTCAGGTTACAACAACGACCAGCAACAACTAATCTTCCCTTCCACTTATTTTATTTTTTATTTCAATTTTAATATTTGGGAGAAATGAATAATAGATTGTGTCTGATAAAGGCTGGCGCTCCTATTCGAAAACAACACAATACACAAGACTGACAAATAGTGTTTTATTATACATTTCCAATTAAGAAAAATAGTCTACTAAAAACAGTATTTATATGATAGTATTTACAGCAAAAGACATTTAATCAGGAAATGTATTAAAAATATTACTTATTGGTCACTATCTCTCTAAAATATGATACACTGTTCAAACATAAATGATATAAATCAAAAAGGAAATCTTCAAGGAAAATTAAGATTATTACAGAATATCACTTCACAATAATCATATGGCTTTAAACTTGTATTAATTGTATCCTGGATCCTAATATTTCTCTCTCCATTTCCTTTGCAAACTATGGTAAATGGGGAAATACAATGTAAAAGAGTTTGAATTCAATGTAACATTTTGTACAAATAACATAATATATGTATTAGAGCTATTACAAATTTTATAACATAATTTTGAAATACTGCCTGAAACAATGCAAAATGGTTAACAAAACCACACAGAAAGAGAATGTCTGAACATTGATGATAACCTTAAGTACAAAATATGAGACCATATTAACAAATATTCTTCAGGGAAAGAGTATGTCAACACATGTAATTTACAGAATATAACAGGTACTGTTTCACAAAATATTTATTAGTCAAAACAGTTCATTCACTGAGTCTCATGCCAGTCAAGAGAAGAAATTATGATAACATAAACTGTGTCAGTAATTACAAAATTACAAATTTAAAAATTTCCAATTTAAATTTAAAAATTTCTCAACTAATATTTAAATGCTTATTTCAACATAACAAATGCTTTAAATAACATGACTTTAATCTGATGTTGGCAATAAGAGAATCAAATCCATTTTGAATGACTTTCAAGCAGTAGAGGAACCACAAAAATAAGTCATATGTGCACTTGCACAGGACCTGGTGGGGTGGGGAAGTCATGTGCTATGACTGTCAAATAGTTGTCACAGTACAAAGGCAAAGGGAGGATTTATAAATTTGCCTAACCGATAGATGGTCTGACATTTCCTTTGACTTTTAAGTACCGTACATAATGAAGACACAATACTTTTAAGCATGCCATTTTATATACTCAGTATGCATATTATAAAAATGTTAAAAAAATAAATCTTTTAGCAGATAAAATAAGAATAAAAAAGAGTACCACTAATATTTTTAAAAATATGATAAACTAACTCAAAACTCACGACTGTTTTGTACCATGATTGTACAGTGTCTTGATTCATCTTCTAAATTAATTAAATAAGAAATCTTTGGTCCACCAAAGTTTTAGATGCCAAATTCCTCCGCCCTACTGTATTACGGATAAATCTAAAAACCTGAAATGAACATTAAAAATAATTCAGAACAAAAAGAAATGTGCAAATATAGTTTAAAATCTATATAGCATTTGAAATAGCTTCTTCAATTATTTACTCTGAAAAATAACCCATACTGTTAATGAACTATATGATTTACTTGATAAGACATAAAACAACTTGCTATGTTTATTTGTACCATCATCATCCTCTGTTTTTTCACAATTACAAAAAGAAAATTTCTGTATGGGGAAGCCATTTTATGAAAGTATAAAACAACTGCTCATTACTTATAGGGATTTTAGTTGAATTTTACACACGTGTGTATGTACAAGTGTATATATGTTTGCACATATGTACACATTTTATATACATTTAAATGTATACATATGCACAGTTTAACAGGAGGCTAAAAATCCTTTTCGATTTTTTTTGCAAGCCATAAGAGTTTTACCCACAGATCAGTTCTCTTGAAACAGGATAAAAATGTTTTCTTTAGATATTTATTTAAACATTGGGACTACATTAAGTAGGAAAAATATACTTTAAAATTAATTTTAAATGTGTGTAAAAGTAACCACATTTTGTAAACAAAAAGTTTTTCGGATATTTTATTTCATGTGGTGATACATACACACACAAACACACATACACACACACACACACACATCCCACAGTGGACAGAGTACTGGGTCTATGGTCAGGAAGACTCATCTTCCTGAGTTCAAATCCAGCCTCAGAAACTATTTATGTCCCCCTGGAGAAGACATTTAACCCTGTTTGCCTCAGTTTACTTATCTGTAAAATGATCTGTAGAAGGAAAAGGCAAACCATTCCAATATCTTTGTCAAGAAAACCCCAAATACGGTCACAAAAAGTCAGATAGGACTGAAAACATGAATATGCACACATATAATACATACACACACACACACAAAATCAGTCAAGGGAAGAAATTACAATGGCATGAACTGCATCAGCAATTACAGATTTTTAAATCCCAAATAATATTTAAAGTACTTATTTAAACATAGTATATAAAAAACACAAGTGTTTTTAAAAACAATATTACTTAAATTTGATGTTGGCAATAACCTATATGTGTATACACACACACACACACACACACACACCACACACACAAGACCACTTTTCCTCTCAGACCTTCCTCTGCGGTTTCCAGGTTTCGTCTCCCCTTCCTCCCTGTCCCGCTCTGGCCATGGGCAGTACCTGAGTGGAATTCTAACCAGTATTTTCAGAGAAGTTGAAATGATGAGCTCCCTTAATTTAGTGGCACTGCCACGTATGTCTCTATGAGACTCTGACACCCCCCCTTACAGGATTCAAATCTGCCCATGAAGGTGCCCTTTATCTAACAAGGGTTACTGGTGAGAAAGAGAGGGGAGAGATAATCAAACAAACCCAAATCCTTCTGGAAAACAGCCCTCCTCTCTGCTCGCTCTGATCTTAGATGCTTGCCCAAGGATAAAAGGAACAGTATCAAAGGACTTCTAATTGGAAGTAGCCTTAGAGATTATCTAATGAAGTTATTCAATTAGGATCACATATATGGAATAAATCAATCTCAGCTAGAAACAAGAGCATTTTTAATCCCAGTAAGTCATATATTCCACATAAATTTCTGTAACGTAAAGTTGTAAAAAATCTATCACTTTCCCTATGACTCTTAATGTTGATAGCAACTGCTAGCATTCACATGGTGTTTTAAGGTTTGCAGAGTGTTTTATAAATATTAACTCATTTGATCCTTACAACAATTCAAGCAGGTAGGTTTAGTATCCCCATTTTATGGATAAAAAAATGGAGACAAAGAGACATGAATGATTTGGCCAGGATCACACAGCTAGTAAATGTCTGAGACAGGATCTGAACTCGGGTCTTCCCCACAAGTTCCATACTCTATCTACTCTGCCACCCAGATGCCATCTCACTCCAAATTTTCTTCTTTTCAAATGATTCCAACCCTTTTAGGGTCTCCTGTCTCTTTCTCCTTGTCTCTTACTTTTCTCCTTCCTTTTACCACTCCTCTGTCGCCTCTCTGGGATACTGATCTAGGTCTATCCATTAGCTGTGGGGGTGCCCCAAGGGTCTGTTATGCACCCTCACTGCCCCTCCTTCTATACTGTTTTCTTCTGTGACTCATCAGTCCCCATGAATTAATCCAATGATCATCTCTGCAGATGAATCTCAGCTCTATTTATTTAGCCCAACCCCTGGCCTGACCTCCAGTATCAGGTCTCTAATTGCTTCTTGGTCATCTCAAACTGGACGTCCCGGGGATAGCCCTAGGACATTCCTCACATCCAAAACTGAACTCATTCAAGTTCCCCCTCCCCCCCCAACCCTGTACTCTCCACTGCTGCTGAGGACCCCCTGCTCCCAGTCCTCTGGCTCCCAGTCAAGAGTCACTCTCGTCTCCACTCCCCTCCTCATCATATCCAAGCCTTGCCAAGACCTCCTGACTCCACTTCGCCTTATGAAAGGATCTAAAGAGCCACAACAGATTTTCTATCTCACCTTAGAGGTAATACACAGGGAACTATTGGAGGTGACACTGGTAAATGGTGGGGGGGAGGGTAGGAGGGGGGAAAGCTCCTCATCTGTAAAACATACTTGCCCTATCTTTCTCATAGGAAAATCATGAGGAACATCCTTTACAAACTATCATGTGTGAGTTACTGTGAGCATTACCCTGAGCTCACATCACTGACCTTTTACTGTATCTCCTGCACTTTATACTGCTTGAACTTAAAACTGAGGTGAAACCAACAGCCTCAAACATGACGAGAGAGAGCTTTTCCATAATGCAGACTGGAGCCTCCATGATGCTCACCAGGCTCTTGAGCATGTGTTGTAGAGCCCATTAAAATATGGGTGCAGTGATTCATTTCACAGCATCCTTCCCTCTGACACAGACACCAGCCTGGTACGGGCCCTCACCACCTCTCACCTGGACTACTGCAATGGCTTCAGGATGGTTCTGCGTGCCTCGAGTTTCTCCCCACTCCAGTCCATCCTTCAACTCAGCTGTTAAAGTGGTTGTCCTTATGCAGAGGTCTGACCATGTTACTTCCTACCCCCTACTCCAAACTCCTGTATCTGCAGAATCTGCAGGATCACATCTCAAGCCTTGTCTGGCCCTTAGTGCCCTCTCCAGGCTGGCCCCTTCCTACCTTCTTCTTACACCTCACCCCCTGCCCCCTGGCAGTGACTCCGGCCTTCTGGCTGCTGGAATTCCCAACTTCCTCACCTCGACCTCCTGGTTTCCCTGACCTCCTTTTAAGGTCCAGCAAAAACTCCCCTCCTACAAGCCCTTCCCCATCCCCCTCTATGATCAGCTCCAGATTATCCTGTCTATATCTTGTTTTAACATAGCTGTTGGCATATTATTTCCCTCATTAGATGGTGAGCTCCTTGAGGTCAGGGACTGGTTTTACTTTTTTTTCTATCCCCAGCACTCAGCACAGTGCCCGGCACAGAGAAGGTGCTACTTCACTTTTCTATCTCTCCTCTCTGCTTCCATCTCTCTTGCTCTTCTTTCCCCTTCTCTTCCTGCCTGTCTTTCTCCCCAGTCATAATCTCCCTTTCTCATAACCACATCATTAAGTCTCAATATTTTAAACTCAATTAACCATGAAAGGTGGAAGTAGTATAATAATAGACAAACTATAAGATGAAACTATGGTGTGTGTGTGCATATGTGTGTGCATGTGTGTATGTGTATATATGTGTGCGTGTTTGTGTGCATGCATGTATACATGTGTGCATGTGTGTATGCGTGTGTGTATGTATGCAAGTGTGTGTGTTGGACTAGATATTGGTACTAATCACTGTCTACTTCTCATAAATGATGTCACTTTAAAATGACCAGAATAACAACGTCAGACTTACCTCCTGTTGTAGATAAGTAAGACAGGCTGCTAGAACAAAATCCTGAGAAGCCAGATCCACAACAGAGAAAAACAATATATCAAAGATGAGAATAGTGGCTTCATTTCCATAATAGAGAACTTCGCTAAAAGAATAATTTTCATCTGTAAGAAGGAAAAAAAAACCTTTAAGATGTAAGCTAGGTTTTTTAAAACAGAATTTTTTTAATCAAACAGAATTAAAGATAAAATTTAGATGATTTGGAACAGCATATGAAAACCCGCTAAAAAAGTCACATTGTGGAAAACTATGGCTGAAAGAAGTTACTTGTTGACCAGTCTTAAGAGTTAGAGGAGAGGTCTGGCTGACTGCTATATTTTATGAAGAATTAACAATGTTCTATGTTTAGAGTTCATCAGCTTAGTTCCATTGTTAGCATTTCCAGTATGTGGCTATAATGTGCTAAGCTCAATTAATGAGGAAACCCTCTCTGTTTGTTGTAACTAAAAGCTAAATTAACCCTGGGGGGATTTATTTTTATGGTAGATAAAACAACCACAGAGTCAGATCTTAAACTAGAACTAATCAGTTACTTAAAAGTGATGAGAGATTGTTTCAGTGCACCTATTGCTTTCTTAATCAAATAATCTGAATAAGAAAGAAATCCCAAAAATCTACTAAGCATCAGGTCTATAAAACCTGAGATACTGGTAAGCAAACTGCTGCTGAGAAAAGAAAGATGACCTAGAGAATCCTGGACCATGTATGAGAAGGTCAGAGACAAAGGAGCCGAAATCACTGAAAGCCTCTGCTCACATCTTTGGGAAAGGCACATTCATTTTTGTTTTTTTTTTAACCTACTGCAGCAGGGAAAAGATTGTATAACAGGAATAAAAACGTGGTGGCAGTAATACCTGAGTATTCAATCTAGGAAACAATGCAAGTAATGACTGAGATTTTACAGAATTTTATAAATAAAAGAATCTTATAGCAGGATGGAACCTCAGGTCCTGTATTTAAGCTCAGAACAAGTTTATACCCTTTGCCACATGATGGTTTTTTAAATATCGGAAAAGAACTGTGTCCCCACTAAATGAGCCTGGACCCAGAGGGTCCATACCAGCACTCTGGCAGCTAGGTGGTACAGTGGACAGAGCACTGGGCCTGGAGTCAGAAAGATCTGAGTTCAAATTCAGCCTCAGACATTTACTATGTGACCTAGGCAAGTCACTTAACCCCTATTTGCCTCAGTTCCTCATCTATAAAATGGGAACAAACTGCAGAAGGAAATGGCAAACCACTCTGGTACCTCTGCAAGAAAACCCCATGGACAAAGTCCATGGGGGTCATGTAGAGTCAGAAATGACTGAACAATGACAATCCTGTTTAAATCAATCTTGTTCTTTCCTCCTAAAGGCTGTAAAAATATTTTAGGACTGAAATAGCATAAATTAAAAGTTTGTGAGACTTCCTTTTTATAGTGAGACACAATGTTTTTCAACTGATATTGATAGTCAAGTTTTCATTGTATATGGTATTTCTGTAAGAATTTCTAGCTGATGTTTTCTTGGGGGAAAAAAAAACTAATAAAATAAACGCTAGCCTGACTTTAAAAAGAGAAGAAAACCAAACAGTTTGTTTCAAAAATGAAACTGGAAAATTCACAACAATTGAAGCTGAAATAAAGGTTAACTAACAGAAATTATATATGCAAAGAATTTCTAGCTGAATTGGGACACAGCGCAAAAGTTTGAAATGTTTCCACCGGCATTTACAAAAACCCACACTATCATTAACATATATTAGAGTTTGACATTTCCTCTAGTTATAAAGTAAAGAGGCTTTGAAACTTATCTTCAATTCTTTCTTACGGAATAAGCCTTTTATCTGGATGCTTCTTTTGACTTGACAAAAAAAGCATGTGGCCAGTGAAAGATTAAGATTCCATGATATTGACTAAATTAGTTACGATTATCTTCACCTTCCCATAGTTATACAATAAAAAAAAATTAACTCTCAACGTTTATTTTTTCAAACTTTGAAAAAAAACCAAGATATGTCAAAGTAATTTAAATAATACCATTGTAGAAGATGCTTTTTTCCACTGGTTCTATGAATTCCATTCCAAGAATTCGTTCAAAAAGCAATTTATCTTTTACAAAGTAATCCATTTCTTTATGAACCTAAAAAAGACAAAGCAGATTCACAAAGAGAAGTAAAGTAAAATACATTTTAGTAAATTTACAACCAGAAGGAAGGTAAAATATGAATAAGCATACAAATGTAGTTTATTTTCTAAAAATCAAATAACTGAAATCCGAACACTGTTAAATTAATTTTTATCATCAATACAAAAAAGACTTCTTTTTTCATCATTCATGTGGGGAATCCTTTATATAGAAACCTGTTTAATACTTAAAATTAGTTTTGATTTACAAAAAAAATTTACATGCATCCACCTAGAGATTTATCTGTTGCATGGGGCAAGATATATCTGTAATACTTTACACGCTAATCATTTTGTATCAGAGAACAACATTTAAATGTAGGTAGAGTGAACCTAAATGTTTTGCTTAATAACAAATCCCCGTTATAACTCACTAATTATTTTGTGTCTCAGAACAACATTCGAGTGTACGTATAGATGAAGTGAATCTAGTTTTTCTAATGATCATTCTTCTCTTCATAACTGACCTTATTTTTATCTGCATAAAATCTTTATCCTTAAAATAGAGGAATCTGGGAATGATTTTTGTTCACATTACCACCACTTTTATTTACATAGCCCTTCACAGTTTACAACATACTTTGCATCACTTAAACCTACTTTACTGAGAAAACAAAAATTCTTTGAGGTGAAGTGATTGTCCAAACTATAAAGTGACTGATCCACATTGATTCCACCATTAGCTTTTTATCTTATTCTACATTAATTTTATTATATCTACGCATTACCTTTTTCTTATTCTTTAGAATTTAACCTGACACACTATGAGATTATACTAAGAAATACCTAAAATGTTCATATCCTTTGACTCAAAGATCTTACTGCTAAACATATTTCCTCCAAAAAGGTCAAAAGACAAAAAGGTCCCATATTTATCAAAATAACCATAACAGCTCTTTTTATGATAGGGAACAACTGGAAATATTGTAGGTGCCCATAAATTGGGGAATGACTAAACAAACTGTGGTACATAATGTAATGAGGTAGTATTCCACTGTGGGAAACAAATAACTGAAAATTTTTTCGAACGATGTATGTGAACTGATGCAGAAGGAAATGAGCAGAACCATAGGAATGATATATACAGTGATTACAAGAAGGTAAATGAAAGAAACAATCAAGTGAAACTGAAGACTCTGAAACTGTAATGTTCACGCCTGACCCTGAAAAGCTGGGAAAGCGACCTCCCTCCAAATTTCAAGGAAGATGCTGGGGAGTTTGGGAGAATAGCGTTGCGTATGTTGCATCTTACTGTAGCTCATGTGCTGGTTGGTCTTGTTGAAATTGTTTGCTTTTTTTTCAGCCTTTAATAAAGAGAAGGTTCTCTGGGTGGGTGGGTGATCAATACGTTTTGAAACGAATGGTATGTAAAAAATAAGGCACCAATATAACAAAACGAAATCATGCAGACCTTAGTAGATAAAAAAATCCAAAACACAAACAAATAAACCAAAAAAAATACCCCAGAACAAAACTATTAAAATCCAAAGGCTTTTTTGCAGTTCACCTGCTTTGTTGAATGAGGAATAGAATTTTTTTCAAACCAAATTACTGAAAGGATCTTTTTATTTTAATATGAATATTAAAATACATACATGATCAATGAATGAGCTAAGGAATTTATTCATGGCATGGTAAGCTTTTACACTCTGTTCAAAAGTAGTATCTGATGAACTCAATAGTCGAGCAGGGCCATTTTTCTAATGTAAAAAGAAAAAGAGAAGTAAATTGAATATAACATATTTTTATATCTTTGGGGTTCAAAAATATGTGAAATAATTTGTACATCTCACTAAATTATATTTTATACCCACCCTTGTTAATGTTTCATGAATTCTGTCATAATGCTGTCTTGTTTTATTAGAAATGGACATCTGAAAGGTCTGACCATCTGTGTTGGGCAGCAAACCTCTTTGGCTACACAAATTTTCCTATGAAATTAAAAAAATTTTGCTAAGAAGTAAAAGATTAAAACAAATTTCATTCACCTCAAAACATAAAATTATTCTTAGCCTGGGAATAAAGAACTTCACTTCACAAAAATTCTTGGTAACAGATTTTGAATGTAAAGAAAATGAAATTTTCTTCATTTTTAGTTACTGAGGTTTTTTTTTTCCCCTTCTAGTTTATACATGCCTTCAGTTTCTTTTGGTTCAAGTTCACTTACTGATCAAATGTTCTACCACATTAAAGAAAAAAGTTGTTCTGTAGTTTACAATTCATTAATTTCACTGTCCTTTGTAGAAAAGTTCTAATATTTCAGTTGTGACTAATTCACTCAGTTTTAATAAAGATAAATAAATTTTTTAAAATGTTTCCTTTAGAATTATTTAAATAAAAATTAAGTACACCCTAAACTAATTTAAGTAAGAAATTACTGAAATGTTATAGCTGAGTAGTTAAGTCAAAAGATTAGAAATCTATTGACTATTTCCCACCACAGGTTTGAATAACAAAGAGGGTAAAGGGAACATGCATTTCTTAAGTGACTTGTATGGGCCAGCCACTGTGCTAAGCACTTTATAAAAATTATTTCATTTCAACCTTGCAACAACACTGGGAGGTAGGTATCATTACCATTCCCCAATTACAGCTGAGGAAATTGATTTGCCCAGGGTCACACAACTGGTAAGTGTGAGATGACCTTGGAACCCTATCTCCAGGCCCAGTGCTTTATCCACTACTATGCTATCTATCCACTGCCTTTAAGTGTGAATTACAAGGTCATTTTGCCCTCTTCTTCTTGACTGTCCCAATCTTCCCTATCCTTTGAGGACTAGTTCAAATCATAACTCCTCCACAAAGTCTGATCTAACTATTTCAAGGTCTCGATAATGTCCTTATTTTCAGCAGCACTCACAACAACTCCTATAACACACGATTTAGCCCCTAAACTATTCAGTCTTATATTTTTCAAAGCTGCTTCACAGGTGTTAATTCTGCTTTTGCAACTACAATGTTAGTTACTTGAAGGGAGGGAACATGCTCCATATTCTTCTGCATTCCCCATAATGATGAACACATAAACAAAGGTCTCCATAAAAACTCAGTGGTTGATTAGTTCAGTATTCTTTTTTTAATGAAAGGAAGACTACTCATGGTGAATACTTTTAACTGTTCTTTATTATTATTTGTATTAACAGTTTAAGTATATTCTGAAATGCAAAAAAATCATAAAAGTTGATCTGCATTATCTCTGCAGGAATGTGAAAAGGTCAAAATTCAATATCTAATAATTAAAAACTTCCATTACAATAATAATATAGTAATTAAATCTTTTTCACCAGGAGTAGTCTTGTTTTATAGAAAAAAAAATACATGGAGCAGCTAGGTAGCACAGTGAACAGATGAGCACCTGCCCTGGAATCAGGAGGACCTGAGTTCAAATCTGGCCTCAGACACTTGACACACAGCTGTGTGACCTTGGGCAAGTCACTTAACCCCAATTGCCTTGCCTTCTCCCCTCCAAAAAAATAAAAATACATGCTAGACACAAGGACACTATAACATATTTACAGCTTACAGACAAGTAGCATAAAATGTATTCATGAGAACACGTATGACCAGAAGAGGAAGTGGGAAAGAATGAGAGCAAACAGATACACAACTCATATTACACTGAGTACCCCCAAGATATTAAAGGGACAAGAGAAAGGCCTCAAACACATCACAAGTTTCTTTATGGAGAGCTCACAGGAAGTAGAAGCAAGAATTACCCAGAATGACAAGGTGTTGAGGGATTATCTTCTACTCTGATACCCTTCCTGATGAAAGTAAAGGATTCTAGCTTACAAGGACTAAAATTCTCATGTGAGCAATGGCCCAAAACAAGAATCCTGAAAATAACTGGAGTCAAAGCATTAGCCCCTCATGGTATAATCTGACTACCTTTTTTCACTCGAATTAACCCAAAATATTTACAAAATATTACAATAATAAAAATGGTAATAACTGAAATTCACATAATGCTTCAACATGTGAAAATGATAGCTAAGTGGCCCAATGGATAGACTACAGGGCCTGGGAAAACCTGAGTTCAGATTTGGTCTTATAGACATTCACTAGCTATGTAAGCCTAGGCAAGTTTTTTAATTTTTCTGTGTCTCAGTTTCTGATGTCTATGAAATGGGGATAATAATAGCACCTATCTTTTGGGGGTGTGGTAAGAATAAAATGAACTAACATTTGTAAAACGCTTTGCAAACCTATAGAAATGGTAGCTACTATTAACTTACCTACACCATCTCATTTGATATAATTTGCCTAGTTATTTTTGCAGACACAGAAAAGGCATAAGGCTCGGAACTTTCAATCAAGAAGTTTCTAATCTCAGAGTGACAAAATTAACAAACATGAAACAATTTAAAAAATAAGTGCTGTGATACTAATTATCACGTAATTGCAATAGGGTTTCAGAGAAGGGAGATATCAGTGTGAGCTGAAGAAGCTGGAAAAGTTTCAATCTGAACTGGATATAAGTTTGATAGAAAAGAAAAAAGAAAAGCATTCCACTTAAAAAATATTTTTGACTATCTGAGAGTATATGAAAATGATTCTCCAAAGGGTAGCCTCAAATCTGAACACAGATAGTTAAAATACGAGCCTTAAAAATCTGATGTTTCACTGTTATGGAAATCTGTGTATCATTAATGTTAATGATTCATCCTTTCTCCTAGTTTTGTTTTTTTTTAACTCCCAAGGCTTCCTCCTTTCCCTTCCCCCTCCAACTCTGCCCAGAATTCTCTAATGGAATAATATTGTATTAGTCTACAATCCAAAAGAAAACTTCCCCACAAATAGTAAGAAAGAAGGGCATGAGAGACATGTGTTCTTTGGACATACCGCCTCCCGCTTAAGATTCATGTTCATTTCTTCCATGTCCGTATCTGCATGTCCATGAACAGATCGACCATGGATATAATATCCAAAACATCTGTGTGATAAGAGAAATACTGAGATCTATAAAGAGAGAAGGAAAAAGAACAATGAGCTACTAAACCTTTAATCAGCATAAAGTAAGTTAGATTTAAAATTTTTCCATACTCCTTATTACATCTGGACTAACAGGAAAACTATAAAACTTTGACAATGAAGTTCTAAAGCTTCCCAAAAGCCTCTGAAAAGGAATTATGTGTATTTGCTAGAAAAAGAGGAAACGATATTGGTGAGTGAAAATGTCTAGGTTCATTGCAGATCCAAAAAAGGAAAATAAGTTAATGAACAGATTTGAGAGCAAACACAGAAGAGGAAACTAATAAGGCAGTTGAAAAGTAACTTGTATTTGACTGCAATTATGTGTAGAATTACACTTGTAGGTTAATTGCTGTGGGTAGAATGAACTACTAATGCAATGTAAACCTGTTCATATAAATTCATTTTTCTAAATGTCTTAATTTTATTAATAACTTTTTGAAAAAAAGAAAAATGTAACTTTCAGATAAAGTTAAGATGTACTTACATTGCTCATGGAGCATATATCAACAAACTGTCGTATTTTATCTTCTATAAATCTCTCATAAAAGACAGCAAAGAACACGATCTGAAACATTAAACCAAATGGATGTTTGTTAGCCTTTAAGATTTTAATTTTCTTTTATAGCTCAGTGCAGTCTCCTGAAAAGTGCATAAGCTCCAGCCTAGAAGCCGATACACTTGAATGACTCCCATGGGACAACCGCAAACTCAGTTGTTATTTCAGGTTGCTTTTTCAAAGGAACACGAGCTCAGAACCATGTATAAAAATCCCAGAGGAAGCCCTGAAAAATGCTAAGCAAATGTTCATCTCCTCCCACCCACCCCCACACACCCCACTGTCAAAAACAGGGGCAGTGTTTTTCTTGGAAAGGGGGTGGGTTTTTTGGGGGGGGAGGGGGAGTTGGAGGCCTTAAACAGGATTATGACAAACTGGTGCTTTCATGGCTAGACCAATGGTTCTCTTGTAGTTCTGGCCAGCTTCTACATGCTGTTCTAAGAGATGATAAAAGGCAGAGATTTTCAAATTGTTCTTTTCTGATGGAGAAGGGGAAGGCGCAAGGGGAGAAGGGGCAGGAGCATGGTCATTATGACTCCTAGACCAACGCTTTGAGGGCATGAGAGAAGAGAAATGTGAGGGTTAACAGGGATGTGCAAACCTCAGCTTAAGTTCTCATAAGATGTTGGAGAAAGTGTGGTGTGAAGAGATCCTCTTCACAGTAATGTGGAGATCACAGAGAGTAACACTAAAGCCAGATGGCAGAGAAGGCTGCGGATTATAGAGGAGAAGGTCTGAGGCAGACAGGAATGCACATATGGGGAACTAAGGGAAGAGAAGAGGATTTCTCCTTCAGCAGATATTAATTCTAATCTGTGGGTTCAAGTGTAGGAAATAGGAGATTGCCCACCACATGAGAGGAAATGACCAAATGATTACCACTTTTTAGGGTCATAAAATAAAGTCAGTGCGGCCCCTCAATGTCTTTGACTAGTAAAAGCTCAGAAGATCTTATATTTCTGAGACCCGGGTGGCAGAGACAGAATAAGGTGAAGATTATGTCCCTGGAGACTGGGCTGAAACCCTGGGCAAGTGCATGGGGCCCAGACACTCAGTTCCTGATTTGAGGCCATTGGAACAAAGGCCTCTTATAATTAGCCTTCAGGACACTGCAAGTTGGGATCTGTAAAAGCCTTCTAGTCCCCTTTCAGAATAGGTCTCATGCTGCCCCAAGCAGCAAGAGGCTGTGACCTGAAAGGGAGGCTTCTTTGAGCTAGCCCTCCTTTTCTTCTGGCTCCTGGAGGCCAATGCCTCTTAGAGTTCTGAGTCCTGGAGGCAGAGGAAGAGCAAGGTAGTGATTAGGTCCCTAAAAATTGAGCTCATTCTCCATCACTATCCTAGAGCTTCGTTCCAAAAGAGCACAACTAGAAAATACCTAGCATCCCAGTTAAATTCTGATCTCAGAGCCTCTGGGGGCAAAGGCATCCCCCAGTCCCTTTGGTGCCAAGGCTGGAAATCAGATATGGGTCTAGAATCTTCTTCAGAGTAGGTCCTCCATCGTGCGCTGGGTTTAGAGGTTAACACCTGAGAGTTTAGACATGCTCCACATTGGAGCAAGGGAGGCTGGAGCAGGACATGCTGCTGCCCCTTCAGAGCCAGCAGTCCAAAGAAACTGTTCCACAGGGGACACTGCAAGTACCACCATGATCTTTATTTATTTGTTTGTTTTATTTACTTTTAGTTTACAAGATTCAGTTCCACAATCCCTTGAGTTTCAGATTTTCTTCCCTCCCTTCCTCCCCCCTCCCCATGGTGGCGTGCAATCATGTATAGGATCTGCAAATACTTTCACATTGTACAATAGTTTGGTTATATAGAAGGGTTGTAACCAATGAGTGATCACTGGGAAAAAAGAAGCAAAACCAAACATGAAAAAGAATGATAGCATGTTTTGCTTCAGTCTCCATTTAAACTCTAGTCTTTCTAGATCTTTCTCTGAATGTAAATATCTCCTTTCATCCTCAGGCTTGTAGAGTTGTCTTTTAGCTGTGCGTTGTTGAGGATAGTCCAGTTTATACCATGATCTTTAAATGTTTAAAAAATTGTAGGTGATAAGCACACTTAAAAGCATATAAATGATAATTAGTTCTTCTATCAGTAATACAAGAATAAAAGTAGAGAAAGAGATTGCCCCTGTGGTTGTGAGCACTGGTAGATTCTTTTTCATTTCCAGTAAGTGATGGACAAAGCAAAATTACCTTTATCCCTATCTAAATATCAAGATGGGACCATTTTGTGAGAGTGTGGCTTTTATATATAAGCAGAATAACAGACACAATGCTGTTTAAGAACGTTATCTGTACATACCTGTATCAGGCCAATGACTATCCAGAGGGCAGTAGACACAGCATATCGCAAAATACGGCTATAAGATGCTATATAGCTACTTGTGCTTCTTGAAAGACTAGAAGAGGAATCCATTAATGCCAAGTTCTTGAATCCAACAACCTGAAGATAAAAAGGATAATATTTTAGGGCAGAAAAATATTCTTACTCATAATAAAAATGGAAAATCCACATATTACACAAAATATTCAATTCAGATTAATATAGATACCAGAAAGACTAAAAATGGGAGTTCAGTTGATTAATCATTTTATCCAGCATTTCAGTTTGTGACTATTTATGCAAGTATTATTATCTATTCTCTAAAATCCTACGAAGAAGATACTAGAACATTAGAGAGGCTTAAAGTAGTTAGAAGAGCCAAGTTTGAAAACCTGGCTGCCACCAAAAGCTGTTGAGGGCTTCTCAAGCCCAAGAAAGGCACAGAAGTGCTCTTCCTTGACCGTAAATAGGGATGGTGACAGTTATGCCAACTACTTCACAGGGCCATAGCAAGAAAAGCACTTTGTAAATCTGAAGTTCAGTAGAAATGTGTTGATGCTGTTGTTCTTACAACTCATGTGTAATACCATCCTTGTGTGCTAAGGCAAAAATATAACAAGTGAAAACACAAAGACTAAGACACACAATGAACATGTTCAGCAAGACGCTGCTTAGCACAATTTTCATCCTTTCACAACATCATGACGTGGTGAAGCTGCCCACCAGAGAAATAAAGGAAATCATGCCTTTGAAAACTAAAGTTCAAGTGATTTTTTTAGGTTTGGAGTCTCACAATTCCTCACCAGAAATGTGACCACCAAGTGATGGATTTGTGGCCTCTCATCTTACTCACGAGTACTTTCTTCAGTGTTAGATGTGGTAAACGTCAAAGAACGGTGCGAAAAATAAAAGCGACTATATATTAACATATAGGAAAGAATCTGTTAAAGACATAATGGTAATTTCAGAATTTGTTTTCTGTAAAGAATCCTCTCATTGAATGGTTGGTGCCAAGGTGAAAAGAAAATACAAATCAGAAGGAAGAAAGAAGACAAAAGAAAATGTCATGTTGTCATGGCAACTCCAACTCAATCTGTTTAAACCAGCTGTTCACTTTGAAACGCACTCTTGGTGGAGCTGCGATTAATCCAACTACCGGCATTAAGGATAAAGTTGGAAATGTGACTTAAGAGGTATAGGAAGTTCTTAATGAGGGACTTCCTGCACCAATGTGGTCAGCACCTTTTCTACAACTTAGAAAGTCTTACAAAGTCACCTAGAGTACCAAGGAGTCAAGTGACTTGCCCAGGGTGACACAGCCACAATGCGTCACTGGTAGAATGTGAACCCACGTCTTATTGACTGACTCTAAGGTCAGTTCTCTCCATTATGCCCTGGTGAGCAATATGGAGCTAGATCTAAAAGTCACACCACTACTTGTGATATCCAAGTGATATCACTAACTACAATAACAAAAGCTACCATTTATATAGTGCCTACTATGTGCCAGGCAGGAGGCTGAGTACTTTACAACTATTACCTCATTTGATCCTTACCGTAACCCATGAGGTAGGTGTTATTATTATCCTCATTTTAAAGAGGAAGAAACCAAGACAGAGGTTAAGTGTCCCAGGGTCACACAGACACTAAGTGTCTGAGGCTGGATTTGAACACAGGTCTTCCTGACTCCAGGTCCAGAGCTCTAATCATCGCACCACCAGCTGCCATTATTAAGCATATATTTCAAAGAGGTTAAAGACAAAAGGGAAAAACCCACCTAAACACAAAGATTTAAAGTAGCACTTTTCGGTATAGCAAAGAAATGGAAACAAAAGTGAGTGTCTATCAACTGAAGAACACTTGAACAAATGATGGTGTACAAATGTAACAGAGTATTATTGTGCAGCAAGAAACTATGGCTGTGCCTGGGAAGACTTGTATGACTGATGCTGAGAGAGAGCAGGACCAGGAGAACAATTTACACAATAACCATAATAACATAAAGGAAAATAGCTTTGAAAAACTTCAGAATTTCGATTAATGCTGTGAGCATCCACGACTTCAGAGGAACAATGAACAGCTGCTTCCAACCTCCTAAGAGGGAGGTGGTGTCCACCAAGTGCCGCCCAAACCAGATTAAAATGCAACAAAACAAATAAACACACAGCCAAACTGACCACGAGCGGCTATCTGAGTCAATACGCTGCTGCAGGGATCTGCTTCTCAAATGAGCTTTGGGGCACTGGGCTGAAGGTGCACAGTGAGATCTATGTTCAGACAGGGCTAACGTATTGATTGATTTGTTTTATTTGACTATAATTGTTTGTTAGAAAGAGAAAGCTACTTGTGGGAAGGAGCGAGTTGGTGAGTAGTAACAGAGATGACAAAAAGAAAGAGAGAAAAGAACATCAGTGAAACACTAGTAAAAATACAGAGAAGAGAGAAGAAAGTTTCCAAATACAAACTGGAAGCACTGTTAAGAAGACATGTGTAGAGAGGGAAGTTTTACTTTTTAAATTTTTTTTAGGGAAGTTTTATTACAAAGGCAAATTTAACATATACCTACTTTTTGAAAAGCATATCTAACAAAAGCTTACAATCTCATATAAAAATCCTCTTTGCTATTCTTCTCTGGACAATGAAAAGCTGGTTTGTTGACATTTGCTAAATTATTTTATCATAAATATATTTATTTTAAAAAGAAAGCCTTAGGAACATTGCTCTATGAAGTAATGAATCATGATTTCAGCAAGCTGGTAATAAAGCATGCTTCCCATCTCTCCACAAAGACGTAAAGGATAGTGGATAGAGAGCTGGGCCTAGAGTCAGGAAGACCTGAGTTCAAATCTAACCTCAGACATTAACTAACTGTGTGACCCTGGGCAAGACACTTAAACCTGTTTGCCTCAGTTTCCTCATCTGTAAAATGAACTGGAGAAGGAAATAGCAAAGCACTCCAGTGTCTTTGCCAAAAAAAACCCCAAATGGGTTCACGAAGTTAAATAACAAATACAGAATAACATATGTTTTCAGACATATATCCCCTCCTCCCTTTATTTATAACAGAGGGCTTCCGTTGGGTAGGGAGAAGGAACAGAATTAAACAGTGATAGAGATGCAAAAAAGGAAGAAAAGACTGGCATTGAAATATTCTTAAAATATGCAAAATAGAACTCAAAGAAGTTCAGAGAGGTCACTGGCAGACTGAGCAGATTTGATACTGTTGTATTAAATTTAATATATACTTTTAAAAAAGAAATTGTATAGAACAAGAAGTTCACAATTTTATGTATAATCTTTGCTGGTCTTTGATGTATATTGAAATATTCATGTCTGTAAAGTTCAAAAGAAAAAAAAGAAAAATGTAAAAATAAAGACCATCTCTTGTGCAGAATCTAAATAAATTGAATTTCTTATCAATATAAAGGTTCTTCTAAATACTCCTCATTGAGAAATGACATGTATTAACTGCAAGCCTCAAAACACTACAAATGCTCCTCAGAGAAATTTTTTAAAAACCATGCATATAAAAATCTTACATTTATAAAGCACTTTGTTCATAGTAAACTTATGAGGAAGAGAGTACAAGTATTCTTCTCCCTGCTTTACATGCAAGGAAAATGGGGCTCACAGAGGTTAAATATCTTGCCTATAGTCACGCAACTTACATGTCAAGGTAGGAAATCAAACCCAAGCCCACTGACTCCACATCTAGTGTTCTCTTTCCACTGTGCTACAACACAGAGCAGTCTAACCATTCACCCTTGAAAAACATGGATAACACACAGTTGGAAATGCAGTCCAGTGAGTCAGTCCACCCCTCTCTGTTTCTGTTTCTCTGTTTAACAAACACACATATCTTAGACAGGTGCTGCATATAAAGAAACAACATCTAGGCAGATGATTTCCAGATGTGTATATCCAAGCATAGACTCTATTTTGAGATTTACTCCTGTATCAGAAGATTGTAGGATCATAGATATAAAACCAGAAGTCTCTGAGAGTTCATTTGGTCCAATCTTCTCATTTTACAGATAATGAACCTGAGGCCCATTAAGGACAAATGACTTGTCCAAGATCTTGCAGGTACAAAGTACTACAAGTGGGATTTGAGCCCAGGTCTTCTGACTTCAGATCCAGCATTATTTCCACTCTATCACCAAGAGCCTGTTGGATATTCCAAATTGGATGTCCCACAGATAAATTCAACACGTCTAAAATAGAATTCATTGCACATTTCACAAACCCTTCCCCTCCTTCTGAGACTACTGTTGTCTTGCCAGTTACCTAAGTTTGCAACTCATCTCAACATATCTCATCAATTTCCAAGTCTTATTGATTCTCCTACCACATCTCTCACATCTATCCCCTTCTCTGCTCACATGGCCAGCGTCCTGGTTCAAGGACTACTAAAACAGTCCTCCTATCTGGACTATTACAACAGTCTCCTAATTGTGTCAAGTCTTTTCCCTTCTTTAATCTATCATTCATGCAGCTGCAAAGTGATGTTTCTTAACTATCTGAGTCACTAAGTGACTCCCCTACTCTATAACCAAATACAAACTCCCCTCTTTGGCATTTAAAGGCCAGGCTCAAACTCTCTTTCCAGGCTTATTCACTCTACTTTTCTTTGTGCCCTCCATAGCCCAACCAAACTGACCTGCCTGCTCTTCACAGACAACACCCCACCTCTGGTCTCCACGCTTTTGCACCAGCTGTCCCTCGCACACTTCCTCCTCTCCTCTGTCTTAGAATCCCTGGTTTCTTTCAAAGTTCAGTTTAAGCACCATTGCCACTCTTCCTGACTCCCTCCTCCCTCCAAAAAGTATCTTGTATTTGTTTTTAAATACAACTATATACACGCACATTGTCTCCCCTAGTAGAATGTGTTTCATTTTTGTCTCTGTTTGACTTTCCTTGCATGTGCCTAGAACAGCCCTTCAACACGTCCACCTCAAAGAGTCCTCTCTTCCTTTAGGACACAGTCTATACAACATCCTCTGCTTGAACCCTTCCCTCAGACCATCAGCGGACAGTGCTCTCCCTCCCAAACCACTTGGCATCTTATCACTCTGTACGTTACTCATTCACTTCTATCTTTATGTTACATAGATGTGTATTTCACATGTGCTTGATGTTTCCCACATTAGAATGTCAGCTCTTTGAGAGGGAGGATTGTTTCATTGCTGGTACTTACATCCCGAGTGCCTAACACAGCGCTTGGCACACAGGAACTATTCAATAAATATTTGTTCATTCATTGGGCCCAGAATTGAGTAGGAAAAGAAAAGCAGGTCAGATTGCATTAGGGAAATGGAGGAGAGGGCTTGATGATACCAAAACAAAAGGCCATTTCTTTACACAATGATAGTCAATGATGTTATTATAAATCACGATACCATAACTTCAGAAGAATCAAAATTACAACTCCAAAGGACAATGGAAAGACACATAGGGGTGCAAGTAAACAGAGGCCCAATACCAAAAATCACTTTGGTAATATGGGAGTAGAACTCAGAACAGAGATTAGGGTTACAGATATAAATCTGGGAATCCTCTGCAGAGAAGTGATAATCAAACCCTAGGGGAACTGATGAGATCAATGAGAGAGGGCTTTAAGAAAAAGTAGTCTGTGAGTAGGAAGAGAAGCAGGAGAGAAAGGTGTTACCAAAATCCAAGGAAGAGAAGGTGGGGCGGTCAACTGTCAAATACTGATGCAATCAGAAAGCTAAAAGTCATTGCATTTGGTAATTAATAGAGGGTTGGTACAGGAAAATACAGCTTCAGTTGAGTGCAAAGAATTAAGAAATGAGTAGGGAAAACAAGGAAATAAAAAGAAAAAATAGCTTTTTTCTAAGAATTTTGTAGTAAAAGGGAGGACTATAGGATCCCATTACTACTATTACTATTATCATCATCATCATCATTATTATTATTATAATAGGATCAGGAGATGGAAGGTCAAGCTTGTTTGACTATTTGTTTTTTTGAAAGAATGGGAAAGACCTGAACTTGTTCATAGACAGCAGAAAAGTAGTGCATAAGGAGACTGAAGATGGGGAGTGAGGTGGTGATGAGAGAAGGGTAAAGCTACAGGAGTTGATGTGATCAGAGCACAAGCAGAGGAATTTGCCTTACTGGGGTTGACTTTTTCATCCAAAACTGGAGAAAGGAGAGAATGGGGTTAGTGTTGAGGGATTTTGAGGCATAGGTTGAGGGAAAGGAGGAAGATCAAGAAAGATGGTCTCTATATTGTCAGTAAAGTAGGAGGCAAGAATCTCTGTTGACAGGGAAGGGAAGAGTTTTGGGGAAAGAAGAAAAGGTTGGGAACAGCAATTACAGCTGGGGAAGAATAAAAGAACTGCCAGACAGCCACAAAGTGGGACCAAACAACAGGAATGTGTAGGGGATCCAGTCAGCACACTTGTAAATCTTTCTCCAGTGGCGTACAGTTCAAGGTGGGTGTTTTGCAAGGCATGAACTGTGCCAGATCAAGAGGACAAGGCATTCAAGAGTAGAGAATAGCAGATAGTTGAAGAGATCAACTAAAGGGTGGAAATTTATAAGAAATAAAAGTAAGGCAGAAGAGAGGAAGTAAATTAGGATAGAAAGGAGGGGAGGGAAAACTAGAACAGGATGATGAAGAATAGGTTTAGGAGAAATAAGGCACAAGGAGAGTTAGAAGGATGTAAGACTGTGGTCAAATAGAGGAGAGATACAGGAAATGGGAGATGAAGAGTTTAGTAAAGGTACTAAGAGGTCAGAGAGTTTAAGGCAATGGTTCTCAACCTTCCTAATGCTGCGACCCTTTAATACTCGTATGTGGGCATACCTGCATGCGGGCAGACTCACCTGGAGATGGATAGAGGAGCAGTATCTCAGTTCCTAAGACCATCAGAAATATGTGCTTTCCAATGGTCTTAGGTGACCCCTGTGAAAGGGTCATTCAACCCCCAAAGGGGTTGCGACCCACAGGTTGAGAACTGCTGGTTTAAGGGAACAGCAATATATATATGTATATGCATGTATATATATATTCCCAACCTTTTTATATATATATAAGTACATATGTTGGGGTGGGGGGTTTTGGCAGTTTTAAGTATAAGGACAAGAGCTGAGGTGGGAAGGAACATTGTGAGCCAGGTGCTGAATACCTTGAGAAAGGAAAGAAAATGATTTGGACACTAGTATATGCCTGCAATGAGGATTTGAACCAGGTGACAAAGATGGATGGAGTAAACTTAAAAGGAAGAAAGGCTGCTGAGTAACAACAGTGGAAGCCAAGGAGAACGCTTACTCTCCCTTCTCTACCCTTCTTCCAGGTTTTAGAGAGGAGGTACACTAAGTACTGGGGAGGATATGTTCAGAGCTCTAAGGTCTTCTGAAGACAGCTAGGTTTCTGTGAGTGCAAGATGGAAGGAGGGTGAGAGGAAGATGAAGGAAGTCTGTTAATAAGATCAGAGATTTCACAGGGCACAGTGGAAGAGGAAGGCAGAACAATACAGGAACTCAGGAGAGGCAGGGCGGAGGAGGTTAGGGTCCTTAGAATAAGAAATGGTAGCAGGGCAAGGAGAGCACTGTCTATACTACTGGCAACTACATATCACAGGGATTAGCAGAGGAAACAGTGGTCATTTGTTAGTCATAGGACAGAGAACTATCTGACTGGAGCTCTTACTGTCATGGATTCTATGATGGCAAAGAACAGAACCCCAAACACAAGGTTTCTCCATTGCCTTACACCACAGTGACAGGATAACAATGATCACTAAACTTCTTGTTATAAATTTAAAATGTTACCAATGT
>CM053587.1:238205938-238234269 GCA_028646515.1 Pseudochirops corinnae | reverse complement strand
AGAAAATCTGAAACTCAAGTGATTGTGGAACTGAATCTTGTAAATTAAAAGTAAATGAGTAAATAAATAAATAAATAAATAAAAATAAAATAAAATAAATTTAAAATGTTAACATTTATATACAACTCAGTTAAGCTAACATTAGGTACAACATACAGCATGGCTTTTTATCAGGTGCTATAAGTACCTCCAAAAAGAAGAGAACAGTAAGCACTTGCAAGAGGGGATTAATTTTTCTCACAGTCTGAATTTCATTCCACTCATTTGCTACAAAGTATGTCCTCCATATGCTCACAGGAACAGCAGCACTTCGTAGGCCTCCTTCACCTGGTTACGAAAGATAAAACAAAGGATAGAGCCAATCTTTCTACACTTTGAATGAGTGAGCACAAATGATTGTTTAAATTACCTTCAACAGCTTTAAGAACCTTGCCTTTGGGTCTCTCCCAGTCGATGAGAAAGATATCTATAGTAACCTGGGATACAAGCTTGTGCAAAAATTGCAGAGTCTGAGAATGAAATAAAACATATACACAAATTATGGACATTCAAATTAACTCTTGTGGCTTCCCTGATTTAGCAAGCGTCCCCTACTAAGAGAAGAGGATCCGCAGCTGCTCTATAACATATTTGTAGAGAGATGGCAGAGACACTGAGTGCATTTTTCTAGGCTACTGTAAATTTTCTAGGTCAGAGATGTCAAACCACCTACAACACTGCCTAGTGCCAGCTTAACTGGGAAATATTTGACAATAAAAATGCAAAAGAACATAAATAATGTTAATATGTGGCTTTCTAAATCAATATGTGACCAAAAGGACTGTTTTGACAAACCACTGGTCTAGGTAGTGTCAGAGGTAGAAGTAGAACCCCGGTCCTTCTTAACTAACTCCAAATCTAGCTTCCAAGTTACTACACATGTTGCATGCATTGAAAAAAATTAATTCCATTCTATTGATAAAATGAAAATACTATAATTACATATAACAGTCACAAGTGATTTTTTTGGGGGGGAGGGAGGAAGGCAAGACAATTGGGGTTAAGTGACTTGCCCAAGGGCACACAGCTAATCAAGTGCCAAGTATCTGAGGCTGGATTTGAACTCAGTTCCTCCTGACTCCAGGGTCGGTGCTCTATTCACTGCGCCACCTAGCTGCCCCCACAAGTGATTTCTATCAAGATTGTATTCTGGGAACTTCATAAAGATGAGAATTAATGGAAGTTTATATATAGTCATATAGTGTCTGATTTTTTTTTTTCTCTCCTACCTTAAAAAGTGAAGGGATAATGGAGACTTATCTGTTACTCGACAAAAAGAAGTTAAAGTCACTAGCACAGCTTATATGTAGGCTGGCACAGTTCTGTATTTGACAGGGGATGCAGTCTAAAATAGGGATGGAGGAGAATGAGCTTTGGAAACTCAACAGTAGCTCATCATGCCATTCTCAAAGAAGACGAAAGGTGAAGTGCTTTGTACATAGTTTTCAATAAGTATTTGTTTAACTGAATTGAATTTGTTGCTGATAATAAGCACTAGTTTAGATTGGATGGATTCTCTGAATCTCAGAACATCCAGATGTTTACCATCATAGTAATAATAACAATGATAATAACAGCATACATATAAGTGCTTCATGGTCTACAAAGCACTTCACAAATATAAAAAAGCAGCCCATCAGAAAAAAGAAAAAGCATAAACAGAAATGGGTGACTGAAGCGGTTAGTCAGGAGTAAAGCACAGTTTCCAAGGCTTCATGATTCCATAAACTCTGTCCTGAACATCTCCCAGAGGTTCACCTGTGAGTTTAAATCTGAAGGGCTTTAGCTTTATAAGACTTCCTTTACGATGGACACTACCTCCAGAATGGACTTTCCACTGGCCATGCCTCCCTCATACTCCCAAAGTCACTGGTGGATCTCTAGTAGTTTTGAATGGAGCTCCGTGTTGACAAGTCTTGCATCTTGACACTGGAGGTACTGCCAGCAAAGGCCCACCCAAAACCTGACGTCACCATTAAAGCAAAGTCAAGTTTTTAACTCTTCTGATTATGCATCTGGGTATAATATGCATTTGAATGCATCTGGGCAGAGACAGGTGGGACAGGAATCAACCAATAGACCATCTGGTTCAGCTGCTAACAATTCTCCCCTTTATCCTGTCATATGAATGTAGGGAGGGGGACAGGGAGGAAAGAAGAATAATTATTATTTGAGCTGATATTTATAATGTTACTAAAAGTAGCTCAATAGATTTTTCAAGTCAATTTTTGTACATTATCTCATTTGAGTAACAGAACACCAGTTGCCTACCTAACTCTCTGTGATAACAGGTGAGTATACCTTTACAATCCTTTTGCATACAGTTAAATTCGATTCAATAAGTATTTACTAAGCATCTACTAAATGCAAAGCACTAAGAGAGATACCAAGAAAAATAAGATAAAGTCCTGACCATAAAGGAGCTTGCAACCAAGGAGGAGATATAAGGTATTTTTTAAAATAACTAAGAGGCAGCTAGGAGGCTCAATGGATACAGCACTGGAAATCCAGCTCAGACGCTCACTAACTATATGACCCTGGGCAAGTCATTTAACCTCTGCTTGTCTTAATCCACTGGAGAAGTAAATGGCAAACCACTCCAGTATCTCTGCCAAGAAAACCCCATATGGGGCATTAGACAAGAGCTCCTCAGCTCCCTGAAGGTTTACTCTGGATCCCAGCAGACTACGAATGACAGTGGAGACCATAGATAAGGTGGTCATAGTACTTTGTTCTCAATGGCACCAGGTCAAGACAGAGGGTGGGAAGATGGCATCCATCCACCCCTACAGCATCCCCAGCATTCCACCCTTACTAACCAATGCTTGCTTGATTTATAGAGAAGTACACAAAGAAGGCATCGTGGCAACAATAAGCTCATAAGTTTACATTAACTATGGTTATATAATGATGTGTCAACACAGAACAAGTGCAATGGGGGTGTTTACAGGCCAAGTTGATCAGCACAGCGCAAGCTCAGAGTGTGTTTATGGCCTGGATCCTGGCCTAGCTGCATGTATCAAATTGGATCCATGCCACCTCACACACATGGAGTCACAAAGAATCAGAAAGGACTAAACAATTAAACAACAAAAATAATTGTCCTGTAAGGCTGAATATGGTTAAGTGCTAGGGAAACACAAAAGTCAGAAAGCTTACTTCCAACTGAAAAAATCAGAAGAAGGTGGTACAAGATTTATTTGGGTTGGGCTTGATGGGCAAGTATAATTTTTACATGCAGAGATACTGTGACAAGAGGATGGAAGAAGTGGAGATTTAGGACCTTTTAAGAAGATAAGACATAAGAAAAGACGTAGAGGTAAGAAAGCATAGAACATTTTCAGGAAACGTAAGTAGCTTGGTTTGGTCAGAGCAAAGGGTAGATAGAAGGAGAAATGGGAGGTAAGAGAAGGCTGGGGACAGATTGGGGGAAGCCATACTTAGGAGTTTGGACTTTATTTGGTTAGTAATCTGAATCAGTGGAGGGAATTGAGTGAGGGAATCATATGATCAGAGTTGTATGGTAGGAAAAGTATTACATTGGCAGTCACTAAATAAGGGAAGAGACCAAAAATGAGGCAGTAAAGACGAAAGATTTTTTAAATTAGACAACTAGAGGAGTAAGGAAGGACACCATTAACAGAGATAAAGAATTTAAAAGCAGGATGGAGAACTGACTGCAAGGAAAGATGGATTTGGCTTCAGACAGGGTGAGTCGGAGGTACAATAGGATATCCAAAAAGAGATATTCAGTAAGAGAGTTGGAAATTTGATTCCAGAGCTGGGAAAAGAGGTCAAGACTAGAAATGAATATTTGAATTTGATAATTGTTCACAGAGAAAGGATAACTGAAAATAAGGAAAACAATATGCAGAGAAGAGGACAGGCCTTTAGAAATGTCTGTTTTGGGGAAATGTTTTTAGAAAGAAGACAAAATATCCAGGGTAATGATATTTCTTGTATTCTCTAGCTATATTAGAAAACTAATAAGCAAAATCTTTATTTCTCTTTCTGAGGACAATATGAAAGCTATCCTTTTTAGTTATAGCTGCTTTGTGTTTTTGAGTTTAATTTACAGACAAGAGTGTTAATATGGATACATTCAATTCCTAAAATGTCAACTCAGCTGCTGGTCAGAGATTGGACACTAAAAGTTCCAAAAGTTAAATTGTTCTTGGACTCTCTAGAAACTGTGATTCTTAGCACCTTCTGTCCTCTTTTTTTCACCACTCTATCATCGTTATTGTCCAAATGGAGACTTCAGGGATCCCAGGGTTGTTTTGTATTTTAATTGTTTCACAGGTTGCAATGGCCAAAATATTCATCAACTGCTGGCCAACCTTCTGGTTATAGGCCAGCCATTCTCTATATAAAGAAGCTGGTTCTCAGACAATACACAAAATCTGTGACCAGGTAAGTATGTGAAACTTTTCCAGCCAAATAGAAACCTTCAGATCTCACACCAGGTAGATATAACTTTCCATAACCTAAGGTCACCTCCACACCAGGATGGGACATGAGAATAGGCCTTTTTGTGTGCCTCTAATTCACAATTGTAGTTTAAAAGCTTAAAATACAAACACTGGTTGAGGTAATATACAGAAAATTATTTATGTGTAACTGAAATCCATCAAGAAATCCAATTTGACTCAATAAGCATTTATTAAGTTCTTTCTGTGCATAAATAGCTAACTTTACTGAATTAACAGAATTCTATGGAGAGAAGCTTCATGACATAGTGGATGGGGTGCAGAGCAGGCCTTAAAATCAAGACAACCTGAGTTCAAATTTTACCTCTGATATATAAAATGGCTGTGTGACTCTAGGTAAGTCAATTAATCTGTCAGTGCCCCAGACAGCTAAGACACTGAAGAACTGAAGAGCAGCTGGGGATGTGCATTGGAAGATGGAGTTTCCTCAGTTGAGAAATCCCTAAGGCATGGACCAAAAAAAAAAAGTACAAGTACTACAGTAGGTTTGGAGATAAAAAGATAAAAACTGAACTCCTTACCCTCAAGAAGCTCATACTCTAAGGTAGGGCTATAACATGTTTGTGGATAAATAAATACAAAGTAAGAGCTAGAAAAGGAGTAGACCATTAATGGCAGAGGCAGGACAAAATGAGATGAGAAAAGGTTTCATATATAAAACTGCACCTTAAAAGCGAATATTAAAGGAAGCTTAAACATTATAAAAACAATTGAAGGAGAATATATTCTAGGCATGGCAATAGCCTGTGCAAAGATACAATTTATAGAATTGTTTGAGAAACAGCAAATAGGCTGCTTTGGCCCAAATAGTGAGTTTAGGAAGGTAATGACATGAAATAAATCTGAAAAGGTATAGCTGAACCAAATTTTTAAAGGCTTTAAATGCTAGGGAAGTTGGTATTTTTATCCCAGGGAAAGAAGGCATCACTCCCTAGCTATAGACAATGGCTCTATAGGATATGACTCATTAAGTTTTGGGGGTAAAATCCATTGCTCCCAGGAAGAACTAAAAAAAGATATAGACAAGTAGTGTTGAAATATCTCCCAGAGAAGAATCCAAATAAAGAAAAAAGTTCAGACAGATTTCTCAAGCTTATGAAGTGCTTTCTGATGCAAAGAAAAGAGACTTATATGACAAAAGTGAGGAACAGGCCCTTAAAGAGGGTGGTTCTGGTGGCTGCTTTAATTCTCCAACAATATTGATATGTTTTTTGGATGATGCAGAAGAATGTGAGGCGAACAGAGAGATAAAATGCTATTCATTAGTTACTGGTGATCTTAGAAGATTTATATAATGGTGCAACAAGAAAACTAGCTTTCCAAAAGAATGTAATTTGTGATATATGTGAATGATGGAGAGGTAATAAAGGAGCTGTAGAATGCTGTCCAAACTGCAGAGGTACTAGAATACAAATAAGAATTCATTCGATTGAGCCTGGAATGGTTCAGCAAATTCAATCAGTTTGCATGGAATGCCAAAGGAATGTAAAATAAATCAATCCTAAAGATAGATGTAAAAAGCTATAATGGGAGGAAAACTGTTCAAGAGAAAAAGATTCTGGAGATCCATATTGACAAGGGCATGAAAGAGGATCAGAAGATAACATTTCATGGTGAAGGTGACCAGAAGCCAGGACTTGAGCCAGGAAATATCATTGTTGTTTTTTTTTTAATCTCTTATATATTTTTAGTTTCAACATTCATTTCCACAAGATTTTGAGTTACAAATTTTCTCCCCATCTTTCCCTTACCCCCCACCCCAAGATGGCAAGTACACTGAATACCCCTTCCCCCAGTCTGCTCTCTCTTATATCCTCCCCACCCCTGCCCAACTCTCTGGTAGGGCCAGATGGATTACTATACTCCAGTGCCTGTATATCTTATTTCCCAGTTGCACATAAAAACAACTTTTTAAACATTTGGTTTTAAAACTTTGATTTCCAGATTCTTTCCCTTCTTCCCATCTCACTCACCCCCACTGCGAGAACAAGCAATTCAATTTAGATTGTACACATGTAGTTATGCAAAACATTTCCATAGTAGTTATATGGTGAAACACTAACTATATTTCCCTCCATCCTATCCCACCCCCCACTTATTCTATTTTCTACTTTCACCCTGTCCCTTTTCAAAAGTGTTTGCTTCTAACTACCCTCTCCTCCAATCTGACCTCCCTTCTATCATCCCTCCTCTTATCCCCTTCCCCCTACTTTCCTGTAGGGTAAAATACCAAATTGAGTGTTTATGTTATTCCCTCCTTAAGCCAAATCCAATGAGAGTAAGGTTGACCCATTCCCTTTCACCTTCCTGATCTTCCCCTACTGTAACAGCTTTCTCTTGCCACTTTTATATGAGATAATTTTCCCTACTCTATCTCTCCCTTTCTCTTCCTCCCAATATATTCCTCTCACCTCTTAATTTTATTTTTTAGATATCATCTGTCCCTATTCAACTGATCCTGTGCCCTTTGTCTATGTATACATGTACACACATATACACACATTCACATATGTATTTATATACACAT
The DNA here is from genome assembly GCA_028646515.1 of Pseudochirops corinnae. Classification (NCBI taxonomy): domain Eukaryota; kingdom Metazoa; phylum Chordata; class Mammalia; order Diprotodontia; family Pseudocheiridae; genus Pseudochirops; species Pseudochirops corinnae. The sequence goes on along the minus strand of CM053587.1, from coordinate 238,227,213 downwards.
ACACCCTCCTATACATACATATATGTATGTATACACCCACACCCACCCACCCACACACACACCCACACACACACACACACATATTCCCTTCAACTATCCTCATACTGAGAGAAGTCTCATCAGTTACAATTATCATTTTTCCATGCAGGAATGTAAATAGTTCAACTTTAATAAGTTCCTTATGATTTCTTTTTCTTGTTTACTTTCTCATCCTTCTCTTGCTTCTTGTATTTGAAAGTCCAATTTTCTGTTCAGCTCTGGTTTTTTCATCAAGAATGTTTGAAAGTCCTCTATTTCATTGAATGATCATATTTTTCCCTGAAGCATTTTTACGGGGTAGGTGATTCTTGGTTTTAATCCCAGCTCCTTTGATCTCCGGAATATCATATTCCAAGCCCTTCGATCCCTTTAATGTAGAAACTGCTAGATCTTGTATTATCCTAATTTTGTTTCCATAATGCTCAAATTGTTTCTTCCTGACAGCTTGTAATATTTTCTCCTTGACCTGGGAACTCTGGAATTTGGCTATGATATTCCTAGGAGTTTTCTTTTTGGCATCTTTTTCAAGAGGTGATAGGTGAATTCTTTCAATTTCTATTTCGCCCTCTGGTTCTAGAATATCAGGGCAATTTTCCTTGACAATTTCTTGAAGGATGATTTCTAGGCTCTTTTTTTGATCATGGCTTTCCAGTAGTCCCACAATTTTTAAATGCTAGCTCCTGGATCTATTTTCCAGGTCAGTGGTTTTTCCAATGAGATATTTCACATTGCCTTATACTTTTTCATTTGTTTGGATCTGTTTAATAGTATCTTGATTTCTCATAAAGTCACTAGCTTCCATTTGCTGCAATCTAATTTTGAAGGAATTATTCTCTTCAATGAGTTTTTGAAATTCCTTTTCTATCTGGCCAATTTGACTTTTTTAAGGCATTCTTCTCCTCATTGGCTTTTTGGGCCTCTTTCCCCATTTGAGTTAGTCTATTTTTAAGGCATTATTTTCTTCAGTCAGGCTGTTGACACACTTTGCATGATTTTCTTGCATCATTCTCATTTCTCTTCCCAATTTTTCCTCCACTTCTCTTACTTGATCTTCAAAATCCTTCTTGAGCTCCTCCATGGCCTGTAACCAATTCATATTTTTCTTGGAAGCTTTTGATGCAGGAGTTTTGACTTCGTTGTCTTCTTCTGGTTCCATGTTTTGATCCTTTTTGTCCCCCAAAAAGGATTCTATGGTCTGATTGTGCTTCCTCTCTTTGCTCATCTTGCCAGGAAATTACTTGACTTTTGAGCTCTTTGCCATGGTAGAATTCTGCTTCCAGAGTGGAGAGAACTGTGTCCCAAATTGCTGGGGCTTTCACAAATTTTGTCAAAACTATGAGGAGAATGTCCTCTCTACAGCCACCACAAGTTCTAGCACACTGGCATTCCTCACCCCAGGACCACCACCCAAAACTGTGACCCAGATCCAAGCAGGTCAAAGCAAGAGCGATTATTCTCTGAACAGTTGCTTGGTCCCCCTACAATACGTAGGCCAAGTGCTCCGAAGGCAGCCATGTGGCAATGTACCTCTGCCACCTTTGCCGCCCCAAGAGCAGGGGCTAGAGCACGCTCTTCTCTCACCCTGGATCAACAGAGTTCTCCAATTACCTTTTACTTTCTCTTTGGCATTTATGGGTTGAGAAATCTGGAAACTGCCACAGCTGCTGGTGATTCACTCTCCTGAAGTCTGCTCTAGCAGGTCTGGGCCAGCATAGCTTACGCGGGACTGCGCTCTGCTTCCAGTCCAGTGCAATAAACCCTTCCTGTAGGCCTACCAGGCTGCCTTCTGCAGGAGATTAGTTTTTTCTCTGTCACTTTGTGGGTTCTGTAGCTCTAAAATTTGTTTAGGGTCATATTTTATAGGTATTGGAGCTTAAACAAGTTCCTGCTTTTATTCTGCCATCCTGGCTCCACTTCCCCCATTGTTTTGAATCTGAAGGATAATGGTTTATTTACAAGACACAATGAGGACCTTTTCACATGTATGGCTATCCAGTTGGTTGAAGCATTGTGTAGCTTTCAGAAACTAATTATCAACTCTTATCATAGAACTACAGTCATTATTTCTGAATGAAGGCATGCCAATTTATTGCCAACCTTATGAGAAAGGAATTCTAAGCATTGAATTTAAGGTAAACTCTAAGAGAATGGCTTTCTTTCATCAGATAAGCTATCTCTGTTGGAAAAATTACTGCTTGTAAGAAAGGAAGTAGAGGAGACTGAAGAAATGGATCAGGTAGAACTGGTGGACTTTGGTCCATCTCCAACAGAGAAGCTTACGAGGATAATGAGCATCATTCCAGAGGTGGCGTTCAGTGTCAAACTACTTAATGAAAGTAAGTAAATACTCTTCACTGTAATGCTGGCTTTTAAAAGCAATAGTGAATGAGAGAAGAACTAAAGTTCTCACTACTCTCACTACTATTTTTTTGCTGTAATATTCAACTACAGTTGTGTTTTCAAAAGTTAATGCATTGCTGATAGAGTTAATGGACTGATCCAACCATTCTAGAAAGCTATTTAGAACTATGCCCAAAGGGCTACAAAACTGTGCATTCTCTTTAGCCCAGAAATATCACTGCTAGATCTGTATCCCAAAGAGATAAAAAAACAAAAAGGATAACAAAAACCAAATCTATTTACACAAAAATATTTATAGCAGCTCTTCTTGTGTTGGCAAATAACTGGAAACTGAGGAGATGCCCATCAACTGGGGAATGGCCAAACCAATTATGGTATATGATTGTAACGGAATACAACTGTGCTATAAGAAATGACAGGCAGTACAATTTTTAAAACACCAGAAAGATTTATATGAACTGATACAAAATGAAGTGAGTAGAATGAGGAAAATGTTGTACATAGTAATAATATTGTAAGATGATCAATTTTGAATGACTCAGTTATTTTCAGCAATACAGTGATCCAAGATAATTCTGAAGGGCTTAGGATGAAAAATGCTATCCACCTCCAGAGAAAGAACTGATGAAGTCTGATTGTAGATCAAAGCATACTTTTTTTTCACTTAATTTTTCTTGGGTTTGTTTTGTCTGGGTTTTCTTTCATAATATTACTAATATGGAAACATATTTTGCATGTATAACCTATATCGAATTGCTTGCCTTCTCAGTGAGAGAGAGGGAACAGAGGGAGAGAGAGAATTTGGAATTTAAAATGAAAAAAAATGTTAAAAATTTTTACATGTAAGTTGAAAAAAATATTTAAATAAAAAACCAAAAATGTTAATGAATTAAATCAGTGATATAAAATGCTGACTTTGCAACTTATGATGTTCCATGTGCAAGATAGTTTAATATCATTAATTATTTCCTTATGGTAAGAAACCTTGAGCATTTTTAATGACTTGTGCTTTTTTGTTTCAACATATAGATACAGTGGATTAAACTGACGTGTGATTCTTGATTGACTAAGTGTACATAAGCATCTATAATTGTTAAGCTCAGAAATCAAAATTTTGCATTGAATTCATGAAAGAAGGAAAGAAGGAAGGAAGGAAAGGGTGGAAGGAAGGAAAGTAGGAAGGAAGGAAAGAAAAAAGAGAGAGAGATCAGGAAGAGAGATTGGATTGGGGGAAAGATAATGGGTTCTCTTTTAAATGTGATGAATTAGAGATGCCTGTTAGACATGAAGTAGATATGCCCAACAGACAGAGCTGGTGGCGTGGGACTAGAGCTCAGAGAGTTACATGTTGTTTCCACATGACAAAATGTAAGCTCTTTGAAGACAGGGGCTTTCATTTATATCTTTATATCCTCAGTTCCTAGCACAGTGTAGTAAGGGCATTATAAAAGCTTGCTGATTGATATGTAGATTTAGGAGCCATCTGCATAGACATGATAAATGAACCCATGGAAACCAATGGAATACCTAGGAAAAGGGTCTATAGAGAGAAGCAGAACCCTGGGGTGCCTTCATTCTTTGAGGTGAGGGGGAGGGATGTAGGGAATGAATACTGATCCTAAAAAGAGGCCTATGAAGGAATGGTCAGACAAGCAGGAAGAAAACTAGGAAAAGGCAATGTCACAAATGCCAAGGGAGGTCAGAGCATCTAGGAGGAGAAATGATCAACTTTTAAATGAAACAGAGAGGTCAAGAGAGAGGACTTTCCTTATTCACAAAACTAAGAGGTTAAGACATGCCTCCCACTTTCTGATGGAGGGGTGGTAAGTCTACAACTGTCAGCCATGGCCAATATGGAAATCTGTTTGGTATGATTATAATTCACTGCAAAGGGGAGTTTTATGGAAAAGGGTAAGGTAGGAAAAATTGGGGAAATGACAGTGATGTTTAAAAAGACGGAGATAAAACATGTATTATTTTTAAAAAGAAAAAGATGAGTGATAAATGAGTAATATTGGATTATTGCCTGTTTTGAAAAAGGGAGGGAGCCAAAGAAAGTAGGGGGGAAGTTGGCACCTGAAGTACCCAAAAGGGATGCCAGGAAGAATGTGTCACTCAGGACCAAGAAAATGAATTTCATAGATATTATATGTTAGCCCAGTTCAACTTTCTTATCTTTAATTGGGCAAGTAAAAAAATAAGTGGTGCCTAGAGGTGTCGATGTTTTGCTTGTTTAAGAATGCATGCAAATGTATTATTTCATATTATTTATAAATGGTTTTGCATGTATTTTTAACATAGATTTTACTTTAAAGAAATTTTGTTACAAGAGGATTCATGAGTGAATGCATTAGGCATGATATAATCTACATGATACAATTCTATTCATTTGGACTGCTATTATGACTTTTAAAATTATTTAAAACATTTTTATAGAAGGATCTTTCTACCTATGACAAATAAAGCAATTTTTTTTCTAAAGTTTTTTGTTTTAACGATAGTTTCTAATTTAGTGAAGAAGGGCAAAGTGGGATAGTGGAGAGTGTGCCAGTCTCCAGGCCAGGAAGACTCAGTTAGACGCTTCTCTAAGACTATAAGTTGCAGAGAAGATACTGACTGGCAGTAGTAGAGTTTCCTCACATGTGAGCTCCCCATATCAATGAAATCATGAGCCTAGTGTTCATCCCTGTTACTTTCCTCTACTACCACATTAAAATCAGACCCTTTACCTAACATTAAACATGCTGTTCTTAGAAAGCTTATGTTCAAAGAGACCATGTGCCAAGAGGGCTAGAAAGCCAGCTTCAGGTTGGGAAGGGTCTCAGATCCAGTCCCAGTCATGACACACACTAGCGGTAGGAACTTAGGCTAGATATTTTACTTCTCTACATCTTAGAAAACTCGCTAAAAAACACGTGGTCCAATTTTTGGAGATCTATTTGTGAGGCAGGGGAATCTGCCCCACAAGGACTTTCCTAAATTACTGGAATCAAAAGTCTGGACTTGGTCAAAAAAATTCTTTTAAAACTTAACCTTTTCAAAGGATATGAACAGGCAGTTATCAGATGAAGAAATTAAAGCTATCTATAGTCATAGAAAAAAATGCTCTAATTCAGTACTGACTAGAGAAATGCAGATCAAAACAACTTTTAGGTATGATATCACACTTATCAGATTGGCCAACATGACAAAACATGAAAATTATACACACTGGAGAAGATGTGGAAAAACTGGAACACTAATGCATTGTTGGTGGAGTAGTGAACTGATCCAACCATTCCAGAGAGCAATTTGAAACTATGCCCAAAGGGCTATAAAATTATGTATACCCTTTGACCCAGCAATACCACTTCCAGATCCAGAGATCATTAAAATGGGAAAAGGACCCACATATACAAAAATATTTATGGCAGCTCTTTTTGTGGTGGCCAAGAACTGGAAATTGAGGGGATGTCCATCAATTAGGGAATGGCTGAACAAGTTTTGGCTATGAATGTAATGGAATACTATTGTGCTATAAGAAATGATGAGCAGGTGGACTTAAGAAAAACTTGGAAAAACTTATGTGAACTGATGCTGAGTGAAGTAAGCAGAACTAAGAGAACATTGTACACTGTAACAGCCACATTGTGCAATGATTAACTTTGATTAGATCTAGCTCTGTTCAGCAATGCAAGGATCTCAGACAACTCCAAAAGACTCATGATGGAAAATGCTATTCATATCTAGAAAAAGAACTATGGAGTCTGAATGGAGATCGAAGACTACTATTTACTCTCTCTCTTTTTTGTTTTGTTTTGTTTCTTCTTTCTCATGATTCATTCCATTCGTTTTAATTCTTATTTACAACATGAATAACTTGAAAATATGTTTAACATGAATGTATATGGAGAGCCTATATCAGATTGCATGCTGTCTTGACAAGGGGGAAAAAGGGAGGTAGGGATAGAAATTTAGAACTGAATGCTGAAAACTGAAAATTAACAAATTAATTTTTTTTAAAACTTACCTTTAAGGCAAAAGCACACGCCACATAAGTGACAAAGTTTTCTTCTTGGCCTAGCACCGGTAACAAAACGGAGACAGCCTTCTGTGCCTAGAAGGAAAATTATGAGGATATAAACAGCATGTTCTTACCCTCTTTGACACTAAATATAACACATGTTCAGTGAAACCAAAAGGAAGAAAAAAATGACACATTTAAGAAATGCAGCCAACAATAATCTGGGCAGACATGAACCAAAGAAAGAAAAAGAATCATTTATAAATACAGCTGAACAAAGTTACTTTGAGAGCATGCTGGTTAAGTGTGATATAAAAATCTTACTTACTTTGAAAAAAATTAGCCAGTAAAGACCTGTTCCCGTAGCGATGATAAAGAAAACATTAGCTAGATCTTCAGCATAGTACATTAAGAACTTCATAACTGTCTGTAATTATTAAAAAAAAATACAGCTATTGAGAAAATTAAATTATATTCAAGGTAACATGTACAAATAGGCTTCAATCCAATCATACCATCATTTTGAGAAACAAAATATTCTGTACGTTTACAATGTTTACTCTTATGCTCATCTGATTTCCATACATCCCTCAATTCAATTCAATATTTACTAAATAACTCCTATGTCCAAGGCACGAAAGATGCAAAGACAAAAACAAAACAGCCTCTATCCTCAAGGAGCTTATATTCCACTTGGAGTTGGGCAGAAAAGAACAATGTGGACGTGGGTAATTGAATACATAGTTAAGTACAAGGTAAATTCTAAGCAGCTCTGTCAAGGGAAGCCCTAACTATGGGGAAGCAGGGAAGGCCTCTTGTAGAAGGGGGCATCAGAGTCAAGAATTCCAAGAGACAAAGTGAGGCGGGGAAAGACGGCAGTTGGAGGGAAGAGTTTGTACAAAAACAGACTAGAAGTAAGAAGCAGAATATCTGGGCAACATGATATGGCCAATCTGGCTGGGGCACACAGAACATGAAGGGGAGGAGCTGGAAAGAAATCTGGAAATGTAGAAATGAGCCAGACTGTAGAGGAAGAGAGAGGAAAGATGGGAGAAGAGGAGAAAGAAAAACAGAAAGAGAAGAGAGTAAAGAGAGGAAGAAGAAAGAGAAGAAGAGGGGGGAAAGAGGGAGGGATGTAGAGAGGGAGAGGGAAAGGAAGAGGAAGGAAGGATACAAACATTAAGTGCCTACTATTAGGTGCCAGGCCCTGTGCTAAGTGCTTTACAAATATCTCATTTAATTTTCATCACAGTCCTGGGAGAGTAGGTGCTATTACTATCCCCATTTTACAGTGAGGAAACTGAGGCAAATAGAGGTTAAGTGGCTTGTCCACAGTCACGCAGATAGTAAGTGTCTGAGGCTAGATCTGAACTCAAGATTCTAGAAAAGAACTCTATCTTCTGTACCATCTAACTGCCTCCAGTAGCTAGAAAAGAGAAAAGGACAAGGAAAAGAGAGGAGAAAGGAAACTGGAGAGGGAGAACAAGAAGAGAAGCTTATATGTGTTAAGCAGGAATAGTTGTTTCGGCCATACGACTACTGGGGCTCTCCTCTCTCAGCAGTTGCTGAACATCTCCCTATTTCCCTTTTTTCCTTACTGCTTCCACGTAGGCTCCATTCCTCCCCAAATCCTGTGAGAGTCCCTGACCTGGACCACAGGAACCACTACTAGCCTCCTGGAGATGGGGAGTCCCTATTCCTTGGTAAGTGGAGAAGTAGTCGGGGCGGCTACGTGGCACAGTGAATAGAGCACCGGCCCTGGAGTCAGGAGGACCTGAGTTCAAATCCGACCTCAGACACTTAACAAAAAAAACTAGCCGTGTGACCTTGGGCAAGTCACTTAACCCCCAACTGCCCTCCAAAAAAAGCAAAAAAAAAAAAAGTGGAGAAGTAGTATGAGCGGGGGATGAGCGGGGGAAACATGGAGAGTGATTTTTTCTCTAGCTGCCAGAGCTGCAACTGCAAATGATGTGTTTCTAGCATCCTAAGCTGAAACTCTGAACACGTTTCTTTCCCCCTACAGAAAGTATTCTATGTGGTAGTAAAGTTCTAAGAGAACTATACTTATTTCAGTTATCAAGGAGCCATGCATTTACTGGCACAGATATTCCCTCTGCTGACATGGAATGCTACATTTCTACAACAACACAGATAGATAGGCAAAATATTCATCCCCTGCAGTGAGCCTAGTCATGTGAAGCTTCTCCAACCTTAACAAGCTGGTCCTCAGAAGGCAGTCATATAATTTATCACTGGGCTCATATTCAAAATCTTTCAAGCATGTTAGGAAATTAAAAGGCTAATTCTCCACACTTCAGTGAAATATTAAAGAAGGATTAGTAGAGGTACAGCTTTGCTTAAATGGGCTTTTGGAGGACGAGGGGTATGGTTCTAAATTCATACCACCCCTTACAACATTGCTTCTATGGAAAAACGGATTACAAGCTCAAAACAACCAACTTGAAAAAAATTTTTAACACTTCATACCTTAGCTGAAGAGTTCCTGAATTCTTCAAAAGCTACTAGGTTTATTTGTTATATATTTTCTTTCTATCCTACAACTACTTTTGCTAGCCAGTTCAATGTAAAATAAAATACCTAGTTTCATTTTTTATTCTCTACTTTCACCATAATGGAAGCTAGTTAAGGTCCTGACCAAGGTAATCCTAATAAATAAAAGAACAAAATAACTATACTATCAGTAAATACTTAAGGTGTACTAAGTGAAGACTAAGTGTACTGAGATCAGGAAGAGCACCAATTTCAATTCAAATCCATTATAATAGAAACAAAATCCAAGTTAGTGTGAAAATCTTGCTTTTCATTTTCCAATAACTATCCCAAGTCACTCATTCTCTCATTTACATATCATTTTTTTAAAAATTCAAGTGCATACTACATGTGTTATACTGTACTTTGATGTGGGGGAGATACAAAAATAAGCCAACAAAGTCCCTGACCTCAAAGAATTTGTAACCTATTAAGTCATATCTTCCCCTTCTTCCAGCTGCCTGGGAGAAAATGATTGTAAAAAAGGTTTATATTTAAAAGAACATAACATTTCTAAAATGACAAAAGTTTCATACCTGCAAGTCAACCATAGGACTTCCTATGCGTCTCTTCCATCCTGCAGTCTTTAAGAGAGACCACAAAACTGCCAGCCCTCCCAAAACACCCAATGCAATCTAAAAAAAAAAAAAGATATTGTTTTTAGAACTTGGATAATTCAAACAAGAGCATCATAAAATGTAAAATTGATAATTTTGTTTACATTAAATTGAAAAATTTTTGTACAAATAAAGCCAATGTAACCAAGATTAGGAGGGAAGCAGAAAATTGGGAAAGAATTTTTAAAACCAGTGTCTCTGATAAAGGCTTCATTTGTAAAATATACAGAGAATTGAGTCAAATCTATAAGAATACAAGTCATTCCCCAACTGATAAATGGTCAAAAAATATGAACAGGCAGTTTTCAGAGGAAGAAATTAAAGATAGATCTATAAGCATATGAAAAAATGCTCTAAATCACTATTGATTAGAGAAATGCAAATCAAAACAACTCTGAGGTACCACATCTCACCAGTCAGATTGGCTAAAAGGACAAAACAGGAAAATGATAAATGCTGGAAAGGATGTGGAAAAATTGGAACGTTGAAACATTACTGTTGGAGTTGCGAACTAATCCAACCATTCTGGAGAATGATCTGGAACTATGCCCAAAGGGCTATAAAAAAGTGCATACTCTTTGACCCAGAAATACCACTTTTAGGGCTGTATCCCAAAGAGATGACAGAAGTGGGAAAAGAACCCATATGTACAAAAATATTTATAGCAGCTCTTTTTGTGGCGGCAAAGAACTGGAAATTAAGGGTATGCTCATCAATTGGGGAATGGCTAAACAAGTCATGGTATATGAATGTAATGCAATACTAGTGTGCTATAAGAAATGAGGAGCAGACAGACTTCATAATAACCTGGAAAGACATATAAACTGATACAGAGTGAGGGTAGCAGAACCAGAAGAACTTTGTACACAATGAGATACATCATATGTGTGATGACTAACTTGGATAGACTGGGCTCCTCTCAGCAACACAAGGTTAGAAGACAACTCCAAAAGACTCATGATGGAAAGGGATATCCATATCCAGAGAAAGAGCTACAGAGTCTGAATGCATATTGAAGCAAACTACTTGCTCTCTCTCTTTTGTGTTTTGTTTTGTTTTGTCCCTTCTTTCTCATTGTTCACTCCATTGGTTATAATCCTTCTTTACAACTTGACTAATGTTTAATGTGAAGGTATTTGTAGATTCTACATGTGACTGCATGCCGCCATGTGGTGGGGGGGAAAGGAGGGGAGAAAATTTGAAACTCAAGGGATTGTAGAACTGAATGTTGTAAACTAAAAGTAAATAAATTTTTTTAAAAAGAACTTAGATAATTTATAAAAAAACTTCTAAGAATTATGACAAAATAATATTAACTCACATTAGTTTGGGTATGTGCTTCTTCTTGGTTCATTTCATATATGACTGAGAAAGAAACCTGATATTTAAAAAAAAAACAAACCATAAAATTAATTTAACCGATATATAAAATGTTGATTTTTTTATCTTAATGATATCATCCAACATTAGAAAAATATACTACATAGGAATATCTATTTATAAACATAAATAAAATGAATATCAACTCACTTACAACCAAAATGCTAACATAGCTGATATGTTGATATAGGCAGCTGGTAATGTAATGGATTAAGTTCTATGCCTGGAGTAAGGAAGTTCTGAATTCAAACATGTACTAGCTGTGTGACCCTGGACAAGTCACTTAACCTTTGCCTCAGTTTCCTCATATATAAAATGGGGATGATAATAGTAGCACCTCCTTCCCATGGTTGTTTTGAGGATAAAACGAGATAACACTTGTAAAGGCCTTAGTACAGTGCCTGGCACATAGTAGGTGCTATATAATGCTAGCTGTTGTTAATATTATTATATTACTCATGAATAGATGGTTCTCTAAGTATATTATTCATAATAAATCCATAAATACTCCTTTCATCATTTAGAAAAGAAAATTATCATCACTGGCAATAATACCTGGTTAACTCAGAATGTCATGGCATTACATTTCCACATTTGAAATCCTACCAATTCTTGGAAACTTGCTATAAATGCCATCTTCTTGTATTCTTGCATTTAAGCCTAGAAGGGCCCCAGCAGACCATTTGGTACAGCCCGTGCATTTTACTTACAAGGAAACTGAGGTCAAGATTTTCCTCAAACAAGAGTCTGAACATAACACTCCCCAGCTCAGTAAACTCCAGTTGCTCATTCTAGAATCAAACACAAACTCCTCCCTGATAAGCTGGCTCCAACCTACATTTACAGCCTTCCTACACATTACTCCATTGTCTAGCCAAAGTAGCCATTTTAATGCTCCTCAAATAAGACCCATTGCCCATCTCTGTGCTTTTTGCACTGGCTCTTCCTCATTCCTGGAATTTATTTCCTTCTCATCTCTCTCTCTCTTAGAATCCTTAGTATCCATCAAGCTTAGTTCAACAACTGTTTTCTATAGTAGCCCTTTCCTTGTTCCTCAAGCTGCTCCTGTCTCCCTAAGGCAATAAAATTTCCCGAAGGATACTTTAAATAGCATTACATATTGTTTCCTTCAACAGAATGCAGTAAGAGTCTCAAGGCCAGGGATTGTTTTTCCTGTTTTTGTATCTCCATCACCTAGAAGGTACTTGGCAAACAGTAGGTGTTTAATAAAGACAGGCTGACAGACTGACTAGGTAAGGTCATACAGTAAGAAGTAGTAGTAAGGATTTGAACTCAATTTTCCCTGGTCTTTCACATTCCCCTAAATGGAGATTATTTCTCTCCTCAGAACTTTCTCAGATAATTGTATGTACCTCTCAAGCGTTTATCACGATCTATCTTGTCTACACTAACTTGAATTTATGTCCTGTCCCTCTTACTAGTTTGTATGCTTGAAACATCTTTCTTAAATTTATGACTGATACACACTGTGTCACTGTGTGACAGAATCAGAAATCAGCATAACATCAAAAAGTTTGGAGCATGGGTCTAAGCATGGAAAAAAGTCAAGTGAAATTTAACAAGTATAAAATATTGCATCTGTTTTTTAAAAAATGATTACACAACTGCTTTACAACTTGACTAATGTTTAATGTGAAGGTGTTTGTAGAACCTACTTTGGATTGCGTGCCGCCATGTGGGGCAGGTGGGAGGAAAGAAAGGGGGAGAAAATTGGGAACTCAAGGGATTGTGGAACTGAATGGCAGCAAGTAAGTAAGTAAATAAATAAATAAAAGATGATTGCACAAGTACCAACTGGGGGAAACATGGCTTAGTAACAACAATAACAATAGTTCACATGGGAAAAAACTGAGCTTGGCCTTCTTCTTTTCTGGGATTAGCCACAAGCTCAATGTAATGTTATTCCTTAAAAGCTACTGAAATTTTAGGCTGTGGTAACAGAAGAGACTATCCCAAGAAAGGGAGAAGATAGAGCCGTACTATCTAAACCAGACAGTCATTTGCGGCACTGTGTCCAGTTCTATGCCACACACACTAACAACAGTGAAAAACTCAAGCGTCCAGAGAATCGTTTTCAGTTGTGTACAACTCTCTGTGACCCCATTTGGTATTTTCTTGGAAAAGAAATTGAAGTGGTTTGGTAATTTCCTTCTCCAGCTCATTTTACAGATGAGGAATGGAGGGAGACAAGGTTAAGTGACTTGCCCAAGGACACACAGTTTAGTAAGTATCTTAGACCAAATTTGAATTCAGATCCTCCTGACTCCAAGACTGGCACTCTATCCACTGAGCCACCTAGCTGCCCTAGGTTCATCATAGGAAAGCAGACATAGACATATTCTGAATACTTCATATGGCCCAAATAAACCAATGACTAGGTGGAAGGTATAGGGAGAAAGATTTTAGTTTAATGAAAAAGAGAAATGCACTAGAAATTAGAGGCTTCTGAAAATGTAACAGCATTGCCTCAAAAAGTGACAAGCTCCCTGTGACTAGATATGTTTAAGCAGAGACTAAATAACCAAGAATGAAGAGTGGAATAGAAGATGGAGTCAAAGAATCACAGAGCTGGAAGGAACCTCAAAAGAGATCTAACCCAACTCATACTTGAAGAGGAAGTGCCTCCTACAGTATTCCCCAAAAGTCACCCACCTTCCTTCCACCTGAAGCCCTCTAATACTGGGAAGCCCGCTACCTCCTTTCAATAGTGCTGTCTCTTAGGGAGTCTTCCCTTTTGACCCAAAATCTTCACCTGCAACTTCAAACAACAGTACTAGTTCTGCTGATGACAATGGTGCCTTCTAATCCTGAATATTTTATAATACAACCTCCAAGACCTTTGAATCTCACAAAATTAAGAGACTTAGAATCATAGGGTTGAGAGCTCAGAGTAAATGATTTTAGAAATTTAGTCCAACTAGTTCAGAGATTCAGAAACTCACTGCATCCTCTCCCTATACTTCAAGTGACCAGGAAAAGGCTTTTAAGTCAAAACAACTAATTACTTCTGTGCTCAACTCCCCCAGTGGGAATGTGAACTTAAATGAGAAAGGAAAGAAAGTGAGTAGGTAAAAGGGAAAAAAAAAAGGTAGAGAAAGGAAGATGGAGGAAAAGAAGTATACCACACCTCAGATTACTTGTTTGTTGGCCTGAAAGACTATTCCATTTATTTCTGGTCTAGAGCTGGAGGAGCAGGCCCCAGATGACCAGTGGACCAACACAAAGAAGTTATAAAGAACAAAGCAAGGAATAGTGCTACTTCCCACAAGTAGTACAGATAATATAGCTTACTTATATTTGTACCTATCTGAAGACTGAAAAATATTTGATGAATTTCCTGCCATACTAAGTAACAGCCAGCATGTATGGAGTACTTTTAAGGCTTGCAAAGCACTTTACAAATATGACCACATCTCCTCGCAACAACCCTGTGAGGTAGGTGCTATTTTCACTCTCATTCTACAGATGAGGGAATTGAGGTTGAGAAGTTAAGTGTCTTGCCCAGGGTGGCAGAGATAGGTTCTGAAGCTGAATCTCAACTCTAGTCTTCCTGATTGTAGATCCCCTCTCCATTTATCATGACATCTAGAAACACATTTGTTGGGAGAGTTGAAGTTAAGAACTCACCTTCACAGACTGGCTCTCTGGATCCTGGATCTCAACATCCTGGTAGGCAACAGTAATTAGAGGGGGATAAATGTTTCCACTATCGGTGTTGGGTACAAGACAAATACTGTTTAAAAAAAAAAGAAATTCTAATTGCTAAATATATAAGAGAACAAGACACAAGACAAAACTCAGATCTTCCTGACTCTAATCTACTGTACCACCTAGCTACCTGGTAAATACTTTACAAAGACCATTTCAAAGAATTTTAGAGTTGGAACGGACTTTAAAAGTGGAATACAATCACCTATCCAACACAGAAATCTCTTCAATATCATTCTTGATGGATGATTCCCCTTCCAATAACAGGGAGCTCACTACCTAAAAAGACATCTTCTCCTACTTGAAAGACCACTCTACTTCGAAAGTACTGTACTTTCTTCTGTTGTGTTAAAATCTACCTCTCTATGTAACTTCTACCCACCAGTGCTAGTTCTGCAATCTAGAGCAACAAAGAACAGGTCTTCTTTATCTTTTATTTTTCAAGTATTTGAAGACAGGTATCATATCTTTCCTTATTGTAGACTAATCATCTTCTACTTCTTCAACCTATTTTCATGTGGCTAAGCCATACGATTAGTGTATAATGATAACTCATGACATGAATTTCAGACCCTATACCATCCTGGCCAATGTTGTATGTATGTATGTATGTAGGTATGTATGTACGTATGTGTGTGTGTGTGTCTGTGTGTGTGTGGTCAATGACCCTCCTAAAATGTGGCACCCAGAATTCAACGCAGTACTCTGGATGCAGTTTCAACGCAGTACTCTGGGAGAGTACATTGTTACTATGACTTCCCATAAACTAGACACTACTTTGATTATGTAATAAAATGATGATGACAACAACAACAGCTTACATTTATATAATGCTCTAAGGTTTGCAAAGTGCTCTCTCATATGCTAACCTCATTTGATGCACTCTAACATCGCATTAGCTTTCTGAAGTAACTATTTCATTCTTTTGTTTTATTTTAAGCATATGGTCAACTAAGACTTTGAATCCCTTTTTATATTCTTCCCTATCCTATACTGATATAACTTATTTTCCAAACTTAAATCCAGACCTTATCTTTATTCCAATTAAATTCCATTTTGCTGGTTTCAACTTAGCATTCTAGCCTGGCAGGATGACTTTTAATTTTAGTGCTTTAATTTGATCTATTCTATTCCTCCTTCTTCACTTTGAAGCACCCAAAGATTTCATATTCATGATGCCTATATTTATCCAAGTCATCAATAAATGACTAGTATTTCACTGGAGATCTGTTTCCATTGATCAATTAAGCAGCATAATATGGGTGTAGTTGTTCTAACTACCTAAAAAATCTATCCTCATCAAGTCCATATTTCATCATCTTATTTATAAAGAAATAGTGGGGCCTACTATGTCAAAAATAAAGCTAAAACCAACTCACATTATATTTATGACTTCCCCTTGCTCTGCCAACCTAACAATTTTATCAAAAACAGGACATGAGGTTAGATAGGCAGGACTTCATTTGGTCCTAGAGACTGAATTGAAGTGAGGAGCTCCCTCCTTAACAATCTACCTAGCCTAGACTTCAATTTCTCTTATATATCTATTCTACATTTTCCAGTTTGGAGACTACTTTCCTTGCTAGAGAAGATGGAATTTAATGTTAAGGAGTTCTACCTTCTTTTTGCCATTAGCTGACATTATACCATCATTCCCAAACAGTCGGTCACCTTTCCTTGATCTTTTTGTTCCAAGATTTTTTAAAAGCCCCTTTGTTATCTTTAGATTGCTCATTCTGGACTTTTACCTTCCAGGTAAGGTTGTGTTGCTCTCCAAATTTATTCAAGTGTCCCTCTTTCCATCTTTTGGATGCCATTTTAACATCAGTTCATCACAGTCACTCTTTTTTGCAGATCTCTCTTCCTTTTTTTCTCTTAAGTATTATTTGTGATTATATAGTTGGAATTTCATCTTACATTCTTGATAGTCATAATTTTTAAGAGTTTCCAGGATTACCATTCTTTCTCTTAATTTTTTACCAACCTGCAGTTCAAGAGTCTAGGACATTGGGCTAATTATCCCCAATGTTCCCTTTTTACTAACATGAACCCCAAGATGATATGGTCACTTTTCCCAAAAGTTCCTATCACTTTCACATTACCAACTGTTTCTTTCTTATTGGTCAGATTAAGTGATGAATAACAATTTCCACTGTTGCTTTCTACCTGATGAGGGACAAAACAGGCAGTAAAGAAAGTCAATACTTTATCATTTGTCATAATCAATTTTTAAAGAATCAGATTTTTAGCAATTAACCCTTCCAGTTTGGTCAGAAGTACTTGCAAAGCACTGTCTGTAGATTCCATCTTTGGGGGGCAGTCTAAATACACTCCTACAATAATATAATTCATTCAATTATACAACTAACATGTATCAGACACCTATTACATTCATTGTATGCCAACAGGTGCTATGGGACTGGACCTATGATTTCTCAGGTGAGCAATCTCCCTCTACTAATACAGGTGGCACCTTCTCTTAAACTGATAGTCTTAGAGAGTTGCCTAGAGCAATGAGAGAGGCTAAGTGACTTGCCAATCTGTATTAGAGACAAAACTTAAACCCAGGCCTTGCTGGCTTTGATGCTGGCTCTGTATGTCACCCTCCCATGGAAGACACAAATAAGCCATGTTTCCTGCACTCTTAACTCAGATGTTGAGGTATGTGGATCCTACAATTATCTAATGCTTACATATAGTTGCTCTTCTCATTCTATTAGACCTGTTTCTTTTGAATAAATTATACCCCTTCATAGCCCTGCCTCAGTAATTAATCCTATTCTATCAAGTCTGACTGGTACCCAAGAGATCATCAAACCTACCCATATTAGAATTTCAATTTCAATTTGTAACTATTACTCCATATTGAGCCTGATGAACACCTCAGGCCATTAACCTTATTACACATCAACTTCAATTATGTTCCCCTGAGATTGCTGGGCACTGCTTCTTGTGCTACATATAATATAGCCAAGACCAAATATAGTATTAGACATTTATTCACCTCATTGTTAATATGCTGGCAATTCGAATTACTCTTGGCCGGCTCCCTAAGTCACTCTCTCGTCCACTGAGTGTGTCTACCAAGAACAGGCGGCGAGTCAGAAGCCACTTGGCAGAGCTGCTGTCTTTGTTGTCCAAAAACAAGAGAATGGAGGAAAAAGAACAAAGATACTTTAGTTTTATACTCTGGTGTTCATGTGATTTCACTTGTCTAAGTGCTTGCCTGCTGCTCTCCCAGCTAAGTGATACCAGTCCCAATAAAGGAATATCTCCAGCTGATCCCTACAGAAGCTGGTAAGAAGTCAGATTAGCCACACCCATAATGCATCTTTCCATTGTTTTTTGGGTAACCTGTCACTTTGCTTCTTTCCAAACTGTGGGGTTCCATGATTCAGATCCACACAGCATTACCTGAAGAAAAGTGATCTTAAAAGAGATGGGCTCATATGACAGTGAGGTGTTTAAGGTCATTGAAAGCAGTGCAAAGTTTACAAACTGCATGGTGGAGAGAAGAGGAGAAAGGAAACAAGTATTTATGAAGTGCCTACTACAAGTCAGTTCTAGTGCTAACTAAGCACATCACACATATAATGAAAATGGCACTGAATGTGGAGTCAGAGTGCCTATACTTCCATCTTGAGCCTACTAACGTTATTTCACCCGGGGCAAGTCACTTTCCCTAGACCTCAGTTTCCTCACTATAAAATGAAGGGGGCTGATTAGATGGTCTCCTGGGAGCAGTACAACAGATGGAGGGCTGAGAGTCAGCAAGGTCTGGGTTCAAGTTCTGCCACTGGCACATTCTGGCTATGTAACTCTGGGTAAGTAAGTCATTTACCCTCTCAAGGCTCCTGGTAAGGGCTGGCTACTATACCTAAGGATCTTGGTGGCAAGTCACATATTAACTTTATAATGTACTGTATTTTTTTATTTTGTTAAATATTTCCCAATTACATTTTAATCTGTTTCTGGCACAGGGCCAGTGTTTAATGCTCCTGCTCTAGGCACCTCTATCATGAATTGCACAGAAGGTGTCACTCTATATTGGTAGAGGGAGTTTCTCTAGTGAGACTTCCCTATACTAATGAAATTAGAGGTCTAGTCCCCCTCTCACCCAAAATAAACCCAAGCCATGAATACTTTATACGGTGGTCTGGGTATTAACCAGTTCTGAATCCATGTTCCTACTACATCCCTCTACATCTCCCTTGTTCAGGAGAACATGAAGGGTAAGGCAAGTACCCAAACACTTGTCCCTTGAGTCCAAAATCCAGCACTCATTCCACTCTTTCACACTGACATCTGGGAGTGGGGGGAAATTTGCATTAAAAAGTGAAAGGGGGTAAGGACAATAAAAAGTTAGAAAATTAGTTTAGGAGGAAGAGCTAGAGAGGCCCAAGATTTGTCCTTTTGCTCACAGTCTTTGACATTAATGGAGGCAAGGTATTTATTGACAGATAGAATGCCACTGCTAATAAATGTTATCTTGCTCAGAGATCTGCCTCAGTTACTCTTTTGTTAAAATTTCAGATGTGGGGTGGCTAGGTGGTACAGTGAATAGAGCACCAGCCCTGGAGCCAGGAGGACCTGAGTTCAAATCCAGCCTCAGACACTTAACATAAACAAACTAGCCATGTGACCTTGGGCAAGTCACTTAACCCCAATTGCCCCTCCAAAAAGCAAAAAAAAATCTCAGATGTGACAGCTGACTATAAGAGGAAAGATAAAAAATAAGAAAGTAGAATAAAAATAAGAAAAAATAAGATGTGAACTTAAAACTATAACCTGACTTATTTAAATGGGGACACTGACATTAATTATAATAATTCATAAGTAAAGTAAATCAACTGCTGTAACAAAGAGATCTAAACAACTATAAAGGATAAATATGTCAGAGGCAGTGAGTTTAGAATTACCAAACACAGAGGAAGGTTTATAACTTGAGGCACCAAAATCTGAGGGTGTTATGAATTGATTCTCAAGGTATCTAAAGGAGGTAAAAATGACAATGTTATGGAAAAACTCACTTTATCACAAAAAAAGAAAAACCATCACATTAATATATATAACTGCTTTTCATTCATATAAATTTTAATAAAAATAATCTACATGAACATCAAGATCATGTGAGGGTATTAAAAGGAAATAGGCCTTTGCAGGTCCACAGTTCACAGATTTTGTGCTGGAAGAGATCTGAGTAGCTACCTGGTTCAACTCCTGGAGATGATGAAACTGACAGCAGGTAGGTTAAGAGAGTTTCACAAGGCCACACTGGTGGTTAAGTATCAGAACTGGAATTTGAATACAGATTCTTTAACTATTACATAATTGTTTTTTAAATATGGAGACTACAAGACTCCATGGTATTTATTATTTGTTAACTTTAAAAAGCATTTGATCCAGTAAAACAAAATACTGCCTTAAAGGCTCTTCTCCAATGAAGTATGAAGCATACATATGTCCAAATTATACAGGACTCCTTGAATTGTATGACAGAGCTAACATTTTTCAAGAACATTCTACTTCTTCTAATTGCATCATGCCTCAAAGCTCTTTGGAGTCTTCTAGATGATATCCACGATCACCCAAAATAGTTTGTCCTGATTATCCACACAGGAAAAACCAAGTGGATGAAGGGTGCTTATTGTCTAGAGTATGATATGTAATTGGATGAACAAACTATAGCATCCATTCATCTAATACACAAACACACACACACACACACACACACACACACAGAATGACTCCATTCTTATCATTTATTTTCAATCTCTCCCTCTCTACTGACTCATTTCCTACTGCCTACAAATATAGCCACATCTTCCTCATCCTCAAAGAACCCTCACTTGACCCTTCTATCCCCGCTAACTACTGTCCTATATCCCCTTCTGCACTTTGTGGTTAAACTCCTTGAAAAGGCCATCTACAATAGATGCCTCCACTTCCTCTCCTCTCACACTCTTCTTAACACCTTATAATCCAGCTTCCAACTTCATCATTCCACTGAAACCAGTCACTCTAAAGTTACCAATGACTTCTTAATTGGTAAATCTTTTTCTCAATCCTCATTCTCTTCAATCTTCCTGCAGCCTTTGACACCACTGATCACCTTCTTTTATTTTTTATTTTTTTAGTTTACATCACTCATTTCCACAAGATTTTGAGTTACAAATTATCTCCCTGTCTTTCCCCTACCCACCACCCCAAAACAGCAATCCCACTGTATAACCCCTTCCCCAATCTATTCTCTCCTTTGTCCTCCCCCATCACCCCTCTGACTTTCCGGCAGGGCAGGATGGATCTCCCTACCACAGTGCCTGTGTATCTTAAGTCCCAGTTGGATGTAGTTAATAATAATATTAATGATAATTGTATATATATGTATGTACATGTATGTATATACATATACAAATTTTTTAATATTTGATTATAGAACTTTAAATTCTAGATTCTTTCTCTTCCTCCCTTGTCACCCACCCCCACTGGAAGGACAAGCAATTAAATACAGGCTGTATATGTGTAATTACGCAGAACTTCTCCATAGTGGGCATATTGTGAGAGACTGATTATATGTCCTTCCTTCCTATCCCACC
>CM053587.1:238163922-238205438 GCA_028646515.1 Pseudochirops corinnae | reverse complement strand
TTTTAGGCAATCTTCATGTTTCTTGGAAGCTTTTGTTGTGGGAGTTCTGACTGTGTTGTATTCCTCCCATTCCCTGCTTTGATTCTTCTTTTCTCCAAAGAAGGAATCTAGAGTTTGGTTGCTGTTCTTACTTTGCTTCCTTTGCCTGTTCATGGTTGACCAGTCAAGGATTTTTTAGCTCTGTGGAACTCTGCTTCCAGAGGGGAAAACTCTGTCCCAAATGGCTGGGGTTTTCCCAGCTGCCGGTGCTTTTAAGAGTTTGCTGCAGCCCCCATCAGCTCTGGCTCACTGAAAACACACCCCAGGACCACTACCCAAGTCCACGATCCAGATCCAGGCCACTCAACGCAATAGCACTTGGCCTCTGAAGGATCATTTGGCCCCCTGCAGACTGCAGGCCGGGAGCTCAGAAGCAGCAAGGTGGAGGTGGCTGCAGGGCCTCCACTTCTGCCGCTTCCTTGGCCTGGAGGCAGTTTGTCCGGGCCCACTTATCTCTCCCAATTTTAGGTGAGTTCCACTGACCTTTCACTTAGTCCTTTTTTCTTATGGCTTGATAATTCTGGATACTGCCATAGCTGCCACAGATCCGCTCTTCTGAAGCTCCAGCTGCACCTCGGCTCATCAGGCCGCCCCCAGGGCCAAGCCGCCGTTTCAGGCTGGGCTGGTTTAGGCTCCCAGCACTGAGATGGTTCCTCCTAGCCGAGCTGCCTTCAGCAGAAAGTATATTTATGTGCATTTTAGAGCTCTAGAATTTGTTTAGAGTCATATTTTATGGGTATTTTGAGGTGGCTATGTGGGAGCTGTGGTACCTTGCTGCTCCTATGCCACCATCTTGGCTCCACTTCCTGATCATCTTCTTTTCCTTGATATTCTCTTCTCTCTAGGTTTTCAGGACACCACTCTGTTCCTGGTTCTCCTCTTCTGGTTCCTTTCTCCTGCATCTGACCACTCCTTGGTCTCTGCTGGATCCTTATACAGATCATACCCTCTAACCATAGGGCTCTCTCCTAAGCCCTCTTCTCTTCTTCCTATATACTATTGCACTTGAGAATCTCATCAGCTGCCAAGTATTTAATTACCAGCTTTAAGCTGATGATTCTCAAATTTGCCTTTCCTGTACCAACCTCTCTGTTGATTTCCAATCTTGTATCTCCAACTATCTTTTAGATATCTAGACTGAAGGTCCAGTAGACATTTTAAACTCAATATGTTCAAAGCAAAACTCATTATCTTTCCTCCTAAATCTTCCCCTAACCTTTACACCTTCCTTATCACTGTAGAGGGCAACACCTTCCTCCCAGTCCCTCAGGCTGACAACTTCCTCAGTATCTCATTATCTCTCACCCACTCCCTACCCCTTTCCCAACTTTTGCCACAGTGAAGGGGCAAGGTAAGCCCCTCTGTAAGGAATAAGATTATACAAACCAAGGCCCTAACCCAATAAGACCTTTCTATTACCCTGAGTTGTATTACCCTGGTCCCAGGCCAGGACCTTGAGAAGAGATATGGTTAACTGCCCAACTCCTGGAACTAGCCATTCCAAGGAAACATTGTTCTTGGGGGAGAGGGGGGCCCTTGGAGGGATTGGCCTCCCTCCCCACCCTCACACAAGATGATGCTTGCTATAAAACACCTGCAGTATGCCTTCTTTGTTCTCAGCACTACTTAAAATGTAAGATTCACACCCCAAATTGGAATCTCACTCATGGAGGAGACGTCCTGCCCAGGACCCTCCTGAGAGGAACCCTTATGGCTGCACCCGGGATTCCCCAGCTTGTGTGGTCAGGTGTTGGTGCTTCTCCACATCAGTGATGACTGTAAATATGTATAGATATATTCTACTATGCAGCTGGAGTCCTGCCTGTCCTGAGCGGGACCCTGACGGGTGGTCAGGTGTTGGTGCTTCCCTGCATCGGTGATGATCATGGATATGTATATATAGATATAGATATAGATATAGATATAGATATAGATATAGATATAGATATATAGATATATAAATCATAGTTGCTCTTACCTTATTCTTCCTAAGCCTTTACTCTGTTGTCTCTGGCTTCCTTCCCACTTGCCAATAAACTATACTGGATCTTTTGAAGTGCTGACTGTTCCATTCATGCGAATCCTGAACCTCCTTAATCAGACACACAGCCTGTCAACTTCACCTATGCAACATCTCTCCAATATTTCCCCTTCTCTTCTCTAATACTGCCACCACTCTGGTGTAGTCCCTATTCACCTCATCCCTGAACTACTGCAATAGCCCGCTGGGAGGCCTGCATGCCTCAAGTCTCTTCCCCACTCCAATCCATTTTCCATTCAGCTATTAAAATAAGAAAGCATAGGTCCCGCCATGACAGCCCCTAATTCAACTCCAGTGGTTCCCTATTGCCTCCAGGAGAAAATATAAAATGTTCAGTTTAGCACTCAAGCCCTTCATAATCTAGCACCTTCCTACCTTTTCAGTCTTTTTACATCTTACTCCCTGCCACATACTCTTTGATACAAAGACACTAGCCTCCTTGTTGTTCCTCAAACAAAACACTCCATTTCTCAGCTCTGGGCAGTTTCTCTGTCTGTTCCCAGGCCTGGAATGTTCTCCCTCCTCATCTACACCTCTTGGCTTCCTTCAAGTACCAACTATAATCCCACCCCCTGGAGGAAATCTTTCCCAACTCTCTTAATTCTATAACTTCCCTCTTACATCCTACTTATCCTGGAGTTAACTTGTTTATACATATTTGCTTATTATCTCTTTCATTAGATGGTAAACTCCTAGATTGTCTTTTGCCTCTTTTTGTATCCCCAGCACTTAGCACAGTGTCTAGCACATAGTAGGAGTTTTATAAATGCTTACTGACTATTTATTGACTGACCTACACAAACACACACATCTTAGAAAGACACTACAAATGGACAATGAGTTGGACCCAGAGCTGACAGAAGGGTGGTTAGGATTGGCTTTGGAAAACTACTGAGGTCTTTGAATAATCTCACATTTGTTCCCTTTTAATGTTTTTAATATTAATATTCTTCCAGTGTTATTATATGACTGTAAGTCACAGAACCCTCCAGTCTCCAAAGAACTGGAATGAAAGATCACCCAAAAGGCAATGCAGAAGCTCGCAGTGGAGCTAAGAAGACTACAGTACATTACAAATAAGGAATTATGAAGGAGAAGATGTCAACAAAGAAATAAATTAAAAGTAAAACTGTTTTTAATTACTTAATAAAAGGATTCAGGATTACAGGCTTCAGAAGCCTTTGAATTTGTTTAGTTCTCGATCACAAACCATACTTTTCCTGAAGTCATTTTCTCCAGTACTGTGCCAATTTGCGATCACTGCCCATCACTGGCATGTGAACAGCGCGACATTCAAAAACTTCCATAACTGTCCAAGAACAATTCGGGGAAAAAATACATTAAACAAAATATGCAAAATAAATATATTTTGTTTCGTATAAAGGAGGCTGAAGAGAAAATAATAGTAAGAATACTGGGGGTAGTGGTTCCAGTGTGATCCTGGTAATTAAACTGCCTCCATCCCATCCAATTATTATTTCTGTAACTTTAAGTTTTCATCAATTTGGAAAAATAATTCTCCTCAACTAATCTGAATTAGTGAGAGTTTGCTAAACACAGAACTATTTAAAGTGGAAAAAATGTTCATCATTTTGAGAAAAAGATCCCATGTGATTTCTATAATTTTCCTTGGGAAGTTTTCAGCGAGGCATCATGTCAAGGACAACAATGAAGAATCTAACTCCACATAAAACAATACAACTGAAATTATTAAAAATAAAATAAGTCATTAGGATATTAAGCCTTTACATTCATTAACTTACCTAGACAGGTAGGTATCACAGTAAATAGAATGCTGTATCTGGAGTCAGTAAGACATGAGTTTAAATCCAACCTTAAACTCTTACTAGATATGTGACTCTGAGCAAATGACTTAACCTCTCTCTCCCTAGTTTCCCCAATTATAAAATGGGGATAATAATAGCACCTACCTCCCAGGGTGGTTGTAAGGATAAAGTGAGATAATATTTCTCTCATTCATTAGACTGTAAGCTCCTTGAGGGTAAGGTGGTAGTGCTTAGTACCATGACTGGCACATAAGTGGATGCCTAATGTTTGTTTATTAATAGACTGATATTTCTACAGTGCTTTACAAATCTCAAAATGTGAATAAATGCTAACTATCATTATTATTACCTCTCTGAGTCAATTTAAGGCACATAAGAATGAAGGTCTTACCTTGGTTCACAAAGATTTCATTGTGTTGAAGATTTAGGTTTAATACTGGGATAGCCCAAAGATGTCGTTCTTGCTTTGCATTAGTATACTCAAGATACACATCATAAAATACTGGACTTGCAAAATCTGTTAAGATCTTGGATATGAGAATCTCACACTATTAAAAAAAAAAGGTATTAAACTCGAAAATTCCATTGGTAATCTTCAAAGATCTTTTAAAATAAATTTAAGGGAAATTTTCATCAAAATAGTTTGAATAAGGACATATGTATGACTCCATGCTTTCTTTAAAAACATAAAAATTCATTTTAAATGGGAAAAAATAGATAAACCAACAAGTAGAGAATAAATAATAGGCTTGGTTGTCCTAGTCAAAAAGGCATACTTTGCTCATTAGAAATAATGGACAATTTAAAGCCACTAGTTGTCTTTTGGTGACCAAAGTCTTTAAAGCACTAAATTGTATCCTGATAATTTAAAACATGAACTCATCTTTTAAATTGATTAGTACAATTCACTGGGCAGGATGAGGCTAATTACATTATCTTTCCTGATGAAGGGATGTACAAAAATATTTAATTAGATTTCAAAAAATACTCCACAATTTAAATTTTAATTTATGATCTAACCAAGAATGGTGCCAAAAGTTGCAGCTACAGTTTCTACCTTCAAAGTATGGCAAAACAGTAGTAGATTTAAAATTGAATGTATTAGTAACTGAAGACTAGAGGCATAAAATTTATCTAAAGTAAGAGTATTATACTATTGTTAAGTGTTCTAGTCAATTTAAGTGTGGGCTATAAAGCTTATTACTGTCACATCAATAGAATCTTACTGATCAATGGTTCCAAAAACAGATTTATTCAGCATGCCCCTAAATTCCATCAGTTTCCAGAAAATTATAAAAAATAGTCACTTAAACTATGAGTAGGTATTGGGACTCAATTAGGATAGATGATATATGTAATCTATATATGCATACATACATACATAAACCCATATGTAGAATTTTTCTGAGAAAAAATGCTATAATAAAATACACAACGTTCTCCAAAAATTTCAGCATTAGATATAACAATCTTTTTCTTTATATGTGTAAATCTAGTCAAGACAAACATTATTATTTTAAGAACAATACTTACTGCAAAGGAATTAGCAAAAACTTGCAAATCAATCTGAGAACCAAAATGACTTCATAAAATTTAAAAATATGTGATACTCTTCTCAGACTATTACAATTATGTGGATTTTCTGAGTCTAGATAGTATTAGCTACCTCTTATTTTATCACTCTCTGACAGTGAATCAAGAAATTTCACTGATTATCTCAAACATGAGACAATATTTTCTCAAGGAAAAACATTTTCTTCCAGTATTACTGGCATTTTTTTAAAGTGAGATTTAAGTACAGAATAAAAGTGTAACTTAATATACTTTAAGCTTACATTTTGCTGATAAGTTGTTCCAAAGTCATAAGCAGCATTCAGTCTGATCACTGTGTCTGGACAAAGCTACATCAAAACAGTCAAACAAGTAGAGAAATGAGATAATTCAAAAGCAAAAGGGTCAGTTTATCAACAGAAAAAAACGTACAGTAGCTTGAATAATACAGGTGTGGGTACTCTCACACAAGTGCTGTCAAACTGAAAGAGAAAAGAGGGCCACTAACTGATAATTAAGGATCCCTGCAGGCCACACATTAACTCAAAAAGCCACAAATTAACATTATCTATGTCCTCCTTTAGGTTATGCTCCAGAGTATTGTGGGCCACATACTGCTCTGTTCTACATTATGAGAATGTGCAAAATTAAAGAAGGACGCTGCATTGAAGTTGTTCTTTATTACATTGATGTTTAAGGTAAGTACTGGATAACTTTAAAAAAACTAATAAGATATTGATTTAGATTTATACAGAACTTTGTAATTTACAAAATACTTGTTTTTTTTCAACTGTTCTATCATGTAGGCAGTATAGATAACAGATCCAATTTATAGATGTGGTAGTGTTAAAGAGAATGCTGGACTTGAAATAGGAGACCTGGGTTCAAATCCCAGCTCCAGGACATTGTTGCTGTGACCCCAACCATGAGCCACAGTCTCTCAGTTTAAGGTGTGATATAAGCTTAACATTTAAAAGGATGCTCCATTTAAAACAGTAATGAGGTTTTTTTTCCTTTTATGATGACAGTAATTTTTAAAAGTATATTAGTATTCTTTAACTAGAATTATGCTCACCTGTAAAAGACCCCCTTCCAAAGTCTTCCACTCAAGAAAATTCCCTCTCACATCATAGGAAGCTGCAATGAATTTCAGCTTCAAATGCTAATGATGAAAGGCAAAGGCTAAATTAAAATGTTACATATTCTTACATCATGATAATTTTGAGAAAAAGAACATTCACTGCTAAACTACCAAATTAGTTTGATTCTGTTTTGAAACTAGATTAATTTAGTCAAAACCATAGTCAAGCACACTGAAGAAAAGCACATAAGTTTTGGTATCCTAACTATTAAAAATGGATTCAAGATTGAAGAATATAGCACTTTTGCTTTTGGCATCTTGTTTTCATGTATAAAAGAATCTTTTTTTTAATGGATAAATTAAAAAAAAAATCAAGTTTTCCCCACTTTCATGGATTCAAGGGCCCAAGGCACCTTGAACATGCAGGCAAAGGCCCATATTCCCTATTATGTCAATCTCTAGGATGCTGAAGGCATGACATGGCAGAAATTTCCTATGACTTGGGCATGAAAATCATCATTTAACTCTTGCACCTCAAGACTCTTGTCAAGGATCCACAATATGAGTTTCCCTACATGTACAAACGGTACCTTCAGGACTCCTGGGGGAAAGAATTCTGTCCCTAAAGAGATAGCATACTGTATCTAAGATCTGTATGTCCCTAAGTACTAGGAACTGCCACATCAAATGTCCAGAAGTACTGATGGAAGGCAAACATTAACAGCTGTATTATTTAGTTGCTAAAAGTAGTTGACATTAGGGAATAGAGTTAAGGTTCATTTTTTAAAATAGGATTTTAAAATGACTTTGTAACAATTTTTAAAAACTGTCTGGCAACTTTTTTTTAACCACTCTAATTAGTTCTTAAATTCAGATGTTATATGATTCTTGCAGTATTGAGTCTTAAGGAATTAACAACATACCTACCTGGTTTTGACCTTTAAAGCTGAAATTTGTAGAAAGCTGTGTAGTCCTGAGCACCTGGGGTGCTAATCCTAGCTGGTCCCCGTAGAACAACCATGGAAGATTCTGTCTCCTGAAAGTAATTTTTGTTTAAACCATGGAAATCCAAAATTTCTATTATTAAAATTTGCACAATAGTTGCATGCACCAAAAAGGTACATCAATAAAAATGTTCATACCAGAATGATATAGAATGAACAGTGCCTAGTCCAGCAGTATTTTCAAAGATATACCGAAACAGATAACAAGCATCAAAGGTGACAGAGTTCCAAGAATTCATGTTCATCACACACATATTTCCAAGGGCTTGGCAAGATGTAAGATTAGAATATATCTTTAAGGGAAAATAAAAATAAAATTTAGTATGACTATTAACAAACTAAGCAAAAGTTAGCATAGAAAATTAAATTTAGCTTTGACTGATTATTCTAATCTAGCACTTTCCAATTTTTGAGTATCAAGACCTCTTTTACTCTTAAAAGTTGTTGAAAACTTTTGTTTATGTGGATTATATCTATCAATATATACTCTATTGTAAATTTAAACTGATAAACTATTGATTAATTTAAAATAGCAATAATAAACTCATTACATGGGAATATAAATAACATACTTTTTATTTGAGAGATAACTATATTTTCTAAAACAAAAGTGAGAGGAGTGGCGTTGCTTTACATATTTCTACAAATCTATTGTCCAGCTTAATAGAAGACAGTTATATTCGCCTATCTGCTTCTACATTCAATCTGTTGTGACATATTGTTTTGGTTGAAATACATAAAGAAAATCCAGTTTCCCAAAGATATATGGTTAGAAAAGGAAAGAGTATTTTAACAGCCAAATGACATCTTAGTATTATTATAAAATTAGTTTTGACCTCATGGACGTCCTAAAAGGATCTTGGGGACCTACAGGGTCATCTGACCATACTCTGAGAACCACTCTTCTAATCATTCCATTTGTTTCTCCCTCATTATGAACCTCACCTTAGTCTCCTATCTCTATTACTATTGGAGTTTTTCACATATTTCTAGGACCACAGATTTAGAGCTGGGACCTTGGAGGACCTTTAATCCAACTCCTTCATTTTAGAGAGACAGAAACAAGCCTAGAGACAAAAAGTGACAGAACTAATACTTGAATTGGGGCATCATTCATATATATGCGTATGTGTATATAGATACATATATATGTACATATGAATGATAAAATATAAGTATTATGTCAATAAATGTAAAAAATAATGTTATAGAAAAAGTATATTTATTCATTAATTACTGAAGAACAAGTGTGTACTCCTTTAACTGCTGATGTTATTGGAAACTTGAAATATCTTTGAAGTAAACATACCTTTTGACACAATAATTCCACTACTAGGAATACCATGAAAGTTATAACAAGCCAAAAAGGAACTATCTATTGAAAAATGCTCATAGCAGTATTATTCATATTTTTTTTGAAGAGGGAAGGCAAGGCAATTGGGGTTAAGTGACTTGTATAAGGTCACACAGCTAGTTGTGTCAAGTGTCTAAGGCTGAATTTGAACTCAGGTCCTCTTGACTCCAGGGCCAGTGCTCTATTCACTACGCCACCTAGCTGCCCCAATTCATTTTTTTTTTTTAAAAGAGGAAGAAGCAATCTAAATGTCCAGTAAGGGGAATATGGTTAAAGAAGCTGTACTACATTGAGGTAACATAATATTTCATTATTATAATAAATTATATTTTAATGTCATTAGTAATATGAAGGATATATAAGGCATGGAAACCAACCTTTGTGAAATACTGAAAAGCAAAAAAGCAGAAGTAGGTCAAAATAATTTCAACTGTGACCATATTAAAGGAAAAATGAATGGGAATTAGTGAAAAAAAATCCTGATGAATGCTTAAGTTTTTAAAAATATTTTATGAACTAAGATTCATATATTTAAATGTAAATAATCATAGAGAAAGTTTAATTGGCATATTGATGCTTAATAGTAAATTTATAATTTTTTTTAAGCAAAAAGGGTATAACAAAGGAATTTATAGTGTGCCTATTATGAAATTAGGTTTCTTCATCTATTGCTCTTAGCTGTCTAGTGGATTACATCTTTGCAAGGTGCATTTTTGCATAATATCAAACTGCTTCACCAGCTAGAAATATACTCTTGTTTCTTTTTAGTTTTTAAGTTCAGTGCTCCCTCTTGACCACTCACTAAACTCATATTATCTCACTCGGTTCTCAGTTTGTTTCTATTTTTTTTTGGAGGGCGAAAGGCAAGGCAATTGGGGTTAAGTAACTTGCCCAAAGTCACATGGCTAGTAAGTGTCAAGTGTCTGACACCGAATTTGAACTCAGGTCCTCTTGACTCCAGGGCTGGTGCTCTATTCACTGCATCACCTAGCTGCCCTAGTCTCTTTCTATAGAAGAGATAACTGAAATATCCTCAGCATCATCAGCAAAACTACCGTTTCATACTAACCGCTTTGCCTATAACATCCACAAGTTCCTTTTGATGATTTGCCATTCCTTCCTTTCCAAGGAGGGGTGAGACTTATTCCAAAACCCAGTAAGTTAAGTACATAGTTAATGATATTAAATATATATATTGACATTTGACACATATCTGAAAAAAGTAAGAAGGACAAGGCCTCACGAAAGGGTGGTACCAGCAAAGAAAGGTTGAGGATTGAGAGCTGAAGCAGCCCAAGGTTCAAGATAATTTTGATTACATTAAATTAAAAAGGTTTTGTGCAAACAAAACCAGTGCAATCAAGATTCGAAGGAAAGCAGAAAGCTGGGGAAATAATTTTTACACCCAGTGTCTCTGATAAAGGCCTCATTTCTAAAACATATAGAGAACTGAGTCAAATTTCTAAGAATACAAGTCATTCCCCAATTGATAAATGGTCAAAAGATATGAGCAAACAGTTTCCAGATGAAGAAATTAAAGCTATTTATAGTCATATGAAAAAAATGCTCTAAATCACTATTGATCAGAGAAATGCAAATTAAAACAACTCTGAGGTACCACCTCATACCTAACCAATTGGCTAATACAACAGAAATAGAAAATGATAAATGTTGGAGAAGATGTGGGAAAATGAACACTAACATTGTTGGTGGAGTTGTGAATTGATCCAACCATTCTGGAGAGCAATTTGGAACTATGCCCAAAAGACTATAAAATTGTGCATGCCCTTTGATCCAGAAATACCAATACTAGCTCTGTACCCCAAAGAGATCATAAAGAAGGAAAAAGGATCCATATGTATAACAAATATATTTATAGCGGCTCTTTCTGTAGTGATCAAGAACTGGAAATTGAGGGGCTGCCCATCAGTTAGGGAATGGCTAACAAGTAGTGGTATATGAATTTAATGGCATACTATTATGCTATAAGAAATGACAAGCAGGTAGATTTCAGAAAAACCTGGAAAGATTTATATGAACTGATGCTGAGTGAAGTGAGTAAAACCAAGAGAATAGTTAACAACAACACTGCGATCACCAACTATGATAGCAATACAATGACCTAAGACAATTCCAAAAGACTCATGACGGAAAATGCTATCCACATCCAGAGAAAGAAATATAGAATCTGAATGCAGATTGAAGCATATTATTCTCACTTTTTTTTGCTTTTTGTTCTTTCTTTCTTGTGGTTTTTCCCTTTTTTCTGATTCTTCTTTCAAAACATGATTAATGTAGAAATATATTTAACGTATAACCTATATCAGATTGCTTGCTTTCTTGGGGAAGGGGGAAGGGACAGAGGGAGTGAGGGAGAAAAATCTGGAACTCCAAATTTTATAAAAATGAATACTGAAAACTATCTTTACATATAATTGGAAAAAATAAAATACTATTAAGTGGGGGGGGAACCCAAATAGGATCACAAAAAGTCAGACAGCATTGAAAAACTAATGAAGAAGTCTTACTGAACTTTTGGGTTTTTTCCTCTCTTTTTCTTTTTAAGAGAGGACCCTCTGGGCATTGATAGGAAGATGTGGTGACATAAAAATAGAAGATATTTCATAAAGAGTAGAAAAGATTTCAGAAATAATACGGAGGTATTAGTTTTGTTATATTCTATCCTGGCTGGACCATATCTTAAATACCTTCTTCAGTCCTGGGTGTCACAATTTAAGAAGGACATTGATAAGCTGGAGAGCACCCACATAACAACAACCAGGATGGTGAAGGGTCTTGAGTCCATATCATAAAAAGAAGAACCATAGGATGTTTAGCCTAGAGAAGACCAAGGGAGAACATGATATCTAAAGAGCTATCATTGGAAAAAGAAGTAAATTTGTTCTACTTGGCCTTAGGGGGCAAAACCAAGAACAGTGCATGAAAGTTGCAAAAAGGCAAATTTAAGTTTAATATCCTCAGGAAACTCTCCCTAACAATAAGATGTTTGGGAAGTTCTGGGTTACCTCTCACTAGTCTTCAAGAAGAGATTCAGGTATATTTTTAGTGAGGATTCCTTCTGGTTATGTCTGGGTCTATCTGGCCAGTGAGGTCCCTCCCAGCTCCAAATATCTGTGTCACCTTTGTCCTGAGTGCCCTCTTCTCCATCCCCATGAAGCTATCTATCATTCGATATCTGCTCCTTTCATAGCCAAATACCCAAAAATGGTCATCCACATCCATTGCTTCAATTGCCTCCCTTCTCACTCTCTTTTCAGTACCTTTTCATATAGCTTCTTACCACACTCACTGATTAAAACTACTCTATCTAAGGTTACTAAAGATCCCATAAAAGTTAAATCCAAGTCCTCATTCTACTTGGTTTCTCTATAGCTTTTCTAGTGTGACCCACACTTCTGTCCTGGGCACTTTCTCTTTCCACAGCTTCCACGCCATTCTTCTCTGTTGGGTTTCCTCATAGTCTCTCTTACTGCTACTTCTCCTTTTCTGGATTATCATCCTACCCCTAGCCACTAAGCACAAGCACCCTTCAAGGTTCTGTCCTAGGCCCTTTTCTCTCTATCCTCTTCTTGCTTTCTCATCAGCTCCCATAAGTATCATCTCTTTGCAGAGGATTCCCAAATCAACCTATCCAGCCCTAATATCTGTCCCCAACTCTAGTCCCACATTAAAAATCACCTCCTCAATGGTCTATTTCCATGCCCCACAAATATCTCAAATTCAACACGTCCAAAGCAGATTCCCATTTCCCCTTAAACTTATTCCTTTGCCAAGCTAGCTCTACCATCCTTCCAGTCAGCTGGGTCTGTTACTCTGGAATCATTCTTGACTCTTCCCTCCCTCTTGCCACTATTCTCAATCAACAGCCACGTTTTGTTGATGCTAAATCTAAAACATCTCTTAAATCTATCTTTTGACTAATCTCTATCCTAATTTCAGACCCACATGGCACAGAAGATAGAGTGCTAGAACTGGAGTCAGAAAGATATAATATTATGTCAGACGTGATTTTGGAAACTTCCTAGTTATGTGACCCTGGGCAAGTCACTTAACCTGTCTGACTCAGTTTCCTCAACTGTGAAATGAGGATAATAACAGCACGTACTTCACAAGGTTGCTGTTAGTATCAAATGACATAATATTGGCAGCATTTAGTATAGTGTCTGACAACACGGTAGGTGCTTAATAAATGCATTTTCCTTCTAGATTCCTTTTCCTTATCCCTCTTACGTAGATGACTGAAATAGCCTCCTAATTAGCCTCTCTGCTAGTCTATCCATTCTCCAATTTATTCTCCAAACAGCTGCCAAAATGATATTTCTAAAAAAATATATCTAACCACATTATTTCCTTACTAAAATCTTCAGTGGCAACCTATCACCTATAGGATAAAAGAAGAAATACTCAGGCTAGTTTTTAGAGAGCCTTCCACAATATGGCTTCCATCTTCCCCTCCTATCTTATTTCATATAATTCCTCTTAGCTGACTCTCCATTACACTCAAATTTGCCTGCTAGCCGTTCCCATGAATGACAGTCCTTTTTTCCAGGCAATATCATAACAGGGAACAGCTGGTAGTCTTTTCAAAAGACCCTTCAGGTCTGAGATTCCCTTTCCCCTTGTCTCCACTTGCTAGAATTCCTAAAGCATATAACCCAGCTGTCATCTTCTACTTGAAGACTACTTCCCTAATCTCCCACACATAGTTGTGGAATGTAAGCTCTTTGAAGTCAAGGATATTCATATTTTTTTTTTTGGTCTTTTTATCTCCAGTACTTAATATGGTATCTGGCACAAATTAAAAACTTAATAAAAGTTTAACTGATTTTTTAAAACTGCACAGTGTTTTTAGGAGTCCTCGATGACTCCTTATTTTCAAAAGTTCATTTCTTTAATACCTGGCAATGTTATATAGCTGTGAATCATGGAACATGACACTTTTGAGAGAATTAAAGCTGCAAATAATTTAAAGGGCAATGAGAAGATGAATCATGGAATTGAGAAGTAAATATTCTATAAACAGTAACTTATACTATTACTAAAGACATGTACCACTAGAACAAGAACTGGGTCTGTCATATAGTAAGGATCTTAGTATCCCTAATATATTAAGAAAACCAAACAAGAGGTAGATGAAATGCAAAATTGATAATTTTGATTACATTAAATTGAAAAGTGTTGGCACAAACAAAGCCAATGCAACCAAGATTAGGAAGGAAGTAGAAAAATGGGAAAGAATTTTTACAGCTAGTATCTCTGATAAAGGCCTCATTTCTAAAATATACAGAAAACTGAGTCAAATTTACTAGAATACAAGTCATTCCTCAATTGATAAATGGTCAAAGGATATAAACAGGCAGTTTTCAGACAAAGAAATTGAAGCTGTGTATAGTCATATGAAAAAAATGCTCTAAATCACTATTGATCAGAGAAATACAAATTAAAACAACTCTGAGGTACCACCTCACACATAACCAACCAGCTAATATGACAGAAAAAGAAAATGATAAATGTTGGAGAAGATGTGGGAAAATTGCAACACTAATAATGCATTGTTGGTGGAGTTGTGAACTGATCCAACCATTCTGGAAAGCAATTTGGAACTATGCCCAAACTATGCCCAAAATGTATATATTCTTTGACCCAGAAATACCACATCCGTACTGTATCTCATAGAGGTCATAAAAATAGGAAAAAGACCCACATGTACAAAAAAATATTCATAGCAGCTATTTCTAGGATGGCCAAAAATTGGAAATTGAGGGGATACCCATCAATTGGGGAATGGCTGAACAAGTTGTGGTATACGAATGTAATTGTTCTCTAAGAAATGA
The DNA here is from genome assembly GCA_028646515.1 of Pseudochirops corinnae. Classification (NCBI taxonomy): domain Eukaryota; kingdom Metazoa; phylum Chordata; class Mammalia; order Diprotodontia; family Pseudocheiridae; genus Pseudochirops; species Pseudochirops corinnae. The sequence goes on along the minus strand of CM053587.1, from coordinate 238,190,726 downwards.
AGAGCAGGCAGACTTCAAAAAAACCCAGAAAGACTTATATGAACTGACGCCAAGTGAATTGAGCAGAACCAAGAGAACATTGTACATAGTAACAGCCACATTGTGTGTGTAACTTTCGATAGACTTAGATCCTCTCAGTAATTCAAGGATCTAAGACAACTCCAAAGGACTCATGATGGAAGATGCCATACACATCCAGAGAAAGAACTATGGAGTCTGAATGCAGATTAAAGCATATTACTTGCTCTCCTTTTCTTTTGTTTCTTCTGTCTTGTAGTTCCTCCCATTCGTCTTGATTCTTCTTTACAACATGACTAATGTAAAAATATATTTAATAAGAATATATATATAAAGCCTGTATCAGATTGTATGCTGTCTTAGGGAGAGGGGAGGAAAGGGAAGCAGAGAAAATGTAAAATTCAAAAGCTTATGGAAGTGAATTATTGAAAACTAAAATAAATTAAGTAATATAAAAATAATAAATTAAAAAAATAAGAGGAGGGCTTTTAATTGAACAGATCTTCTATATGATATTATAGGGAGAAATAAACCAGAATTATACAGGATAAGAAGGCATTAGGTATTTAATGGGTTATGATTTACATCCATTGATGGAGGACTCGCACTGATGAAACAACAAATCAATAAAAATATTCTCTTAGACTATACAATGGATGTATATAAAGGATTTAATCAACATACAGAACTCCTGGTCTGGAAACTAGCAATATAAATCACAACCTATCTATGTTGGCAGACAGGTTCTACTGGGGGAAAACTTGAGGGAAAAATTTAAGCAACTTGATGAGGGTTATATAATCTCAAGCACAAGATTTAATTTCCAGTCTTCCTGACTCCATGCTCAGCATTAAACTAAGTTATATGGTCCATATGTCTGTAAGAACACATTTTAAAAACTGAAAAATTTTTAAGAGTCAGCTTGGAGCTGTGGCTAAAGAGCTGGCCTCAAAGTCTGAGAGACAAATGGTACAAATCCTGCTTCTGACACACTGGCTGTTTGCTCCAGGCAAGTCACTTAACCTCACAGCACTCTACAAAATTCTCTAAGACTATAACTTGCAAAGAAAGTGCCAACGTGAATTGACAACAAGAGTTCTCATCTGGGAATTGTCTCTATAAATGAAATCACAGATCTAGTCTCTAGTCCTGTTTTAACAATTCAAAAATTTTATAAAAACAAATATAAAACAAAAGCTTACATAATTAAATTTAAAAGAAATGATCAAATACAACATATTTTAAAGAATCTAAAGTAGTCATATGCTAACAATTTGATATTCATTTGCTTGAAAATCATATTAATTTTAGCTGGAATTACTGACATTTGTAAATCATAAATAATTCATAAAATTAATTAATTTATTCTCTTACAAACTCAAACCCAGCTGAGTAATCTTGGAGATAAAATACAGGCATATTAAAAAATATTTATCTTAAATGTTTTCTATGAATAAATCAGAAGCTATTCACCTGTTCAATACAAAAGCACTGCTTTTATCATAAGAAAAAAGTGGTATAATTCATAATATTTAATAAAATTTTAAAAATTGAACTCACCCAACAAGCAGCTGCTGCTGATTGCAAATGTTTTGAAAACCACTCTGAATGAAGAAATGCCCCCTGTAAACAACAAAAGATGAATTTTTATTTAAAAATTTAAATGGAAATTTCTTTAACTTAAGAGGACTAGTTCTTCTTCATGTGTACCTTTGAATAAGAAAGAACTAACATTTATCTTTTCAATGCTAGTGAAAAGTTAATTCCAAAGATTATGTAAGGTTTTTTTCCCCCCTTCATTTAGTAAGATTCTAGAATCAAATCCTAGGATTTCTGGATCAATCCTATGTCTTATATTAGATAAGATGCAGCGCTATCATACAGAAAACCTTAGCTATGAAAAGACAAAGACAATCAAACATTTCACGAACATCTACTATGTGTGAGGCACAGCTTTACGGAACAAGACATTTCCTGTCTTTAAGAAGTCAAGAAGATGCTAAGCCAAGTATTTTTTTTAAAGCTAGTAATCTAATTTGGCTGAAACATAAGAAGTTTTTTGAAGAGAAATAATATAAATTAATTGTATAAAGGTAGGTTACAGCCAGATGTGGAAATCTTTAAATATCAGGTTTAGGAGGCTGTATTTTGTCCTAGAGAGACTTGCTAAGAATTTCCGTGATGAGAAGGGACATGTTCATCTATGGTCCAGGGATGGGAACCTGTAGCCCCAAGGCCACAAGTGCCTGCTAGGTCTTTGGGTGTGGTCTTTTGATTTTTTTTTTTTGGAGGGGGGAAGGCAGGGCAATGGGATTAAGTGACTTGCCCAAGGTCACATGGCTGGTAAGTGTTAAATGTTTGAGGTTGGATTTGAACTCACGACCTCCCAACTCCCTGGTTGGTGCTCTATTCTAGCCGCCCTGTGGGAATCCCCTTAATAAAAGGATTTGGGGGGGAGGGGAGAAAATTTGAAACTCAAAAACTTGTGGAACTGCATGTTTTAAACTAATAGTAAATTTTTTTAAGGCAATAAAAAAAGGCAAAAAAAAAAAAAAAAAGGATTTGTTCTCTAAAACTTGGACTGCAGATTCTCCATCCCCAAATGCCTTAAGAAGACTGTTTTGTCTGCTATGCAAAGGCTATCTAGAGAGAGGAGTCACTTAAGACAAGGAAATCAATTAAGAGACAACAAAGTCTAGCTACGAAGTGATGAGAGAAATATCCTCGGGAAAGGATAAGTGACAGATGTAAAAGACACTACAGAAGCAGAATTGGCAGAACTTACCACCTAACTGAATATGAGTAGTGCAAAGGGAAAGGGAAGAACCATACTGAGAGGTTGCTGGTTGCCACCAAAAAAAAAAAAATACCTAGGAGAATATAAAGGAAAATTGGGTTAAGGGGGAAAATGATGAGTTAATTTTTGGACATATTGAGTTTGAAGTGGTAGCAGTTCATCCATGTGGAGGAGATGTACAACAGACAGTAGTTTCTGGACAGCCAAGAGCTGACGGCTTAGAGAGGAACTACAGACTTAGTGAAAACTGATTAGAGGTAGGGTTTTAATACTGTGAAGCTTCATTCAAATGAAAATACCAAACTTGGAAAACCTTCACATTCCTTACTTATATCATATGGTTTTACCAATTATTAATGTCCAACCACAAATAGTTTAAAATGGAAGATTTTTCTGAATGCTTTGCAGAAAAAGAGAAAAATGTACCAGCAATTCCATAGTGATCAATTCTCATCACTAATTAAAGTAAAAGTGGCATACTTTCTGAAGAAAGGACCAAAATTCTCCCACGAAGTCAGCTCAGGATGGGTAGAAAACTATCGTGAATGAAACTGTTATGACATAAAGGGAAACAATTCCAAAAGGAACAAAAATGTGAGTTACCTGAAGAGACTGATATGCGTGCAAGAGAACCTAGAAACTAACTCAAATTTTAAAGATATGAACAGAATATGGATATAAGAGCTGGCAAACAAAGAGGAAAACAAAATTGTGGTATGGTCCTGTAAAAGTAAAGTAGAAAAGTGCCAAGAATGCTAAAGGTTAACAAGAGCTAAGTAAAAGGTGGGGTTTTTTGTTGTTATTGTTTTGAGGTTTTTTAAAATATGTGAGGACTGTCAGTCTTTGACCAACTGATTTCCACCTTGCTAGCTGATGAAGTCACAGATGACAAAGGGCTGATAGCAAAAGTATTGACATGCTTCCCTTCTACCCCTTGGATTTTATTTTTATTTTATTTTTTCAATTAAGAAAAATTATTTTTCCCCCTTTTACCTCTTTCATTATCGAAATTTTTAAAATTCTTATAATAAATATGCACAGCTACATAAAACAAATTCTCCCACTGAGCATATAATTGGTGTTAGACTTAAGTGTAAAAATTACATGTGACCCCTTTATGAAGTAGGGACATGTCTCTTGAGTAAAGGAGAACAATAAATAATGGCACTGATCAAAGAATGATTGGCCATGTCCCAAGGTAACTCTTTAGTAGACAGTAGAAGAGTTCAGAAGGAAGGAGTTTGAGGGGGTCCAGGCAGCAGCCAGACCCAAGGTGGAAACCAAATTCTGATGAGATATGTAGATGCATGAAATTGTAGAGAGGGAGGCCAAAAGAAGCCAGGCAGAACTAGAAGGGTTGAAGCAGTAGTACAGGCATATGGACACCAGGAGTGAGACTATTGTGGTCCTATCAAGGACAAGAAATAATGGAACAGGAATTCTGGGTGAAAGAAGACAAACAGTAAGGAATAAGTTGCAAAGAGGCAAATTTAGTCCTAATTTAAGAAAAACTTCCTAACAATGAAAGCAACACAAAGCAGAATTAACTGCCTCAGGAGAAAGAGGGTTCCTCTCCAGGAAGTCTTCAAGGAAAAGAGGCCATTTGTTGATTATTTTATAGTATAGATTACTGCCAGGTGGAGAATAAACTAGATGGCACCTGAGATGTTTTCCAATTTTAAAATTCTGTGATTCTGAGATATGTTCTGTAATACCTCAGAGCAGGATGAACATGTTCTAATGATGGGAACGGAACAGTGAATACAAACAACATTACACAGCAGATGAGCTCACATTAACTACAATGACTAGTCTTAGTTGCAGAGAACAGATGAAGTATACAGTCTTCCTCTAAGTAGAAAGATCAGGGCCTATGGACACAGAACGTTCATATGTTTCTAGACAGTCACTGTTAATAGGATTTTTAGGGTATTTTTCTTTTTAACAAAGGACAGGATGTAATATATTAAATGATCATGGTGCAAAAAACAAAAGGCATTAGAAACTTTAAAAAATAAATTTTAAATCACTAGATTTTAAATCAAACCACTTTAAGATAAAATTATATTTCAAATTTAAACACATCAAAAGAATACTAAGTGACTCAAATATATAAAGATCTAAAGAAATAAAATAAAAATAAAAAGCTGGACATGTGATAAAAGAACCGAAAATTACAGTAATCCTAAACTATTTCATTCTAATATTTCTTAGTTGTTAAGTGTAGCTTTAAATTAACTTAAACAAAAATGTTGCTAAGTTTGGTCTCGATATAATTAGTAACTAGATAAAAATTGAGGAGGTTTAATACCATAAGAACAAAAAATTAAATTACTTACAGCATGTCCATAACGCCAAGTTGTGACTGCTTGTGGAGGAAAACTTCCTTTGCTGCTGAAACATAATCCACCTGTCTTTATTAACAAATAAGCAATAGAAAAATTCCAGTTAACAAAAAGGCATAAATTATTTTATAAAATTATGTATTTTATTAATTATTATACTTTTTCCTTACTAAAATGGCATTCTCTGAACATGTACAGGACTTTGTTGTATTGATGAATGTTGGTTCACATCTGACGCACCTGTGCAATAAAATCCACACCAAAAAGTTTAAAGCATAATCATGAATGGTAAAAGTATTAATGTAAGAGTCACCTGCCTTAATGATAAGTCAGAATAAACCAGTTCAACTCAGAAGTTACTATATCTCAAACAAAGCAAATTTTAAATTTTGACCAGAAACAAACATATTATTTTGAAAAAAAAAAGCACTAATGTGAGATAGTATGGAATGGATGACAAATGTTACGTAAATTAATCATTCAAAAAGTTTTTTAAAACCAATCATCAAATACATCAAAATTAAATGCTATGAGTTTTTAGTTCCTAGTCTACTGCAGTTTTCCCTTTTCAATGTTATCTGCCATAAAGTTAGAGCTCTTAACCTTTTTTGTATCATAGATCCCTTTGGCAGTATGATGAAGCCTATGGATCCCTTCTCAATATAATATTTTAAAGAGTATAAAATAAAATACATAGCATTATTTTAAAAATCAATTACAATAAAATACAGTTATCAAAATAAAATTTCTAGAAAGTTCACAGACTCCAGGTTAAGAATTTATCCCCATCATCACTCAAGTCCTCATCATGTAACTTACCTATTTCTAAAGATATTTGCTGCTGAGAAAGAGTCTTCACTTCCATCACAAAGTGTACAATTTGCTTCAGAAAACAACTTTCCATTAGTATCTCGTTCCACTAAATAATTTAAAAACAAAATTAAAATGTAATATATAAGTGTGATTTATTTCACAAAGAACAAAGTCTTTTCTTTACTTAAAAAAAAAGCATAATACCTACTTGCAACTATTCTCCAATGAATCAGCTTTTATATATACAAACTACATGGTTGACTAAAATATTTCTATTTATACAAATGTATTTTGAAATATTATTTCAGGACATCATATATGTTATAATTCTATGTTTAGAATTCTGTAGAAATGTAAGGACCAACATAGAAACAAAATTAAGTATAAGTAAATTTTTTTTCTACTTTTTAAAAATTTGTCCTAGGGCTAGAGCTTCACAACTCTCAGTAATAAGTAATACTAATGATAATGGATGAATTCGCAGATTGCTAAATTTGAAATAAATTTCCTTCACTTCTCTTAGCTGACTGGTGTGTAAACATGTCTATGCTGTATGACACCCCGTTAAGAATGTTCAATTATACTTAATTATAAGTCAATGCTTTATCAAAAATGATTAATGTTCAGTTGATCACTGAGAAATAGCTCCTAAATTTTTCCATAGGTTTGGATAATTAGCCAACTACCAGCTTTAAGTCTCCCCTTGATCTTCTAAAACAGCACCCAAGATCAATGATCAGTGTAAAAGTATTTTATCACCATATCACCTCTGACACAACCATCACCCTACTGCATGCCCTCCTCACCTCACACTGCCTCACATCTCTTCTCAGTCTAGTCCATCTTTCACTCAAATATCAAAGAGATCTTCCTAAAGCACAAGTTTGACTCAATACCCCAGTGGTTCTTTAACTCCAGGATAAAATATAAAATTTTATTTAGCATTTAAAGCAAATCTGCCCCTTTCCCCCCATTCCACCAGCTTTCCAGTTTTCTTATCATCCTTTCTTGTCTTCCCTCTGTTGATTATCTCCAATTTAACCTGTATATATTTTATTTGTACCTAGTTGTTTGCATGTTGTCTTCCCCACTGGACTAGGAGCTCCTTGAGATCAGGGACTGTTTTTTTGCCTTTCTTTGTACCCTCGGTACTTAGCACAGTGCCTGGTACACAGTAGGTGCTTAATAAATATTTACTATTAAATGAAAAAGTCAGACCAGATAATCTCTAGAACTCCTCTCATCTCTAAAATTATATTAAAAAGCATATCTTTTCCTCTACTGAAATTGAGTATCAAATTGATAATATATACAAATATTAAAAATCAGTGTTAAAATGTGTCTGCTTAAGAGCTTACTTATAATAATAATAATAAAATAATAATAATGGCTAGCAGCATTATACAATGCTTTAAGGTTTGCAAGATGTTCTGTATGCATCATCTTTTTTATCTTCACAACAAGCCTGTTAGGTAGGCATAGTTGTCCTCATTTTATAGTTGAGGAAACTAAGGTTAAAAGAGATTAAATGACTTAACCAGGGTCATACAGTGTAATGGGAATGGGAATTTGAAGATCCTCCCTGCCCCTTAATAGACCTAGGGGGGAGTTTGAAGATCTCCCCTGCTTTGAAAGTAAATTCTGCCCCCTGATAGGCTGAATGTAATCACATGGAGACTGGTGGGAGGAGTTTGCTGAAGGGTACAGCAGAGCCCACAGGAAGCTGGGAATCAGAGCCAGAGAGATGGTGGGTGAGAAGAGATTCAGGCAAGGAGTCAGATAGGCTGCTAAGCAGATATTGATCTAATATTGGTTTGTGGGAAGGCATGGCTCTCAGTGTTATTATGGCTTCTGAATATCTTTGGTACTGTGATGGAACTGGCTTACTGGTTTGGGGATTTGGTTTTCTGGTGTCTAAAGAAATATTTCAGTTCTGTCCCCTATATGGAGAGTCTGGCATATTTTGTGATGGAACATCATGTAATATTTATAGTCACAGTCTTTATCATGATTGTGGGAGCTGTAAATACTACACTGGTGCTACACACAGCTAGGAGGTGACTAAGGTAGGGTCTGAACTCAGATCTTCCTGACTCCGAGTCCACTGCTCTATCCATTACACCACATTTAAAAACATTCAGACTAAATTATAGTAAAACTTGGCATGAGACACTTGGCACTGCCCTTTGCTACAGTGGGAATTGATTCTCCTCTTCTCTCCCTACCTCTACCTGTCACTGATTTGCTAATCTCTGAAAGCAACAATAGTACTGAATAGATGTAATCTTGAAAGACTTTCTAGGGCCAAAATAGTAACCAAAGTGGTGCTTCCTTGATGCAGAGCCATGGTTTTGCTGTTCCTTTAAACTTGTAGCAATCTCTAAGAGTCAAGTGCAGCATGGCACAGATACAGTGTCATTTTCATAGCTGATAGCCAAGTAGTGGCAGAGCACAAGACAGCAGAAAGGGTTTTTGTTTGATTTTGTATTGTTTTTAAGTAGCAGAAAAAAATGACTTGTTGATTTCCTTTCTTTGAGGGACACCTATATTTTGCCCTTACCCAGACAGTTTTAAAGAACCTCAGCTAACTTGTAATAAACAAGTAATACAGCTGAAACATATTTAGTAATAGTAGTAGCTACAGTATTAACAATACCACTACAGTAGTTAATAGAGCACCATTCTTCTGGCCATCACCTTGGTTACCTTCATTAGACATGTTCTTTCTATTTGATTCACTTGGACTCATCTAGGCCTGTTTGCCTGATTATGGCAAAATTCTAGAACATATGGTCAAGGCTATGGTTTGTGAATATTTAAGAAGAGAAGTAGTGATCACTGAAAATCAGTATGGCTTCATCAATAGGTCATATCAAGGGAACCTAATGTAGGAGGTTGCTTTGAGGGAAACTAGGAATTCTAAGAAGCAGATCAAAGAAAGAATATAATCTAGGCAAAGGTGACCATCTGTACCAAGGCATAAAGACAGAAAAGAGAATATTGAATATGATCAGCTCACTGATACAAAAAAAGGTTAGATATATTAGCATTGCTTTATATAGAATCTATTCCTTACCTAAAATATGATCAGTGGGGCACTGGCATCTTCCTTCTGCAGTGAGGCCACTGGGACAAGAAATACAATTCCAGCCATCTTCAGTAACTCCTTTCTGCGTAAGAGAACACATTTTTAAAAAGTTTTTCCTACAAGTCTAATTTACAATAGCTTCATCAATATATTAAAACATATTATTTTATATATACCTATATATATATATATATATATATACACACACATATTTGAGGAACAAAAGCAGGAACTGAATATGCAGGGAACATTTAAGTTATTAAGCACAATGTAAATGAGTCTATAAATATAATATATGATTATTATTATTTTTTAATTTCAGGTAATTTTCTGATTTGCATGACTATGTCAAATTGATTCTTTGATAAAGTAAAAGATAAATTTGAATATCCTTTTCCATACTTATGGAAAGAAGTGAAGTCAAAATGCAACAGTATGACCACTCACTGGTTTCAGGACTCTTCAAGTAAAGACTACTGTGTATTCTAAAACAGTGATTCTAAACTGGAATCCATTTATTAGTTTCTTTAAAAAGCATTTATTATAGTGCTTTAGCATACTGACAGCACTCCTAAAGAGCTGGTCTAAAACTATGGAGGGTGCAGGGCCAGACCCATGATTTCACTGGTATAAGTGGTTCCCAGTGAAGAAAATCCCTTGACTAATATACATCTGCAAGCGTTATGCAACTTAAGAAAGTCTCTTGAGGAATGTCCTCCTGAGAAAGAGAGTATCCTATAGAGAACTTAAGTGACTTGCCCAAGGTCACACTGCTAGTAAAGTATCTGAGGCCACATCTGAACTCAGGTCTTCCTGACTCCAGGCCCAGCACTCTATCCATTGTACCACCTAGCTGCCCTAAATAACCACCGAGTAGGTATCAAAGATAGAGATTCTAGTCTTCCATCCACTTGTTCTAAAATATAACATCTAAGATAAACAAGCACTTGTCGTGTAATATAGTATCTGGTGATACTAAATAAATACTACCTGCTAGAATGTGTGCTCCTGGAGGGCAGTGTTTTCTTTTTTGCCTTTCTTTGTAACTTTATCACTGAGCAGCGTTAGGCCCATAGTAAGTGCCTAGTAAATGCTTGCTGAGTGGCGGACAACACAAACCGGAACAAGACAATTTGAAATTTCCTCATAACTATCAATAAGTTCCTAAGTCATAGAGAATACTGAGGAAAGCACCATCACCCATTCTTTAAAAAGCATGGAGTTTTTTGAAAAGGCTGGAACTCAGCTACAAATTCCTCATAAAGCTGTTTGACTATCATGAAGTTTTTTCAGTGGTCACTGGGAAAAAGAATTCTTGTGTGACACCATCGTACATCAGCAGCAACTGTAGTTTCTCTTAATAGCTTACCTCATTTGGGCTGATTACTGATTAATATTTAATAAAACCAGTCTTTCAGACAATATAAAAATCTGAGATGTGTAACAAATCTTAACTCTATAATAAGATAGCAATCACAAAAAAACCCTATTTCATAGTACCCCAAACTTTCAAAAGTAGAATGTGCAATATATATGAGAGTTTTATTTAACTACACATTCCATACTCATTCTGGATAAGTAAATATTCAACATAACTGTGATTCACCATATAGTAAAATCACCAATTTTAAAATAATTACAATAAAACAAAACACATATCAATTTAAACTATATCAACATACCTAATCTTTGATTATTCAAGAATGTACTTCAGGATCTTGCAGTGACAAGTTTATCACTCTGATCATCTATTATGGTATAATACTATGGAAGTAAAAGATGTAGATAGTAGATTGGGCTAAAACTGTTCTGAGTAAAGAACATACTAGTTGCATTTAGAACATGAAAAAAAGAAATCCAGTTATATTAATTGCTTGCTTAGATTCCAGTTAAAGCAAGAATTTAACATCTAATACAGATTTCTATTTCAGCCATGGTATGTTTGCATAAAATTTAAAATCTTTTATTGTTTCACCAAAGCTAATTCTGAGAAAATATTTATTCTATGAGAAAATAAATTTCACAAATTAAAAGATATTTAAAAGTTGCATTTTATTACATTTCTTAAAATCAAGTTATGAAACAATGGTCCATACCATATTGTCCGGGCATTTTTCACAAATAATTGGTCCACCATTATTAGAAACCATCCTAAATCCAGGAAGACATATGCATGAAATCCCTAAAACAAAACAAAACAAAACATACCAGACTTTTTTGCAATATTTGAGACAAAAATAAAAGTTTATAATAGAAAAGTTAATAGTTATTAAAATAATTATGACAAATAAATAAAATATCATAGCAAACTTTTATTTATACCTTAAGGGGATTTAAGAGGCTTGGAGAGGTTTGGTGACCTGACCTATGAATCTATGCTGTATCACTTTACATATATCCTTTTAAAACTATTTTACTTATATTATCTACAGGGTGTGACACTACAGAGAGGTCTCTAGAAGAAATCTGTGATTTGAGCTTGGTCCTATGCTATTTCAATGGACGAAGGCATAAATACCAATGATACAGGGTAAGGAAGACTAATTAAATGCGCTGGATAAAAGAGGGAGGATTTAAAACGATCTCAGTAAGTCCGAGTGATTTCCTCTAACAAGATGATATTTAATATGGGCAAATGTACAACTACACACTTGAATTTTAAAAAAATGATTTGTACATGTATAGGGTGGAAGGAGCAGGGTAGGGAACTGAAGAGAAGTAATTTGTGCGGAAAAGACTTTGTAATTTTATTGCACTAAAATTTCAGTGAGGAAACAGTGTCATATGACAGGCCAAAAAGCTCCGGATATCTTTGGCTTCCCTGGGAGGCGCTCTGTCCCAAACATCCCACTGTGCTGAATCCCGTGGTAATTAAGGAAAGTTAAAGTGCAAAGGGTTAAGCTGAGAAAGTAGTGTCAAAGTCAAGCCCACGCTGGGGGCTGACAACTTCTTAAGGAATGTTAGCGTGTTGGGGCAGCTATCTGATGCAGTGAATAGAGCACTGGCCCAGGAATCAGGAGGACCGGAGCCCAAAGCTGGCCTCAGACACTTAACATTTACTAGCTGTGTGACCTTGGGCAAGTCATTTAACCCCAATTGCGCTGCTCCTCCAAAAAAACAAAAAATAAAAAAGAATTTAAAAAAATAAAAAGAATGTTAGCATGAAGGGGGGGGGAGGAGGAGAAGAAGGAAGGATTTTTAGATTGGCAAGGGTATGTTTGTAAGAAAGTAAGGAGCTACACTTCTTGGCCATAAGGGCAAAAAGACATGAAGATACATGAGGCATTTCCACTCATTAAAATGGCAAAGATAATAAAAACATGAAACGGCCATTGCTGAAGGGCCTATAGGAGGCTAGGCCCAGTGATGGTAGAGTTTTGAACTGCAATTTGGAACTCTAATCATGAAGTCGGTATACTGTGCCTACCCTTTGATCCAATGGGAGTGATGGGGTGCTTGGGTACCTGTTCTTGAACCACAGTTTGTAAAATCACATCAGTTTGCAAAATCACATTTCTCCCTAGCCTCAAATCTCCCCAGCCTCAGAGCATTATCTCTGCCGCTTCCTCCCTGCAAGGACTCTGCCTAGCAGCCATTCATGATCAGGCCTCAGACAAATGTTTATCTCCCCTTAGTATAATAACTAGCTGCACCTATGAATCCTTCACTGGATATCTATAAGTAACTCCGTAGCCCATTATGCAAATCCTGGATCGCTTGTTAACTTGGAACATATGTATACTCCCAACATCCATCTGGTCAAACAGGACATTGATGGGTAGTAAGTAGTCTGGGCACTTCTCCGTCAGCCCTGACCGCTAGCTGACTTAGTGACATTTCAAGCCTAAAACTACACCTCCATGTAGCCTCACCTTGGGCTATTTCACAGTGAATTATGGACACTACACCTGTGCAGTAGATATTAAAAGTGCATGTTCCTTTAAGCACTGACCACTCCTTAACTCCTCCCTAATCCCACCCTTACTCGCATGGTTAGCATAATTGGTACAGGTTATACAAATTATCCCATAAAAACTTTAACTCTACCCCTTTAAGGTTGCAGATTCCCTAAGACCTTCTGCCTGCTGTATAGCAACAATAAACTTTTACCAACTCAACTCAGAATGCTTGAGCCTGTGAATTCATTCCTGAATGCCCACCAAGGGACTCTGGTCATTGGGGTCCCTGAAACACCTATCATCCCTTATCAAGAGAACTCCTAGGAATAGATCCCAAAGAGGTCTAAGCTAGAGGAACAGACTCAGATTACACAAATATTTACAGCAGCACTTTGTGTTATAGTAAAGGCCTAGAAACAAAGAATGTGCCTGTCAATTAGGAAATGGCTGAAAACTATAGTGTAAGAATGTAAAGGAATATTATTGTCACATAGAAATGATTGATATGATGGACTGGGAGAAATCTGAGAAGACTTGAATGAACTGATACAAAATGAATTGAGCAGAATCAGGAGAATACTTTATACAGTGATCACAGCAACGTGAAGGAAAATAACTCAGAAAGACTTCAAAACTCCAATAAATGAAATGACTAATAATGGCTCCAGAAGACTGATGATGAAACCTGTTTCCCACCTCTTGGCAGAGAAGTGATAAACTAAAGGTGCAGAGAGATGTGGTCAAGTGTTGATTTGTTCTGCTCAATTATATTTATTTGTTACAAGAAAGGGCTCTAAAGGGAGAGAGGGAGAAGAGTTAATAGGTAGTGATAGCAATCCCCGCCAAAAAACAGAAATACCAACCAGAGAACAGAAGGAAGTTAAGAATGAAATACAGATAAGCAGGGCAATCATGTTAAATTTAACATATACTTTACAAGAAATAAATGTACTAACAGAATTCCAGTCTCATATACAATCCTCTCTCCTGTTCTTTATAGACTGAAATGTCCACGTTTGTTAAATTCATACTAAAAAAGGAAAAAAAATATAAAGATATCTGAGAGAGAGGGAAACAAGATCCTTAAGGATAAAGGAAATATAAAGGATGGCTTTCTAGGAGAGATGGAAAGAGCAGTACATTGGGAAATGTAGCTGATGTAAAAACAAAACAAATGATATCAATAAAAATTTTGTTTTAATTTTTTAAAAGGCTGCAAAATGGTCAGGATCAAAAACACAGGTAGAATAATTAGATTTTGGAAGAACTATTACTAATATTATTTCTAAAACAAAAGCAAAGAGCAAAGTAAGAAGGCTCAGTTTGGAGAAGAGGACGGGAACTGGGTGGGAGTTTCTATGAGATGATCTTGATCTCCACAGTATAATTCAGTCATTGTATGTAAATGTGGCAGGGGAAAGGGTGGGGGAGGTGTAGAGGCAAAGCTGGTATAGTAAGCAGAGGAAGTTTTGAAATTGCAGAGAATGATATACAGAGTCAAGAGAGTGATAATATCTTAACTGTTTTAGGAATATTAATCTAACAGCTTAGTAGTATGAACTGAAAGAGAACACGTGGTAAACAGAGAGAATCATATAATAAACAGTCCAAGTGAAAAGTAATGAACGCCTAGATTAGGGCATGAGCAATGGGGATGGAAAGGAGGTAATAGATCTAATAAGATGTTATGGAAGAACTTGTTTGAATTCTGTGATCATTTAATAATTAGTGAAAGTTGCCTAAATTAGGGTGGGTCCTTAACCCAAATCAGATCTATCTGAACATAAATTAAAAATGAGAAATCTGTCATAGTCCAAGAATGGCATTTTTAAAAATTAATCTCATTTTAGATAAGTTTTAAAGAAAAACACTATCAAAATAAGGAAGTTGACAAAAGAAGAGGGAAAGATGCAGGTAGTATAGCCATTGGGTTCATGTGTAGTTTTTCTTGAACTATTCCAACTTACATAACAATACTGCAACTTGGGAAGACAGAATTTGATTGAAAGTTCCAAAGAAACTAGATTTTGCATCAAACACAGAATCTTGCACACAAACAGTGTGGAACATATGTATACTCCCAACATCCATCTGGTCAAACAGGACATTGATGGGTAGTAGTCTGGGCACTTTGAATTCTAAGTATTTCAAAGCACCATCACAACCATATGTAATATTTTTCCAACAGATATTTTTTAACATCAGACAATGAAATATTAATGACATAGATTTGAGGGGATGTCATATGAAAGAGTGATTTATGTTTTTCCCTTTTTCATAGCAAATCACCTATAAAAAGTTATCTAACTTTCTCCCCTCCTACTCACTGCCATCTGGCTTCAGTCCCTACCACTTAATTGAAACTGATCTCTTTATGATCAAAATCAGTAGCCTTTTCTTGGCCTCCTTCACCTCTCTGAAGTATTCGATACTACTTCCCCTCTCTACTCCTGGGGTTTTCACTGTTCTGTCATGGTTCTCTTCCTACGTATTTGATCATCCATGCCCCATTATAACAGTGGATGTGCCCCAAGGCTCCATCCATCCTGATCCCTTTAATCTCTCTATACCAGCGGTTCTCAACCTATGGGTTATGTTCAATTTGTAACAATGAAAATACATCCTGCATATCAGATATTGTATAATAGTAGCAAAATTACAGTTATGAAGTAGCAACTAAAATAATTTTATGGTTGGGGGTCACCACAACATGAGGATCTGTATTAAAGGGTCGCAGCATGAGGAAGATTGAGAACCACTGCTCTATACTTTCTCAGTAATTTAAGAGTAGTTAGATGGCATAGCAGATAGGGCTTTGAGCCCTGGAGTTAGGAATGCTGTTGTTTTGCAGTCTTTCATTAATGTCTCTTTGTAACCCAATGGATCACAGTACATCAGGCCTTCTATCCTCCATTATCCAGGTTCATGTTTCCTATTTCCATGATACCACATCTATCCATCTCATCCTCTGCTGCCCTTTTCCCAATCTTTCTCAATATCAGGGTCTTTTTCAATGAGTCTCATCTACTCATTTTGTGGCCAAAATAATTAAGCTTCAGTTTCAGTATTTGACTTTCTAGTGAATAGCACAAATTGATTTCTTTAAGTATTGATTGATAGGATCTCTTTGATGTCCAAGGGACTCTCAAAAGTCTTCTCCAGCACCACCATTCCAAAGCATTGAATTTGTAGAGCTTAGCTTTCCTTATACTCTAACCCTCACAGACATATACTGCTACAGAAAAACCATTGCTTTGACTATATGGACCTTTGTAAACAACATGATCTCTGTTTTTTAGTATGCCTTACAGATTTGCCATAGCTTTCCTTCCAAGAAGCCAGTATCTTTCAATTTCAAGGCTGCAGTTACCACCTGCAGTGGTCTTTGAGACCAATAATATAAAATATGATACTGCTTCCATTTCTTCTTCCTCTATTTGTTAGGAAATGAGGGGACCAGTTTCAAAGATCCTAGTTTTTTTAAATTGGTTTTTACACTCTCTTCTTCCATCCTCATCAAGAAGCTTCTTAATCCCTCTTCACTTTCTGCCTTCATAGTGGTACCACTTGCATATCTGAGATTGTTGCTATTTCTCCCATCAACCTTAATTCCAGCTTTGGATTCATCCAGTCTGGCATTTCACAAGATATGCTTTCCATATAAGTTAAATCAACATGGTGACAATTTACATCCTTGTCATACTTCTTTTCCAATCTTAAACCAAGCAGATGGTCCATGTTCAGTTCTAACTGTTCCTCCGGAAACAGGTTCCTCTGGACACAAATAAGGTGATCTGGTACTCCCATCTCTTTGAGGACTTCCCACATTTTGTTGTGACCCACACAGTCAAAAGACTTTAATTGTGGTCAACAGATCATAAGTAGATTTTTTTTTATCTGGAACTCCTTTGCTTTCTCTATAATCTAGCAAATGTTGGCAATCTGATCTCTAACAACTGTTCAGTAATTTGAATATTCCTTGGTATTACCCTTCTTTAGGATTGGGTCTTAAACTGATCTCTTCCAAACCAGTGGTCACTGTTGTGACCAAATTTTTCAAATTTGGTGGCATATTGAATGCAGCACTTTAGTAACATCATCTTTTAGGGTTTTAAATAGTTCAGGTGGAATTCCATCACCTCCACTTATAGTTAGCAATGCTTTTCTTTTGTGTATTCTTGCAACCTTTTCTTAATCTCTTCTGCTTCCTTTAAATATCTACTATTTTTTGTCTTTTATCACGACCATTTTTGCATGAAATTTTCCCTCAACATTTCTAATTTTCTTGAAGAGATCTCTTGTCTTCTTCTATTTCTTTGCATTGCTCATTTAAGAAAACTTATCTCTCCTTGCTGTTCTCTGGAACTTTGCATTCAGTTGGGTATATCTTTCCCTTTCTCCTTTCCTTTTCACATTCCTTCTTTTCTCAACTATTTGTAAGACCTTATCATACAGCGATTCTGCTTTCTTGCTCTTCTTTTTCTTTGGAATGTTTTCTGTTGCTGCCTCCTGCCCAACCTATGTCCATAGTTCTTCAGGCACTCTACCAGATCGAATCCCTCAAATCTATTCCTCACCTCCTCTTTATATTCATAGGGGATGTTATTTAGGCCATCCCTATATACTCTGATAGTTTTTACTACTTTCTTCAATTTATGTATGAATTTTAGAATTAAGAATAACTCAATTTTGGAGTTGGGAATATCTGACTTCAAATCCAGCTTCAGACACACTAGGTGTGTGACCCTTGGCAAGTCATTTAACTTTTTTGTCTCTGTTTCCTCATCTTTAAAAAGGGAATGATAATAGCACCTATCTCCCAGGTTTGTTATGAGGATCTAATGAGATAATGAACCTAAAGCACTTAATACAGTAGCTGGAACAAGGTAAGCGCTATATAAATGTTGGGTATTTATAATATTAACATAACATGCTACCACATTAATTTTATTATTATTAATAGTATGATTATTATCTGGTTTCCAGTTTGGTGCTTCCATTCTGCCACTATCACTTTTAATAACTTTGGGCAAATTAAACTGTGTGAGTGTTTATGTTTCCTCCAAAAAAAAAATTAGTATCATATCAGTCAATTACTGGATGTTGAACCTATAGTCAAAGTAAATATTTAGAAATAATGCCAGGGTTGTACTATAACAATCTACTGAGTTAAGAAGACAGGCTAAGGTCAAGTTGAGACAGAGGAAAGTACACTGGATCCAGTTCAAGGGTCTGTGTTCAAATTTGACCTTGGGCAAGTTGCTTAAACCCTGAAGAGTGAATTTCCTAATCTCTGGGGATCCTTTTAGCCCTAAATCAATGATTTTATGATGGTACTGTACTTCCAGATGTCAAGAGAAGAGATGTCTTTTATCAGTAAGTTATCAAGCATTTATTAAGCACCTGTTTTGTGCCAAGTACTATACTAAGAACTAGGCATACAAAGAAAAGCTTCCTTCCCTTAAGGAGCTCACATTCCAAGAGGGGAGACAACAAGAAAGCAACTTGTACACACAAAATCTATAAAGTGTAAATGGGAGGTAATCTTAGAGGCAAAGGGGCAAGAGGGGGGAGGAAATCAGGAAACATTTCTTGCATTAGGTGGGATTATTGCTGAGTCTTGGAAGAAATTAAGCAAACCAGAAGGCTGAGATAATAAGTTAGGGAGTTTCTGGCACTGAATTCATTCAGCCAGTGAGAAAAACAAAGAATCAAGAGGTAGAGTACCCTTGTCACAAAGGTGTTCTTTTAGAAGCAAGTAGATAGTGATACACAAAATGTTTATAATAATTGATCACAACAAATTGCTAACAGGAAGACCTTGGTGTTCTTGATATTGAAGTTACTGTATTTTGTATAGGAACAGATATAGCCACAGTTCCTCGGACTGCTGGTTTTGACAGTGCCATGTGGAAATCAGGAAAACTAGATGGTGAAGTGGATAGAGCACCAGGTCAGGGGTCAGGAAGATATGAGTTCAAATCTAAGACACTTACTAGGTATGTGACAGCCGGTAAGTCACTTTACCCTGTTTGCCTCAGTTTCCTCATCTGCAAAATGAGCTGGAGAAGGAAATGTCGAATCACTGCCGTATCTCTTGCAAAGACAACCCCCAATAGGGTTACTCACAACAACAATGTGGAGATCAAATCTAAATCCGCCCGAGCGACACTATTTCTCCAATAGCCATTTTCGCTTTTTAGGAGAATCTTAAATTTTTAAGGATTTTTAAAAGAATCTTCAAAATCCCCACGGTTCAAGTGGTTTTCCCGTCCTTAAACAGCACCGAACACTACAGATTCAGGGTGTGGGTTTCACCGTGCTGGGGGAAGGCAGGTGGGGTGATGCCCGGGGTGGAGCAGAAAGCAGGAGTAGACCGATTCTTTGACCCGTTCCCCTTTAACCCAAAGCAAATGATTAACCGGCACGAGCACTCAGCAGAATAAAGCCAGAATACGCAATTCTCATGCCCTCCATCATTCACGTTTCTGAACCTCCAAACCTGCTCCAGAGGCAGGAGGGGCTGGAAGGCAGGCCCGGCCCCGGTTCTACCGAGGCTCGCCGGAGGCTCCCCGCTCTCACCTCGGGAGTCCCGCGTCTGGTTCGCTCCGCACTGGGCGCAGGACAGGGAGGAGACATCAAAGTATTGGTGGTGATCGCACGTCTCCGGCCGCCGGAAAGGCAGCGAGAAGCTCTGGGCCGACGAGAACCCCAGGAGCACCAACGCCACGAGCACAGCCAAGGCCGCTGGGGTAGCCGGCCGCCTCGGAACCCTGCCAACAGCCATCGCGGCCCACAGCCCAAGCTCAGCCGTCGCCATGGTACTGACATCCAGAGCCGCAGCCTTTAGAGCCCATCATGCCCTGCGGCCAAGTTGCCCAGCTGATTGGACCGCTCCGTGCCGCGCCCCCTAACCCTACGCCCACCTTCAGCGGTTTTTTAAAGTAAAGAGTGAGGCGGGAAAGAGGGGAGCGATTGCGGCTGGACGCGGTTGCTAGGTTACCAGGCGCAACAGGGAGCTCACGTGTCTGGCTCCCCGGAAGAGATCCCTTGCGGCCCCGGGCATCTCTGAGAACGTTCATACATAGAGAAGGTCGTTTGCCAGTCCTCTGCCTTTGAATGCCCTCCCTCTGTTGGTTATCCAGAGAAGTTAAGTGAACTACATACTGTCTGGCATGTAAAAAATACTTGCTTTCTTATCTCGTTGCACAGAAAACAAAGTGACAGAAATAGGATTTGAATCCTAGTCCTTTAATTCTACATCAGGGACCCCTTTAGCAAGCCTGTGAACCCTTTCTCAGAATACTGTTTTTAAGTACAAAATTTTAAATGCATAGGATAACAAGTGAAACCAGTTTTATTGAAATATAATTATCAAAATATTTTTTAAAACAGGTTCACATATCCTAGATTAGAACCTGGGTAAGAATCCCTGCTCCAAGTTCAGGTATAGTGATAGAAATGGCATCAGACCACAGATCAGAAGAACTGTGTTCCAGTCCTGGTTCTTTGACTTACAAGCTTTGTGACCCTAGCCCAGGAAGAAGGCAAACTGGCTAGGATGTGGAATACAAGCTCAATTCAGTCCAATTCAGCAAGCATCAGTAAAGCAGTAAAGCTGCCAGGCTCTGTGCCAACCAGTGAAGATAAAAAGAGAGAACAAAAAACAGTCCTGGACGTTGTTGTCATGTCCTGACTCTTTATGACCCTATATGGGATTTTCTTGGCAGAGATCCTGAATCGGTTTGCCATTTCCTTTTCCAGCTCATTTTACAGATGAGAAAACTGAGGCAAACAGGACTAAGTGATTTGCCCAGGGTCACACAGCTAGAAATTGTGGGAGGCCAGATTTAAGCTCAGGAAGATGAGTCTTCTTGACTGTAGGCCCAGCAATTTATCTACCTTACCACCTAACTGCCCCCACTTTAAAGTACTCATTCTACTTAGTAGATATAACACATAAAAAGACAAGCACATACATCATCATTTGAGGAGGAGGAGGACTAGCAATTGGGGGCGTCAATAACAAGATATGAAATAAATTATGTTGAAGGAAGTTAGGTCATTCTTCTATTCTCTAGCACTTGACAGGGTATTGATACTGTGAATCTGTGATGGATACGTGGTTTCTAAACTCTCTGCTACCAGCTTCTGAGTGTCGTCTTTTCAGAATCGAAGGCTGGCAACATCAGCTCACATATGCTAGGGTTCTGTGACTGCAAACTTATACATTATAAGGGCAGGTTAATTCTTTATATTAGGATACTTACTATTAGGAGACACCCTGTTTTCCAGAGCTAAGATCTAGCAAGCAAGCTGTGCCCTGAGCATGGCATAACCAAAATCCTTTCACTCACCCTCTGGATGATCTCAACCACAGGAAAATCCCAGGATTGTTTCACATAATTATTGTATTGTTTTGACTAGCACCAGGTGTTTCCTAAGCTCAGACAAGTTTTGCTCATGAAGCCCTGCTATGAATCAAATTTGTCTCATTGTTGCTCTTACCCCTTCTAGTCAGGGCTACAGTTCACTAGGTAGCTGTTGAGATCTGCTGACACTAAAGCAGGTTCCCCCAATTGGGGGGCGAGGAGTGGCACATGTGTCAAATGTCCCTACTTGTGTGTAAGCCATTTCTCTCACTTTGAAATTAAACTTCTGTATGATTCCTGTCTGTCCTGTATCTAATCTACTCCGTTTGGCTCTGGCCATCCACAGGTTAGAGGCCAGTTTGGTCCAGTTGACAAGTCATAGCAAGAGGCAATGGACCAACATACAATATAAAATAAAAGCAGAATGTAGGGTTGGGTAGATCAAAAACAATGATGTTATCTTTTTTGTTTATCTTTTGTTCTGGATCATATTCATTTGTATGCCAAGCTAGAGGGGATCTTTGTACTTTTTAGCCATAAGTCAGATTCAAAGGACCCTAATTCAGATAAAGAAATTATTTTAACTGAAATATAATATATATTAAAATATATATAAGTATAATAACTTTAAGTTAAACAAAGTGATTTTATCTTGGCCTGGGGACATTCTTTTAGGATTTGTTTTCTTATAGAAAATCAGAAATGGAGGCATAATCATTGTCCTACTTGGCCTAAAACCCTGCCTTTATTATGTACAAGCTAAGTTTTGGCCAACAAATAACTGAATTATCTCCCTACCAGTGGATAATTCCAGTGCAGGGAATGTAATTATTTAGTCACAGAGAGGGTATAGGATAGCTATGAAGTGTAGGGATTGGATGACTGCGAGGTAAGTAGGGCAGTTTGCCAGCATTGCCCGCTCCATCTAGTCACTTTTAGTTTTACTCCTAAACTACCCATCACTGGGTACCTTCTTCCCCCTTGCCCTCCCTTTCTCCTTCCTTTTGTGTGTGTTATCTTCCCCCATTATATTGTAAACTCCTAGAAAGTTGGAACTCTTCCTTTTTAATTTTATTTATATCATCATCATTTAGTGTCTGAGATAGAGTAGGTGCTTAATAAAAGTCTGTTGACTGAAACTAGATATTATGAAGGGAAATGGTATAAAAGATGCCATCAAAGACATTTTTGAGGAAGAAAGAAGATTATCTTGTCAAGTGTTAGAAAGAATTGTCTTACCAAAAATCCACCTGGCCAAGAGTGAATTTAGAAAAAAAAAGATTTTTATTTCACGTCATTTCTGACAAGTGATTTGGCCTTTAGCCCATGTGTTAAAAGGGTCCTTTCCTAGGCCTAAGCATATATTAAGATAGTTACAAAAGCCCTTTTATTATTCATCCAGGTTTGAATTTTTCAACTTGAATCCCATTGGTCAGCATTCCAGGGTCCAATAAATCCCATCTCATGATTACATCTTCTCATTCCACATTTCAATCCCACCCTCCCTTCTCATATACTTTATTCTTATTTATACTTTTTGTCTATTTGTCTACATTAAATAGCATGAGAAAGGAATTTTCAATTGCTAAGAGAATTGACAAAGGCTGTGAGTTTGAAGATTTGAACCCAGGATATCAATAGATAAAAGTCCTATTATCTAAGATCCCATCTGGACTTATGGACTTCACCCTCATTCTTTGTAAATGAAACTTGGCCTTTTGATATACAGGAAAAAGGCATTCTCAGAACAAAGAAAAGTAATAGAGATATGCTGATTTTTAGGTGGCCAAAATCTCCTACTGCCCCCTACAAGCAATTTTATCTCTGACATTAGCCACCAGTATGACTTCAAATCATGTTTCAGTATAATTTTTGTGGAAACAAAATTCAGTCATATCTTACACAGGTAAGTGGCCAGAGTAAAAGATAACCATCAAAAGCCTGTATCTTCATAATACTTAGAGAAAACAAGGAAGTCTTCTAGCATATAGGTTGGACCCCCTCTGGCAAACTTATCTTAGGACATGAAAATGAGTCACTCAGAATGGTCAGGCATGTATGAGTAGCAATCTGCATCAGTGAAGGGACTGACACATTGTTGATATTACAGATCCATTTGAATATTTTGAGTATTTGCTTTGAACTAATAAGTCCTCTGGTTGACTAATCAAAGAAATTCATCAGTGGGAATTTATGAGCCAGGGTTAGAGTAGATATTAAATAACAGTGTGACTCAAACTTGGGGTAACTTTCAGGGGACCTACAAAATTGTTTTACAAAGTGGTTGTACCAGTTCATAGCTATGGAAGCAATGTATTTGTGTGCCTATTTTGCTAGCAACAATAAATTTTTCTGTCTTTGCCATTTAGATTGGCATGAAGTAATATCATAGAGTTACTTTGATTCTTATTTCTCTTGTAACAATAGCTACCATGGTTCACTCTGCCTGAAAGCCAGCGTGGTGCCAACACAATATTCACAGCGCCTATAGTGGCTATGAATATGCCGGCATAATTCTGAATTGCAAAATATAACAGATTGTCCACATGAAGGACAGAACCAAAACATTTATTCAAACACTAGAAAGCCAAATCCATCATAGCAACAAAGACAATCTATACACAATAGCAATGCAGGGGGCACTGCCATCCTCCAAGTCTTCCCCCTGCTAGGGCTTTCACGCAAATACTCACAGCTCATTGCCTGCTTTCTCTCTCTCCCTCAACTCTAGCTGCTCTGACTAACTCCTTCTCAGCTCTCCTCCACCCTCCTGCTCCACCCTTCCTGTTCTACCCATTCAGCAAGCTCCTCCCACCACAGGCTTTATGTGACTCAAACTCATGTGTCTTAGGTTTACATGTGACTTAAACAGGTGCCTACTAATGAACGGGAAAGATCTTCCCATTTACATTACCATTACAGCCAGGTGTCAGCTCTCCGTCATCCTCTGGTACCTTTAAGGAGATTTTGAGGTGTCTGAGCTTTCTGCAAATTACTCTAGCCCCTACCAATTGTATTCCCTTTGATTGTAAGGGTGGTCACCTGCACCTCTGTTCTACTTAGCCATTGACATATTAATTTTTTTAAAGGAATATTTATTTCAAAGGTATAATAAAGGGGCAGTTAGGGGGAGCAGTGAATACATCACCAGCCCTGGAGTCAGAAAGACCTGAGTTCAAATTTGACCTCAGACACTTAACATTTACTAGTTGTGTAACCTTGGGCAAGTCACTTAACCCCAATTGCCCTGCCTTCCCCCTCCAAAAAAAAAAAAGCAAAAAAAAAAGTGTAATAACAAATATATAGATATGCTCTCCAATGCATGGAGCACAATGCCTGCCCCCTCCACTTTGCACCAGCTCAGTGGGAGGGGAAGGTAGTTAGGTTCATATCTTAGCTTAGTTCCTATAGAGAACAATCCCAATTCTAACCCCTAAACCCTCTTTGGACCCTAGTTCTAGGCCCTGGCTTCTCAGGGATTCCCTAACAGGCTGACTGGCTGTATCATTCTGCTTGTAATCCAGTCTCCAGACTTGCTAGAGTTCACACTCGTATAGTTGGTGGGGATCACCACCTGACACTAAGAACAAACAACATAGAATAAGGCAAACACCTGCAGGTCTATTTCTCATGGGGTAAAAGAAAGGGTATGCAAAGGAAGAAAGTTCTTCCCCTTTCACTCATTTGGTTCATGGCACTCCTGTAGGTGAACTGTGATCCTCCCCTTCTAGACAAGCAGGAAGGAATGAGAAAGAATGAGAGCAGGAAAAGGGAGGCAACTGTCTCAATCTGGCCAGTTTTACAGAAGCAGACTCTCTGGCTATGTAGCCAATCAAAAAAGGTTACCCTCCCCCTCCCCCCCCCCCCCCCCACACCACACATGCATGGTAGGGGATATAACACTCTTCTATTGCAGATGATCTGGGCTTGTTCCAAAGCCCCCTGACACTAATTCGTCGTGATTTTGTTCACTTACTAAACAGTTTCTAATGGTTTGGTTTTGTTCTTTTGAGAGATATTTGTACACATATCTGGTGACCATTTCTGCAGAATGGCTCTCAATATTACTGCCTTGTGTCAATTTCCCATAGATTCTGAATGTCAGGCTATTATCAGAAAGAGTTTGTTCAAAAAATTGTTTACCAATCTATATTTTTTCTTCCTATTTTAACTACATTTATTTTGTTGGTGCCATATTTTTCTTTAACGTAAAGTCATACATTCTGTCTTTGGGCTAAATCTAATAACATAAATGTATTTACATGTAAAGCTTTATACTTGGATATAAGAATACATTTCACAAATTTCAAATGGGAGAAGGGTGACCAGACTACAATTTGTCTGAAAAAATTTTGTTTGTTTTAGTGGACTACCAACTTGATATGAGTCAAAAGTATGTTTTGGCAGCCACAAAAACTAATGTGATCTTAGAATACAATAATAGAAATACAACCTGCAGGAATAAAGAAGCAATAGTCTCTCTGTATTCTGCCTTCACTAGACCTGATCTGGAGTATTCTCTTTAATCTTGAGCAATTAAGTTTCATCTCACATTGATAAGGAGGATGAAAACCAGGATGCTGAAGAACCTTGGGTTCATGAATTGGAGTACTGTTTGAAGGAAATTAGAATATAACCTGGAGAAGAGAATATTCAGGGAGCAGATGATAACTAAGTCTGTTCAAGTATAGAACAAAACCAGGAGAAATGTGCAGAAGTTGCAATGAGGTCTGTAAATTTAGGCTTGTTGTCAGGCAAAACTTGCTAACAATTAGGGCTGTACAAAAGTGGAATGGTTTGCCTGGAGAAGTGATGGATTCCACTCTCTAGAGAAGTTCAGTCAGAAGTTGGAAAACCACTCCTAAAGATATCATGGTAGAAGTTCCTTTTGAGAATATGTCGGACCAGGTGACTATTAGGATCTTTCCAATTTTCTCTTTCAAATTCTGAAAATATCTGAAATATCCTTTACTAGTGTGTTGTTAGCAAAGCTGTCAATCAATACAACCATTTTGAAATGCAATTTGGAATTATACAAATAAAGTGACTAAAATGCCATATTTTGACCCAGGGAATCCATTGCTGGTGCATATCTCAACGTAAATGATATAAAGAAATGTCTCATATATGTCAAAATATTTATAGAAACATCTTTTGTGGAATAAAAAATCTGGAAACAAAGTAGATGCCCATCAGTTAGGGAATGACTGAATGTAATGGAATATTTGTTACCCTGTTAGAAATAATTAATGTGATAATACAGGGAAGTGTGGAAAGGTTTACAAGGTGAAGGTTGTAATAGTAATCAGTTTAGCAGGATACTTAGCACTTTGCTAAGTGTGGAAGGTGCAAACGCTGTCCCACTGTTAAGAAGGCATGAACTCCCCTGTTGATGTGGAAGAAGGGGATTGGCTGAGCCCCTGTTGATGTGGAAGAAGGGGATTGGTTGAGCCCCTGTTGATGTGGAAGAAG
>CM053587.1:238131050-238156130 GCA_028646515.1 Pseudochirops corinnae | reverse complement strand
TTAAGTCAGAAACCTCTTGTTTAAGGTTTGCAATTGTGTTAGTGAAAAATATTTTATGAGGCACCTAGTCTATGTAGCAGGTGGAGATATTAAGGACAGTTAAATAGTCTAAGTAATGGATTGTACTAGCCCATACTCACTCTACTTCTGGTCATTTTCCTACTTCTTCTAGGCTCCTTTTTGTTTGCTCACTTTGCTAGATTAGTATTTTTTTTTTAGGCCCAACACCTATGGATCTGGTGTCTGCTGAGTTCCAGACAGTGGCTGCAGCCCCTGCGCCTCGACTGATAGACCCCCCCCCTTTGTTTGGACAAGGACAGCACTGTGACCTTTTTCAGCATGAAGCTGCTTGGGATGCTGAGACCTTCGTCCCTTGTCCCCAAATGAATTTGTGTCCTATCCGTTGAGGGGGAATGATAAGATCTGGGATGCTTTTTTGTTACCTCACTTTGTAAAATCTTACTTGTGTTCAGGCACCTATGTCAGTTTGTAATAAGCCTGTCCAATTGAGCTGTAAAAGTCACACTTTTCTTCAGCCACAAAGGCATTAATTCTGCTTCTCCCCTGCCCTTAGCCACAAAGTCTTTTCCCAAGCTAGCAGTAAGTCTGTTAGATAGTTTCCCATGAATCCATCACCCAAGTATTCTTAGAGAAATACATAGTTCCTTTGTTCTTAGTGCCCAGCTGCTTAGGAACTTTGAAAAGCACTATCAGAAGATGACTCACTCCCAAGATGCGACCTCTTGAAACCCCTAATCAGTCTAGCTTCCAAACTTGGTACATCAAGCCTATCCTCCCAACCACCATATTGGACTTATGCCATTCATCTTTGACCAAAAGTTACCTAGTGACATGTCAAGGCAAAAATCACACCTCCTCACTCGCCCCCCCCCTCCCACTTTTTCCCAGTGAATTATGGGCAAAATGCCTGCGCAGTGAATATAGAAAGTGCATGTCCCTTTAAGCCCCAACTCCTCCCTAATCTCTCCCAAACTCCACCCCCCCACCTGGCTAGCATAAATTAACCCTTCTGCCTTGGGGTCCTTGGCCCTCCCCACCCTGGAACTTTTTGTTCAGTGGTTGGACTGCCTGCTTCTTGTAAGATTCTAATAAAGAGACCTTTCTCTATTCACCTTGAGCTGTCTCTGAGTGATTTAGGGATCTTTTTTTTTATCTCACACACTACCAATCCAAATGGAGGACTGGGGGCTCTGCTTCCTGAAATTTGTAATGGAAGGTGCCCTTTCATTTCTGCTTTAGAGCATGCACACAAATTCCCTATCTCCTGTCAGCTTATTGGGTAGTGATGGAGTATCTTTAATTGACTACTGAACCAGAACTGAGTTAAAAAGGCTATAACAGATGAAATTTTTCTCGCTCTCTGTGTCTCTCTCCCTCATTTGTATGCAGTTTTCATTTTGCCTCCCCCATTGGATTGTAAGCTACTTGAGAGCCAGGACTGTCTTTTTGTCTTTGTGTCCCCAGAATTTAGCATAATCCCTCACATACAGAGAATAAGAGCTTAATTAAAAAAATGTTGACTTGATTTGAAAAGAAAGAATATAGATAAAGCATGAAAGGAGAGCAGCATTGCTGAATATTATAAAGATAGACTCTTGAGGAAATCTTGGAACTAGAGAGGAAAAGTGTGGAGGACAGCCTTTAGGTAAAATTCACTAGGGAAACAGAAACCTAGCACTTCAGCCAGCTAAGTGCCATTTGGCAGAGGCCACAGGGGCTGGTGACCTTCCCTAATCCCTATCATTTACCCTGAGGAACAATAAATGCAAATGAATTTATGTTTTATCTAGGCAACTAGTTGGTGTGGAGGATAGAGCACTGGGCTTGGAATCAGGAAGACTTATCTTTTTTTAAAAATTAATTTATGTATTTTTCATTTTCAACATTCACTTCTATAAGAATTTGAATTCTAAATTTTCTCTCCCTCACTTCCCTCCCCCTTCCCCAAGACAGCATGCAGTCTGATATAGGCTATACATGTACAAACTTGATAATCATTAAATATCATATTTTGGCCAAAGTCTAAATTAATCAAACAAACTGCTTTCCCTTGTTTTCCTGTGTAGGCAACTTCAGAGGCCAGAGACAGGATTCCCCCTTATCTTGGGAGAAAAACAGACATCTTGAGACCATAAAATGTGAATAGATCCTGCTCCTTTTGTTGTCAATTTTACAACCAAGGAACTTCTTTCTGTAACAAATGGAAGTCATAAAGTTTTGTGGCATAGTCATCCTGAATTGGGATGGTTCTAAAATGTATAAAAACTTTTTTGATTCATCTGTTCTTCAATCAGGACTTAGCTCTTGGCTCCTTGTATAAGTATCACTAGCCTTAAGGAAATAATGAATAAATATTGTATTTTTATATTACTATTTGTTTGTCTCCTTTAGCTGAACCTTTTCTAGATGTCAACAAACTAAAGACATTTCAACATTAGTCATGTTGAAAGAATTAGAACCAAAGTAAAAAAAAACATGAGAAGGAAGAAACAAAAAAGTGAAAATAGTATGCTTCAATCTGCATTGAGTCTCTATAGTTCTTTCTCTGGATATGGGTAGCATTTTCCATTATGAGTCTTTTGTCCTTATGTCAGTGATGAGGGCCTGTACCACATTGGTGGCAGGGTTAGAGGAGAGAAGGGAGAGTATTTGAGAGATGTTGCAAAGGTGAAATTGATAGTCTAGGCAAAAGATTGAATATGAAAGAGTGAGAGATGGCGGGGTTATAAGCCTGAGGGGCTGAGAGGATGGTGTTACACTTTACAGAAATGAGGAAAGTAGAAAGTGGGGAGGATTTAGGGGAAAGATTATTATTGTTTTTCATTTTCATGGGTGAATTGAATTTAAGTGATGCAGAGTTGCACAAAGTCATCAGCCTCACTTTCTCTTCTTGAGTCATCTAAGTCCAGGACAGGCAGGACAAAAGTCAAGATGACTGGCCATGGCTATGATGAAGTGAATGTCCGTGGCATCTTTGATGTCTGATCAAGCTCTAAGCACTCTACAGCACCTTCTTCATCCTTCTTCAAGGCAGCTGAAATAAATTGTTCTCATCTGACCATTCCGACAGGGAAAGTTTTCACATAGGGCAGACGTTCCCCTAGCCCACTGATGGGTTTGAGGCCTGTTGGTTACCCTCAACCTGGTTTAGCCCTTCTGCTGAGAGTTTTACCACAGTGTGGTTGCTGCTCATGCATGGAGCCACAGGCAAGAGTTGGGTGTATCAGGAAGATACAAAAAGTGCATGAACAGTCCTGAAGCAAGTCCTCACACCAAAGGGGCTAGATCTTCTTGAACATCCCATACAAGTAAGGGGGAAAGATAATGCTGAGTTTAAGATCTCTATTGGACATCTAGTTTGAGATGTCTGAAAGGCAGTTACAAGGGGACACAAGAGTAGAGGTCACCAGAGAGGTTGGGGCAGGATAGTGATAATCATTAAATATCATATTTTGGCCAAAGTCTGAATTAATCAAACAGACTGCTTTCCCTTGCCTTAAAAATACCTTTTTCTCTGTCAGCAACTCCAGAGCATCCAGAGACCATAAATTCCAAACAGCCCCTGCTTTTGTCTTTGTTCTCTGAGTCAACAAACCAGATGAGGATTACTTTATGGCCCTTAAGGATGAGACCCTTAACACAAGGCATTAACTTGAGTAATGGAACTTTTTCTTATCTTAATATTTCTGGACATATACTATATTATGGAATGTTAATGGTAAAGAAAACAGATATCCTGGATCATAATTTCAATTGACACTTTGTCAACTCTCTTGTTTTATTGTATTTACCATTTATTCAATTAAGAAAATTCCTTTCTCATAGAATGATTAAACATTTATGGGGATCATAAATTTGTGTGACACAGACACCCTGAATCGAGATGGTCCTAAAATGTACTTAAGCTCTCTCATTTTTTTGTTTATCAGTCAGACTCACTTAATCTGGCTCCTTGTACAAGTCTGCTAGTTTTTAAGGGAATAAAATGAAATAACTGTATATCACTGTTTGTTTGTTTCCTTTAACCAAACTTTTTAAAGGTCAACAATAGGTAGATTTGTAAATTAATTTGTATAGAGATGCTAATTAAGTACAGAGGAGCTAATGAGATCACCAAGTAACTTAATATAGAAGGTGGAATGGTTAGAGGTTGTGGTCTAGGTAAAAATCCAGCAAAGTATCCTTATTAAGACTGGGTGGCCAAGGAACTGGAGTATGTGAGGAATTAACAGGGACACTGAGTTGATCAGTAAAACAGTCAAATGACATAACTTTCCAGGAATAATCGTGTTATAGAAGTACCAATTTGATCAAGGCTCCCAAAGAAATGGGAAGAAATGCCATAAAAGATCTCATCAGTAAAGAGCAACTAGACATTTAAGTAGTGAAGAGCTAAGGAATGTCTAAAGACAAATTTTAGTTCCTAGAGGAAGCTCTCTCCCTCACTGGTGGTCCCTTTTACAAGATTTAAGGGAAGCCAGGGATGAGATACACATTGAATACAACTCCTTGCTCTGGTTTGATCTGTACCACTTGAAGGAGTAATCAGAAAGATAACAGCCCAAATCCATTTAGGAGGCATATCCTACTTACCTTTGCTTATTCACTTTTGTATCCCTGAAGGAAATGTACATAGTTGCATTTTAATAAATATTTGTTGAATGTACTTTTTTTTTCTGAGTGCACATTGGAGAGCTCCTCCCAGATCCTTTTTTAAAAGGAGTGGGAGGGAGAGAACTCAGGAAGACACTTTATCATTTCCTACCTGGCTGAGAGTCAGTACACATTAGGTGCCTACTATGTGTCAGGCACCGTGTTAAACTTTGGGGATACAAAGGGAATTCACATTTTAATGGAGGAAGACAACACATAAAAAGAAGCTGAAAAGAGGGGTAGGAGTGGGTAGGATGAGTTTCATGATTAAGTTCTGCAGTTAGGGGTGGTAAATGATCTGAGGAGGTGTGAGTTACAGAGGTGAATAACTTTGCAGAATGATGAGTTTCTGGAAACATCGTGGAGATCAGTATGGGATGAAGTGAATTCCCTTGGGTGCTTTCCTTAAATGGTGAGTTATCTGTAAAGATCTTCAACGTCTAAACCTCCATCCTCTCCAGTCAGAGGGAGGGAGAGCATCAGGGGCAGAGGTACTGCTGAATTCCTCTTGCAAAATGATCAGTTTCTGGAGACAAGGAGAGAGTGCAGCAGCCAGGTGGGAAATGATGAAATGTCTGCTTGACTCCCGCAACCCCCTTAAACAGAGGAATTGGGAGGAGCTCTCAAATGTCCAACCCTCACTCCTTCCAATCAAAGGGAAGGAGGGGCCTAAGGGGCCAGGATACCGAGGCAGAGTGAATTGTCCTGCTGAATTATCAGTTTCTGGAGACAAAGTTGAAGTTCAGTGGAGCCGCCAGGTGGGAAAGGGAGGAAGGAGTAAGAAGCAGAGGTTACTGAGGGGGTGTGAGTCGCAAAGCTGTCGCTGCCCGGGATTACACCATTTCTCTCCTCTGATACTTGCCCTCTCTTGCCTCCTCCCTCACCCTGGTTTTTATGTGTTGTCTTCCCCCATTAGATTGTAAGTACATTCAGGGCACTCTCTTATGCTTTTCTTTGTATCCCCAGCATTTAGCACAGTCCCTGGCACGTGGTAGGAGCTTTATAAATGCTCACGGATTAACTGGCTTTTATGCTTTCGCTCCCTCTGCTCTCATTAAACTTCCGGGAGACTAAAATGTAGAGAGACAGACGTAGCGCATGCGCAGGAGTCACGAAGTAGAGGAAAGGGGCAGATTCTTCGAAGAAAAAGGACTTTGAGTTCGGCGACCGATTGCGCATGCGCTCCTGGTTGCCCGGAGGAGAGGGGCGGGAGGAAGGGGAGAGCGCGAGCTCCGAGAAGAGAAGGCGCATGAGCGGACCAACTGCAAGTCGGTTTGTCTAGAGACCCCGAGGGGGAGGGGTAGGAGTAGCCGCCATTTTGTTGTAGGCTTGCTCTGAGTTGGAGCTTTTTTTTTTAGCCCCCCTCCCCCCCTTAAAAAAATTTTTTTTTTTCCCTCGGGAAGCGGTTGTGGAGCCGAAGGAGACCTCCCAGGCGCGGCTGGGGGCTTGAGACTCGGGAGCCGCGGTGTGTGTTTATAACCGGGTTGTGGAAGAACTACGCTGCAGGCTTCAAGAATGGTGGGAGGGGTCCGGGCAAGTTGGGGGGGTAAGGGGAATTGGGGGGGGGAGGAAGCGGGCCGAGGCCGAGGCCGAGGCGGGGCTCGCCCACGCCGGAGGAGGAAGCGGCGGAAACGGCGACGGCGGAGGCGGCAGCGGCGGCCCCGGCGCCCGCGCAGGGAAGTAACCGCCGCCACTGCTGCGGGCAGCGCCCCCGTCACGAGCGCTGTGCCGTGGCTCTCGCGGCGCGGTCCTCCCGATCGCGGGCAGCCGCTGCCCGTCTCCCTCTTTCTCCATCTCTCCCTCCCCCAGCCCCTCTCCGTGTTAACCCCTTCCTCTGTGTTCGGGGGCCGTGGCTCCGGCCCTCGGGCGTAGTGGCGGTCGGGGGAGGCCCAGGCCCGCCTCGATTTCGGGGAGGGAGGCGGCGGCGGCGGCGGCCGCGCGCCTCTCCTCGGCTCCCCGGAGTTAGGTAGGATGGAGGTAGCGGGCGACCTTGGCCGAGCCCTGGGTAAGGGTGCTAGCCTCCCCGGGGGGAGTGAGTGATTGAGTGCCCTAGGGCCCGGCCAGGGAGACGGACTGAAGAGCCTGCGAGGTCAGGCTTGATTGACCCTGGGGGCTGGCCCCGGGCCTGGGGGACGGCGTCGGATCCCATCTGGCGACCTTGGCCTGGCGGGAACGAAGGAGCCGCTTGACTCTCTTGGGAATGTGGACGGACTCTAACGGCATTTGGCTCTAGGACTCGTGGTAATGGAGGCCCCTGGAGGATCCCCCCCTTTGAGGAGGATGGAGGATGTTGAGGGGAATCCCGTGCACCCCGTGGAACCATCGTCTCCATTATTTTCTTGTGTCTATCGGAGACTAAGGCTCTGGGCAGTCAGTGGCTTTGGCGCTCAATTGAGGGAATCGTTCCCCAAGACACCCAGATAGGCAGTCCACCGATCCTAGAAACTAATTGAGAATGGCAGAGGAAGAGAGAGATCCGTAGGGTTGTTGGGAGTTTCTGAAAGTTGTGGGATCAATCAGGTTTGATCCATGAGCCCGAGACAACGGTTTTAGTCGTCATGTCTGGAAATCAACTTGTGGTGTTCTAGTTAGAGGAATATAGCTCGGAACTGTTGCCAGAACTGAAAGGGTTGTTTGTGCGTGTGTTTTTTGGCTCAAATTAGAGGAAGACTTTAATTTGTGAATTTCGTAGGAAGGACTGGTGGAAACATTTTTGCTTTTAGTGGTTGTGTAATCTTGGATGTCTTTGTTGCGGTTGAGTTAATTTTTAAATGAACTTTTTTGTAACCTGCCTCCCCACTTCAAGATTTCGTTTAGCTCTGAAGGTTTTTGTTGTAGTAGTTGACCAGTCTGTGTGTAACTCTACAAAAGGAGACAAACTTAAATTTCTCTACTTGGTTTTCAGAGTGCAATTGAATATGTCTTGTGTTACTGTCATTTTGTCTAACCTTTTTTTTATTTGTACGAGGGTAGACATAAATACTAGGTGGTTTGACAAACTTTTGAAAGTTTTGTCTTTGGATGTGCTTGGTTAGTATGTCAGACAGGTTTCACTGTACAGTGAAAAACTTGCCCTTTTCCCATTATCTCAAGACCAAAATGTTTTCATGAAATGTATGGGAATGTTTGGTGTAGCTATGGTGCTTGTTAGAATACCATCTTGCTACCACCTTTAAAAAAAAAAACTGGTATCATTCTTAAGTGGAATAGATGAGGTCAGACTCCAGAATGATGAGGTGCAGTCTCTGGGACCCCACCTTGAGCTCTCCTTGAATCTTCCCTTGGAAGGCATTTGCCTGAGGTCATGGGCCTTAAGTTGTGGCTCTGCCCTAGTCTTTAGCTTAAACCTCCTTTGTTCCAATAGTTTCCCACCCTTGATGCTCCTGTTCCCACCCTTGAACTGGCCTGGTGCACCATTGTCTGTGGTCTCCAGGTAGCCTCCAGCAACTTCCCACCCTTAATCACTCATTACTGGAGTCTGACCTCATCTGACTCCTGAAGACCCTCCACAAACTCATTACAGGGAACCATAAAAATGAAGAGAATTGCCCACACGCTGGTGCTGCTGAAATAATTACACTCAAGTCTTCTCAGCCAAAGAAAAGTAAAGTTTATTAATAGTTCACCATATGGGGTAGACTCTTAAGGAGCCAGTCTATACTAGATCATTCTATGGTACTCTCACACCACATGAAGGGAAGATGGGATTCTGTATACAGAAAGGTTGTGGGAGGAATCTAGGGGTGGTCTAGAGGAGGAGTTTGGGGAGGGTCTTCAGGAATTAGATGGGGTCAGACTCCTGTAATGAGTGATTAAGGGTGGGAAGTTGCTGGAGGTTACCTGGAGACCACAGACAATGGTGGGCCAGGCCAGTTGAAGGGTGGGGACAGGAGCATCAAAAGTGAGAAACTATTGGAACAGTGGTGGTTTAAGCTAAAGATTTGGGCAGAGCCACTACCTAAGGCCCATGACCTCAGGCAAATTCCTTCCATGGGAAGATTCTAGGGCAGCTCAAGAGGGGGAAGTCCCAGAACATGTACCTCAAAGATTCAAGGAGAGCTCAAGGGGGCTCCCAGAGCCTGCAGCTTATCAGAATCATTAAATGTTCACTAAAACTACTTTGTTAAAAATGACTTAGTGTTTTTAATGACAGTGGCATTAAGAGATGGTTTTAAACCTGACATTTTTGCCCCTTAGTAGTACCATGTACCTCAAAAAGCTTCAGCCTTTAGTTTTCTTTAATATCTGCAAGAAATATAAGTTGCTATAAGAAACTAATTGATTTTACTATGCAATAGGCACATTTTTACCTTACTTGACCATGTTCTATAGTTAATTACAGTTTTCGTCTGTTTTAATCATATAAAAAAAGTTTTCTGGACATTGTAGACTAGGGAATTCTGTAGTTATGCATAGACCCAGTGTCAGAGGAGCTTGCTTAGGGTATTTATAACTGCTTTGAGTGTTCTAGTTACTGCTTGTATAAAAAGAAAAGATTAGGAGTATTCCTGGCAGTTTTTTCTTGGTGGCTAGTTTAGTTACAGTAAACTTCATTAATTTGAAATTAATTCTAATTCAAGACAAAGACTGAAATAAATGTTTCTGTCATGAAAATAAAAAGGGGTGAGGATGTGTTTAATCTCCCTAAGTCAAACAGTTTTCAAGTTTCAGTTTTTTAAAATACAAAGTTAATTGCTGAAGAAGCCTGTTTGTTTATTAAATAAGGCTTGGTAAGATATTTAATTGGGCATACTTTTAGTTCTGCTTGGCTTGCAAAGTAGTAAAACCACTTTTCTAAAAATATTCCATAATTTGAACCTTTGACTAATTTCTTTAAATCCCCTTCATTGAGAGTTTGGTGTAGTATAAAGTGCACTGGCCTTGGAATAGAAGGCCTTATTTCAGTTCTGACCGTGGCACTTATTTGTGTGACCATGGGAAAGTCACTTCAACATGCTTGAGTTTTTCTGTAACATTCCATCTCTCTCTATGATGGGGATAAGAATACTTGTAACAACCTATCTTACAGAATTGTTGTGAGGAATATTCTATGTAAAGTTGAAGTGATATATAAATGTAAAATATTCCAAATTAATTTGATGTTATTGTATTTCACTTGATTTTTTTCTATAGTTTATTTAGAACTTTTGTAAACAACTGCATTTGGTTATTTTGAAATGAATTAAGATCATATTGTACAGATGCTTGCTGCTTTGTCTGACTGACTTGGTGGGTACTGGTATATAGTAGTTTTTTGTTAATCACATCTTTCTTTGTAACAGTAATTATCTGTAGGAGTTCTGGTTTATATTGTGTTCCTGTTCAGTAAAAGCTCATTTGATTTTAGTGACGGTGTAGAAATTGTTTCAAGGTTTTAATGAAGAATTTTTAAAGGAGAAGGTGCATAAAAGCTTGGTTCTGTCTGAAAGGCACAGTGTATCCAGTGTCTACAAGTGTCTCAGGTGGTGACACTTGGTTGGTTTGGATTTGTGGTTTACATGTGACAGAAGGGTTTTTATGGTTTTCTTTCTTAGTACTTTGAATGGTTGGGTTGCTTTGTTTTCAAAAAAGAGGAAGGAAGAAGAGTTGAATATTAGTGTAATCATATCATGAGCTGGATTTTTGTTCCTTTCTTGGATGGAAGTAAATTTGGAGGGTTTTTCCTCTGAACGTTCTTGGAGCTCTTGAGTTTCAGCTATTCATTTTGGAACAGTTGATCAATTAATTTCAAACATGGTTTCACCATTTGCTGACCTCAATTCTCATTTTATATTTTCTTTTCTACTTCTAAAATGGAATCAGTCAGATAACTTTTAAGAAATATTTAAGCAAAGGCACAGTATGTGGCTTTTTGCTGAAGGAGACCTGATTTGCCCTTGGAACAAAGAAGACTGTTTCATAAAAATGTGCCCATAATCGTGGTTCCCTACAGTGCTTCACTGTTGTGTTATAGCCACTGAAATGGACATTCTACAGTAATCTGGCATTGTTTAAGACAAAATACAGATGGAGCAGGCATTAATTATGTTTCATTTTCTTTCCACAGTTAAGTTGGTTTTACAGAATTATCAGGTCTTCGAGAAAAAAAAAATAAACAAACAGGTAAGCTGTCTAGAGCGTAATGCTTTTCACTGAGCCTTGTCAAAGATCATGGCTTTTCTCACAGAACTCTACCCGGAAAAATAGTCCATCTGGGTACTCATGGCTTCTGCTCTTTATGTCTGATCTACAGTGCGTCATTGCTAGGTAGTTTTACATTGGTGAGCAGAAATCATCTACTGATAGAACTTGTCTGAGAATAAAATTCATCATGGATGGTGAATTATTTTAATTCTAAAGTTTTTATTTTTGTCTTTTAATATTCTATCAGTTAAGACTTTTCAGTGTAAGAGAGATTTCTAAGTCAAACTACTAAGAGTTTGGTCTTGGTATGAAGCTGCAATTGGCAGACTGAAGCCATGCCATGGAAGATTTGATTTTTTTCTTTTTTCTTTTTTTCTTTTTTGGCATTTGGATTGTGCAGGGCAGGTGATATGGGACGTTTCTTTGAGGAAGAAGTTGTTTTTACTTTTTTTTTAG
This sequence comes from Pseudochirops corinnae, assembly GCA_028646515.1. Classification (NCBI taxonomy): domain Eukaryota; kingdom Metazoa; phylum Chordata; class Mammalia; order Diprotodontia; family Pseudocheiridae; genus Pseudochirops; species Pseudochirops corinnae. The sequence goes on along the minus strand of CM053587.1, from coordinate 238,144,877 downwards.
TTCTTCCCATGATTTCTTAAGAATAAGATAGGATCAATGTTTTGTGAACTTGAGTCTCGCTTTCATTCATAAATCTTGAATGAGACAGAAACTAGTAATTAAAGGTTTAGTTTGTGCTAAGATATTATAAAAGTAAGACTTGCTATTATGTGTACCTTTTTGTCTGCAGGTCATTATTGCTGTGGTTTGAGCTCAGCATGGCTGTAGTCATCCGTTTACAGGGGCTTCCTGTTATTGCGGGGCCTGTGGATATTCGTCACTTCTTCTCGGGATTGAATATTCCTGATGGAGGAGTGCATATAATTGGAGGAGAAATTGGGGAGGCTTTTATTATTTTTGCAACAGATGAAGATGCACGACGTGCCATGAGTCGGTCAGGAGGGTTTATCAAGGACTCCCCTGTAGAGCTTTTCCTTAGCAGCAAGACAGAAATGCAGAATACCATAGAAATGAAACGAAAAAGATTTGATCGTGGAGGAAGAGAACTGATATCAGGCTCCAAAAGACCAGGATCTAGTAGCTCTGGTGCATCAGGGGTTGGCAGCCTATCTAATTTAGTTGAGGCTATTAAGAAAGGAATAAATAAACCTGGCTATGATCCTTCGGATGATCCAGAGGCTGGTTTTCATTCCAATGGTACAAGACATGGTATTACAGGGCCAAGAAAAGAAACACGTACATTCAAATCAGATAACCGTTACTTATTTTTACGTGGTTTGCCATACTCAGCAACTGAAGACGAAGTACGTGCTTTCTTTCCTGGATTATGTGTGGATGGAGTGATTTTACTAAAACATCCAACTGGCAGAAATAATGGTGATTGCTTGGTAAAATTTGCTACATCTCATGATGCTTTAGGAGGGCTTCAACGCCATAGACATTACATGGGCTCAAGATTTGTTGAAGTTAGTCCAGCTTCAGAGCAACAGTGGATTGACTGTGGTGGTAGTGTAGATATAAAGGATGAAGTACATTTCAGAAGTGAAGAACGTTCTCCACAAAGAGGAATAAATGATGCACATTCAAAAAAACGATCACGATCAAAGTCTCCAAGAAGAGTGAAAAGACGCTCTCGTTCCCCTCACAAATACGGATTTTATGTTCACTTAAAAAATCTGTCACTAAGTGTTGAGAAGAGAGATATTAAAAATTTCTTTAGAGATACTGATCTGGCCAGTGACCAGATTAAATTTTTGTATAAGGATCAGAAAAGAACAGGATCTGCCTTTGTGATGTTCAAGACATTGAGAGACTATCATTCTGCTCTCGCCTTGCACAAATTTATATTATTTCATCGTCAAGTTCTTATTGATCCTATATCCAAAAAAACAATGCTGAAATTCATTGAATGCTATGAAAAGAAAAGATCAGGGTCAGTGGGGAGAGAACGACCTGGGCATATTCCAGAAAAAAACTATCGGGAAGGACATTCTGGCCCAAAGCTGTGCATATATATAAGAAATTTTCCATTTGATGTCACTAAAGTTGAGGTGCAAAAATTCTTTGCTGGGTTTTCTATCGATGAGGATGATGTTTACTTGCTTTATGATGACAAAGGAGTTGGTCTGGGAGAGGCATTAGTGAAATTTAAATCAGAAGAACAGGCAATGAAAGCTGAAAGTTTAAACCGACGAAGGTTCTTGGGAACAGAGGTACTGTTAAGACTTATATCTGAGGAACAAATGCAGGAATTTGGTGTGAATATTTCATCTATTCCAGGCGAGAAAATGCAAGATCATTCACAGACAAGAGAGAGAGATGAACATTCCCATTCAGTTGATACACAAGGACCATCTGTGCATTCATTTGGTCCTCCTGGAAAATTCCGGCATCCCCCAGAGGATTTTCGTCAACAACCTGACAATTTCCGGCATCCTCCAGATGATTTCCGGCATCCTCCAGACAGACACCCTCCAGATGATTTCCGGCACCCTCCAGACAGACACCCTCCAGATGATTTCCGGCACCCTCCAGACAGACACCCTGCAGATGATTTCAGGCAGCCGGATAATTTTAGACCACCACCTGATGATTTCATGTGCCCACCTGATGATTTCAGAGGTCCTCGTCCTTTCATAAATTTTGGCCCTCCTGAAGGTGAACCTTTTGGCAGGTTTGATTTTGGAAACAATAACATGGGAGGCTTTCCAGAGGGAAGATTTATGTCTGATCCAAATTTCAGTTGTGGCTCAGGTAGAGTAACTCCCATTAAAATAATGAACCTTCCATTTAAAGCAAATGTCAATGAAATCTTGGACTTTTTCCATGGTTATGGAGTAATACCAGAATCAGTTTCAATACAGTATAATGAACAAGGATTACCATTAGGGGAGGCCATTGTTGCAATGGTAAACTATGATGAGGCTATGGCTGCTATTAATGACCTGAATGACAGACCAGTTGGCCCACGTAAAGTTAAACTGATTTTGCTCTAGAGGCTACTTATAAATTGAACCCCCAACCCCACCCCCCACAGTATTGGTGCAGCAAAATGCATTTGTATAAAAAAGTGTTTATTTTTAATTACCAAAAACCCCCACACCTTTAATTTTGACAATTTCTGTGATCAGAGCAAGTTGTAAATAGTGGAATGTTTAGATCTTTTTTTCATAAGTTTTTTTTTGTGTGTGTGTGTGCAAATTGCCATCTAACTTTTTTAAATTTTCAACTTCATTATGCTTTTATTCTTTGACAGTGGAAAATAGCACTAATCCTTTAAATGATTTATGTAAATTGTATAGTTTAACTTCAAAAATTGAAAAGTAGAGTTGTAATGTATTTGGGAAAAGGGAAATTTTAATTCCTCCTTTCCATAATCCATAGTATCTTTATACGAATGTTTAAGGAAATGTTACATGATTGTTCAGGTATGACATTTTAAGTGCTTACCTGATTGTACAAATTCAGTTCCCTAACCACCACTTGGGATAATGCTGTATTTAGTCCCATGTTAAATATTTCAAAATGGACAGAATGTAAACTTGAAAATTTCTTCTGTGAAAATCTTATTAGCTATGTTAAATTGTTTCATATGTTCATAGGGATTCTTAAAGTTACCATGTTCAATACTTTACAGAATTAAAAAAAAAATAAAGATACAACTGAATGGACCAACTATTCAATGTTTACTTGTGTTTGTATAAAAATGAAGGGGGAAAACCCAGCTTGGTATTTTGGGGGATTTTTAATGAAAATGTTAAAACTGTTTATGAATAGGTAAGATCAGATACTACAGTATAACAGTATTGTTCCTCAAAATGATATCTGACAGAATTTGTAAGATATCTTGATTTATTAACTACAGGCATGAGTCTGGTGTATAAAAATAATTAGGAACTCTGTGGGTCTTTTTTTGAGGAAGAATAGACAGACTCAGAGTGGTCTCAGGGCTACATCCCAGTTTATCTAATTTTACATAGTTAATATTTATCATTTCTAGTTTCCAAGCAGATGGCTCTAGGTGTTACTGGTAGGTACCTTAGAGATCATGGAATAATTTTTTATAGATGTGAAATTAACACTCAAGAGAGGTAAAATAATTTGCAAAAAATCACTCGACTAGGAAAAATGGGTCAGGAATTCAGGCATTCATGACCCTACTATAGCATACTGCTTCTTCTCAAAGACTCAAATTACCATAGGTAAACATAACTTAGAAAATTAGATCTTATTTAAAAAAGTATTTTGAGTATCTTATTGCATCGCTTTGAAAGTATTTCAAGTTTCTGCCACTTTGGGGCATTGGATTAATTGATGCATTTCATTTCAGCAGATATACTTTTTGGGAATTCTAGTATAGCAACTACATTATAGCTTGTACTTCTAAAATATAAATTTAAAATCACTTTTACATTAGGCCTAGCAATTTCCAAAATATGGCTGGTCACTCATACAAAAAATTTACCAGGTTTCTGTAATTGTAGTTTTCCTGTGGTTTTATGTATCAGGATTTCCCCACTATAATAAACAAGAAAACAAATTCAGTTTAGCTGTTAGAAATATTCAAAGTTACTGTTTTCAAACTCAGCCTACCTATATCTTGAAAAGTTTCCAAGAAGCCTAATCTACTGAAGAGTACTTTGGAAAAAAAAAAAGCCTTTTGAAAGGGACATAAAGGTACACCAGTACACTAGGGAGTTATCTATTGCATGTTACAGACAATAGTATAAACAAACCTCTGGCTGAAAATTTATAAAGTAGGTAGTCATCAGTAGCCCTCAATTAAATTGGAAGTGGGTGTTTTGTTAAATGTTTTTTTTTTTAAACAAATGAGCAAAGGTCACATGATGGCATGTTTATTCTTGTTTAGTGTCTAACAAATCTTTTAAACTGCAGTAATGAAGGCAGTGTACTCTTAGAAGTAAATGTTAATATTATTAGAAGTATAATTTACTAGGTTTTCTTTTATCACAAGTTTCACTGGCATTTGGTCTGTAACACGTGTTTTGCAAAAGTTCATTTGTACCAACGTGTCATCCTTGGGAAAAACTGATTTGAAAAGATACTAATCAACTTTTTAATTTCAGTAGTTAATGTAAATAATGCTAGGAACCTGAGTGTAACCGTTATCCTGTTGGAAATGTTGAGAACTGGAAAAAAAGACTACTCGGAACTAATTTTGAGGTAACCTGATTTATCTTCCAGGTGAAGCAGAACAAACATAAGCTGATTAGAAAAATGAATCAAACTGTCCACATTAGGAATTTTGAGGCAATAGTTTTGAAAATAATGGAATAGCTTGATACAGCCCCAGAGGTTAAATAACAGAAAACTTGTTCCATAGGGTTCTAAAATTCAGATTTCTTAATTTTTTTGATGTTTACGAAATAACTTTTTTTAAATAGAAGGTCATGTGTGGCAGAGGGAACTAACTCCACTATTAAGATATGCAGAAAAGAGAGCAATGTTACTTAGTAGAGTTCTAACAGAATTGAACCTCTTCTGTAACTGGCTAACTCATATCTTTAGTACTACATATCAGATTGTTTCAGCTTTTAAACATCTTTACAGTGGTTCATTAAAAACAAATGACTATTATACTAATTGTAATATTTCAGAAGCAGTACTTTTATTAAACATCAAATCACAAAACCAACAGTTTCTGTAAAGTCTTTATTTTTATGTGCTGTGAGAATAGTTGGCTTTCTAGCATTCCAAAGGAAATAAATTTCACAGTTAGTAAAATATGCTTGTCTGAATCAATGAAATGAAGGTTAAAAATGTTTTCTCAGAAGGAAATTCTGGAAGTGAAAAAATGTCACAGACATAACAAAATCCTATGATTCAAATGTCTCCAAACTGATATTTCTGGGTACAAGAATCAAATAATTAATAAATTTTAGTATTTAGAAATCCTAATTCGATTTTAGGCTTTCTTTACTTTTACTATTGGCTTGTGCCTCCTTCCCCCCCCCCCCCACCCCCACAGAGAATGTAGTAGGTTATCTAAAGTCAGGATCACACAGTAATAATTGCTATTTGAAATTCACAAAGGCTGCCCCATTTTTTCACCCTTTAACAGTTTTATCCCCTTCGTATTTCATGGAATACATAAAAACAACCAATTTTCTTTAGCCTTCTAGTTATTTTGCTTATGCTCCTTTGACTATTAAGGTATTATTAACTAGGTAGATCTGACTCGGCAAACAATAAGTAAAACAACTGCATTTAAGTACTTTATGAAATTTATTTGTCAGATTGATTCTGAAGAAATTTTAACTGATACAATTTTTTAAAATGAAGACATGAAAACTTAATTTTATATAAAATCAAGAGAAAGTGATACAATTCTTTTGGCAGTTGTCATTTTTCTGTGATGGGACAACATTTGAAAGTTTTCAAGATTAATATTTAAACAAATATTACCTTGGATAAAAGAATGAAACTAGTGGTATATTTTAAATTTTATTTTAGCTGCTAAATTTTGGGGCTACAGAAATTTCCTTTAATCATATTCCATTCTGAGGATTTGCTTTTTAAAACTTTAGGTTCTTTGAAATATTTGTTATGGGGTGTGTGTGTGTGTGTGTGTGTGTGTGTGTGTGTGTGTGTGCATACATAAATATAAGTTAGTTTTCTGTTGCCTAGTTTTAAAATTTTAATAATTGATGATCTAAATCAAAATTTTGATGATTTTTAAAAAGCACATGTAAAATTAATTTTCTTCCTCTGTAGCTTCTAATTCATCATCATCATCTTCATCATCATCTTGTTCTTTTCTTATCCGACTGGTGAGAATCTGCTAAAAGTAAAGTTTAACATAAATCATTTTTTTTTAATCTGAATACTGATTAATCTTTATTTTCAGGTTCCTTGAACAAAAGGGTGTAGCTCTTATAACTGGTCTACAATAAAGTCATGTTTTGTGACAAAAAGGACTATGACACTCAAACTATGAAGCATGAAAAAAATAAGGCGAAGTTATATGACAGAGGACTTTGCTTGCAATGGCCTCTGGGGCAAAAGCATTAGTTCTGCCTTGACCAGGAGAATACATAAACAATTTATAAAGATACATTCTAAAAGGATGGTTTAATTTTTGTTCTAATGAAATATTCTTATAGAATCTAATACATTTAAAAATCAAACAATTAAAGTTTTTAAGCTGTTAATTTAGCTTTTAATCCCATAATTCATTACTGAAGACTTGAAAACACTATTTTCATATGCCACCAGCAGCAGACAATATCAGATAATATACTATTTTCAAAAAGTCTCTTAAGTAGAACTGAACCTTTGAAAAATTAATCTTACAGCACATCATTATAAATACCACCATGAATGATAATCTCGTAAGTACAGAGATTAAAATGGAGGGTGAATACTGACTTCATACCAAAGACCACCTTATTTTGTGCTTGTTTAGGTTACCATGTAAAATACTAAATGTTCAAGCTTTTTATGGTATTTTTGATAAAAACTTAATAACCATCAGCAAATATAAACCTTCCAATTCACAAAGAAAATGATTATCATGAAGTCGTATCTTTGTCACTTTAATTTTTTTTTGCCAAAAATAAAATTAGCAAAGTTAATTGTAATATTAAACTTTCCCACTTAAAAGCATTTATATTTTGAGGTTGGACGTGTGATTTTACTGGTATGGTTAACTTCCGTGTAGTCTCTACACAGATACAGTTCAGCATATAAATTAGCATTAAATTGCCTGCCTTCTAAATTTGAAATGCCCTTACCCTGTATATATATCTTATTTGCATATTGGCTCTTCTATTAGATCGCTAATTCCTTGATAGCAAGGAACATACTTTACTTTTTCTTTGTAGCTCCACCAACTGGCACATAGGAACTTAAATGTTTGTTGATTTGACTTACCGCTTTAGGGGGTTGTCTGGAGTTCTCAGTATAAGAGGTTAAGTATTCACTGACCATGAGATACAGGACTGTCTATATCCCAGTTCTTCCTGTCTTTGAGGTTGTCCCTTTATTTACTATGTCACAGTGGCTCTCAAAGCAGTTTTTAAGCAATATTTAATGTTTATTAATGTATAAGACTTTATTCTAGAAAAGAGAGCTCAAAGTGATCCCATCTGAACAGCAAGCCATCTGTCTTACAGGTCTCCTACCTGGAGACCCAAATTTTAACAAACAGTCCTGTCTATCATATGCTAGCCTAGTGTGCTTTGTGTCTTGGGGCTTAAGACACAAATGAGAATAATCATCCTTCGTGAGCTTTTATTATACCCCGTATTTCAACTGGGTTTTGAAAGAAACTGCAGAGGTACTTCAAAGTCTACTTCAAATTTTGGGGATGATTTCATATCATACCAATTCATTTCCCACTGTATTGAAACTTAAATCTTTTTTTAGAAGCTCTAATCTGCCTTAGACCCAATTTTCCTTGGCCCAGGAGTTGTTAACCTATGGGTTTTAATTTTCAATATAATGGGTTTTCTTTGTAATCTCATGCATTTTATTTTGCATTAAAAATCATACATACGCAACATACAGATATATATATATATATATATATATATATATATATATATACATATAGCAAACATTTTATTATGTGTGTAGCTGTTGTATATGTGAAATTTTATTTTAAAAACTTCATTCTGAGAAGGGATCCATAAGCTTCACCAGACCGCCTAAGGAGTCCATGTGAGTCCATGACACAAAAAAGGTTAAGAACTACAGTTACAACCCATTTCACTGAAAGTTGCAATACCTCTTTCCACTAATATTATCAAATGGCCCTATATCTCAAACTTTTTCATAAACATTGTTTTCACTTCAACTGAAACCTGGTCTTCTCATATCCTTTGCAATACCTAAATGGAGTTTACTTAACCTAAGGCTAAAAAAAAAAAAAAAGGTGGGAATATTCTTTATTCCCCAATGTAATTTCAGACCGTAACTTTTTTTTTTAATTTGAAAAAATACTGATGCTTAAAAAAACCCCACAAACATTGGCAATATCTTGACAATGTGTGTTCTTGCACCTACAAAACCACCATACCTTTGAGTATAGAAGTGTGTTTTTTATTGTTCTTCTTAAGTCAAAATTGGCCTAATGTCTTTCAGTGTTGTTTTCCTTTATATGTTATTGTATACACTGAATAAAAAATTTTCTTGGCTCTGGTTACTTAGCATTTAATCCGTTTATAAAGTTCCTCACTTCTGAGTTCTTTATGACCATTTTTTTAATGGTACATTAATATTCCATTACATTCATATATATCAGTAGTCAGTGGTATAATGAACCATTGATGAACTGATGAATACTGACTTAAAAACATTTTTTTTTGTAACTACAGAAGTGCTGCTATTGAAAGTTTAAAAAATAATAGGGTCTTTTCATCTAAATCCAGTCCTTTTTAAAGCTATCCCTTAATAACTTGAAATCTTTTGATATTATGCAGTTTGTGTTTACTATTCTTCCCATTTGTATAGCTGTCATCTACTGACTTCCAGGTGACTGTACTTGGTGAGTTTGGTGGATGGCTCATGGTCATCTGGTGGATGGCTCATGGTCATCGTCATTCCTTGCCAACATCCCCAGAGGCTTCACTCTTGCTAGCAATGATTTATGTAAAAACCTCATCTCCATTTCAATGCATACCTTTTCCATCTCACCCACATCAAGGTTCAGGATCTCTTGGAATTGTACTGTCTCTAACAGTTTTGCAATTACATTTTGTTCACAATTACTCAATCCCTCCAATCTTTCCCTCTTAATTTTCAATCTTAAAGTTTGATTTTCACTTCCTCACCCCCTTTTTCAAAGTCTTCCACTTTACTTGCCTATATATCTGGTTTGTTCTGCTACTTCACAGTAACAAAACTATGGTAAACTACCCAACTAGCCAAAAAAAGAGGGAGAGACCAATTCTAAGTTAATGCCACTCTCTTTTTCACTTATTCTGCTTTAGGGCTGTTGATTATTAGTGGAGAAAAATCACAAAATTAAGGTGACTGTCAATTACAAATTTATGTTACATAATCTCAAACTGGGCCCTAACTTTTTACTCTACCCTTCATGACTCCCTATCTACTAAGTGTCTGTTCTAAATCTTCCTTCCCCACAAAAATCTAAACTACCAAGAAGTAAAAATAGCCTCAACTAGAAAGATATTCCTATTAAACATTTTCACATTTAACTAATGACATTCTAAGTAATATCTCTGCTTCAAGGCTATCCCACTCTAGCAGTCAGCTGCTAAAGTGATTTTCCTTAGATGTAGTCTGACCATTGCATTCTCCTACTCAAACTCTTCTCTTTAGGCTAAACTAAAAACTGGCTTTTAAAGCCCTGGCCTCAATTTATCTTTCTAGCTTATTACAGTGTTCTCCTTCCCATATAGTTGGGCCACTCTGGCTTGTATTCCTCAAAGACAAAACTCAACTTTCCATCTCCTGGCACCTTTACACTTCCCCACGTCTGGAATGTACTCTTTCCATCTTTGCCTCAACAGAATCCCTCACCTCCTTCAAGGCTCAACTCAAGCACTATCTTCTACCCAAAGCCTTTTCTGATCTATTACTAGGTAGTTCTCTTTCCTAACTACCTTAAATTTATTTTGTATTCTATATAGACTTTGTTGTACAATTTTTTTGTTTTTCTTTTTTTTGTCTTTGTGTCCCTAGCACATTTCTTGGCACACAGTAGGTGCTGAGCTTAATAATAAATACTTGTTTGATTGTTTCCTCTCTTGGTTTTAGAGATACCACACTCTTTGTTTCTCCCTAACATATCTTCTTCTGACTCCTTAGTTGATTCGTTCTCTTCCCAGTTCCTTAATGTGAGTGTTCTACAAAGGTCTGTCCTGGGACCTCTCTCTCTGTCAACTTAAGTTATCTCATTTACTCCCTGTATTAGAAATCCTTATGAGAATGACTCCCAAATCTTATGAGCTCCAGACAAACAAGATTGCAAATCTAAAGTTGATAAGGATTTAAGATGTCATTTGGTATAAACCCCTCTGACCCTCATTTTACAGATGAGAAAACAAGGACTGGAAGGTAAAGTGGCATGCCCACAGTCATAAAAGTAATAAGTGGCAGAGCTAGGATTTGAATGCAAGTCTTCTTGACTCCAAATGCAGCACTCTTTTCTATTGTACCATTCCTACATCTAGAACTGTCTCAAGGAACACTACTTAGAAGTCCACCATCACCTCAAACTCATATGCCAAGCTGATTATTCTTTCTGCACATATTTCTCCACTGTTTCTGTCTATAGTACCACTATTCATCCAATGTATAATCAAAACCTTGGCATTATCTTTACCTATTCTACATTTAATCAGTTAGTAAGTCTTGTTGATTCCACCACCAAACTGTTTCACATTGCTGACTTCTTTATTTTACTGCTCCTCTCTTGGCATTTTCCTCACCAACTTGGTCCTATAACTACCCTTTATACTCTTGCTAGAGTGTTTTCTTGCCCTTTCAAAGATATGGCTGGTCAGATATTTTCAGTGGCTGTAACTTCTCATGTAAAGTTCAAAGCCCTTTACTCAGCACTTGAAGCTCTCCTTAATCTAGTACCAAAATACAATTTCATCCTTCTGTTACTATTCACTATATACTCTAATGTTTGTTCAGGTTGGCTTATCCATGCCTAAAAAACAGGTCCTGCCCCTTGTCATTGCTTATACTATTCTGTATGCCTGGAAAGTCCTTCCACTAGCCTCTTTAATGGCTGAATTTCGAACTATTTTTCCAAGTCTAATTTAAATGCCATCTCTTCTATGAAGCTATCTTTAACCACAGGAACTATTATCAACAGGTGACAAACTTACTTGACTTTCTGTACTACTTCTCAGTATTAGCTTTTATTTCATGTAGTATATTGTAGTTATCTATATTCATAGCCTGCTACTAGATTCCAGGAGGGTGGGGACTGGTTATCTAACCTTTGCAATGTTGAATGAATCAAAAAATGCAGTATGTCCAAGGAGCTTAAATTAATCTAGCTGAGGAGACACAAAATACAAAGCATTTAGAGTGGCAAAGTCAATGTGATAATATGTGCTAAAAGAATTGAGGTGAAATAAAGAAAAGTAGGAAAAAAACTTGCTGGGTAAGACTAATTTTATAATTTTGTTCAGTTATTTTTAAATGTACTCTTTAAAGTTTTTATACTCAAATAGACTGGAGTGTCTTCAGGTCTTCTGGTATGGTGGGAAGAGGACTAAAGGCCAATGGGATAACTAGCGGTTCTACAAATTAATATTCCTGTATCTGGTGGCTTGTTAGCAAACTTTTCCTATATAGGTGAAAGTTCCAATATAGAGTATAAGTTCTAATTGGGTGCCTAATCCATTCTATGTGTGTCTAGTACTATCTATGTGGTGTACTACATGGATATATTAATATTAGTACATGCAAAAGAAAATTCACAATTCTACAACCAACCACACTTAGAACAGTGAAACAGCTCTAATGACATTTTAATAAGGTCATTTGTCAATAATGACATTTTTAATCTAGTCACATTTTTTCAGTGAGGAAATGGAGATTTTGAGAAAAATGATTTGTCCAAGGTCGTGCTGGTCATTTAACAGATATACTTCAAATAAAGGATTAAGAATCAAATTTATGATAATAATGTTAGTATTTTAAGGTTGGTAAAGTCCTTAAAATATTAACTCATTCCACTTTAATGTCTAAAATTTTTACTGATTTCTTTGGTTTTAGCTTACCTGTCCTGTTCCAGATACACACTTGGCAGATACAGATCTCTGAAGAGGGGATTTGGAGTTTGCTCGAACAATATCTAAACGTGTTGAATAGTCAGGTGGATAAAGAGAGCTCCGAAAAACCTATTACAATGATAAAAAAAAATTATATGTGGAGGTGAAAAGTTCTTAGTTAAGAAGCTTCCTTAACAAATATAGTCTATTACTTTAGATAAAGGCATGAATGATGTATTTTTAAAAAAGTTTTCAATGCATTTTAGGTTAAGACTTCATTTTGGAAAGATTAAGGTTGAAGGTAATGCTTGAAGATCAGAATTATAAATGGTATAAACATTTGTTAACTTAGTGTTCACTGAGCACCTACTATGTGCAAGAAATAAACTAGGCCCCATTAGGGGATACAAATTTGAGCAACATGGAGCTTTTAGCAGGGGAAATATAAGTACACAAATAACATGGACTTATCCAACAAATAATTAAATTTTACACTTCAAAGTGATCCCTCTGAGCCTGAAAGTTTCAAGACACTAAAAGGAATTGCTTTAAGAAGCAAGAAAATAACTGATAGCAAGTTATTATTATTATTCAGCAATAATCTGAAAGCAGGTCAGCTGAAAATAAAACAGGTTCAGGAAAGGTTTATTTATGGTAACTAGTTGCCCAACAGTCAATTTAGGGAGGCTTGTGATATCTGAAGGTACATTCTAAGCACCAAATGGCTGATGGCACAGGACAACTCTGCTTTTTAACAGTGTGACAAGTGCAACTGTCAGTTTGGCCGCTTTTGCTAATTTCACCAAATGACATTGTGGAAATATTTTAGGAATTTCTTAACTTTTGGCACAAAACTTATTCTAGCATTGTAAATGAAGAAATGATGGAGAGCTATGACTCAAAATTAGAAATACATTAATCCTCTCAGCTTACTGAAAGCTAAGCTCCCTCATAATTAGACTATTTACAGGAATTTTAACTTTAAAGCTACAGAGACTAGCTTAAAACAAACAATGCACCCCCCCACCCAACTTTGTAATAAAAATAATCAGACATGGACCTTTATATAAATTCATTACAGCCTCCTCTTGATTTTACTTCATTGTTCAGTTAGCTGGTACTCAACACAGTGGAGGGAAAGGGAAACCCAAAATCTGTCTTCTTGGATCCACTCATCGATAACTGGGTTATTTATAAATTATTTTAGTGCTATCCTCAAAGTTGTGTCATGTTTTTAAAGTTGTTTATCTCCCCCTCCCCAAATTGAATAAATCTAGATAACTTTCAGTGGGGATGCTTCCTCTAAGAATGCAGATCAGCAAATAGCCTGCAATTAGTCTTAACATAACAGTTTACCTGGGGCACTGAGAGGTTTATGTAACCCTGGATAAATCTGCTAGTATAAGTCAAAGTTAAGAGTTGGACACTGGTACTATTTCTAAAATTTACCCTCTATTCATCATACCATGACTATTAAGGTACTCTTAGCAAAAAAAAAATTTTTTTGAATTGATTTGTTTATTTACTTTTAGTTTACAAGATTCAGTTCCACAATCCCTTGAGTTTCAAATTTTCTCCCCTCCCCTCCTCCTCCCCATGGCATCATGCAGTCCAGTATAGGATCTGCAAATACTTTCACACTGGACATTAGTCTGGTTGTATAGAAGGG
>CM053587.1:238109173-238130550 GCA_028646515.1 Pseudochirops corinnae | reverse complement strand
TAAAATAAAATTAAAAAAAAAAAAAAAAGAAATCTAGAGAATACAGAAACCAGAATAGGTAATGAAGGATGAAAGAGAATCTGGTACAACCTGGTACAAAATAGTGTCAGAGGTGTTAAAGGTCAGAAAGAGGTAAGGATGGTTAAGAATGTGAAGGAAATTTTTTTCCCCAGCTCTTTTTGGGAAAAAACAAAAAAGAAATATCAATGAAGGGCTGATTCCAAGGGTGTGCTGGGGCCAGTTTGAACCCACTTGTTAATTACTAAGTTATCAGTGTTTGCATTCACGCCTTAGAAATCAGCACATGCTACAAATCAGGTCTTGATTTACTGTTTTGTTGATTGTCTCGATTTAAGTGATGGAGAAAATACTAATAATGCATATTAAAACTGTGTGTTACATACTTTTTTCTTCCTGGAGAGCTAGTTGTTAAAGCATTTACCAGCTCACCATGAGCTCCCTCTTCTTCATCTATCACTTTGATGCCTTCTGCCACATTCTCCTCCTTTATCTCTATTTCAAGGAAGTGGCCTTGCTCCTTACCAAGGATAAGCCTTTCAACTTGTTCAAGTGATCCCATTCCATCCTGTTTCTTCCAAAAGATCGCCCCTTCTGTCATCCCCACTCTATTGCTTTTCTTTTTATATATTTCAGTTTTATTTTTGTTTTTTAAGTATTCTATATTTGCTCATTTGAATCTACAGAACTGAACTCATTGAGGATAACCAGCTTTTATTCACCACTTCTTTATTTACAATAGGTTTCAATTCCTTGTTAACATATTTTGTATTATTAATTCAAGTCTAATGACCTTTCTCCTTGGCAGAGAAAATAGAAACAAAATAAGATATTAAGTAATAGAAATAAGAGATTAAGAAGCATTAACTTCTTTGCTACTGACACACAAGCAACAGTCCTTTCTTTCCCTTCTGTTGCTCTTATTTTTTTTTTTCATCTATTGCTTATTTTCCATCTCTCTTTCTCTACTGGCTCATTTCTTACTGCCTACAAACATGTTCTTGTCTCCCTCAGCCGAAGAAACCCTCGCTTAATTCTTCCATTCTCATTACTGTCCTATGTCTCTTCTGCCCTTTGTAGCTAAACTCCTCTAAAAGGCTGTTTACAATAGGTGCCTCCACTTTCTTCTTTCACTCTCTTGTGAACCTCTTACAATCTTGTTTCCAACCTCAGCATTACACCAAGTTGTTCCCTTCAGAGTTACCAATGATCTCTTAGTTGCCAAATCCAATGGCATTTTCTTGGTCCTCATTCTTCTTGACCTCTTTGCAGCCTTTGACAACTGATTACTCTTTCCTCCTTGATACTCTCTTCTAGATTTTCCGGAGATGATATGCTCTTGGTTCCCCTACTTATCTAACCACTTCCTTTGTTAGGTCCTCATCCAAATTATACCCTCACAGTAGGTATCCGTCAGGGTTTTGTCCTTAACAACCTTATCATCTCCCTCAGTCTTATTTCACTTGGTGATCTCCTCATATCCATACATGTAATTACCATCTCTATGCTGATTTTCAAATCTACCTATCCAACCCAAAACTCTGTTGACCTTCAATTTCATATTCCTAATTGCCTTTTAGACACCTTGAACTGGATGCCCAGTAGATACCTTACACTTAACAAATTCAAAACAAAACTCTTGATCTCTGTCCCACTCCTCTCCCCGCCTCCCCCTTCTCTCAGGCTCACAAGATAGGTGTCATTCTTTACTCTCTCACTCTCCATATGCATCCAATCTGTTACCAAGGCCTTCTGATTACACATCTGGCATTCTCTCCTCGAACATTGCCATTACTCTGGTATAGGCTCTCATCATCTTATCTTTGGCCTATTACAATAACCAGCTGGTGGGTCTGCCTACTTCAAGTCTCTTCCCACTTCAATCCATATTCCATTTAGCTATTAAACTGAAAAAGTATAGGCTCCAGCATGACAATCCCCCCCAATAAACTCCAGAAACTCCCTATTACTTCTAGGATCAAATAAAATTCTGCTTCACATTTGAAGCCATGCATAACTCAGTCCTCTTCTACCTTTCCAATCTTCTTATACCTTGCTTCCTGCCATGTACTCTTCAATCCAGTGACAGTAATGTCCTTGTTCTTTGAACTAGACATGCTCTCTTTTGACTCTGGGCATCTTCTCTGGTTCTCCCCTACACATGGGATACTTTCCTACTCTGCCTCTTGGCTTCTCTAGAGTTTTTAAAAATCCCAACTAAAATCCTACCTCATACAAGAAGCCTTCTGCAACTTCTCTTAGTTCTGGTGCCTTCCCTCTCAATTATTCCTTATATGTTCTGTATGTAGCTTGTTTGCACATATTTGTTTGCTTGTCGTCTCCCTCATTAAACTGTGAGCTTCTTGGGGGCAGGGACTATCTTCTGCCTTTTTGTATCCACAATGCTTAGCACAGTGCCTGGTACATAGTAGGCCCTTAAATCAGTATTGATTGACAAACCCTGACACCCTACTTATAATGGATTGCCAAAGGCAGGAGATGACAAACAGAGGTTGAGGCAATGTGAATCTTATTTTGCTTTCATTTTCTCTGCCAAAGAAAATTATCCTTGCACTGAAATGTACAGAGTACAAATGATACCATTCAATACAGTCAGGGAGACTCTCAAGAACACACCCAAGTGCTTTTGATAAATTCAAATCACTAGAACTAGATGAACTACATCCCAGTATGCTGAACTGGCAGATATGACTGATAAAGCCTTATTCATTTATTTTCAAAAATTGTGAAAAACAGGAGTTGCCCCAAGAAAAAGGCAGTCTTGATTTTCAAAAAAGAAAAAAGAGAATATTTTTCTTCTCAGTCTTATAGAGTGGTTTCTTAATCAAATACAAGTTGGACTTAATGACTTCTGAGTTCTTTTCCAAGTGTAAAATTCTGTGAGTTCAGTTTTGGATATGCTGAATTTGAGGAACTGGCAGAACATCTAGGTAGAAGTATCAAAAGGAGAACTGGAAATTCACAATTGTAATTTAAGGGAGAAATATATGCAGAAAACATAGGCTTGGGGATAACCTGAAGAGAGAAAGGTTAAAGTAGAGACTACAAAGTACAAACCAATAGGCTTACTTTAGATTGCATTCACTTTATCTACACAGATGATATTCTGGGAAGACTATATATATCCTAGAAAACATCTAGGGCAGTGTAACTAGGATAGAGAAAGGCTTTGACCCATGTCATATAAGGGTTGAATGAATTGAGGATATTTATATTGAAGACTTAGAGGAAAAATGATAGGTCTTTTAAATATTTGAATGGCTGTCTGATGGAAGAATTAGGCTTGTCAAAACAAAGAATTTATGTTTCAAGTCAGGAAAAATTTCCTAAAAATTTGAACAAAACAGAATTTGTTGTTTCAAGAGGAAATGAGCTTATCTGTACTAGAGGTCTTCAAGTAAATGTTGGATCATCATTTTTGTTGTATACGGAAGTCTTATCCAGGTTAAGTGCTGGATTAGAGGATTCTTTTTCAAATATGAAGTAACAGTACTTTTTTTTTTCCAGTACACTTTTTGTAGAAGGTTGTCAGCAAAGGAGATAGTACTTCAACTTGATGGGTAGCATGCTCATGGGAAGCTTTTTTTTCTACTTTAAGGGGAAACTAAAAATTTACTATGTGTATGGATGTGTAACTGGTACAGGAAAAATTTAAGATGAAAGTGAAAATAGGGTTGATAAGTACAGTGAAGTCAAGGCCACAGAAGATAGCATAATTGCAATAAAGGGTATAGATGATCGTATGAGCTTTGGCAAAAATAATAATTTCTATCTCTTAGATGAAAGGGGAAGAGAGAATAAAGGTATCGTGGGGTTTGGAATATCTGAGGAGGAAAGATGGCCTCAGTATTTTTAGTATAGTAGAAGAAATAATGGGGTAGAGAGGTGAAAGAAGAATTGAATGCTTAAAGAATAAGACAGAAATATGACAAAGACCCTATGTGAAGAATGGGAAGACCTATATAACCTGACGCTAAGTGAAGTAAGGAGAATCAGGAAAGCATATGACTACTGTCATGTAAAACTGAATGCTTTAAAATGATAATGACCAACTTGGGCCCCAAAGAGAAGCTATTAGAAGATACCTCTCCTTATTCTTTGCAGAGGTAGGGGATTATGGGTGTGGAATACTGCATATAATGCTAAGATTTTTCTGATGTGTTTTTTAGCCTTTCAGAACTGTTTTTCCTCCTCTTTATTCTGTTATTAGGGATGGCGATGGGAGTGGAAGGATGGAGTGTTAACAGTGAGAAATATAGGTGACATAAAAACAAAAAGTTAAAAAAACTCTAAAAAAAAAGGGAGACAAAAAGTAGATGAGGAAAGAAGACAGATAACTTTGGTGTTATATTTCTTCTCCATAAGTAAGCAGAAAGCAGCCAGAGACTATTTTCTGTTCAATGTAAAATTATCAATTACAAAGCACATTCAAGAGGAAGACAGTTAAAAGGTAAAACGTCAGTTTTGTTCTATAATTCCTACCTTCATAATTTTAGTTTTCAATATGGGAATGAATCACTAACATTATTCTTAAAAATCCCAAGGAACTTTGGTTATTTGTAGACCAGGTGGTTATTTCAAAGGTGATTTTTAAAAAAAGTATGTATGGGACTGAGGGTTATGTTAGGAAAACTTATTTTCTTCCCAAAAAATAAACATAAGGAAAAATTATGAGAACTGGTAAAAATAAGGTAACATGCTTTGATTGACTAGCCAATCCATGGTACAACTGGAATCCTACAAGCCAATTTTATATTTTTGTCCATCAAATCCCCCTTGGTTCATGGAAATCCTGTTGTTTTCTAAATTATCACCATAAAAAAATATACATTGGTATATTCTCTAGAAACCCTGTGGAAGTTTAGGGGAATCAAAGTATTCTGTTCACAATGAATAATGTCTACAGTGGGAAAAAAAGGCCTAAAATCCCTTTAAAGTAGGAACTCTAAATTCTCTGGTCCACTACATATTTTCAGTAAATATAAAAATGAAAATGTCAGTTTTTCAAAGATATTACCTTTTTGTCAAACAAAATAAAAAAGTTTTTTTCTTCAAAATTTAAAGGATACTATAACATGCCGATCTGATGGATTCCGCTGTCGTGTCCTTTCTAGTTGAGTTAACTGCTTAGCTTCTCGATTCTTTGCTGTTAGAGTTGCTTTGAGATCCTCCTGTAGATATATTTACTTTCTGGTAAGTTACTGCTTTATTTACCCATTAACTCGGAGCTACAATAATAGGAAAAAGTCCCTTGCTTAATAGGAATACTTTTACTAAAAGAATTCAGATTTACACACTTTGCACATGTATAGGTTTACAAAATTTTTCTTCACTTTACAAAAATAATGCTATTTCTGTAATACTTTAAGAATCTTAATACCATCCATGCAGAAAGACCTTTCTTCTAAAGATTTAGATGACAACTCTGCCCTGCCTTAGAATATAGTTCAAAAAGTTGCTAAGTTTCAAAGGTGATTATAACCTGAATACTAATTCTCTGGTGGTGACCCTTTTCATACTTAGCTCTGATGCTATAATTAAGTTAGAATTCTGGGTCTGCCATTATGTGACCTCAAGTCACTTAACACTTCCAAAGTTTCAGTTACCTCACTGATAAAACAGAAGGGTTGGAATAGATTATATCTCTAAGATCCCATAGGCCTCAGACAGAGAGTACAAAGTCCACTGCTGAGGCCAAGCAGTTTTTTCAGATTGGTAGGACCTGCTGGAACCCATGCTCCCCTGGGACTGTCTTCAAGAACATGCAGTCGCCTCATTATAGTAAATATGGTTGTAGAGGAGGGAGATTGAGTTATATAGTTAAAAATAATTTTATTCTCTGTATTTTTATGACTAACCTGTACATAAAAGGCCTTCCAAAAAAATCTAACTGCAGTTTTAATAGCTTAAAACTGTAGTAAGATTTTTGGAACACCCTGCATAGAATATAAATAAAATGAAAATGTCTCACATTCGTAATTTTGAAAATATTTTTCAAAAACAACCTTTTTTTCAGTTATAGGCAATCATCTTCCAAAGTCAGTTAAAAAAAGATAGCCTGACCCCTCATTCCACTCTATGTACTTTTTATAAAATGATCATTGGTACGTGTGTATGAATAACCCCTGCCAGAGAAATAATTAATAGGGGATAGAAATCCATGCACTTACCCGTTTCATTTTCACAATAGTTCCATAAGTTTTCAAAGGTTCAACTACTTTGGCTTCAAGTCTTTCAACCTATTGGAAAAGATTATAAAGTATAACTGAAACAAAATATAGGAATAAAATACTTTTAAAAATTAAATCTAGTGCTAATTTTATCTGAGTACAACCACTAGATAATTTTTTTTTTGTAAAAAAAAGAATCATGTCTGATTTTTTAACATATGTTTTTCTAAAATAAATCCTAAGGACAATTATCATAAATACTTTAAAAATCTTAAAAATTATATGTACAATTCAAATGAATTTACTGGTCTCCAAGACACTTTATTCTCTGGCTTCTAATCATTATCTCTGGCTGTTTCTTCTCTACATATGGAATGCTCTACGATCTTTGTTCCTTGGCTTCTTTAGCCTCCTTCAAGTCTCAGCTAAAATCCCACCTTCATAAGAAGCCTTTTTGGTCTGTCTCGATAATAGTACTTTCCTCTGTTGATTATTTCCAGTTTAGCCTAGCTTATTTGTATATATTTATTTGCAAGTTATTTCTTTCATTAGATTATGAGCCTTTTAAGGGCTAGGACTATTTTTAACCTTTCTTTTTATCACCTTAACTTAGCATAATGCCTGATACATAGTAGGGGCTTAAAAAATGTTTACTCACGGACATCCCAAATAAGAAAAGCAATCCACCAGTCAACAAAACTTTATTTAGTGCTTACTACGTGCCAGGCCTTGTGCTTAGAGAGATAAAAGAAAAAGTAAAAAATAAAAAGGTCCCTGCCTTCAAGAAATTTACACAGTATTGGAGGAGGCAACATATATAAACTAGAACATAAATAAATAAATACAGAAGGAAGGAAGGTAACCTCAGATGTCACTTGTTCTTCAGTTGTGTCTGACTCTTTATGACTCCATTTGGGGTTTTCTTGGCAAAGATATTGAAGTGGGTTGCTATTTCTTTCTCCAGTTATTTTGCAGGTGAGGAAACTGAGGCAAACATAGTTAAGTGGCTTGCCCATACAGCTAGTAGGTGTCTGAAGCCACATGTGAACTTAGGTCTTTCTGACTCCAGGCTCAGTGCTCTAGCCACTGGACTATACTCGATGCCCTTCCCTTACATGCTACTTGAGCTGAGTCTTTTTTGGGGGGGGAGGGGAGGCAAGGCAATTGGGGTTAAGTGACTTGCCCAAGGTCACCCAGCTAGTAAGTGTGTCAAGTGTCTGAGGCTGGATTTGAACTCAGGTTCTCCTGACTCCAGGGCCGGTCCTCTATTCACTGTGCCACCTAGCTGCCCCTTAGCTGACTCTTAAAGGACACCAGGAGTTCTATGGATTGGGAGGCTGGGAGGAAAACATTCCAGGTACAGGGATCAGTCAATACAAAGGCGAAGAGATGGGATTTGAGGAGCAGTAAGCTGGCTAGTATGATCTTAAAGAGTATGTGATAAGACAGTAGAATGGAACATGGTTGGAAAGGAATGATGGTACCAGGTTGTGAAGCACTTTAAATGCAAAACAAAACACTATATTTAATCATGGAGGTAACAGGGAGTGATTAGAGGTTAGTAATTAAGAGAGGTGATATGATCAGACCTATGATTTAAGAAAATCAATTTGGCAGTTGTGCTAAAGGTGATGTATTTGAGCAAGGAAAGACTTGAAGACAAAAAACTGAAAGGCTGCTGCAATTGTTTAAGCAAGAGTTGATTATTGCCTAAATCAGGGTGGTAGTTTTGTGAGCAGAAAGAAAGGGACTGTGTGTGAGTTGCTGAGTAAGAAATTACAAGATTTTGGATATAAATTGAGAAGTGATCAAAAGAGAAAAGTGGAAGAGACTTTGAGGTTGTGAAGCTGGAAAACTGGAAGTGTAGTGGGGCAACTTGCACAAAGGTATTAAGTAAGGACACAGAATGGTGTGTGTGGGGAATGAAAGAAGGCCAATTTTGCTGAAAATAAAAGTGCAAAAGGGAGTCATGTACAGAAGCCTTTATAAGAAAATAGTAATTTGAGTATCATAACCCATCACCTGAATATAAACTCTGAGAAGTCATACCCTGCACAGGCACTTAAATGTTTGAATTGTAACAGATCAAGAAAAGAAGACATCTACAAATGAAAAATGTATTCTAGTGAAGATAC
Organism: Pseudochirops corinnae; assembly: GCA_028646515.1. Classification (NCBI taxonomy): domain Eukaryota; kingdom Metazoa; phylum Chordata; class Mammalia; order Diprotodontia; family Pseudocheiridae; genus Pseudochirops; species Pseudochirops corinnae. Next base: position 238,122,206 of record CM053587.1, on the reverse strand, counting down.
CACCACTCGGGAATCACAATTCTGAGTCACCAATTAAGCTTTCCCTCCTCTAAATACCTTTACAATAGTATGAATATTAATGAAATAATTCAAGTAAAAGCTCTTTGCCCTGTTATAAAGAAAAATACCATCAAAATAATCAGTACATTATTACATAGTCTACTGGTACCCATGACATAAATCAAGATGTCCTAACCTTTTTCAGGTTGGAACACATTCATAAATTTGTTGGGGCAAACTGAAGGATAGGCTGGGAAGAGATCAGAAGAGATAGCAAGGGAGTGACTTCTTATCCTTCGCTCAGTCATTTACACCCTTTATTCCCAATCAGAGTTGTACATTTACACATATACATCCTTTCTTCTTCAGTCAATTACAGCCAAAAATTTGTGAAAGGGAGTGGGGAAATCTAGGGCTTCATGCACAGGAACCCAGGATTTACAACTGGCAGGGTCCTATGCAGAACAATCTCCTGAGCCTCAGGTGACTTATAAAAAAACACTCTAAGCAACCCGAGGCTCAGAAGTAAAGTGCTTTGCCTAAGGTACCAGACCAGTTCACTCCACTTTGCCACCTGCAGCCCTGCCTGGTTTCAACGGAACAAGAAGCCCCTTCTAGGACAAGGTTATCACTTCTACTCTAACTCAAGTCTCGGATACCACCCTCCTACAGCCTCCTCTCACCTCGGACTGGAGGGCTTAGGAGTAGAGTGCTCCTCCCCAAACCTTCCCTTGTAGAGGGCAGAAATTGGACTCCATTTTGCACTTGCTGCTTTTCCTGGTTTCAACTCCAAGTAACAGGATGCTCCCTCCTATCTCACCCCTTCTCCCACAGCTTCCTTGGCGCAGAGCCTGGTACACAGCAGGCGCTTAATAAATGTTTGTTGAACCTAATTTACTGAAAAAACAAACAACAAACAACCAGGCTCTTTCCCCTCCACCGTCATCTTTTCCAGAGTGGTTACCAATTATTATGCAATGTTGCTACCCTAAATATTTTTTTATCATCAAGGTAATAATGAAGAAAAGAGTGCAACTTCTCTGGCCCATTACAGAGCAGGCACAAATCACTGCGAGCTGTTCCGCTCCCTTCCTACCTCCGCTTGTCTATAATCCTGAAGTTTGGCAAACTCGTCGGCGAAGTTCTTGAGGCCGTGCTTCAGGTTGGGTGTCTCGGTGGCCGCATAGGCGTTGATCTCGTTCACCAGGAGGTCCGCTTTGTCCCTCAGCCGGGCCGTTTTCCGCACGTACGCCGCGAAGATCTGGCATAGCTCACCGAAGTGCTTCTCCACGTTGGAGACGGCATCCTGCAGCTGTCTGGTCTGGGCGTCCCTGGAGAGGGCGGCGACACGCGCCCGCGTGCACGCACACACACACACGATGTAAGCCTCGCCGGTGCCCCTCCTTCTTCCCTCATCCCCCCCCCCCCCCCCCCCCCCCCCCCCCCCCCCCCCCGAGACCGCCCTTAGGCCTCTGGACCCTGGCGGGGCCTGGACAAGGCCCGCCTACCAGAGCCTGGAGGGGCCGGGGTCTGCGAGTGGGCCTTCGAGGACCCCTTCTGGGGAAGGGAGGGAGGGGGGAAGGAAAGAAAGGGAGGCAGGAGGGAGGGAGAAGTAGAGGGATGGAGGAGGGAGAAACGAATGATCTACCGGGCTTCCCCTCCACGACCGCCCCCCTAGCCCGTTCCCCAGCCCCGGCAGGGTCTCCCTCGGGTCCCGGGGGGGGAATTGTTACCGGCTTTCCAGACTCCGCCTCAGCATGTCGCCTCGCGAGTGGCCCGGGACCCCGGGATGGAGCCCGCAACGGGCCCTGCGGTGGAGCCGCCGCCGCACGCGCCGGGACGGGAGCCCGCGTGCCCGCCCGCGCTTTGGGGACGGAGGGAGAGAGGGCGGGAGCGAGCCCGACCCCCTTCCAAGCGCGCGCACGCCCTTGAGTAGCCAGCACCTCCGCCCCCGCTGTTACTATGGAGACCGATTTAAAATGCTTAGGGGGAGGGGGCCGGGGGAATGGGGAAAGCTGGGAAGGCCGGGGAAGGAGAACCGGGAGCCTGGTGTTCAGCCTTGGCTGCTCCGACTGACCGAACCTGGAGTGGAGTGGGGCGAGAGGGGCTGGTGGAGGCGAGTGGACTAGGTGGAAAGTGTGGGAAAGAGAGGAAGGCGTGACCACTGAAGGAGCTAGGAGAGACGTTAAGGGTCGTCCTTGGTTTAACCTCTCCGGTGACAGAAGGGAACACTGGGGCCTAATTAGGTTGGTTTGCCCAACTTCACACGAGGAGTTAAGTGGAAAGCAAGCGCCTTGGTCAATGTGAAATTGTACACTGGGAAGCACTTTTAAAGTTCAATCAGCATCATCAACATTTTCTCCATTACTTTCTTAAGTCTAGATAATCAACGAGACAATAAATGAAGTCCTGATGTGTGGGGTTGGCTACAGATACAGATCCCAGGCCCTGTAAGAGCTAGAGGACAGTTTTTCACAAATTTTAGTTACCCCTCCCTCCCCTGCCCCATGCTTTCCCAGGTTGCCATTTCTCCCAGCTGAGCTAGTCCAGACAAGTTTCAAGACTTTCCAGCCTGATACAGTTAACTGTCAAAACTTAGGTTTTATTAATAGTCTTAGAGCAGAGGGGTCAAACTCAAGCACTTGCAAAGACCCAGAACCAGATTAAAATGTAATTGGAAAGTGTTTAGTAAAATAAAGATGCAATACAACTTAGATAATGTTAATTTGTGGTTTTCTAGGGCAATGGGAGACCTGCAGGAATCTCTTTCTATGTGAGTTATACCATTGTCTTAGAAAACCTGCAGTTACCTCCTGGGACCACATTGAAATACTTTGAATGTCAGAAACCTCTTTTTTCCCCCCATGGCATAGGTGTATTAACTCTGTGAAATGTCTAATATCATGTGTCCCCAGCTGGACACTAAGACACATGGAACACAATTTTCAAGTCTTGTTTGGGGCGCATAAATGACTATATTATTCCCTGATTAGTACTCACTGCTTCCAAGAGAGTTTATTAAATATGACAAAAAAAGCAGAGAGAGGCTTGCTCTCTTTACTATTCCTAAGCACTGTGACTTTGAATCTAGATCTCAACTTCTTTCCCCAGTATTATGAACTTAAAACCACATAAAACAACTTACACAGTGATTATTTAGTAACTGAATCAGTTTCTATATTGAAGTGTGGGTCTCATGCTTATGAGGCATATTAGCAGGCAAATAGAAGGGCACTAGAAAAGGCATCTGTTACAAGTTTAAATTACCCATGACTCCTTTTGTTTTAATTCAAGTTGTGCCACAGCATACTGAAGGTCAGCAAGTGGCCTTGAGTGGAGGAGTTTACATTATTTTATACTTACAGAACAAAATGAACCAGAACTCTTTATGAATGAACAAAACTATCCCAAGCCACCTTTAAATACACAGCTCTTGATTAAACTTGGTAAGGATGCACACTGGGATGGGTAAAAATTTTTTTGGTACTCAGTCTTTCACTTAGGGATTCATCATTCATTTTATCGTGGTCTTCCTATATGTCTGCCATGCCACTTGGAGGTTGGGGCCTAGTCTCACTAGACTGTTATTTGGATTCATACTGCACAAGTACAGGATGGGGAAAATGTGACTAAATAACAGTTTATATTAAAAATATCTGGGCATTGTAATGGGCTGAGTGTTAATAATGGCAACCAAAAAATGGTAACCCATTTTTTTTTTTTATTCCAAAGCTAGTTCAGGGAACTTCTGATAAAGAAACTTTCTCCACTAATGCCAGTGGGCAAATAATAATGTTAGAGAATTCTACGGCTTTGAAAGTTGATTGGGAGCATTATGAGTTTAAGTCACTCGCAAGATGAGGTTAAATAGTGAGAATGTGTCACAATTGGCCCTCTCTTCACCAACATTGACAACCCTTAGCTTAGGATGGATAGAAGTCTCTCCCTTTTGAAAACAGCAACAATAGTAATATTTGTATATTACTATGCCCCGAAATCGAGACTTTATGTTTCAAGAAGCTTATATTCTAATAGTATAAATCGAACACATGTAAGGGAGGAAAGAGACTTTTAATCAAGGCAATCACAGGGCTTATGAATGAAGCTATAAAGATGGTATCAGATTACTGTACCCTTATCCAGTAATAATGATTTTGATTTGAATATTATTCCCAGGTCAAAAGCAAGAAGTAGAGAAAGTTTAAGTTGGGGGGAGGGGAAAGTTTTCCACTTTTAGGGGCAGGGCAAATGGCAAGATGCGTGTGCTGTGTAGGCCAAGGTATCCTTGCAGGTTTCTGAAAGGGTATGAAGCGTTAGAGTCAGCTCAATCCGATGGGAGAAGTAATTTGCTTTTACTTTTCACTCACTTACCAAAGAGAACATTTCTGGCCCAGGAGGAATCCCAAGCTGAGAGGACTGGAGGTGGAGAGGTGGGGAAGTAGAGGGCTTTCAAGCAGGGTACCAAGGGGCCACAATCTGGACTCCCTGTTTGGTAGGGAGAAGGGGGCAGCAACAGGATAGAGTATCATTATGTAATAAACCCGCCGCTGGCAGATTTCTAGATACTATTAGTATATAATCGATCAGTCAATTAATGACCAAGTACCTACTATGTGCCAGGCACTGTGCTAATTAGCACTTATATAATATAATAGTATGCCCTATTGAGACTTAGCAAAACTGAGTTCACACTGGGAAGAAATTCACACAATGATATATGAAAAGGCAGTCATTTTCATATATAAGTAATCTTAGAGATGGGCTGATACTTGAATAACTCAAATGAATATGAGTAAGTCAGTGAGACAATGAACTTGTTGGAGGGCAATGACTGTTTCCATACCTTTGTTCCCTGGACACTCAAATAAGAATCTGGGAAGTATAACTGGTTGGTCACTGTAAGTAAGAAAAGAACAACCGCCTTACTAAGTCAGTCTACTTTGGATAAGGATCAAGCAGGAGAATCTAGGCTTCTCCCATTTCCTGTCTGAAGAAGAACCTCAGCTCTGGGCAGTTAGGTAGTGCAGTGGATGGAGCAATAGACCTGGAGTTAGGAAGACCTGCATTCAAATCTAGCCTTAGATACTTCCTAGTTGTGTGAACCTGGGCAAATCACTTAGCGTTTATTTACTATATTCGTAGATAGTAATCACTTAATAAATGCTTTTTGATTGTTTCATTAAATGGGCTTGCATTTGCTTCAGATCCAAGAAGAATGTACTTTTATTATTCTTTATTTCTCTTGGCACTACTCTGGACACCTCTTGGTCTATATAGACTTCCTCAAAGAATACTCTAGTACAATTGCTACTGTAGTACCTCTTGATGCAGATGCTGCCACCAGGTGTTCAGGGGATACTGCTAGGATGCTGATGAAAAACTAAAATCCTCTGACCCTTCAAAGAAGGGCTGAAAGGGTTGAAGTCTGCGCTAATATAGAAAATACTGCAGCATGAGATCACAGATACTCTTAAGAAGTATTGAAATACTTTGGTCGAGCATTGCATCCTGCCTTCATCTTTCTGAATGTGCTTTCTACTTTCTCATATAGAACATTGGGAACTAAGGTTTTAGAGTCAAAATACAGTGATAACAAATCTGTTCCATTTTCCATTAATTTATTATTCTTTTAGTTCTGCCAATAATGCTTTTGAGGCTATCTGATTTAATTAAGTCTCATGCCATTCTTCCTGTTTACTCTGTCATTATATTAGTTTTATTGTTGTTTTGTGAGATACTTCCTTCAGTCTCCTCTGAATGTTTTGCGAATGAATTTCTATTTATCAGGGCAGCTAGGTGGTTCAGTGGATAGAATGCTAGACCTGAAGTCATCTTCCTGAGTTCAAATCTGGCCTCAGATACTTATTAGCTGTAAATTGACAATACTTAAAGAGTAGACATCTCTTTAGCCAACAGGTTTCATTGGTTGTCTTAGCAATTTTGGATCCCTGGGCTCCCTCTGGTGGTGAAATCCAGTACTTAAAATTCTTCTCCCAAACACACAGCTAGGCAATTAAAGTGAATCTGGTCCTGCTGTGTTGGAGTCCTAGGAAAATGACCAATTTTTAAGTGGAAAGATCTATTATTTGCTTTATTCTTGGCATGAATTTCAATATTCCTTATTGGTGATAATTTATTTTTTAAATTGGTGGAACTACTTTATAATTTTGGCTTTGGGTCACAGAACCGGTCACTTCATTAATACTTTATAAATATCCTATAAATATGAAGCATTTGAGAGTTTTAATTTATATTGTCATATTTAGAGGACAATTATTTGCCTTGTGTTACCGTTTCTCTACACCTGTGAGAGAAGATTTGGCTCTAATAACAGATGTCAGATTCAACTTTTGGTTTTTTTTTCCAGCAGTAATTACATCTTAATATTATTAACAGTAATAATACTGTAGGCAGTGATAGAGAGCTAGCCTTAAAGCCAGAAAGATGTGTTCAGGTCCCACCTGTGACACATTCTGTCTGCATTGCTTAATTTCACAATGCTCTAACCAAGTTGCATAGAAGGTGTGTTAGCCGTTATTGGTCAAAGGAAATTCCTCACCTGAGAATTCCTTTTATCAATGTAATTACAATTCCAGGCTCTACTTCTATTCTAATATTGTTAGATGAGACACTAACTTAGCAAAAATGTAATGCATTCTAACTTTTTTCTTGTATTCTTTACTATAATTAAAAAACACACAAAATTAGCAGCAGTACAACTAGGGCGTTGGGGGTGGAGTTGGGGAGGCACAGAAGCTACATCCACTCATAAAAATTCCTTTGTGGCAGGCTGGAGATGGCAGAGGTAAGTGACTGGGAGGCTGATTAGAAGCCTCTTACAAGTCTGAGTGAGTGGTAGTATGGGTCTGAAATAGGGCAGTGGCTATATACATGTGGAGGAAGGGATAGATATAAGAGCTGATATGCAGGTAGAGTCCACAGAATTTGTCAAATGATTGAATATTGGAGTGAAGGAGAAGGAAGGTTATATGATAACTTTGAGGTTTCAAATCTAGATAACCAGAAAGATAATGATGTCCTCAACAGCAAGAGGGAAGTTTGGAGAACTTTTCAATAATAAAATGTTTTGTATGTTCTGAGGTTTGGGGTGCCAGAGGGTATTTCCACTTGGAGATGTCCAATAGACATTTGGACAGCTAGGACTAGAATTCAGGAAAGATATTGGTGCTGGATATAAAAATTGAGAGTCATTTGGGTAAAAGCAGTAAGTGAAGTAGAATAGGGAGCAGAGCAGAAAAAAAATTAGATATGGAATCAGAAGTAATATAGTAATAATACTATTAAATGTAATATATACAAATATATGTAAATAATTTATATAAATATAATACTATCAAATTCTAGTTGTCATACAACCTAGTTAAGTAACTTAACCTGATATCCATATTTACTATAGCTTGTCACTTCAAAACGGATCAACTTGTCTGGTAACTGAAGCAGAATAATTGATTAACTGTAGGTCTTTATAATTCTGACCAGCACAGATAAAACTCAGCAACAAACTCCATATGAAACACTTGTAGGGCTACTGGTCAAATAGTTGGTGTTCACCTTTGCTCTGCATTGTGTAAGTTTGGATCTCTAAGGAAGCCAGCAATTGACTTTGACTTGGGCCCATCAATTGAAGAACTTTCATGGTGGTGATGCTGTACCTTTGAGAAGTACTGACCTTGCAGGCAGTTAGAACCTGACTCAGAACTTTTAAACTCTTAAGCTCCTAAGTTAACCTCCAAGGCTATGATTATGGTTCAGTCAAATGTTCTTAGGCAAAGAAACACGAAAGCAGAAGAGGAGGCTGTTGCCTAATCTTTAAGGCCTACTCTTACCTCTGGACTAGTAAACATGCCTTTCTCACAAAGGGTCCTGACTTTGGGGCTAGATTATGGGCCCAAATTCATTCTTGGGGAGGGAGCCTCACCCCTAAAAGAGAGGAGTTGGGCTTTTCTTATATTCTCAGTATCACCTTACTCTAGAGTTCTAGGGGATAATTTAGGTATAGTTTATGCTTTGAGTCCAGTCTCAGGCTCACCTAAGCAAGCATGTGCTTTACATGTGTGTAGTCACCATACATGTTGCTAGGGGAAAAAAAAAACCATCCTCTCCCTCTTTCCCTCCTCTCCCCACCCACTTTGCAAGTTTAAGGGAAATCTGGAAGAATTCTACGTGACATACTTTAAAAAAAGAACATTTTGCTTCTCTTCAGGTCCTCTTATAGTTTATTGAGTGGGCAGCTCTTCCTGGTTCAATTGCCCATCTTCTTCAAGACAGTATCATAGTTCATAGGCACCAATAAGAGACTGCCTTATCATCCCAAATGCAAATCCATAAGCATAGCGAGGGATTTCTGCTTTACTCCAAAGTGCAAGTTCATCAATAAAGGGCTGTAATACAGATAGCCCATGGAAAAGGGTTAAGGCACAGACCCATTTTGCAAGGAGTTTGCAAGGAAGAGAGAAACATTACCTTCGCTTTCCAAGTGTGGTTATAATTATCTTCATATGTTCTCATGTTCAGTTAAGAAAAAAGTAGGGTACAGAAAGAGCGTAGGAAGGTTTTCTTTTCTTCCATGTCCTGAAAGATATACCATAGAGCCCAAAGGTAAAAATTAGGAAGATAATAATTTACCCCCCCCTCCACTTGAAGATATTGAACTTAGCTAAAATATAAGTAATATCTACCTACTTTTACTTTTTTAGAGAGGGATGGGAGGGGTGTGTTACTTTGATCCAACAATTCATAACTAATTGAATAGATAACTTCTCACAGTCATGATAATGAGGGACAGGTAAAAAAAAAATTCCATAAAGGAAATCCATAGGAAACCTCTGGCATTCTCATTTGTATCAATGTCTTCTCCCATAAAACCTTTTATTAGAATTGTTAATAAATAGCTATGTGAAGTAATTCAAAGCTTGTTTCTTCTTTGCCTCTGTCTATCTTCTGCCTCTGACAGGACCACCACCTAGGAAATGAAATAATCAAAATATGAATATGCTGAGAAAATTCAGCTAAATCAACAAGAATTTATTAAAAGTACCTACTACGTGCCAGGCATTAAGGATCCAAAGACAAAAAATGGACAGTTTCTCCTATCAAGAACCTCACATTCTATTGCAAGAAACTATGTGTAGTTATAAGTAAATACAAAATAACTTAGAGAGTGAGACTAGCTGCTGAGGGGATTAGAGGAGAGGATTCAAAATGTTTCTTTTAGTTCTGAGTTGGTCCTGGGCTGTAAGCTCCCAAAGGACCAGCTCAGTTTGGTTCCAAGTGAAGTTAGCCCTTCTCTAGGATGGTAACTGAGCTCACTTGACCTGAAACTGATTTGTGGTGTTGTCTTGAAGGTTATTCAAGCCACCACCTTCAACTTAAGAACATCCCACAAGTGCTTCGGGGGATTCTCAGGTCAAATTGGTAAGTAAAACAGATTTGGTTTGTACACTTCTCTGGGACTGTTTCTTATCCTTTTCAGACTGTTCCATTTTTTCTTCTCTTTTTTTCCCCTGCCCACAAGGTGCTAGGTATATTCATGTTACCCTGGTCTCTCAGTAGAAGGAGATGAATTACTTATTTCACATTAAGTTTTCAAGGACAGTATGATACATTGGGGAAATATTAAGGGAAAAAAAGGAAAAATATTCCAACTCTGACATTTATTGGTTATGTGACCTTGGCCAAGTCTACCTCTTTGAACGTGTATTTCCTCAATATACAAAATGAGGGGATGAACCAAATGACCTCTATGACCCTCAATAGCTGCTTATTCTATGCCTTATTTCCCCTAGAAGTACTCATGTTTGAAAAAGAAAACCATATTTAACATAGAGGAATGCATTACTACTGATAAGATTGGCAGGAATTTTTTTGGATAAAAACAAAGTAACCAATGTGCTCTTGATTCCCGTGTAGATAATTTCCTTTCTCAGATGGTAGAGGAAACAAGGAAATTTCCACCTTGGACTTAACCAACAAGGAAGAACTAGATGGTAAAGTGGAACTAATGAAAGCCCTAGTCACTATCTCATCTCAGAGTTCATAATAACCTCTCCTTTCAAGAAGTGATTCCGCTCGAATAAAGACCCTCTCTTAAGAAAAAACAGGTTTCAGAAAGCCCAGAGAGAAGATAGTTATTCTGTTACTCTGACCAGCAACTTTAGAAAGGAAAATTGCTCTAAGGGCAATGGCAAGTTCTAAAAATTTGTTACTCTGTTTGTAAGGCATTGTGCTAAACATCTTACAATTACTATCTCATTTGAGCCTCATAACAACCTGGAAGATATGTGCCATTACAAATGAGGAAACTGAGGCAAACAGAGGTTAAGTGACTTGATGAAGGTCACACAGCTAGTAAGAGTCTGAGACTGGATTTCAGTTTGAAAAGATATAAATGTGAAAGAGGTGAATGGATGAAATAAACACTTATTAAAACCCTAACTATATGCCGGGGACCATGCAAAGCATTTTGAAAGTATTATAACATACATGGGAAGCAACATCTAAAAAACTAACGTGACTACATGTAATGCTTTCCAATGAATTTGAATTTTTAAAAGGATGTGTGCAAAAGATAAAAGGAAGGGCAGGGAGCCAAGGTTGATTATGAAAGCTTGGCATAAACTGTAACATAAGTGTCTTTAACCTGGGTTTGGAAAATCATCTTCACAAATATAGGGTTGAAGTGGTATTGTTTGACAGTAGTTTGAAAAAAGATCTCGGGGTTTCAGTGGACCACAAGCTCAATGGAAGTTAGTAGTATGATGTGGCATCCAAAAAAGCAGGTGTGATTTTGGATGGGATTAAGAGATACATAGCTTCCAGGAATAAAGAAGTTCCTATGAAGTCTGAACTGGTCAAACCATAGCTGGAACCCTGAGTTCACTTCATGTCTTAAGAAGAACATTGGTAAATTGGATGGTGTCTTGGAATGCAGGAGACAATGGAGTGAAGCAGGTGGAGATTTGTGGGATTCGGGTAGGTGAGCAACAAGCATTTGTTAAACACCTACTATGTGCCAGTCATTGTGCTAAGGCAGTGATTCTCAACCTTCCTAATGCCGCCACCCTTTAATACCCAAATGTGGGCATATCTGCATGTGGGCGGACCCGCCTAGAGATGGATAGAGGAGCGGTGTCTCGGTTCCTAAGACCATTGGAAATATGTGTTTTCCCATGGTTTTAGGCAACCTCTGTGACCCCTGTGAAAGGGTCATTCGGCCTCCAAAAGGGTTGCAACTCACAGGTTGAGAATCGCTGTGTTAAGGGTTCAGGGATAGTGGACCCAAAGTCTACTGCATACAGTTGTTCTTCCTGTATTTTGGCTACTCACCTGAGCCATTGTTGAGTCTACCTACCCAAGGAGCATAGGTGCTGTTAGTGCTCTCTAAATTTTGGCATTCTGGATCAAAACTTCAGTTATCCTTTTCTATTTGTAGCTCTTTCTAGGTGATTGTGAGTATCTTGGTGCCAAGGTGGATTCAGGTTTCCTGACATAAGGGGGGAAAAGTTGATACATATTGGAGAATATTGGAAGCTTTCTGATGTGCTCATTGAGACCTTGTTGAAAATCTTTGAGAAACTGGGGAAAATCAGAGAGGCACCAGAAGACTAGAAAGTGACAAATGTTCTGATATTCAAAAATAGGAAAAGACTATACAGTTATCCCTTCTACATCATGGGTCTTAGTGGCATAGTACCCTCCATGATCTAGAGAATCGGAGTAAAATTTTTTGGTCCCCATGCTAGAGAAAAAGTCTAAATTTTTTTTCTTTTTCTCTTATGAGATGTTTATGGTACTTTATTGTAAAATTTGGCGTAAGTATTTAGACATAGACTCTATGTTGTCTGCTGGCCTGTATCACCTGAAGCTTCTGCAAAACTCCCCAAATATTCCCATTTAATTTCTTATGCAATATACAGAAATCATAACAGAGAAATTCGAAATGTGGAAGGGATAACTGTACTTCAGAATTTTGAACCCGTGAGTTTACTTAATGCAGGGAACATTCAGAGTGCCTTAGGCCCAGGGCTGCCCTGTTTTTGGAGAGCTGACAGTAGAAACTAAGCTTGGACTTCTAATCCTCACCCACCCAGCAATGGCCTGAGGATAATGACAGGGATGATTTGCAGTCTGGAAACCATGTCACATGAGGAACTGCTGAAAAAACTGTGCCAAGAAGATTCAGGAACAATTTGATAACTTCAACTTTGTGTAGGATTGTCACTTTGGTTCAAATTCCAGCTCTGCTACTTTTAACCTTGGGTATGACCTTGGTTAAATCACTTAACTCCTATGGGCCTCAGTTTCTTTGTCTTTAAGGTGAGAGAATTGATCTAAATGACCTCTGAGTTCTATTCCAGCTCTAAATCTATGATCCTGTATTCCTGTCTCAGTTTGAATACCAGTCCTGCCGCTTGTGACCTATGTGACCTTGGGTAAGTCACTTATTCTTTTTGGGCCTCAGTTTCTTCATCTGCAAAATGAGGATGTAGGACTAGATGGTCTCTGAGATTCCTCTTAGCTTTAGATTTGTGATCGCTGACTAGATGACCTCTAAAATCATTTCTACCTCTAAACCTATGATTCTATTTATTATCCTGTGATTCTATGAGTTGTGTTATTCTGTAGGGTTCCATAGAAGTTAACTAAGATCAAAGGAATTATTAACAGAAAGGTGGATTTTGTTTAAATACAGGGAAGACCTTTCTAACAAGTAGAACTGCCAAAAAAAATGAAATTAGTTACCTTTTGAAGAGATAAGTTTCCTTTCACTAGAAGTATTGGTAGGGCCAATGCAATATTCACAGCACCCACAGTCATGATAAATACACCTGCATAGTGCTTGATTGCAAAATATAACAGACTCTCCATGTAGAAGACAGAAGCAAAACATTTATTCAGACATCAGAAAACCAAATCCCAAAACCAGTAAGCAGATTCCATCATAGAAGCAAAGAAGTTTTTTTTTTTAATTTACTCATTTACTTTTAATTTACAAGATTCAGTTCCACAATCA
>CM053587.1:238048639-238108673 GCA_028646515.1 Pseudochirops corinnae | reverse complement strand
TGGGGCACAGCCTCGGCTTCAGGCCAGGCTGGCTTCGGTTCGCAGTGCTGATATGGTTCCTCGTAGCTGAGCTGACTTTAGTGGGAAGTATCCTTGTGTGCGTTTTGGAGTTCTAGGTTTGGTTTAGAGTCCTATTTTATGGGTATTTTGGGGTGGCTATGTGAGAGCTGCGATATGTTGCTGCTGCTATGCCGCCATCTTGGCTCCGCCCCTGCTTCTTGTATTTGAAAGTCAAATTTTCTGGTCAGTTCTGGTTTTTTCATCAAGAATACTTCAAAGTCCTCTATTTCATTGAATGACCATATTTTTCCCTGAAGCATTATACTCAGTTTTGCTGGGTAGGTGATTCTTGGTTTTAATCCTTGCTCCTTTGACCTCCGGAATACCACATTCTAAGCCCTTCAATCCTTTAATGTAGAAGCTGCTAGATCTTGTGTTATTCTGATTGTGTTTCCACAATACTCAAATTGTTTCTTCCTGACACCTTGTAATATTTTCTCCTTGACCTGGGAACTCTGGAATTTGGCTATAATATTCCTAGGAGTTTTCTTTTTGGGATCTTTTTCTAGTGGTGATTGGTGAATTCTTTCAATTTCTATTTTGCCCTCTGGTTCTAGAATATTGGGACAATTTTCCTTGAGAATTTCTTGAAGGATGATTTCTAGGCTTTTTTCTTTTGATCATGGCTTTCAGGTAGTCCAATAATTTTTAAATGATCTCTCCTGGTTCTATTTTCCAGGTCAGTGATTTTTCCAGTGAGATATTTAACATTGCATTCTCTGTGCTTAGTATTGGGGATACAAAGAAGTAGAGGGCAGTCCCTGCCCTTCAAGGAGTTCACAGTCTCATTGGGGAGACAACAAGCAAACAAATACATACAAACAAGCTTTGTACAGGATAAATAAGAAATAATTAACAGAGGGAAGTCTCTAGACTTAAGAGAGGTTAGGGAAGGCTTACTGTAGAAGGCGGCATTTTATCTGTGACTTGAAATGAGGGAAGTCAGGAAGCAGAGATGAGGGAGGAAAGCATTTGAGGCATGGAGGAAAGATATCCTGAGAAAATTCCCAGAGCAAAGAGATAGAGCATCTCATTTGTTGAAAAGCAAGAAGGTCAGTTTATTTATTTGTTAAATTCTTTTTAAAAATTAATTAATTTACTTTTAGTTTTCAACATTCACTTCCAAAAGATTTTGTGTTTCACATTTTCTCCCCTTCCCTCTCCTCCCTCCTTCCCAAGATGGCTTGCAATCTGATATAGGCTCTACTTATGCATTTATGTTAAACATATTTTCACATTAGTCATGATGCAAACATTTGTTGAATTCTTAAGGATATTTTGAAGTCTATATTTTTTGTCTAAGTATTTTTCATCTATTAGTTTGTGAAGCATAGTAAGCCTTTGGTGAATAATTCTGACCATAATAATTATGGTAATAGCAATAATAACTAGCACTGATAGAGCGTTTTAAGGTGTTAAAGAATTGTACATAGATTATCTCATTTGATTCTTATAATACCCCTGTGAGATAGGTTCTGTTAGTCCTCTTTGATATATGAGGAACCTGAGGCAAAATTATCCCCATTTTATAGATGTGCAAACTGAAACAGTGAGAGGGTTAGTGATTTGTCCATTATTGCACAGGTAGTGAATGAGGGAGGCAGGAATTGAACTCAGATGTTCCTGCCTCTAACTTTAGCACTCTAATGCAGTAAGCAACCTACCTACTTCTACTTGATTGTGTCATTCTAGGTATTTTGTAGGCACTTAAGTTTTGCAACCTGCAGTAATATATTGCATGGTGTTGAGTCTGGGTTCCTTAAGGATAACATTTCTGTAATTTCTGGTAGCATTACCTGGTCATACCAGTCCTACTGACTATACCAGGGGTGAGTAGGTAGCATAATGGGTAGAGTGCTGAACCTGGAGTCAGGAAGACCTGGGTTCAAATTTGGCCTCAGATCCTTGCTAGATGGGTGGCCCTGGGTAAATCACATAATCCTGTTTGCCTCAGTCTTGTTATCTGTAAAATGAGAAGGAAATGACAAACCACTCCAGTATCTTTGCCAAGAAAACCTCAAAAGGGGTCATGACGAGTCAGATACAATTGAAAAATGACTAAACAACAACAGTAACCTGGCTATGTACCCATATCATGAATCCCTCTGTTTCCATAAATAAATCTATATGACTTAGACATTTTCTGATACTTCCTTTTTGACTTCATGTTGGCTCTGGAGAACCTTGTGATGCCATTCTTGAACTGTAGTCATTCCATAAGTAGGATCTAGAAGTAAACTACTTTCAGGAAAATCACATTTGATAAATGTAGTGGTGTGTACCTATTGTGGTTTTTTACTGTTGCTCTGTGAAGTGAGACCTATTTGTGTCAGAAATATTTCTTCAAATTTTTAACCAGTTTAACCAGGAAAATCTATTAATTCTCTTCTTCCTTTTTGATGAGGAAGTACTAATCTTTCTATAGTTGCCTTGGAGTAATGGGCCCAGTGTTTCTTTGATATAATATGGATTTTAATTTGGATACCACTCCAAAAGTGTACATTAAGAATGGTTTTGCAGGGGCGGCTAGGTGGTGCAATAAATAAAGCACTGGCTCTGCAGTCAGGAGGACCTGAGTTCAAATCCAACTTCAGACACTTAACACTTACTAGCTGTGTGACCTTGGGCAAGTCACTTAACCCCAACTGCCCTGCCTTCCACCCTTTTAAAAGCCAAAAAAAAAAAAATGAAAGAAAAAGAATTGTATTGCATATGTATTAACTGCTTTGCCCTTGTTCTTCCTCGTGAGCTTTAACGTCTGAATGCCACAAAGTCTCTTTGGCAGTTTTATGCTTCATGCATCTTGTCTAAAAGAGACCAAACTATTTTTATTACTTTCATCTGTTGCTTTTGATTTTTTTCCCCTCCTCATCCTGTCTCTTCTTCCTCTTTCTTCTCATCCTCTTCTTATGCCTCTTTGTCCTCATCCTTTCTACCTCTCCCATCCTTTCCTTTTTCTTTCTCTTCCTATCCTTCTTTCTTCCTTCATCCTTCCTTCTCCTCCTCTTAATACTTTTTTTCACTTCTTATATTTCAACTTTTTCTTTATCCAGATTCAGAGTGGGTTTAAACCTTGTATTTGGAGGCTGAGCAGCCCCTTTTGGAAGAATGTAAGAAGCAGGTAGCTAGGCAAGATTCTTTAAACATAGGGATTATAGAAATAGAACACCTTCTAAAATCCCTCTAGTAATGGGTAGAAATAATTTATTAGAATGCCACTTGATACTTATTGACATGACTTGTCTGTGAGTTTTCTTCCTGTGCTCATGCCCATCCCTGTGCTTGCTGCTTCCTATCAAAATGCACCAGTCTCAAGAATAAGAAGACGTGGATTTAAGATCCAGCTCTGTCCTTGTCTAATAACTGAAACTGTCAGTTTCTTCATCTCTAAAATGTGAATGATAATAAAAGTATAGTTTACCTCACAGAATTGTTTTGTTGAAAGCACTTTGTAAGTCATGTAACACTATAAGTATGATTTATTATTGCTATTATTATTATTAGTAGTAGTATTTTTACTTCTTGTCTGTATGTTCATATACTTGACTCCCTGACCCTTGGCTGCCATCCTTGAGGTGGCAGGTTAAAACAAATAATGAAAGAAGGATTCTAGATTAGTGTAGCCAATTTAGAGTTGACTGTGCTGTAATGTTAATGGAATAGGAAGATCTTCTCCACACGTTAATAGGGCTGTGTGACCTGCTTTGAGCTCTGGCCCAGCTCACAGCTGTGATACAGCCTGAGTCACATAAAGCCCCAGTCACATGAAGGGTAAGTCATATGGAGCCAAATGGGGAAGGAGCTTGCTTGAACAGTAGAGAATGAAGCAGAGCAGAGGGAGGAAATTGCCTAGGGGAACTTGTTTGTGGGGAGGCTTAACAAAAGGAATACTTAAGATGTTGGCGCCTCTTGGATTGGTGATGAGTACTTTGCTAAATCTTACCTTCTGGTATCCTAATAGTGATGTTCCAAATAAATATTTTGGCTTTGCCTTTGAGGAAGAGAATTTATTATATTTTGTGAATCTACTTTGGAAATACATATACAGATACATAGCAGCTTCTATGGATATTGCATTGGCATTACATGTGTGTGAAATGTTCTTCCACATATCTTTTTTTTTGGAGGGGGAAAGTTAGGGTAATTGGAATTAAGTGACTTGACCAAGGTCACGCAGCTAGTAAGTGTCAAGTGTCTGAGGCCAGATTTGAACTCAGATCCTCCTGACTCCAGGATTGGTGCTCTATTGACTGCACCACATACCTGCCCCCTGCACATATCTATTAGTTTTACTTTTTCTTGCTTTGACCCTCTTTTCTCCCAGTATAGTCAAAGGATTACCATATCTGCAAAAAAAAAAAATAATATTGACCATCCAATCTCTGCTTGAGTAGATTGAGGGTTCTTTCTCATCAGAGGTCTTCAAGAAGTGATGTTAATGACTACTAGTTGGGAATATTGTGAGGGGAGTTCTTGTTTGGGAAAAGGTTAAATTATATGACATTCAAGGTCTCTTCCAGTTCTGAGAGTATATGTTTTACTTATCCTATGAGTATTTGGTTGAGGTAACCTATGGAAAGAAATTGACTAATAGCCACTATTCTATGAACTTGCTTGTCATTAGATCATAGATTTAGAGCTGGAAGGGACCTTAGAGGTATTCTTGTCTAATCCTCTCATTTGACAGATGAAGAAAATGTGGCCCAGAGATAAAGGTCGTTTTTGTTGTTCTTCAGCTGTTTCAGTCATGTCCAATTCTTTGTGACTCCATTTAGAGTTGGTTTGTTTTTTTGGCAAAGATATTGGAGTGGTTTGCCATTTCCCTCTCCAGTTCAGATGAGGAAATTGAGGTACTGAAACATTTCCTTCTCCAGCTAAGATGAGGAAACTAAGTCAAACAGGGTTAAGTGACTTGTCCAAGGTCACATAACTAGTAAGTGTCTGAGGTCAGATTTGAACTCAGGAAGATGAGTGTTCTAGGCTTGCTACTTTACCCACTGCATCACCTAGCTACCCTTCTAAAGAGGTAGTAAGTAGAAAAGCAAGGCTTTGACTTAAGGCCTTTTAATTCCAAATCTCATTTTCTCTCTGCTACTCAATGCTTTCTTCAATCAGTCTTCTTTGCAAAGATTATGAGAAGCCCATAGCATATTGGACTTTTAAATTCAGATTATTGCCTCATGTGTAGAAACAGGAAAAATAAAGACAGCGTAAAGGTACAATTAGTATAGCTATGAACACTAACTAGATCTTCAAGAGGAAGGCAAGAAGAAAAGGTCACGCCAAGAGAGTACTGGAGATGAGTAATCTATGATGTGTAGTTTTCAATTTTTGTTTGTTTGTTTGCTTTTGTATCTTCTAGTACTAGAAAAGGCAGGAGATCAAGTGCATCTTTTTTCTATTTATTTATTTTTAGTTTTTAACATTCATTTTCACTAGATTTTGAGTTACAAATTTTTTCTCCCTGTCCTTCCCCTAACCCCCACCCCAAAATAGTTAGCCTGCTGAATACCCCTTTCCCCAATATGTTCTCCCTTATATCTTCCCTCATTCCCCACCTAACTTTCTAGTAAGGCAAAATGGATTTCTATACCCTCGTGCCTGTATATCTTATTTCCCAGTTGCATGTAAAAGCAACAACAAAAATTTTTTTTAATTCCCATTTGTTTTTAAAATTTTGAGTTCCAGATTTTTTCCCTTCTTCCCTCCTCACCCACTCCCACTGGGAAGATAGGCTGTATATGTATAGTTACACAAAACATTTCCATAGTAGGTATATTGTGAAAGACTAACTATATTTCCCTCCATCCTATCCCGTCCCTCACTTATTCTATTTTCTCCTTTGACTCTGTCCCTTTTCAAAAGTGTTTGCTTCTAACTACCCTATCCCCCAATCTGCCTTCCTTCTATCATCCCCACTCTTATCCCCTTTCCCCCATCTGCCTTTAGGGTAAGATACCCAATTGAGTGTGTACGTTATTCCCTCCTTAAGCCAAATTCAATGAGAGTAAGATTGTCCCATTCCCTTTTACCTTCCTGATCTTCCCCTCCATTGTAACAGTTTTCTCTTGCCTCTTTTATATGAGATAATTTACCCTAATCTATCTCTCCCTTTCTCCTTCTCCCAATATATTCCTCTCTTACCTCTTAATTTTAATTTTTAGATATCAGCCCTTCATATTCAACTCATCCTTTGCCCTCTGTCAATGTATACATGTACATACATATGCACACTCTCACATATATATATTTATACACACATACACTCTCCTATACATACATATATACATATGTATATATGTGTGCATACAAATGTATATATGTATATATACATATATATGGGTATCATATGTGTGTGTATATATGTGTATATATATATACACATATATATGTGTGTGTATACAGACACACAAACCCATACCCACACCCACACCCACACCCACCCACCCACCCACACACACACACACACACATATATATATATATTCCCTTCAATTCTCCTCATACTGAGAAAAGTCTTATGAGTTACAATTATTGTTTTTCCATGTAGGAATGTAAATAGTCCAACTTTAATAAATTCCTTATGATTTCTTTTTCCTGTTTACCTTCTCATGCTTCTCATGCTCATGCTTCTATTGCTTCTTGTATTTGAAAGTCAAATTTTCTATTCAGCTCTGGTTTTTTCATCAAGAATGTTTGAAAATCCTCTATTTCATTAAATTACCATATTTTTCCCTGAAGCATTATGCTTAATTTTATTGGGTAGGTGATTCTTGGTTTTAATCCTAGCTCTTTTGGTCTCTGGAATATCATATTCCAAGCTCTTCAATACCTTAATGTAGAAGTTGCTAGGTCTTGTGTTATACTGATTGTGTTTCCACAATACTCAAATTGTTTCTTCCTGACTGCTTGAAGTATTTTCTCCTTGATCTGGAAACTCTGGAATTTGGCTATGATATTTCTAGGAGTTTTCTTTTAGGGATCTTTTTAAAGAGGCCATTGGTGAATTCTTTTAATTTCTATTTTGCCCTCTGGTTCTAGAATATCAGGGCAATTTTGCTTGATAATTTCTTGAAAGATGGTGTCTAGGCTCTTTTTTTGATCATGGCTTTCAGGTAGTCCAATAATTTTTAAATGATCTCTCCTGGATCTATTTTCCAGGTCAGTGGTTTTTCTAATGAGATATTTCCCATTGCTTCTATTCTTTCATTTGATTGGATCTGTTTTATAGTATCTTGATTATTCATAAAGTCATTAGCTTCCATTTGCTCCAATCTAATTTTGAAGGAATTATTCTCTTCAGCAAGTTTTTGAAATTCCTTTTCCATGTGGCAAATTTGGCATTTTAAGGCATTCTTCCCCTCATTGGCTTTTTGGGCCTCTTTTGCCATTTGAGTGACTTTATTTTTTAAGGTGTTATTTTCTTCAGTCAGGATGTTGACTCTCTTTTCAGGATTTTCTTGCATCATTCTCATTTCTATTCCTAATTTTTCCTCCACTTCTCTTACTTGGTTTTCAAAATCCTTCTTGAGCTCCTCCATGGCCTGTAATCTGTTCATATTTTTCTTGGAAGCTTTTGATGCAGGAGTTCTGACTCCATTGTCTTCCTCCCATTCCATGCTTTCATCCTTTTTGTCCCCAAAAAAGGAATCTATGGTAGGATTGCGTTTCCTTGGCTTGCTCATATTGCCAGTCAATTATTTGACTTTTGAACTCTTTGCCATGGTAGTTCTCTGCTTTCCAAATGGAGATAGCTTTGTCCCAAATCACTGGGGTTTTTGCAGCTGTGGGAGCAATTAGGAGGGTGCCCTCTCTGAAGCCCCCACAGGATCTGGCACCTGGCCACACACCCCAGGACCTCCACCCAAGACCATGATCCAGATCCAAGCAGGTCAAAGCAAGGGAGATTACACTCTGAATATCTGCTTGGTTCCCCTACAATCTGTAGGCCAGTAGCCCCTGAGGCAGCCACATGGGGCAGCCACTGCAGCTGTGCTGCTTCTCACCCTAGGGGCCTGCTCTTCCATCCACAACTGTTCCAACAGAGTTCCCAACTGGCCTTTGAGTTTCTTTTTGGCATTTATGGGTTGGGAAGTCTGGAAACTGCCACAACTGCTGGTGCTTCACTCTCCTGTAATCTGCTCTTTTTGCTGCTGGCCAGGGCTGCCCTGGGGCCAAAACCACATGGCTCCCAGCTTCATGAGATACCCCCTTCCTGCCAGCCTGCCAGGCTGCCTTCAGTGGGAGATTTGTTTCTCCCTGTCACTTTTTGTGTTCTGTAGCTCTAAAATTTGTTTAGAGTAATTTTTTATATGTATTTGAGGAGGTGGAAACCAGAGCCACAGGAAAGTCCTGTTTCTACTCCACCATCTTGGCTCCACCCCCTGATCAACAACATCTTAAAGAGACATTGGAAACTGCATGATACAACAATGAATGGAAGAACCATATCCATGCCCTGGCCAGGGTGAAATTATTTTTCCTACCTCCTCAGAATTAGTAGAGAGGCTAAATTCTATCTTACTATCTCTCTCTGTGTCACTGTTTCTGTCTTTGCTTCTGCCTCTTCTCTCTCTCTCTCTCTCTCTCTCCCTCTCTCTCTCTTTCTTTCTGTCTGTCCGTCTGTCTTTCTGTCTTTCTGTCTCTCTGTCTCTCTGTCTCTGTCTCTCTCTCTCTCTCTGTCTCTCTCTCTCTCTCTGTCTGTCTCTCTCTCTCTCTCCCTCTCCCTCTCAACAAGGGGAAGAAAGGTCTCGAAGGGAGGATAATGGGATAATGTTCACATGGTTGTTATCAGAGAAGCAGTCAGCGCCATGGCTAGCAGTTATGGTAGAATCCAGATCTCTTCAATCTATCAAAACAATTTTGCTAAAGCACAAATTTGACTGTCACTCCCCTGTTTAAGAATCTTCAGCAGCTTCCAATTCTTTAATTCCAATTCAATTCCAATTATTCTCAGGTAAAGCACAAACTCCTTAGCTTAACACTCAAATCCCTCTACAATCTAGATTCCATTTACCTTTTCAGTCTCAATTAATGTTATTGCCATTTATGTGACTCCCCTAAAGCTATACTGACTGGCCTACTTGCTGTTCCTCAAATACAAATGTTCATTTCCTGCTTCTCTGCTTTTTCACAGGCCGTCCTTTTTGCTTGAATGGACTGTCTCAAAAAATGTTACCTCTTAGGATCTCTATCTTCCTTCAATGCTCAGCTTATGTTCTACTTCCCATGGAAAGCCTTTCCTGACCACTTAGTTTTTTGTGTATCTTCTCTCCTCAGACAGTTCTTAATATATTTAGCTGTTAATAAACTGAGGACTCCCAGTAGAATGTAAACTTCTTGAGGGCAGGAACAATTTTAAATTTTGTCTTTGTATCCCTAATATCTGACACAATGGCTTGCACATATTAGGCGCTTAAAATGTTGGAATGGATTTGACATGGTGCTGGGAAACTTATCCTGACTCCTGAATTAATCTTAAGACATATACTTAGTGGACAAAGGTTTTATTTACCATGGTATACTCAAATACTCCAAGAGATCAATGATTGTTTCAATTTGGGAATGACCTACAATGAAGGAGGTCACAATTCATCCCTGCCTGCCAATCCTATGTACTCCTTATCTGTTTCCTCCTTTAAGTTTTATATAGGAGGACTTAATCAATGTACTGGGGTCCTTCCATACTTTTTTCTTCGTATTGTGAAGATACCAATGAAATACATGAGGTTGTCCTTTGATTTTCCCTGACTCTTGCCGTGTGCCAATGTCATCTTTTTTTTCAGTCATAATTTTCTTTGCTGATATCCTTTACTCTTATTCTTCATAATTCCTTATTTTCTCTGTGTTACATCCTGTTTATAACTACCTTGCACTTCTACATGGTTTTATGAGTGATTTTTGTTGTTCTTCAGTCATTTTAGTTGCGTCTGACTCTTCTTGACCCCATTTGGGGTTTTCTTGGCAGAGATACTGGAGTGATTTGCCATTTATTTCTCCATTTGCCATTTTCTTCTGCATTTATGAGTGATACTAATTTTTAATTACTTAAAAACCAGAGCATTCAATGACTCTCAACCATGTAACACCAGTAGAACAGATAGAATATTGGTACTAAAAAGTTGACCTTTGTTTCAATGAGAAGTTTGGGAGTCAAATTCCTTTAGAAGTTTGGCATTTTTCACATTTTAAGATACCCTACCCTTCTCTTCCATTTTAAAGTCTGAACTCAGCTTATTGTACTTTTGTAACATCTATCCAACATACACGTTGACATATGTACTCTATAGGCTGCCCATCTAATTGCAGGTCATAAATTAGCCAATGGGCATCCTTTATTCACTTGATTTTTCCCATTTGAATGTTAGGTCACTCTCCTTTCAGTAGTGATGAATTTTGTCTAGGAGGCTCAGGAAGCTTTGAAACATTCTGGAACTTGATGTATCAAACATCTGGAGCACCTGGTCATTGATACCCTCTTCAAAATAGGCTCCGCAATGAATTTTCTCCATGACAGTGATAAACATCTTTGTTGAGCATATGTCTTCCTGATTTGTAGCTCACATGATAATAACCATTATAGCTTATTTATATTATATATTTTAAGAAATCTTGAATAATTTTGATACTTGGCTAGAAGATACTTTGAAGAGAGTTGTTAAACTATTCTTTTGATACACTGAATCAAGTTTTAAAAACAGTTAATAATAATAAGCAAAATGCTTTGCATCTTGTACATCTTTCAGTCACTTATGTGATGGTAAATATATAGTCTTTCATGGCATCTCACTTGTGAAAGTTTGCTTATTTCCTACTAATACCCTCATCAAGGATAACCTTAATGTATTTATAATTTATTCTCAAAACCACATTTAAATAAGAAATTATAGTAGTAGTTGATGTTCTCTTTGTCTCCTTTTTGATGTTGATGAGCCTCACTCAAGATTTCCCCAGCCCTTTGACATCTTCCTCTCCTGCACATACCTTGTGAATTAATTTCTCAACAACTTTGGAGTGTACTTTTCATCTAATCCAGCTGTTTTTCTCCTAGTATTTTCTGTCTTTTCTTCCATTTCTGCTTACTCTATAAGGACATCTTGTACTGCAATGTTGAGTCCCAATGTATTGCATAGGTTTGTACAACACATTTAATTAGGACATGTATCCCAGAAATTTTATTTTTTTAAAGACAAATCTTAATTGAAGACTCAATCATAAAAGACAATATTTTTGTTCATCAAATGAAAGATAGTAACTCTTAATTCAACTTATTTTTAAAATAGCTAAACTTAAATTAAAAAAGGAAAGTAAGATAAAATACATTTTAGAGCCTATGGTGTGATGTCTTAACTTTCTTTAGTAGTCAAAAGAGATAGTCATAAAAGTCATTATAATCTTTGCAGTTTTTCCATCTTTCTTCTCTTTACTGTCTTCTTTTTATGGGATCATACATTTAGTGCTGAAGGGGACCTTAAGGGCTGTGTCCAATCCCCTCATTTTGCATATGAAAGAACTGAGCCTCAGAGAGATTAACTAATTTACCCAGAGTAACATGGCTAGTAGGTGTCTGAGAGAGGGTTAGAATTCAAGTCTTCTTGGCTCTAGGTCCACTGCCCTATTCATTTTGCAAAATTGCCACCTTCCAGTTTCATTCTTAAAAGTCTTGATATGGCTTTGTTTAATTAGGTCTCAGCAAATTTCTTTGAAATATTTTACCCTCCGTTGCATATCTCTGTTTTATAAGGTAATGTTGCTCATCATCTTTCCTTCTCTGCAAAAGTTTATAAATGAATTTATGTTCTAAAGAAGTGTGGCCACTGGCTTCCAAATTTCTTTATTTGGCAAGAAGTCAAGTATTTTATGGTTGATACACTTTGGGGAAATATTTTGGTTTCCTTGTTATGACAATAGATTTACATCAGTTGAATTTCTATATGAAATTATTTTAATCAGTCTTTTTTCTTTTCTTTCATATTTGTCCAATTTTCCATGACTCATTAATGACTTGTTTAAATAGGTTATGTTGGAGTTTTAATTGCAAGTCATATCTTTTCCATTGTATTTTTTCTCTTAACTTTGTTGTAATACATAAACATACACACACATATTTATCTTTGATCTAACAAGTTGGTGGTCTGGCTATACAAAGAGAGCCCGCTGATTCAGGAATGACTCCCAAATTTGTAACATGTAATTTCCTATCCATTCAAATGCAATAATTTTTGTGATTTTATTTTGTGCTCTACATGTCTAGTACCTTCCATTTTCCCCCTCAAAATATTCTTGCATCATAGGCATTAAGCTCCTTTGAAGTCTGCAAGTTTTTGTCCATTCTCATAGCTTATCTCCAGTTCACATTTTTCAACCCAATTTTTGCTCTCATCTTTTCCCACCTTTACACTGAAGGCACCAAGTACTAAAGCATACACATTGATTACGTTTGGTGCTCTGTATTGAGGTCTTTGTAGAACTTTTCTGCATCTTCTTCCTTTACAACAGGTGCTGGTACATAGGCTAAGATTAGTGTCATGGTAGGTGTTATCAGCACAGCAATATGAGATAATCAAAGATCCTATGAAATTATACTTTGTGTTGCTTTTGGATACATGATAAAAACAATTCCATTTAGTCTTTTATTTGTCTCTAAGGAGAAACTAAGTTATCCTTCAATTTACCTATAACTTCTTTCTGTCTTCTAGTTTAGTTTTTATTGAAAATGTCAAGATTCATACAGTTCAGTTCCTCCAGTAGCAGGTTCAGTTGTTGGCCACTGAATAAAGAGCTAACATTTAGAAGATCAGCAGTAAGCTCAAGTTTATAAAAAATCTAAAAACTGAGTGATTCTTAACATCCTCTGATCCTTTTTTGAGTATTCAGTTACCATCCCTGTAAAAGCAGAAGAAAACTATGTAGGACTGAGGACCATCTTCTTTTTCTTTCTTTCTTTTTGATCTCTTTCTATTTTTCCTTCCTTTTCTCTTTCTTTCTCTCCCTTCTTCCTTCTCTTCCTCCCTCCCTTCCTACTTTGCTTTCTTATTCTTTCACTTCCTCCCTCCTTCCTTCCCTCCTTCCCTCCCTTCCCTTCCTTCCTTTATTCCTTCCTTCCTTCCTTCCTTCCTTCCTTCCTTCCTTCCTTCCTTCCTTCCTTCTTTCCTTCCTTCCTTCCTTCTTTCCTTCCTTCCTTTCTTCCTCTCTCCCTCTCTTCCTTTCTTCCTTTCTTCCTTTCTTCCTTCATCTCTCACTCTTCTCTTCCTCTTTCTTTGTTGACACTGGGTCTCTCTATCTTGCATAGGTTGGAAAAGTAGGGCCCACTCATGAGTCCAATCTCAATACTGATTATCAAGGAATCTTTGACTTGCTGCTTTTCTAATATGGGTCAGTTTACACTTTTCAGGTGATCTAGTGCTTTCAAGGGCTCCCCATATTGGTGTCAGATTGACCCAATCATCTTTGATCTCTGCTATTCAGAATTCTCAAGCTCAAACAACGTCTTAACCTCCTCAATAGAAGAGTGCCATGCCTAGTAAATCTTGCATTTTTCTTTATTTCATGGCTCAGAAATTCATGACTAAGAGGCAAGCCTATTGGTGATGACCTGCTTTGTACTTAACCAACCTGTCCTTGGAAACAAACTTAGTACAGAAAATCTTGATGTCTTGAGGACCACACCTGAAGCCTTTCCAGCATTATAAACCTCCCAAAGCTTGTGCTTCTTTATACCCTGGTATAAAGTATGTTTATTTTAGGGCCCTTATAGATCATCTAATACAACCCCTCATATTTTTGTATGAAGAGACTGAGACATAGGGAGTGAAGTGACTTGTTGAAGGACATATAAGTAATACATAAATGACAAAAGTGTGATTTAGACTCAGGTCAGTTGACTCAACTTTTTCTATCATGTGTTTGAGGGTATTTCAGACATATTATGATTTAGTTCCCAATAACTTTCTAATTGGTCTCTGCCTCAAGTCTCTTTCTTTTCTAATCTCTCCTCCACACAGTTGCCAAAACGATTTTACTAAATACTATGTTACTCTGTTGCTCAGTAAAATCCATTAATTCCATCTTGCCTTTGGGATTGAATCCAAACTTCACCATTTGGTATTTAAAGCCTTTCATAACCTGGCTCCAGCCTATCTCTCCAGACTTATCTGAGAACTCTACAATCTAGACAAATTGGCCTTACAGTTCTTCCACATGATTTTCCATCTTTTGTAGTGATAAGTCAGTCAAAAGTTATTACCTATTTATTAAGTACCTACCAAGTGTAAGTACCAAGCATCATTTTATTAAGTACCTGGTGAGTATCATGGTAAGTGCTAGGGATACAAAGAAAGGTAAAAACAAGTCCCCTGCTCTTAAGAAGCTCACAGTCTAGTACAGAAGCGAACATGCAAATAGCTATGTATGAACCAGCTCTTGATGGTGTATATGTCTTCACATGGGCTGTCCCCCATGTCTGGAATGTCATTTCCCCTTACCTCCTTATTTTAGAATGCCTAGTTTCCCTTGAAGCTCAGCTCAGCTACCCCCTTACTTCCTCGGTTGTTTTCATTCATGTCTGAGTCTTCATGACCCCATTTGGGGTTTTCTCAGCAAAGATACTAAAATGGTTCACCATTTTCTTCTCCAGCTCATTTTACAGATGAGGAAACTGAGGCAAACAGTTATGTGACCCACCTGGAGTCACACAGCTAGTGTCTAAGACCAGATTTAAACTCAGGAAGATGAGTCTTCCTGACTTCAGGGCTGTGCCACCTTATATGTGGGGCTTCTCCTAATACTCCCTCTTCCTAGCACCATCCCTCATATTACCTTGTATTTATTTTCTGCGTATTTTCCCACATATGTGCCTATCTCCTTTATTGAATGTAAGTTCCTTGAGGGCAGGGACCACTTAATTTTTATCCTTTAGCACAGTAGGCACATATTAATGCCTGACACACAGTAGGCACATATTAACCACTTGTCGAATGAATGACTGTTTAGTAATTCCCAAAATGAAATAAATAATGCATATGCAACATTCTAATTACATTATCCAAACAGAATGCGAAATTCGGTCTTGATTTTTCTTCCTTTTCCTCTCATCTCCAAATACAGTGGTGGTCTCAACCTAAAGGTGATTTTACAAAAAAGATATCTACCAAAACACATTCTTTTTGTCTGGTTTTCTGGACAAAACTTCTTTTAAAAATAGAATCCTATTCTGAATGACTTCTTTTCTTTTTGACAACCGAAAATTTCTCTCAGATGTGACTCTCTTGGGTCTCCTGATGTTATATTGCTTCTCTGTTCTGGAGTCTAATGCTCTGTGGGTTGATTTACAGAGCTTCTGTCACCCTACATCTCTATTATGTGCAAACATCTGATTATAAGAAGCAGTCTGATTTATGGTCTAGTAGTGCTTCTTGGCTCAGCTAGAATTAATAGTTCCACCCTAGTCTGTCCAAGTTACTTATTCATCTCTTAGCTGTTTTTAAAATGAAGTTTTTAAAGAAATGGAGAAAAAGTGAATAAAAAAGAGTCCAATTGTGCCTTTTATGCACAATTCAACCTTTACTGGTCTGTGGAGATATATTAATGTGCAAACAAAACTCTCTCTTCCCATCAATGGCATTTCCCTACGTGATTCATTTCGTTATGTCAGTTCACTGTTTCTGATAGCACAATGGTTGATGTGATGAGCTAT
Source organism: Pseudochirops corinnae (assembly GCA_028646515.1). Classification (NCBI taxonomy): domain Eukaryota; kingdom Metazoa; phylum Chordata; class Mammalia; order Diprotodontia; family Pseudocheiridae; genus Pseudochirops; species Pseudochirops corinnae. Next base: position 238,092,920 of record CM053587.1, on the reverse strand, counting down.
AATGCTTCTTGTCTGGAGTCTGACAGAATGAATTATGCCTATGGAGTCTAGCAATTATTTGGAGGAAGGTTTCTATGTGAAAACGTATATCCTTTCCACCTTTGGAGGACAAATTCAGAGATATTACCAGATAATATATGGGCTTTTAGTTAAAGACAAATAAACGGAAAGAAAATCCCTACAGCTGTCCGCAGGAACACAATCATAATTCACTAAGCTAATTGTGCTTAATTAAGAATATGTTGGAAGAGCAGTGGAAAACTCATTCTGAAGTCTGATCCGATGTTTTCACCTTAATTTTTTTTCTCCCCTTCTAGACCTGTGAAGTAAAACCTTCAACTGATATAGATTCATAACTGTTCCATAGTCTTAAAGTTTTAAGTTAAGTTATAGCTGTAAAGATTTGTTGGGGCACTGTCAGGCTAAATGACTTACCCAGAGTCATACAGCTAAGTATGCATTAGAGATAGGCTTTGAGCCAGTTTTTCTTGACTCTAAGACAAGCGATCTAACCACTAAACTAAGCTGCCTCATATAGTAGAATCCTAGTATCTCAGATCTACACCTAGAAGAGACCTCAGAGGCCATCTAGGCCAATCCTCTCATTTTACAAATGAGGAAACTGATACCCATGGTAATTGAGTGACTTGCCTGAGTACACACAAGCAGTAATCATTAGAGGCAGTACTTGAACTCAGGGCCTCTTTCCATTGTACCAGTTCTTAGGAAATGCATATTAAATTCAGTTGAATTGTCTGTTTGGAGCTAAGTCTATAATTAACTCTTCATCACTATATTTCTGTCTGGTTGCTTTAATAGATTTTTGTCCTCTTAATTTTGATATATGCTGCTCTTTATTCTTATTCTGACCCAACTCCCTAACTCATTTTCTGTAGCAACTCTTCCAAACTTTTCCTTTTAATTTAAGCTCTGTAACCCACCCCACCCCTATGCTTTTTAACTGTACCCTCACTTCCCACAGTTCTCAGAATCCTCAGCCACCCTTGTACCATTTCTTCGATTCACAGAGGAGAAGATATTTACCTCCCCCTTTGTAATCAATGCTAATCTCTCTAGCATTTAAAAAATCTTATTCCTTTCTACATCCACCAGAAACTTGCTGTAGTGGTCATTTCCTCTCTCTGTCTCTCTGTCTCTCTCTCTGTCTCTCTCTGTCTCTGTCTTTCTCTCTGTCTCTCTCTCTCTCTCTCTCTGTCTGTCTCTCTTTCTTCCCCCACTCCATGTAACTTTGGACTCCACTTCTCCATGAGATCTAGCTCATTAGCATGGAAAAATAAATTCTAAAATAACTCTTTTCTGGGTCATTTTATCCTTTCTAGACATTACTTCTCTTTCCTCTCTTTTCTTTCGTTGCCAACTTCTTGAGGGAAATGTAGTCTACAAGTGATGCCACTACTCTCCCCTTAATCTTTTGTATTTTGGCTTCCATGACCACCGCTCACTCCATCAATGTATCCAGCCATCAACCAACAAGCATTTATTAAGCACTTACTGTGTGCCAGGCATTGTGCTAATTTCTGGGGATAAAAGAAAAAGCAAAAACAGTTTCTGCCCTCAAGGAGCTTACAGTCTAATGGTGGAGACAACATGAGCATAAATAGGTATATACAAGACAAGTACAAAATAGTTTTGAGCTAACCTCAGGGGAGGGAGGTAACAGCTAAAGGGACTGAGAAAGTCCTTGGACAGGTGATCTGACTTCTGAAGGAAGAGGATTCTAAGAAGTAGGAACGAGGAAGAACATTTTAGGTATGAGTGCAAAGGCATGGAGATGGAGTGTATGTGTGGAATGTTGAGTATGAGAAACTGTAAGAAGACCTGTATGGCTGGACTGTAGCATTAATGGAGTCTGGTAATGTATAAGAAGACTGGAAAAAATAGGAAAGGCCCACATAATGAAGATTTAAAAAGTCCAACAGAAGAACTTATATTTGATCCTAGGGTACCACTGAAGTTTGTTGAGACTGGGTGGAAAGTTGATATGGTCATATCTAGACTTTGAGAAAGTCATTTCAATGGCTATGTGGAGGGTGGATTGAAGTGTCAAACATTTCCTCCCCCTCCTCCTACTTCTCTGAGTTTTCATGACACTCTTCTCCTTGACTCCTCATCATGGGTATCATTCTCTCTGAGTCATTTTCAGAACTGTCCTGGAACTTCTTCTCATATCTATACTCCTTCTCAGTAAACTCATCACCTCTGATGGGTTTAATTATTACCTATATGCAGATGACTGACAGATCTGACAAGTACTAGTTTCTACTCTGGGCTACAATCTCATAACACCAACTGTCTATTTGACATTTCATTATATATCAGAGACATTTGGTTGGATATATCAGAGACATTTAAAACTCAACATGTCCAAAACAGATCTCCCATTTCCTCCAGAACCTACTCCTTCTTCTAGACTTTCTTGTTTCTGTTGAAGGCACATCTAGTCTCCCAGGTTTGTAATCCTCACTCCACGCATATCCAGTCCATTGTCAAATCTTGCTGTTTCACCCTCCACAACATCTTTCATGAAATACCTCATCTCTCTATTTATACAACCACCACTTTAGTTCAGGCCTTTATCACTTTCTGTCTTCTAGGCTCCTAACTGGTCTCCTTACTTCAAGTTTCTGAAGTCGAGTCAACTAGCATTTATTGAGCCTATGTGATGAACCTGGGGATTCAAAGAAAAGAAAAAATAAACAATCTTCATGAGTCCCTACTCTCAAGGAGCTTATAATCGAATGGGAGAAACAATATGCAAGCCACTATGCTCAAACAAGAAATTTACAGGATCCATGAGAGAAAATCTCAGAGGGATGTCAGTAAGATTAAGGACTTACTCTAGTTTATTCTCCATGTAGTTGCCAAATTGGTATTCATTAAGTATAGATCTGACTGTGCAATTCTAATCAACAAATTCCAGTGACTTCCTATGGCCTAGACTAGAGGATAAAATGTAAACTCCTCTGTTTAACTTTTAAAGTTCTTCACAACTTGATCCCAACCTAACTTTCCAGCTTGACAGTGAAAGACTAAAACAATCCTTGCATTCAAGGAGCTCAGAGTCTATTGAACATGCAAACAACTATGTTACAAACAAGCTACATGCAGCATAAACTGGAGACAATCACAGGGGGGAGGTACTATTATTAAGGAAAAACAGGAAAGACTTCTTGCAGAAAGTGGTATTTGAGCTGAGACTTGAAGGAAGCCAGGGAACCAGGAGGCAGAGATGAGGAGAGAGAGCTCTCCAGGCATGGGGAGCATCCAGGGAAAATATATGAGTCAGGAGATGGAGTGTCTTGGGAGAGGAGAATGAGAACACCAGTGTTACTGGATCACAGAGTGCCTGGGAGGGTGTAGGTGTAAGAAGACTGGAAAGGTACAAAGGGACCAGGCTATGGAAGGTTTTCAAAGCCAAACAGACAATTTTATATTTGATCCATCAGGTAATAGGAAACCACTGGAGTTTATTGAATAGAGAGGTGACATGGTTAGACCTTTACTTTGGAAATTCACTTTGATAGCTTAGTCAAGGATAGACTAAAGCAAGGAGAGATTTGAAATGGGGAGGCTAACTAGCAGGCTTTTGCAATAGGCTAGAAGTGAGGTGATGAAAGCCTACACCAGTGGTGGCAGTGTCAAAAAATAGAAGAGACATATAGGAAAGATATTGCAAAGGTAGAATCAACAGACTTGACAAAAAAATTGAATAGTGTGTGTGTGTGTGTGTGTGTGTGTGTGTGTGAGTGAGTGAGAGACAGAGAGAGACAGAGAGAGAGAGAGAGACAGAGAGAGAGAAACAGAGAGACAGAGAGAGAGACAGACAGACAGAGAGAGAGAGAGACAGAGAGAGAGAGAGAGAGACAGAAAGAGATACAGAGAGACAGAGACAAAGAGAGAGAGAGAGAGAGAGAGAGAGAGAGAGAGAGAGAGAGAGAGAGAGAGAGAACGATGAAGAATTAAGGATGACACCTAGGTTATAAGCCTGAGTCACTGGATGGATCATGGTACCCTCAACAGTAATAGGGAAGTTTTTTTTCGGGGGGGGAAAGATACTGAGTTCAGTTTTGGACTTGGTGAGTTTAAGATGTTTTTGAGATATCTAGTTTAGGATGTCCAGTAGGTAGCTTGGTGCTTGGAACTGGAGGTCAGGAGACAGGTAGGGGTTGATTAAATAGATCTGACAAGTAATCCACATAGTAAGATGGTAATTGGCTCCATGGGAGATGACAAAATCACTAAGTGAAATAGCACATAGGAAATAGAGAAAAGGGCCCAGGAGAGATATTGGGTATCCATGACTAACCGTCAAAACCTAGGTGACCACCTAGTAAACAAAACCAAGAATGAATGGTATATCAGCTAGGAGGATAAACAAGAGAGAGAAGGGTCACAAACATCCAGAAAGGAGAAACAGTCAGGAGAAGCAAGTGGCAATCAGCAGTGTTGAGTAGTCAAGAAGAATGAGGACTGAGAAAAGGCCCCAAGATTTTGCAATTAAGAGCTTATTGGCAACTTTAGAGAGAACATTTTCAGTTCAATTATGAGTTCAGTTGCTATATTACTGAAGAATTAAGAAGTGAAGGGAAAGCAAGTGGATGGATCTATTATAGTTGGCATTCATAAGGAGTTTAGCGTCAAAGGGAGGAGGGGTATACGATGATTACTAGAGAAGGTGGATGGATAGAGAGATGAGGCAAGGACATTTTGTATTGGATTCCAAATTTAAAGTGGGTCAGATGAATTGACCTCTAGATGATGACAGAGTTGGACAACAAATTAGCAAAATGAAGAACAAGAGGATGGCAAAAATGGGATTTACTCTGTGTAGTTTGTCCATTTAGTGGAGTAAGTATAAAACAACCCAAACAAACAAATCTTTTAAATGATAAACAAGTCCATATCACCTCAATTGGGGGCATATGTTATTCTTCTCAGGCAGGGGGAAAAGACCCCTTTGATGTTACTGGCATTTTTTTCTATATGAGGAATTCAGGATTTAGCCCTTTGAGATGTGAGAATAATGATAACAGTGTAGTTATTGATGGGTGTCTGGATAAACAGGGAGGAGGGAATTCTGACTCAATTTTTCTCTTCCTTTTTCTATCTTTGAAATTTAAAACATTCTCAGCAATAAAAATACTGCTTTCTGAACTCCTAAGAGTACAGTCTCAGCCTCTGCTTCTTGCCCCCTATAACCCTTTCCTGTATTATTGGAGATTTATCCCTAATCTGTTCGTCCATGAGGACAAGAAAGCAAAGGAAAAGTACTAGAGGAAGAATGAAATGACTTGTTCATTATAGAATTTTATGAGCAAACACAAGAGTTCACTCGAATGATGCCTTTCAGGGAAGTGTCCAAGTATTCCACTCATAGTAATTTGATCTACTGAGACCTGATGCAACTCTTGAACTAACAAGTGACATGTTGAGAAGCATTAAACCTTAGGGCTCCTCAAGTCGAAGTGTGTGATCCCTCCCAATAAAATAAATAGGATTTTTTAGACATTTGTTCCACATTCTTGACAAATGAGCAATGTCACAGTATAATAAGACCTTGAGGGGTAGGAATTGGAAGGGGGATGACAGATGGCCTTTCTTCAGTACCGTAGTTATTGTCTATGTACCATTCCATCGCCCACCTACATGTCTTTGCACAAGCTAATTTCTATGCCTCTCACATTCTCCCTTCTCTCCTCTACTTCTCAGAATAGCTGCCTTCCTTTAAGGTATAGCTCAAGGTCTACCTTTTCCAGGAGGTCATTCTTGATCCCCACAGTTTTTTGGTGCTCTTCCTCACTTTATCCATGGGTTTTTAATTGCTTTTCTGTCTACTTCTTCATTGTTTTCCCCAGTAAACCATAAATTACTTGAGGGCAGAGACTATTTGCATTTCTTCTTTATGATCATAACACCTGAGTGCTGTACCTTTACAGAGAAGGTGTTTTCTACATATTGTTGAACTGAATTGAATTGAATTCTTAATTGTTAAAGCTAAGGGAATTTCCTCAGTCTTCATCCTGCTTGATCTCTCTGAAGCTTATAGATTAGGGATATAGATTATTATCTGAAGCAAATATGATTGTTGATATATGATTACTGACATACTCATCACTTTTTCCTTCTTGAGATTTTCTCTTGCCCTAGGTCCTGTGATCATGTGCTTTCTTGGGTTTACTCCTGAGTTTTCTTCCTCAGAATGCCTGGTTCACTCTCTGTCTCCTGGACCTGGGTGCTCCTCAAGATTCTCTTCTGTATAATTTTTTCTTTTTTTTTGTGCACATTTTTTTGCAGCATGGCATAGTGTGAAAAGCAGTGCTGTTTAATGTATAGAGCTCTGGATTGGGAGTCAAGAAGAACCGTGTTAAAACCCCACCTCAGACAGTTAGCTCCATGACTTTAGGTAAGTCCCTTAAACTCTATTAACTTCATTTTCCCCAACTAAAATGGAGATAATAATAGCACCTATTTTACAAGTTATTCTAAGGCTCAAATGAATGAATGAACGAATGAAACATTTATTTAGCACTTGTTATATACAAAGCATTGTTCTAAGCGCTGAGGATATAAATAGAAAAATTAAATGTTCCTTACTCAGGTTTTAATTGGGAAGACAACAAATAAGAATGACACAATATATACAAAGTGCTTTAGAAACTTTTTTCCCCTGATATTCTTATAGCTCTTGTGGCCAAGATATTTTTTTTCTCTGAGGAGCTTCCTGGGCTTGTGAACTGATTGTTATCTTCTGTGTTTACTCCTTTGGCTTCTCTCATTTCAAGGTATTTCTCCACTATATTTAATTTTTTTCCTTTTGTTCACGTAGCCACAGTTTCTGGATTGGGGAATTGGAGTTAACTCAAACTCTGCTCCTACATTCCTGAATATTGTAGGTGGTTCTAACCAATACTTTGGTGATAAAGGAATAGCAAGTTGTGTATAGTAGATTTGCAATTTCATGTATGACTGTTTTTTAAAAAAATTGTTCTATGTTATGAAAATGCTTGTTTTATTCTGTAATTTAAAAATTAAAAAGACTAGGTCCCATCTTCTGAAAGCATTGTCTGGTCTAATCTCCTGATGCTGGTTTGCTAAGGCTTTCTGGATGCTAGCTTGAGCATGGGATGCCCAGAAGCTGTCCAAGCCCTATCATCTGCCTTAAGTGGGTCCCCTGGGTCACCCCAAACTGTGTCTTCTCAGTTCCTATCTCATGTCCCAGATGCAGTTTGTGGGTAGCCTGCTCTAAGAGCCAGTCTAATCTTGCCTCCTGATGTAGACAGGGATTGGACCTTTGGATTTTCTGCACTGGGCATGCAGCTCTGGTCTTCTCTTTTGCTGAGGGTTAAGACTGCTTTGAGTCCTTTTCCACCCCTTCTATATTTTCTCTGCTCCATAATTCTGCTGGATTCTGGCATGTAAGTGACTGCCAAACTGCTTACAGTAGACAGGATTGGTGAGAAGGCCAAAGCACTCATCTTTTATTTTGCTTCTTTTTTTTTTTTAAAGAAGAGTGATATTTGTGTTGATATTTCCGTAATAGAAATGACTAATAGGGATTTGAAACCAAAGATAAAAATAATAATCACCAAGTTTTTAATAGTGTTTTAAGGTTTGCAAAGCATGATCTTATTTTTTCCTTAAAACAGTAAGTGCTATTATTTTTGTATTTCAGAGGTGAAAAGACTGAAGCAGATAGAAATGAAGTGACTTGCCCAGGGTCACATAGCTACTAAGTGTCTATGGGTGGATTTGAACTCAGTTCTTCCTGGCCCCAGGTCCAGGTGTCTATCTAAGGTATCACTTTTTATCTAAGACAAAATCCTCTTAAATGTGTCATTGATCAGGGACACACAGGATTAACAGAATCAGAGCTTTAAAAAGTCCCAAATATATCATTAAAAGTCCCATATATCATTAAAAAGCAAAGGGCTTTTGAGATAAAACTGGAAGTATTACTTCCAATAGTGGTGTCTGAAGGGTAAGTAAGGAAGTGTTGACTATCATTGAACCTCATGGGTTCAGGACTACAGTAAATTCTGAAGAGGAAACAGTCGAAATCAGAAGCACACGTGCATCTGGGAGTATGAGGAGGCCAAGCCCAAGGATCTTGCAGGGTTCTTTACATGATGTACAACAGGGTATGAATTAGACAAGGAGGATTCTAACGTGCAATGTTTATGTTCTAAGATGACATGAATTTTGAAGCCAAACTCTGAACTGAGACTTGTCCTCCAGCTCCCCTGGAATTCTTTTGGGCTGGAGAGTTCTCAATGACAGGCTGGTTATCTTGAGGATCAGACATACATTGGCAGATAGTTGACTTTTCACCAAAATCAAACAGACACTTCCAAAAAGCAGTTGGAGGGGCCTTTCAATGTTGAAGAGTAAAGCTTCTGATCACGATGATCTGTCCAGTCACAGCAGAGTAGGCATATTCTTACTAGAGTATTTCCTGAACTACGGGTTTATGTAGGGAATGCCATGATTCTGTTCTGGATGTACAGGAAAGAAAAATGCATGCACAGATACTGAGATGAATAGAAAGGTCACAAGCTTAGTGCTAAAAGGAACCTTAGGGGTCTCACTGAGTACGTCTCTATTTTACACATGAGGAAACTGAGACCCATAGAAGTTGAATGACTTGTCCAGAGTCACACAGCTAGTAAATGCCTGAAGATAGATTTGAACTCAGGTCATCTTGGTTTCAAGTTTAGTGCCCTTTCCACTATGCCATGTTACTTACAGAGGGAGTGTCTAATGAACTATTATGGATGTATTCTGGTTAGAAATAATTTTTGAGGCTAAATGATTATTAGCACATTGTTAAATTTGTTGTTTAAGGTTCATTTTTGGATGTCAAAACATGAATATTCAGACTTGGAAAAAGAAAAGAAAAGGTCTGACCACTGAGATTCATAACAAAATGTTATAAAATTAACCATCTAAAAATCCAACTCTCATTCATCTGGATTATAATCTTCTCTTCTTTAATTGTGATCATACACAAGATATGGCAGAAGGTGATGGGAGTACAAAGAAATGTAAGATACGCTCCCTGACTTCAGGTTGATTGTTGTAGTGAGTGGAGAGACGTGATATATGTGTAAATATATAAATGATGATTCAGGGTAGGATATCCTAAGTACTTCCATTCCAACATGTGAGTTATTTAATCCTTGGTCAGTTATATCTGACTTTTATGACCTTTTGTGGGGTTTTCTTGGTAAAGATAAGGAAACTAAGGCAAACAGCTAGTATGTGTATGAGGCCAGATCTGAGCCCAGGAAGAGGAGTTTTCCTGACTCCAGACCCAGCCCTCTGTCCACTGTGCCACTAGCTTCCTCCAATATGTGAATAGGAGTTATTTTTAAAACAACAGAAAAAAGACCTTTAGACTTTCCATTTATTCCTGTTTCCTTGCAGCAAACAACTACCCACCTACTAAGGCAATTGGTAACTTAAGACTGAGGGATAATAAAATAACTACCTTTCACTTCATATATCCATACTTGGGTGGACTCCAGGGTCAATCGATGGGAGGATATAGATGAGAATCACACTGGATGGACAGTCCTGGATCAGTGGCAGTTGGTGTCACTGGAGCAAAAACTCCCATCACTTCCAACTTAGTACTATTTTTCCAATAAGAGCAGTGTTAATTGTTTCAAACCATGGTAAAAAGAGCCATTACCAATGTCATTACTTTCTTAAAAGAGTTACTTAATATTTGTTATTTTATCTAGGAACTGTTATCAATGTTATCCAAGTCAACTGGGATTTATTAACTGTCTACTAGAGGCAAGGGACTGTTAGGTGCTGTCAACACTGCTTATTTAGGAAGCAAACAAGCATTTGTTAAGTGCCCACTATACGCCAGTCATTGTGCTAATCTATTTAGTATGAAGTGTGATGGAGGTGGAAGGCTATTGTTTTTCCACCCTCCTACCACAAATCTTCTTGCTATGATTTAGACAACTTGTAAGTTAGATGACTCTTTTGCTCCATAAACTCTGTTAGCAGATCCCAGGAATAAGAAAATGATTTGCTTATGATGTATAGTAGATGAGCCCATAGTGCAAAGGCCTCTGGGTGCATTTGCAAACGTAATAAGAAAAGACAGTTCCTGTCACAATGGCTTAAACTCTCACCACCAGCATAAGCCAAGACATTCACACACTTAGCATATAGCAGTGATTTAGAAGACAATACTCCTTTTTTTTTTTAAAATATATTTTATCTAAAATGTTTCATTCAATTTCAAATGTAAATTTCATTGATTTTATTTTTTATTACTTTCATGTCTCAAGATCCCTTTCTAACCTCCTGTTAAAAGCAAATATTCCTTTCAGTAATATCTTTTTAGAAAAAAATTGATGTCTTTTATTTTTATATCACAGTCATATCTGGAAATATGGACCTTTCCTTGTAAGAAAGAAAATATATTAAGCAAAAGTATCCAATGTATTGACCAAGGCTTGAAACAAACTGTTCTCTGCCCTAGTAGTTCCCCATCTGTCTACTGAGAGGAGTAATTTGTTGCAGCGGTGTGCTGAAGCCAGCTTATACCAGGGTGTGATTGTAAAATTTTCAGTGTGACTTTATTTCAGAAATAGGTGAATGTTTCAAATCAGATCTTGGTTTATTGTTATGGTGATTTTCTATCTATTGTCACCAATTAAGAAGGTGACGGGGAAAATATTGATACTGCAGATTAAAATTAAAAGAGTGTGTACATATTTTTTTCCAGAAAACCAGTTGTTAACCATTTACCAACTCACCACTGGATGTTTGTCTTACTATATTCTGCTTCTGACACTCATATTTGTGTGATATTAGGCAAGTCATAGCCTTCATGGTGGGCCTTATTCCTCAACAGTAAAATGAGGGGGTTGGATAAGACACCTTCTGGGGTCCCTGCCTGTTCTGGATCTAAGGGGAAAATTGTTACTTTTGCAGTTACTCAGGGTTTAGATTCTTTTCAATAATCCTTTTATTTATATCATGGCAGTCATGAATATTGTTCTTTGATTTCTGCTTATTTCATTCTACAGATCACTTTATATATGTCACTTCATACAGGTCTTCCCATGCTTCTTTGAATTCCTCACTTTAGTAATGTCTTATAGCACAATGTATTCCATTCCACTCATACAGTCCAATATTTTTAGTTGCTTCCCAGTTGATGGGCCCTGACTTTGCTTCCATCCTTTGTTATGATGGTCTGTTGCAATAAATATTTTGGCATATAGTGGACCTTTGCTTCTGTTTTTGACCTTCTTGTACTATATTTCCAGTGGTGAGAAATCTTGGTCAAAGAGTATGAACGTTTTTGTCATTTTCCTTGCATAAATTCAAATTGATATTCAAAGGGGTCTGATCATTTCATAGCTCCACCAAGAGTACATTAATGTGCTTGTCTTTCCATATTATCTCAAAAATGGATTTCTCTTTTTTTTGTCATCTTGACTAATTTGCAGGGAGTGAGGTGAAATCTCAGAGTTGTTTTAATGTATATTTCTTTCATTATTGCTGTTATGGAACATGTTTTTGCATAACAATTTATAGTTTGCGATTCTTTTGAAAACTATTCATATCTTTTGATCACTTAGACCAAGTCAGATCAACAAGCATTTATTAATTGCCACCTATGTGGCAAGAACTGTGCAAACCCCTGGGTTTGCAAAGAAGGGCAAGAGCCCCTGCTCTCAAGGAGTTCAAAGTAGAATACGGAGACAATGTTCAAACAACAATGTTAAAACTATGTGTATGTGTGTGTGTGTGTGTGTGTGTGTGTGTGTGTATACACACAGGATAACTTGAGGATAATCACAGATGGAAGATACCAGCATTAAGTGGAACTGGGAGAGGTTTCTTGCAGAAGGAAAGATTTGAGCTGAGACCTAAAGGAAGCCAGGGAAGCTAGAAGACAAAGGAGAGGAGAGAGAAAAGAGTTTGAGGGGTTCCAGGCATGGGGGACAGCCAGTGGAAAGGCACAATCTTGTGATGAAGTGTCTTGAGAAAGGAAAAACAAAGAGGCTAGTATCACTGGATTATAGACCACATGGAAGGGAGTAAGGTGTAAGAAGACTGGAAAAGTACAAAGAGACTGGGGTACTGTTGAGAAAGAAAAATCCTGAGACACAGAATTTCTGAGTAAATAATAATTAGTTTATTAATGAGGCTAGCTAATAATCAATGAATTGATGATCATTGATCTCTCTTGGCAACCAAAGAAAACCAGAGAGATCATGAAATGCTTAAATACCTTTAGAAAAGGGGGTGCTCTGATGGGTTAAAATCAATCCTGATTGGTGAAAAGTTAATGGTAGACTTTCAAATGAAGAGCTGGGGTGAAAGTCTTCAGTTCCTCCTGCTGAGAATGTGACTTGATAATGAGACTCAGCTGCCCCCAGTAATCTGGACAAAGGAAACCATCTCTATCCAGACCACTCTGGTTGGTTTTCTCCAAGAACTGGGTGACCCTGATTCCAATGGAGAGGTAGGTAGACTTGCTGCTTTGGGGTTGGAATTAACCTAGATTAGATTCTGTTTACACTATAAACAAAAGTAAATTCAAGATGTGGGAGCATGTTTCCAGAGGGTTAAATTAATCTAATTTATTAGACTTGTCCTTCAGACACTGGCTGAATGACCCACAGCGGCTGGTCTCTCAATGAAGAAATAGAAAGGAAAATCCTTAATCTTAATTTTGATAATTGGTTGTTAATATAATAGAAAAACAATCACTTCTCTCAATATGAGGGGATTTAAAAGTCAAACAGAATTTTGCATTTGGTCTTTGAGGTAATAGGGAGCCACAGGAGTTGATGGAATAGGGGATATCATGGTCAAATCTTCTTAGAAGATCACTTTGAAAGCAGAGTCAAAGATGCCCTAGAGTGGAGAGAGACTTGAGGCAGGAAGGTCAAGAGGAAGGCTGTTGCAATAGTCTAAGAGTGATCCGATGAGGGACTATACCAGGTTGGTGACAGTGTCAGAGGACAGAAAGTGGCATACACAAGAGATCTTGCAAATGTAGAATTGGCTGGGCTTGGCAGCACATTGGATGTGGGTGGTGGTTATAATATGATGACGATAATAATAGTAGCTAAGATCTTTATAGCACTTACTGTGTTCTAGATGTTATGCTAAGTGCTTTACAAGTATTTTCTCATTTGATCCTTACAACAATACTGCAAGGTAGGTGCTATTATTACTCCCATTCTACAGTAGAGAAAACTGAGGCAACCAGAGGTGAAGTGACCCTGTTCACTTAGTCAGGGTCACAGGTAAGTGTCTAAGTCTGGATTTGAACTTGGGTCTTCTTGACTCTAGACCCAGGATTCTAAGGGAGAATGAGGAGTGGAGGACGACGTGTAGTTTGTTGACCTGAGTTCCTGGGAGGAGGGTACTACCCTTGACAATTATTGGAAAGTTAAAAAGAGGGGAATGTTTGGGAGAAATGAGTTCAGTTTGAAATTACATATATATATATATATTACATATATATATATTACATATATATAATATTTAATATAACATATATATATAATATAACATATATATATACACAATATAACATATATAATATATAATATATATGTAATATATATATATTCATATATATATATGAAGTCTAGTTGGAGACATCCAATAGGGAGTTGGAAATGCTTGTGACTGGAAGTCAGGAGAGAGGCTAGAATTGGTTAACTAGACATGGCAATCAGCTGCATGGCAAGAAGGTAATTGACTTGACGGGAACTGATGAGCTCACCAAATGAAATAGTATATAGGAAGACTGGAAGAGGGCCTAGGACAGAGCCTTGGGGGGCCCTCATGATTAGTAGGCAAGACCTAGATGAGAATCCAGCAGAGGAGCTTGAGAATTAATGGTTATCCAGGTAAGAGGAGAACCAGGAGAAAGTAGTGTTGCAAAAACCTAGGGAGGAGAGAGAACTAGAAGAGAGTAATTGACAGTGTCAAAGGCTACAGATGTGTCAAGAAGAATGAGGACTGAAAAAAGATCATTGTATTCTGCAATAAAGAAATTCCTTGGTAACTTTGGAGACAGCACTTTTGTTTGAATAATATAATTGGAAGCTAGATTATTGAGAGTTAAGAGAGTGAGAAAAAAAAGTCAATTTAGGATGGCTAGGTGGCACAGTGAATAGAGCACAGGTTCTGGAGTCAGGAGGACCTGAGTTCAAATCTGACCTCAGACACTTAACACAAACACAAAACTAGCCATGTGACCTTGGGCAAGTCACTTAACCCCAATTGCTCTACCTTCCCCCCTCCAAAAAGCAAAAAAAAAAAAAAAAAAAAGAGAGAAAGAAAGAAGAGAGCGAGAGGAAAGAAGTAGAGGCATGGATTATAGCTAGCCTTCTCAAAGTTTAGTTATGAAAGAGAGAAAAGGAGGTGATGAGCGAGAGCTTTTTGAAGATGTGTGCCTGTAGGCATCAGGGAAGTGGCCAGGAGATGAGAGAGATCAAAGTTTACTGGGAGAATAGGGTAATCTTCTAGAGAAATAAGATGGGATGGAATTACTTGTGCACATAGAGGGGTTTGCCTTGGCAAGGAGGTTTTCCTTTCATCTGAGATAAGGGTGAAGGAGGAGACAGTGGGGGAAGGTGCTGAGTGATATGAGATGAAGAGGAGAGGAAAAGAGAGAGTTCCAGGCAAATGGTCTTATTTTTTTTCAGTGAAATATGAGGCAAAGTTCTCAGCTGAGAGAATGAGGGAAAGGGGAGACATAGTTTGAGGAGGAATGGAAAGGTTTGGAAGAGATACTGTCACAAATGGGATAGTAACTTGATCAGGAAGCTGTAAAAGGATTGCTGTGCCATGATGAGGAACAATGAGATCATGTAACCTAAATTAGTCAGCAGGGTTTTATTATTTTCCTTGGTTTCATTCAGCTGTAGAAGTAAGAGAGAGAAGGCAGCAAATGTTGGCAGTAATCCTTTTTACTGGGGTTTGCCAGATCAAAATCAGTAGTAGGATAAGGAGACAAGGGACTTGAGAAGACAGTGTAGAGCTGGACTGATGGTCAAGATGGGGAGAAAAGGAGAGTGTAGCCAGTGAGAGGATGATGACCTGCGAAAGATCTCAAGGATTGAGTGACTGAATGTGATTGTGAGGACTTAATGGTATAATTAGGGCTGGTATGTCAGAAAGACAAATGATAGAAGATTATAAAAGTTAAAAGAATTTCAGAGTTCACGAAGATAGAAATGGAACATTACTATTGTTGTTGAATCTTTTTGGTTGTGTCTGACTCTTTGTGACCCCATTTGGGGTTTTCTTGGCAGAGATGCTGGAGTGGTTTGCCATTTCCTTCTCCAACTCATTTTACAGATGCAGAACTGAGGCAGACAGGATTAAGTGACTTGCCCAGGGTCACACAGCCAGTAAGTGTCTGAGGATGGATTTGAGCTCATGAGGATGAGTCTTTCTGATTCCAAGCACAGTGCTCTATCCACTATGCAACCTAGCTTGCCCTTAGTCATTATGAACAGAAGGGAAAGGAATAAGTATTTAATAGATGCCTACTACTTGCTGATGACAGCCACAAAAATAAACAACCCCTTTAACTGTATCCTGTCTTCTTGATCAAACCCAACTTCTATAGTGATATATATTGACATGAACATGAATAACTACAACCTCACTCTAGCTAAATTATAGCACCAGAGAGGTCAGATGGTGAAATGATTCAAAGCAGGTGAATTTTCAAACACAAAAACGATTTTCCTGGTTTCTTGCAGATAAGTCATTAGATTGAAAATAATTATAACCTTTTCTTTTTAGCCTTTGAAAAATCTTTGTTTTGTTTTACTAGCTTATTTGTATTTCTAAGTAATTATTTTAAAAAGTTAATTTCTTCCTCTCACTACTATTTCCTCTAACCCCAGCAAATCAAAGCAAATCATTCTGAAAAGCAAAGCCTTCAATACATAGCTGTGTAGTCTGATGAAACAAATTCTCATCTTAGTCGTGTCCAAGACTGAATGTCTTTTTTTTTTTTTTTTTTTTAACATTTTAAGTCCATTACCTTTCTTTCAGAAGGTTAGTGGCACATTTCATCATCATTTGGACTCATGGTTTATCATTGCAACGCATAGGATTCTAAAGTGTTTTCATCTTGTTTTTTTGTAATTTTGTTTGTTTTGTTTGTAATTTTGTTACTCTGAAAAGTTTCTTGAAGAACCTACTTGTTTCTTCAATAAGTTCCCATATTTTTCACTTTTTATTTGAGAATTTCAAATAGTCTATTATTAATCCTAGTTTGCATAAAGGGAAAACAAAATTCAGTAGAACATGATCTCCTCGAGGACAGAAGCCATTTCCTTTTTGTCTTTATCTCCAGTGCTTCTTTGTGCCGGACACAGAGGGAAAACAAAAATAAATTGAATGGACAATTTGAGATTTTCTTTGAGTCACATGGCAAGTCAGAAAAAACGGTACAGAAGAGGTTCTAGGCTTTCTTATTACTGGGAATCAGCCGTACAGCTACAATGGATACTTTGCTTGTAAAATTGTGAAGCATTTCTGACTCCTACAGAGCCCAACACCAGTAATTCCATGTGAAGTTTCTGCATGGTTTTGTGCGTATATCACTGTTAGATCTTTAGGCAAAGTGAAGACATTCTATATTTTATACGTGAGAGAATATAAGAAATAAAGTATTTATCATCCTTTCCCTCTGAAAACACTGATCATTTTTTGGCCTAGTTATGCTCAGATATATTTTCCCCAATGAGAAGTAGAAACAGATTGCCTGTTTTCTTAATAAGAAATGACATCAATCTAGACAAATTTATAATGGTAGTAGTAGTCACTTTACAGATTCTGAATTCACTATCCCAAAGCAATTCTGGATACTACACTTTCACTTCAGGGTTCTACGTAACCCTGAGGGATTGGAGGCATCTTTTCTCTAATGCAGCAGTTCTCAACCTGTGGGTTATGTTCAATTTGTAACAATGAAAATACATCCTGCATATTAGATATTTACATTATGATTCATAAAAGTAGCACAATTATAGTTGTAAAGTAGCAATGAAAATAATTTTATGGTTGGGGGTCACCACAACATGAGGAACTGTATTAAAGGATTGAGGCATTAGAAAAGTTGAGAACCACTGAGCTTGGGCCCCCATTCTGCTATATTCTTCCCAATATCATCAGTGATTATTGTCCTAGTTTCATTTAACCAATTAAGTTTTTACAAAAGTGTATTTACTGAGAATATTTATCAAGAACAGAAATTACCAACATTTTCCCCTAATACCTGAGGACATCCCTTCTCTCCCATACTGCCTTTCTCTCTGGGGAGAGTGGGTTCAAGTTTAATAAAATGTATTATCAACCTTTACTCCAAGTTCACTTACAAATGCAATATAACTAATGGATGAATTCCTGCTGCTCCCTCTTGGTTCCTTCAATCTATGTTGACCCAAATAGGTTACTTGTTTTTCATGACTAGGTACAAAATCCAGCATGGACTTCAACTCATTTCTTTGGTGGCTCGCAGTTCTGATCTTCTGAAGGTCAAAAGACCCTAGCTGTTTCTAACACTGCTTAAAAGTAAGAAAGGAAAAATACAAAGGCAAACATTGGAGATCTGTATTCATAGGTCATATGTTAGCCAATGTAGGGAGTGTCAGAGACCTCTTCCTATTCAGTGACTTATAGCATCTCTCTCTCTCTCTCTCTCTCTCTCTCCTTCTCCCTTTCATCTCTTTCACAGTTGGGAGAAATGTAGTCCAGGTTTGAACAATGCGCTAATTCCAATGAAGACATTGACTTAATTCAAATAAATTAAGTACCTAATATGGCAGAGTTTTCCAAACTGTGGAATGTACTTCACAAGGGGTGGGGTATGCAGTTGTCTCAGGGGAGATGCAAAGCAATGGCCAAAATTATTGAATAGTTTCTGGTAAAACTCCTACTTAAATTCATTCAACTTTTTTCAATGAGTACCATGTTTGTAGTATAATAAGCTGGTTTCTAAATATTTATGTATATCTGAATACACACACATATATTCTATAACTTTTAAAATATTGAAATAAGTTGAGATTAATTATAGATAAATTGCTATGATTCACTTTAAATTTGTGGTCTCTAATTTTTAAAAGGTGAACTAATATCCCTTCAGGATGGAGATAGCTATATAGCTGTTTTGAAGATAAAATTCACTGGAGCAGCTGAGGATTGTATAAACAAAGACAAAAGAGAATTTTAAGTAGCAGACATGCAGAAACACAAAGTTAAAGCAGAAATCAAGAAAATATGATCCACTATGTTAATCACTGGGATTCACAAATTGTTACTGATAGATAAGACCACTGTTTGTTTTGCATGAATGCTTTAGCTACTGCTATCAAGAAGCCTAATATATTGAAATGACACCTTGAAAGTGTACATGCTGAATATGTTGGTAAGACAGGAGAATTTTTCCAGAGAAAAATGAGATCCTTTTAAATAAGTAAAAACAAACTTCCAAAAACCACGTCGGTGACATCAAAAGGATTGCTCATGTCATATGAACTTGTTTATACAGTTTCTTAGTGTGAAAGACCTCATTTGACATGAGAAACATTAGTACTATCTGCAATTCTTGGTATGGTTGAAATGATGTTTAGGGAATCATATGTCACCTTTGCTGGCAGATCATATGGGGGAAAGAGAATCATCTATATTTCTGTAGATCTTTATCATCAATTAATTGAGCAACTAAAATCTTCCCATTTTATATTTCAAGAGGATGAAGCTACAGATTAGTTGAGGTTGCATTTTTAATTATGTGTATAGACTATATTGTGAATACTGATAACAGGAAGGATTTGTTACTTTGTAAAACTGATGATGAAAATGGCACATCAAAAAAATTTTTGATATAATTGTTGGGTTCTTCAAAATGAAAATTATTTAATAGGAGAGACTCATAGTGATCTCTATGTTGAAAGAACTGTAGCACCAATGCAATATTTACAGTGCCCACCATCATCATAGAGATTGTGACTATAACTATTGCATGATGTCCGATCACAAAATATGTCAGACTCTCCAGATAAAGGATAAAGCTGAAGGGTTTATTTAGACACCAGAAAACTCAATCCCCAAACCAGTAAGCCTATGTATCAAAGATATTCAGAAGCCATAATAATGCTGAGAGCCACAATATTCTTTAGCCTTCCCACAAACCAATACAAGATCAATATTAACTCATGAGCCTATCTGACTCCTTTTTCTAAGCTCCTCTGTCTCCAACTGTCAGACTCACTCTCTACCAGCTTCTCTGTGGGTCTTGCTTCTTCTCAGCAAACCCCTTCCAGCACAGGCTCCATGTGACTACATTCAGCCTATCAGGGGGCAGAGTTTATCTTCACATCAGGAGAGGTCTTCAAACTCCCCCCTAGGTCTATTAAGGGGCAGAGAAGATCTTCAAATTCCAATTCCCATTACAACCAAATATCAGTTGATATCAGAACGAAACTTGGATTTATAAGCACTAGTTAAAGTTGTAGCCATTTGGAAATTCAGATCTGTTAGCTACTTATCAATTAATCACTCTCTTCAGAACTATGTGGGAGGATCTACATACAAATTTCCAAGTTGTTATAAGAGTAATAAACTTTATAAAAGATAGTCCATTAAAGAAAGTCTTTTGCAAAATTGGTATGAGAGCATAATTTGAACACTTCAATATTATTGTGAAACATACCATCTTTCTTGTGCCAAGGTACTTCAAATGGTATTTGAACAATAGTAAAAAAAGAAATGGCAATTTTTCATAGTGAAAATGATAACAAAGAAAATTCATTTTATAATAAAGATGTCCTCTTGAAACTTGCATTTTTGGTAGATATTTTCAGAAAAAATATGAGCGTTCTAAATGAATCAGTGCAAGATCCTCAAATTTGTACTTTGATCCAAGAAGATGAAGTGCCTATGTTTATGAAAAAGTTAAAGTTAAGGATGATAAATTTCAAAGTATTTTGATGTTTTCTCAATTAAGAAAATCTGCTTTGGAAATGAAGTAAAAGAAAGCCAAGACCCTTGATATTTCTAAGTACAAATGAATAAAGGACTCATTTTTCATGTATTGTTATTGTTCAGTTGTGTCCAACTCTTTGTTCATGAGGTTTTCCTGGCAAAGATAGTAAAGTGGTTTTCATTTCCTTCTCCAGTGGATTAAGGCAAACTGAGGTTAAGTGACTTGCCCAGGGCCACACAGCTAATATCTAAGGCTGTCTCTTTGAACTCAGATATTTCTGACTACAGGCCCAGAGCTCTTTCTACTGATATACCTAGCTGTATCTTTTTTCCACGTACAAATAAGATATATTTGGTGTTATTTCCTCTAAATAGGAATGATTAATAGACTTGTCTTGTGATAGTATATTGAAACAAATGTTTGACCCTAAAATTTTTATTATGTTTGTGCTGTGGATGAACAAAGAATTCTCTTATTTAATTAAACAAAGTAATGCAAATTGTGTCACCATTCAATAGACAAAATATTGATCTTGATTAATGGTTATAAAGAATTATGAATTAGAACATAAATGACAGTGTTTCAAGAAACTGTGCTAAAAAAAGCTCCTCATCTATCACATTACTTTCTACTGGACTATAAACTTTTTGAAAGCAGAGACTTTTTTTGGTCTTTCTTTGTATCTCTGGTGCTTAGCACGGTGCCTGTCATGTTATTGACACTTAATAAATCCAAATTGGCTGACTGACAATAATATTAGTTACTTGTATATAAAATATGACAATTGTAAATGATATTTGTAAGTAAATACTTATGTATATTATTTTTGTTGCATGTTTGGAAAAATATAGTAGATAGATTACTTACCTCAGAGCCAGGAAGACCTGGGTTTGTTTCACTTTGGACACATATGGGTTATGTGACCCTGGACAAGTCACACAACCTCTCAATTATCTAGGCCAGGGGTAGGAAACTTGTGGCCTCAAGGCCCCAAATCTCCAAGGATATTTGTTTTGTGAAGATTGGATTCAGTCAAAGGACTGCACTTGAGGATCTAGGGAGCCACATGTGGCCTCCACCTGTTCTAGGCAACTCTTCTAAGAATATCAGTTGCAGTCTGCATTGGTATACAGTTTTCTCATCTTGGAGTTCCCAATAACAATGTAGCTTATCCCAGTGCATGTTAACAATTTGTGTTTTGTTATAAAATTATAATAAATTCTTAATTTTATATGGATAAAATAAAGGTAAAGAAATTTATGAAAAGTGAAAAGTATGGAGCATACAATAATTAAAAAATGAAAGTGGGGTTATACATAGAGGAAATTTGCAAATTGATCTATCATGGACAAGGGACTATATGTCGTCAACTTGACTCTGACCTAGGGCAATCATAGTGTCTTTTATTATTAATCTGTTGCCTCATCATCCTAAATTATCCCAGACAAAATCACTAACATTGATGCCCTCAGCTATCCCTTCTCCAGATGCCTTCTGCTCCAATCTCAGTGTTTTCTCATATAGGGAAGGAGTAGTGGGATAAACTGAGGGACAGACTATGAAGGAAGTTATGTAGGTGTCCCACTAAGAAGTTAACCAATAAAAGAGGAGAGTTCCCAGCTTCCTTTTCCCTTTCTTTTCCCTTTTCTGTGCACATGTGAGACACAAAAGATCCTACTACTCACAAGATAGCAGCAATTAGAGAAGTGGCAGACTATTCTGGAACTAAGGTGCTCCCTCACGTGATGAGAAAGTTGACGAGAACTATACCTTCGCAGGAGATGGGTGGCCTGAGAATACGGCCCAAAGCACTGGTACTCTCATGGTTGGTGGTTAACAATGACCATATGGAAAGTTGAAAAAAATATGAGTAGAAAGTTGGCCATTTGACTCAGAGCTTGGAGGCCCCAGATTGCATTTGCATTTACTTATCTATATACATACTTTATAATAAAAGCAAACTCTCTGAAGGCTGGGGGTGTTGGTTTATTTTTGTCTTTTTATCCCCACAGCCTAGCACAGTGCCAAGCACAGAAAAAGATACTCATAAATGTTTGTTGAATTGAATTGAAAGAGTGATGAGGGAGCGTTTAGAATAGTAGGAAAGTGAAGTAATTCTTAACTCGAATACTTACTCAAGGTTGTCATTAAAGAATATGCCTGATGATTTTGGAAAAGACATTGCTGCTATATTGTAAAGAAAACATTGATCAACATAATGATCCATCACAATTCCAGAGGACTCAAAACGACACATGTTGCTCCTCTCACCTCCTGACAGAGAGATGGTAGACTCAGTCTGAATATTGACAAATTTTTTGCGTAAAGTCAATGCGAAAATTTATTTATTTTGTTTTTTCTTGCTTTTGCATTGGGCAGTGGGGTAGGTGGGAAGAGAGATGGGAGAGAAGGACAATGGTAAGAACTGGATTTGAACAGCAATATTCTGCTACCAGGTCTATTCCACAGGTTTTGTTTGTCCTTCATTTTTGAAGAGTACCATGGCATCAGTGAAATGATGACATGACTTGCAGTTGAGTTTGATTTGAGTGAGGGAGGGCTGTGCAAGGTCACCAGCTTCACTTTCTTCTCCAGAGCCATCTGGGTCCAGTGACCAGATATTCATCAGGATGACTGGAGATGACCCAGGATGCAATGGAAGACTCTGGCCCTTTTAGGCTAAGGCTTTTTCAGGTATTCACTTAGAGTGAGGTAATGCCCATTCAGTGAATAGATCTCTTTAAGAAGTGTGTCAAGCAAGTCATGTCATCATTTCCCTGATGCCATGGTCCTCTTCGAAAATGAAGGACAAACACAACCTGTGAGTAGACCGAGCTGCCTGCATGGGGACCCAGCTAGTTGGGCAACTCAGCTCATCCTCTCCTTCTCTCCTTCCCCTCCTCCCCCTCCCCCTCTTCCTCCTCCTCGTCCCCCTCTTCCTCCTTCTCCTTCCTTCCTTCCTTCCTTCCTTCCTTCCTTCCTTCCTTCCTTCCTTCCTTCCTTCCTCCCTCCCTCCCTTCTTCTCTCCCTCCTTCCTTTCTTTTTTTTTCTTTCTTTCACAAAGCCCTTAAACTCTTCGGTTCATAGATTGGACCACAATAGGTCCTTGCCTAAGCTCCACTTAATGATTGTATTTTGGGCTCTCCTGGCTTAGAGTTAATGTCAATGGTAACAGTTTCTCTTTGGAACAGCAACCCTGAGGGTCTTCCCTTCCCAGCTTGATTTTTTTTTCTTGATTCAAGGGACCATCCCTTGACTCACTTCTTAAAGAGGTCTATTCACTGAATGGGTGTTACCTCACTCAAAGTGAGAACCTGAAAAGGCCTTAGCCTAAAAGGGCCAGGGTCTTCCATTGCATCCTGGGTCATCTCTAGTCATCCTGAGGTCTATTCCGCAAAGAGACCAGTGAAAGAGGAAAAGGATTCATATATACAGAAATATTCATAGTAGCTCTTTTTTGTGGTGGCAAAGAGTTGGAAACCAGGGAAGATGCTTATTAATTGGGAAATGAATAAACAAGTTATGGTATATAAATGTGATTGAATACTATTTTGCTATAATAAATGATGAAGGGAATAGTTTCAGAAAAACCTGGAAAGACTTGTATGAACTGATGAAAAGTGAAGTGAGCAGAACCAGGAGAAAAAATTGCACAGTACCAGCAATATTGTAAAGGTGGCTGTGAAAGACTTAGTAACCATGACCAATCACAATTCTAAATGACTCATCATGAAAAATTCTGTCCACTTTCAGGTAGAGGACTGATGGACCCAGAGTACAGATTGAAGCATATAATATTTTGCTCATTTTTCATTTGTTGATTTTTTTCGAACATGGCTAATGAAGAAATTTGTTTTGCATGACTTCATCTTTGCAATGGGTTTTGTTTTTCTTGCCTTCTCAATGGGTAGGTGGAGGGTGGAAGGAGAGAATTTAGAACTGAAAATAAAATGAAATAGATTTTAGAAAACCTAAAAAAAAAACCAAACAAAATAATTGGGGTTGAAGAGTCCTTGTCTTACTTGGGGCTCATGACTCCTCAGAAGGAGGCAATGTGTTCTATGTCAACTGATTACTTTTGAACAGTATTGAGCAGCAGCAGCAAAGGCTGATTGAGGTAAATTCTTTCCCACTATTTGAGTGTCTAGCAAAGATACAGAACAACCTGACTTGCCTCCTTCTCACCAGGATTCTGCAGTCAGACTCACTTGCTGAACCAGCTTCTTGCTTGTTGTGGCAGTGGGATATGAACAAGGAAAGAGACCTCCTAAGGGACCTTTTCCTAATGGCATCCAGATTATCTGAGGGTCTGTAAGATATGCTCCTTTTCCACTTTGTAAAACTTGTCAATTTTGACTAAGTAGCTGTGCCTAAAGTCCTTATCCTCCTAGTGGTTTCAATTCAGACACCTCTTTCTTTTCCAATCAACAAATGTCCATTTTCTCTCCAAGGACATTTGTCTTCGGGTATTATCAGTGTTATAAATTTAAAGAAGTCTCAACCGTGCAATGTTCTGAAACCATGCAGTGACTTCTTCTTAGGTCTGGCAAAGAATGATCATATCATCCTGAGACATTCCTGGACTGACCTGTTCAGAGTACTTAGCAACAATCCCACCTCACCCCTGCCCCCAACAGAGTCAAAGGCAGTTTTGCTATTTTCCACAAAAGTTTTTAAAACCTATTTCTTTGCTTTCCCCTTTCCTTCCTTTTTACCTCCCTCCCTCTCTCCTTTCCTCCTTCCTTCCTTCTTTCCTTCCTTCCTTCTTTCCTTCCTTCCTTCCTTCCTTCCTTCCTTCCTTCCTTCCTTCCTTCCTTCCTTCTTTCCTTCCTTCCTTCCTTCCTTCTTTCCTTCCTCCCTTCTATAATCTGGGTTTGTCTGGATATGCCTGGTCCTCTTAACATGGAGGTGCTCTGAGAGGCCTTTGGAGCATTTCTGGATTGCCTAACATGTTGCCACATGGGTGGGTGTAGCCTCCTTTACTTGGCTGCCTTCACCTTTAAGACTGGCAGACTGAGCCATTTACTCTTTTTTTGCCACTCTTTCTGCTTTGTCCAGAGAGTAAAGGCATGAACTGAACTGTGGAGAGTGGAAAATTTTCCTTTCCCTTCTCCCTTGGCTCTGAGAAATGGACCTGTTGGTATTTGATTTTGCTCTGTGATATTTGTCTCCTCAATTTCACATGCTAGAGGTGATCCTCACAGGACCTAGGAGTTCTAGCCATGATGACCTTGCAGCCAGCATTGCAGACAGGGTGGTACAGCCAGGCATGGAAACACTGAGAAGCCAGCAATGGTATCTTGACTCAAGCCTGCGGGAATGTTTTGGATTTGAGATCGTGACTATGCTTTATGGGAACCAAGCTAAACCATAAACCTAATCCCCTTCCCACCCCCAGAAATTGAGATGGTATGAAGGTTTGTGTATAGGATTATGCCTTTCACATGTTGGGGGAATGTTTGTATATTCGTGATTATACCGTTTGAAGTAAATATTTGTGTGAACTCACACCTCATGGAGGTCAGAAGAAGCAATACAAGGACATTCTCAAGATCTCTCTGAGAACTATGGATCTGATTATGAGACATGGGAGACACTGGCACAGGACCACCCAGCATGATGTGCCCAAATTGAAGAAGGTGCTGTGCTCCATGACCAAAGCAGAACTGCAGTAGCTCAAAAGAAGCATCGTGAGATGCATGACATCTCCATTCCAAATGTTCATATTGTACCTGACCTATGGTAGAGCATTCAGAGCTTATTTTGGTCTGATGAGCCACAGTCAGACACACTGTACCTTGACCCCAACATGGTGATATCACTCTTTGACAATGAAGGACTACAACCAAATTTCTGTGTAAAAGCTAATCTGATTGTAGCTAAATGGAACCACTTTCCCACCCTGAGGGAAGCATTGATGGAGGACTGGGACCATTTGCAGAAAGCCTAGACACTCCCCAAGTGTCCTTAAAATGGTACTAGAGACTCACGAGGGAAGTCAATCTATTATACCTGGCCTTCTCTGCAGTGAGGACCATGGTAGTCAGTGTTATATTTCTATCTCCCTCAGAACCTCCTTCCACTGCTCCAGGAAGTATTGGCATATTCAGCTTAGCTCTCAGACTCAGTGTAGGTCTGTGGTGTATTTCTTTTCTGCTTCGTTGGATGCTAGAGTTTTACTGTACCCAAATGTACCTTTAGATTTCAAACTCTTCAGGGCAGAGGCTACGCTCTTTGTTTTGGCATATGCTACCCATTACTCAGCATAGTGTACACTTGGGGTCTAGGTGAATAATAAAAATTCAGGAGCATTTCTCAGTTTAAAATTGGCATGGGTCTTCCAGCAAGTGTTGTTTGCTTTATTTAAAGCTCATCAGAGTGACCAGGTTCACCTTGGTGCTGATAGTGCCCAACTATGATGCTACACCTGTTCCGCCTGATGCCCAGCTTGGTGGTATCTCTTCCTTCTTTGCTGCATGTGAGTGGCCCTGAGGAGTCATTCCTGGGAAGCTGCACTTTGTTTGCAGGTAATGGGCAACTTTATGAATCTTTGGATTCATAATGCCAGGCAGCATTTCTGTTATCTCCATCCCTACTCTCTATAACCATACTGTTGCATTGTCAAATCCAGATGACTTCCAGCAGATGAAAGCCAGAACTGGAGAGGGGTGAAGAGGTGGGGGAAGAGAGTTGTTTGATTTTTAGTTGTAAAACTGAACCCCAAACCTGCCTTTCACAGAATTCAATGAGAGGATTTTTGATTTTCACTTGTCCATATGGGAAAAATTTGGTCTCCTTCTCTCTCTATCTCTTTGGATTCACAGTTTTCCTTTTATAAATATAAAAAATGCCATTAAAACAGTTCTTTATTATCTTTGAAATACAGAAAAGAAGAAATCCTGCTTGTCTCCTGTGGATCTGGAAACAGTCTTGCCTGCTTTTGTTAGGGCCAGATTGGATTACTGCAATTTGTTCTTTGCTTGCAGCTTTGCCAGCATTGCTACAGAAGATATTATATTGTCAAGAGTCTCAAAGGAGAAGGAGGTCTTGTACCTATAAGAATGAGACAGTTGTCATTTTTGGAAATAGTCATATTTTATTTATTTAACTGATGTGGCATTAGAGAAGTCATTACATTTTGCTTAGGGGTTATTTTTGATTCTGCAAATAGGATCTGGTTGTAGTGTGGTGCCATCTATTTCTTTTTCCTGAAATATCTTAGTACTTGCTTAGACATTATTTCTTAGACTACATTTCTAACAAAATAATTCTTTCATATGAAGCTTCTGATTAAGTTCATATCTCAAACATTTATCCCCAAAGGAGATAAGTAAAGATTATCTTCAGGCAAGGAAATGGTTTGAGAGATCAATGAAGGTCTTCTTGGAGTCAGAAGACCTGGGTTTGAATCTTGGCTCAGTATTTAATCTCTATGTTATTGCTACTTAATTGAGAACCAACTATTCATATTTTTAAAGTATCCTCTAGAACCCCATGAAATCTATGGTCAAGATTCTCAATTTGCATGGATTGGATCTTACAGGCTAACCTGAGTCATATTCTCTTTAGCTTATTACCCCATACTCACAATTTACTCTGGGAAAATCTCTAAAAATATATATTGTATCTAGAGTTCCCCAAATATGGGTAACAAGGTCCCTAGCTCACATGGTTGATTGTTGTACTTCATTCTCAAAGAGGACCAAAATGACATCAGTATGCTAGAGTCAAGTTTCAATGTATCTGTGGCTGATAAGACCAAGAGAAGCTCAGAATCCTCTACCAAAGGTTGGGCACAAATAGTTCATGTGATCATTGGGGAGTGGATTCTCTAAATTTGTGCATCCTGAGTTTCCTTTGAGCTGTTTCAATTCTGCTTTGCACCTTCTCTGATGTGGGGCACCATGCTGAGTGGCCCTGTGCCAGTGTCTCCCATGTTAGACAATCAATTCCAAAGTTCTTCAGAGAGATCTTGAGAGTGTCCTTGTATCTCTTCTTCTAACTACCATGTGAACATTTTCCCCTGTGTGAGTTCTCCATAAGATAGTCTTTTTGGCAAGCGTATGTTTTGCATTTGAACAATGTGGCCAGCCTGTCAGAGTTGCGCTCTCTGAAGTAGAATTTGAACGCTTGGCAGATTAGTTTGAGTAAGGATCTCAGTGTCTGGTACCTTATCCTGCCAGGTGGTATTCAGAATTTTCCTAAGACAATTCACATGGAAGTGATTCAGTTTCCTGGCATGGCACTGGTAGACTGTCCGGGTTTCACAGGCATATAACAATGAGGTTAGCTTAATGGCTCTTGTAGACCTTCAGTTTGGTAGTCAGTCTAATACCTCTTCTCTCCCATACTTTTCTTCAGAGCCTCCCAAACTCTGGGCTAGCTCTGGCAATGTGTGTGTCAACCTCATTATCAATGTGTATATCCCTGGAAAATACACTACCAATGTAAGTATATTCACAGCATTCAAAACTTCTCTGTTTACTGTAACAAATGGTTCCATGTATGGATGGTGTGATGGTGGCTGTGTTTTCTTGGTGTTGTTAGGCCAGAATTAGCACAAGAAGCAGAGAACTGATCCATACTCAAGTTAATGAATGCCTATAAATAAAAAATAGCCTTTATTTTATCCCATAGAAAATTCAGAAGATGCAAAGAATACCGGACCCCATAAACAGAAGGAGAAAACACTTAGGGAACCAAAAGGTCTAACAGAAGTTAAGGTACTCAAACAACTAATAAGAGTTCATCAACAGATATAGAAAATAAATAAAATATGATAGTTCCCTTCAGGAATAAATGAACCCAAGGCTAACATTGTGGCATTATTCCTACACTGAGGGGAATGCCAAAATGTCTCATGGAGTCCTACATAGTCCCTCTCAGACATGGAATAGTACCCTCTGTGGTTTGGACTGAAAGGTAAATACAGTTTAGGTTGCTGAATAAGCAACATCTTTCCTATCATACCCGCAACATCAACGTCTCTTGGAAAAATATTGACACCAGCCCTGAAGTCAGGAGGACCTGAGTTCAAAAGTGACCTCAGACACTTGACACTTAAATAGCTGTGTGACCTTGGGCAAGTCACTTAATCCCAATTGCCTTGCCTTACCCTCTCAAAAAAAGCAAAGAAAAGAAAAATATCAGGGAGGAGGGTTTGTCAAGCTCCTAATATCTTGGCCCCATGTTGGGACTTTAGCCCTTACTGGACCTTTGCCTAAAGGGGCCACCTAAAATCCATCTCCCTTCACTAAAGGAATACTCTCTCTCCTTTCTAATCTTTAATCTCTTTATATATTTGTTCCTTTATTACTGCCAAAAAAAAATTCTCTTGTCTCCTCTATTTAAAACAAAAACAAACTCTCAATAGAATCTACTATCCTCGTTAGCTATTTTTCTACATCTCCTCTCTTCTTGGACAAACTCCTTGAATAAGCCACCTATATCCAATGCTTTCGTTTCCTTTCCTCTCTCTTCTAAATCCTCTACAACCTGACTTCTGCCCTCATCATTCAATTGAAATGGCTCTCTCTAAAGTTCCTGATGATTACTCAATTGTGAAATCTAATGACTTCTCAATCCTGCAGAGAGAGAGATCAAGAAGCATGAAGTTTGAATAGAGGCCATATAAGTGTTTGTCCTTTCTTTCAATCAATCAATCAATCAATCAATCAATCAATCAATCAGCATGCATTTATTAAGCTCTTAATATGTACCAGGCATTGTGGTGAGTTTTAAGGGAATAAAGAAAAAAACCAAAACTTCTCATTCCTCTCATGGTTTGTATAATTTTATTTCAATAAATTAGGGACTTGAACTTAACCAGTAAAACTTCAACCAAATGCATTCCAAAGGCAACTTACTTTTAATCACCAATCATGTGAGCTTTATTCTTGTTGGATATCTTCTTATCTTTTAGCACATTTCATAGATAAGAGCTAAATGTATAGTGAAGTAAATGTGTGTGTGTGTGTGTGTGTGTGTGTGTGTGTGTACTGGAAAATTGTTAGTAGCAAGGGAAGAGAAGACAAAAACAAAGACAGAATATTTTCCTTCAATATGCCCTTTCTTTTTCTAGTAGCTCAACAGTGATAGTGAATTCAATGGTTCATCATTTGATTTTTTTTAAAATTTTTTTGGAGGGTGGATAGGCAAGACAATTGGGGTTAAGTGACTTGCCCAAGGTCACACAGCTAGTAAGTGTGTCAAGTGTCTGAGATCAGATTTGAACTTGGGTCCTCTTGACTCCAGGGCCAGTGCTCCATTCGCTGTGCCACCTAGCTGTCCCCCATCACTTGTTTTCTTGAGAGCTAATCTGCCAAACCTAGCATCCTTTCTTTCATTTTCCCCTTGTCTAGAAGATGAAATAAATAATTTGAGGTGAGTATAAGGATGAAGGCTAACACAGAAGAAATGCCTTGTTATTGTTTTCTCTGAAATGAAATGGAGATGTCATGGCCTGGCTCATGATCCTTATTCACAATCATTAGCACTGCCTTCCAATTGATATAATTCTGATCAATTTGCTAGAGAAGAGGTTTTCCACTTGGTCTGCTTGGTGTATATTAACTTCTCTGTTTACTTGGATGCTTTGTAATGAACTCAGATAATTCTTAGGCCTTTTTTTTTTTTTGGTGGGAGGGAGCACATTGGGTGACTTGTTGTTCATTTGGATGGCTGAGTTATGATTAAAACCCAGCAAAGAGAGAGATGGTGGAGAAACACATTGCAGATGCAATGTTGATCCAACAAGCCACCACATGGGAACTGAGTATTTGCACAAAAGGAGAACAGTCAGGCACAGAGACAGCTGGTAGGTAGGCTCTGAATGTAACAGTCAGAAAGAAGAATGACAACAACAGGATTGATAGGTTATATTTCTATAGTAGATGATGGATAGAGTATATTATAAATATATATAATAGGGAATTGATCAATGAAGGTTCATTCCTGGGAGCATGTTCAGATTCTGTCTGCTGCTAACCCATGTTGGGTGTTTGGGGAGATGACTTCTGGAAGTTCCTAATGACATCTAAACGGAGTGGCAGAGAGTCCTCCAGCTCACAGCATGTTCAGCTATTCTGCGACTGTTTCCTCTCAGCTTACTGAGTCTTGTAATTGATGACTGAGCTAGAAATAGCATTCATACAAAACACACTAGTTAGAATTCTCTTTCCTTCCTGCTGTCCATGACTCTCTGAGCTCCAGAGGGCTGTTTTTTTTTTTTTAGGGGGAGAGTGGGAAGGATACCCTTCCCACACTAGGAAGGCCCATGAAGGCATGGATTCCAAGAGAAAGCAATGTCTGGAATGAGGCCACCTCCTGTTTGTGTCTTTTTTCCATTGATGTAAAATCTTGTGAAATCTCAAAAGGTTAGAAGATCTCTTAGAGGACCAATAGCACAGCCTGGGAAGGACTTAGCCTTGAAGAAAAACTAGCTTGAAGAAAAACTTGATACAGCTCAGGAGCAAATCAAGATGGCAGCGGAGACATCATAACCTATGAGCAAGGGAGTGACTCATCCATTGACTGACACATTTAGAAGTAGGGTAGATTATGGAGTGGATTAGTTCTAAACAAAACCAAATTTTAACTAGGTAGGGTGGATCTCAACTAGAGATTAAAAAAGAAAGAAAGAGGAAAAGAAGCTTTAATAAGACTGAGTAAGGGATAGAAAAGAGGGGCAGGGGAGCTAAAGCAGATTGCACCAAACCTAAAGACTTGCTGATCACACTCTTTCTGTCTCATCACCCTCTTCTTTATAAAGAGAGGAAGAAAAATGAAGAGAAAGAAAATTATAAGAAAACAGGATGGAAATAAATATACTTTTAGTGATCATTACTGTCAATGTAAACAGAATAATAAAACACAAGAGGATAAAAGAATGGATTAGGAAGTATGATTCAACAATGTTTTTTTTTTTTTTTTTTACAAGAACCACATTCAAAACAAAGCTTCACACAGAGTTAAAATAAGAGGCTGGAACAAAATTTAATATACTTCAACTGAAGTAAAGACTTAAGAATTCTGAATCACAATGATAGATTACACAATTTATGAAGCATGTTAACTACTGCTTGACAGTGGCCCTCCTACCATCAAGTTGCTGGATTCAGGTTGCATAAAGACTTAGAAATTTTTGGACATGGCTAATGTGAAAATTTATTTTGATTGACAATGATTGTGTGTTAAGAGTTTTTTTTTTTAATGGGGAAGGGTAAGTGGGAGGAAAAGAAATAATGCTTGTTAGTTAATGAATTATAAAATAAAATGAAAAATTCCATTAAAAAAGAGCTAGGAGGTTTCTATTTGACCTCTGCATTTCTTTTAATATCTTCAAGCTTTCTGGCAAAGTTCAGAATGTCATAGTTCTGAGCAAGGCAAAATAGCCTAGAATCAACTGTCCTTCATAGTATGTTCAGAGAGAAAACAACTTCTGATTTCAGATACAACTTCTGCTTGAATTTAATTGTCAGAAAAATAGAATTTTGGATGAAATTATATATATTGGAGACAAACTTCAATGCAGAGGGTACAATACAGTATACCAGTGGCTAGACTTAAAAGACTACTCATATTCTGTTCAGATACTTGCTAGTGGTGTCTATGATCAAGTTACTTTCCTCTTTGAGTTTCACAGAGTTTTCCAACAAAATGATGTATGTAAATCCCTTTGCTAATGTAAAAATTATTCTGCCACAAATTAAGAAGTAAAGTTGGCATGATACATTTCATGATACATGATACAAATACTTTTGCCCCTTTTCAATCCATCCTCTTAGATTTGCTAAAATTCACAGTCAGAGAATAAATGAATTATTTATTTTTTTAAGTTCTAAGATTCTTTCCATTCTCATTTCCTAGATTATATCAAGAGATCAGTCTTTGAATCAAATTATACTCAAAGAAGCTTAGTGGTATTTCAGAGATTTATGTTTTTGATACAAAAAAAAGTCTGGTAGTAATTAGCAAAGGAATCAATGATGAGTTGTTTTGTGCATGATAAACACAAAATGTTATATATATGTGGGAGCTGCTACTGTTAAATATTTATATCTATCTTCACTGACATGTTTAAGGGCTTTTCTAGATTTATATTGTATAGAAACCCCAGCCAAGTTATTTGTTTGAGAAGTTTGGGGTAAAAAGTCCATCTGGTCCATTCTCTTGCCTGAGAACGATATGATCCCTGACTACAGATTATGACCAATGATATATCCAGGAATCCTCAAAGAACCATATATGTTAAGGGTCCTCAGCTTTTTGGCATCATGGATACCTTTGTGAAGGCTGATGAAGCCTATAGACCCATTCTCAGAATCATGCTTATTTTTACAACTCACAATTGAAGAAAATGTTAAATTTCATCCAGAAGTAAATAAAAATAAAGATGTAGTTTTCCCCCTCCATCCAATGGACCCCCTGAAAGCTATCCATGTGATGAAGCAAGGGAAACATAAAATGTTGAGGTATAGGGCTAGGGGTGCTCAAGACCCCAAAATACCGACATGCTGGGTCTTGCCAAAATAATTAGACTCAAGTCTTCTTGCAGGTGAAGAAAAGCAAAGTTTATTAAAAGTTTGCCTTAATGGGTAGACTCTTAAAGAGCCTCAGTATCTGTGATGCTTGTATTAGACTCTTAAAGAGCCTCATTATCTGGGATGCTTGTATTAGACAAGCTGGCCACAATCATCTGACAGAGAGTGAGTCTGTGCTAGACAATTCTCCTGTGTTCTCACACCTCATGGAGGCAAGATGGGATCTTATATACAGAAAGGTTGTGAGAAGAATCTAGGGTGGTTTAAGGGAGGAGTTTGGGGAGGGTCTTCAGGAGGAGTCAAATGAGGTCAGACTCCAGTGATGAGAGATTAAGAGTGGGAAGCAGCTGGAGGCTACCTGGAGATGACAGACAATGGAAGGCTAGGCTAGTTTAAGGGTGTAACAGATTTGGGCATAGCTATTTTGGGAGGATCAAGGGTGGGTACTAGCTGGACAATGTAGGGCTAAGCTAGTAACTGAGATTATAGCCTTAGGCAAATGACTCATCAAATAGGAAGATTCAATAAGAGTTCAAGGGAGTTCCCAGAGCCTGTACCTCATCATATACCCCATCATTCCCCCCTCAAACAAATGGGACCCAAATTCCTTTGGGGTAAAGGCTGAAGATCTCAGCTTGGGCCTGTACCCTATCATTATTATTCCTGACTCCCAGTCTAGTGTTCTCCATACTGCTTCAACTGATATTGATGGAACTTTTGAATAAGCAAGTGAATGCTTTAGTGGGGAGAAGATTGGAGAAAGGCACCCACATAGTTCAATCAAGGAAGAATGTTTGGGAACTGGAAGTTTTCATGGACATAAGAAGGAATATCGAGCAGTTAGTTTTTGATTACCCAAGAGCAGTTTATCTTTCATAACCTTCGGGTATTTCTCCTCTGCTACCTAGTTGCATTCTGGGATATCAGTAGGTGAACTAAGCCTCAAATGGGCAGTTGGGTCTGAGAAGGGATGAAAGCATATGTATATGTGAGAGATAAATTTCCAAGGCAACTCTAAGTGGATTGTAGATTACTTGTTGCTTTCTATTATTCATCTTTCCCCACTCCATTAATGGGGATAATCAATAAGAGTAACCAAATATTTATTAGTTGCCTACTATGTGCCAGGCACTATGATAGGCACTGGAATACTAGAACTGGGGGAAGCCCTCTTTGAAAACAATAAGATATTGGACATAATAGAACTGAGTAAAGTGGAATTAGTGCGCTTAATTGTATGACCATATCTTTGGAAGTATATTTTCTAGATTTGGTTTTAAATTGTGCCACATATATTTTCACAAGATAGTGCTATTACCAAGCACCAGGGAAGATATTCAAAAAGGACAATGCAGAGCCTTTCCAAGTCACTAAAAATCTGGCCAGGATTTGGGACTATGGACTTTATCAAACACACTATTGAAGATTTGTGGGGAGTAGAAAATGTAAAAAAATGAGTAGATGGGAGAAAAACAGTGGAAGGGAAGTATTTATTGAGTAAATCAATTAAGTCACTCCATACCACTTAAAGAAACTGATAAGATACCAAGATACCTTCACAAGATGAAAACAAGTCTCTATCAGCCAATCAATCAATTACTTTAAGTTAAGTTTGTGAATGGACTGGACTAGAGTAACATTGACATGAAGAATGAAGAGTGTTCTGATTGACTGAGGAAACTTAGTCACATTCTGTGGATCTTCTTTCAAATGAAAGACCAGTTCAGAACTCAAATTTTTCAAACCTCTTACAGGGATTTGGATTTTAATGAACAGCAAATGAGGGGAGTATTTCAGACAACCCCCCTGAAAAGTATCTTGGAAGGGAGGGAAGCATTTCAGTTTCCTTCTGGATCTCTTTCTTTCCTTCTCTTCCTAGTTCCCCACGTTGGCTAGAGGAGGACCTTATGAACTTCAAAGGCTCTAGAGGGATTTTCAGTTCCCATCTTTTCATCAGCATTCTAGCATCATCCCGTAGGAGAGCAGTGTGGCATCTCCATCTGGAGATAAATATAGACTGGGTGCAGATACACAATTTTACAAGGAGTCCAGCAAAGAGGCTATATGCCAGATATAAGCAAACTTCTTGAAAACCCTGTGAAGGATGGGGGGGGGAGATTTCCAGCAAGTGGGAATTGTGAGTTACCCTGTTACCGCATGTCCTCTCTAAGCTTGAACCCACTTTCCCCTAGACTCTGCATGTACTTGTGGGAGAGTGTCACAAACTTCAGGGGGAGGGAAAGGGAGAGGGCATTTGTACCAACTGTTTTTACTGTGCCATCTCAGTAAATACCCTTTTACAAAAGCTACTTAAGGCTTGTTGTCTTAACTGATAATCTTGAGGGGAAACATACCTGCAGGAGCTTGTGAGCAGGGACATCCTGAAGTCATCTCCAACCAGCTTGGGAGAGCCAGTTGTTAAATTTCCAGTGTGAGCATTTACACCTCAGATACTGGTAATTGCTACAGATAAGGACTCGATTTATTTTTTTGTTGATTGTCCAGACTCAAGAAAATTGTAGAGAAAATGTTAATAAATGCGGATTAAACTTGCGTCTCATGTGTGTGAGCATATATATATATGTATATATACATATATACATATATATGCTCACATATATATATGCTCACACACACGTGTCTATTAATGTGTATATATACACACATATGCATTTATACATGCATATGTACTCACACATACATATAAATAAAATTTCAGAGAGTCAATTGTTAAACAGTTACTAACATTCAGCTGTGAAAATTGAATCCCTAGCACTTCAGGACTATCCCTAAGGCCATACTTTCTTGCTCCCAACTTCCTCCACTTTATATTTCAGGAAGTTAAAATACTTTTCTCCTTACCTCCCTTTTAAAAATTTTACTTCTAACATATGGCAAGGCTCATGTCTGGACCTTTGTTAAATTGGAAGAAAATACCAAAATACTCAAATACACATTCTTGTTGTGGAAACCTGACATAAAACAATAATAAAAGAAACTCGATTCACTAAGCTCAGAAGGAAGATAAGTTATTTATGTGTTTTTCTAATAGTAAATGCCTACAGTCTCTTCTTGCAAACAAAACCCAATGGACTGCATGAAGAGTAGGAGAGGGTTGAACAACCACAGTCTCTTCTGAGGGCCCTTAATTGTGATAGTCAAATATTAAAGTAAGGGGATTAAAAGCAAGGTGTGCACATAAACGCAATCATGATAACTACGTAAATATTAAACAGACTAGCTGTAGTTTTGAACATGATGCAGAAATCTCTATAGTTGAGTTATTTTAAATTTATGATGCCATTTAAAATACTGGAAATAAAACTTTAACTTTAACATCATTGGGGAAGGAAGTAAGATCCTTTGGTACTTACTTAGGTGTATAAAATAGGATTAAATAGATGAGGGAACCGTTGGCAAGTCTAAACACTACTGGTTATGGCGCTTGCATGAGGCATGCAAGTTAACTTCTCTGTATGTCACTTTCTCCAACTGTAGAACTGTGGAAAGAATAGTTGTCATGTAACAGCTCAGGAATATTATGAGGCTTACTGAGGGAATTCTTGCAAGACTCTTTGAAAACTCATGTGAAAATATATATACTTACTATATTGCCCTAAGAAATAATTTATACGATGAAGGCAGAGGAACATGGGAAGACCAGTATGAATTAATACAAAGAAATTAACAGAAAGAGAGTATACGTAATGATGATGATAACTATATGAGAATAACAGTAAGGGGCTGCTAACTTAGATGAATTGGAATGACCAAAATTGGTCACTTCCTTCTCTTACCAGGTAGAGGTCTGTAGCAGTAGGATGTCACACATATTGTCAAATATCGGTTGGTTTGGGGTTGTGATAAAGGAGAATTCAATAGAATGACTTTGGTATAAAAAGAAGAGGCATCAATAAAATTTTAAAGTATCAATGCAAGGCAATAAGCAAAACTGACTGATAAAATTATCACATGTAAGTAATACTACTCCTGTAGTTCCGAACTTTTTTTTAGCTAGTCAATGTGTCTTTAAAGAAAAAAGAGAGAGAATACACACACACACACACACACACACACACACACACACACACACACTCAGAGAAAATAATAACCATTATTAAACATTATTGAAAATCTGTTGCTGTTCACTATTGTCTGACTCTTGGTGACCCTGTGGACCATAGCATGCCAGGGTTGTCCATGGGGTTTTCTTGGCAAAGATACTGGAGTGGTTTGCCATTTTCTTTGTCAGTGGATTAAAACAAATGGAAGTGACTTGTCTGGGGTCACTGGGTTAGTAAGTGTCTGGGATCAGATTTGAACTCAGGTCTTCCTAACTCCAGGTCTAGGACTCTATCCACTGAGCCAACAGCTGCCTGCTGTTGCAAATCTAGAGATCCTTGAAAAGTAGACAACAAATCCACAGTACATTCGACCAAAGATTTAAAGGGTAAAAAAAGGATTTTACACAAAGAGACCTGAATACCTAGCAAGAGATTTTAAAAAAAAATCAACAAAAGCTCTGGAGAAAAGAATTGGAAAAAGAATAAGTAGCTGAGAAGAGAAAATATTTTACCCAAGAAACAGGATCACTAAAAACTATAACAGACCAAACAGAAATCAACGACTCTATGAGACAATAAAAAAAATAGAATAAAATAAGATTGAAGACCTGGATGAAAATATAAGATATCTGACATAAGAAAAAACAACTGACTTGTTTCTAGGCTAGTGAGTAATAATTTAAGAATCACTGGATTCTCTGAAAACTGTGATAAAGAAAAAAAAGTAGCCTAGAGACTTTTTCAAGAAATCATGAATGAAAACAATGAAAATGTTTAAGAACTAGAGGGTAAAGTCAACGGCAACAAGCATTATTGAGTTCCTATTATGTGCCAGGTACTATGTTAAGATAGAAAGTAAAGAATAGAAGACTCTGGAATCATACATAGAAGTATGTATAGAATGATTTTACATAACATATACAAACACATACATACATATACAAATATATATGTATATATATGTGTGTGTATACATATTCATACACACACATACTATATATAATTTTTGTCTGATGATGGCCATCTTTAGGGCAACAGGGTAGGAGGAAAGAAAAAAAGAAAAAAGAAAATTACACAATAACTATTATATAAGAATAGTAAATTGTACATAATTTTCAGTTTCATGTATTATCATTTTTTTTCTATTCTATGTTACAGAAATGCTTGTTTTATTTCTCAATTTCAGAATAAGATAAAAAAATTTAATTAAAAAAAATCTATTACTTACTGAAAGGAACCCAAAAAGAAAAGTCTCAGGAATGTTACAGTCAAAACCCAGAGCTTCCATGTGAAATAAAAATAATGCAAACATCCAGAAAGAAGCACTTCAAGTATCAGGGAGCTATAGTCAAGACCTGGCAGCTTTTACTGTTTGAGAAGAGATTTTGGAACATCATATCTCAAAAGACAAAAGTCATTGGCTTACAAGTGGCAGACCACTCCAGTACCTTAGCCAAAAAACCCCCATGGACAGCATTAGTATGCTGTGGTCCATGGGATCACAAAGATTCAGACACAACTGAACAACAATAGATTTGCAATGATATTTTGTACTGGTTATTGTTTTCTGTAATTTACTCATCTTTCCAGCTTGAATATAGAAGAACTTACCCTTTGAAGTTGATTCAAAGTCTCTACAAGGAAAAGAATGGACCCCTAATGGAAAAGAAAGCCTTCCAGCATTCCTGATGAAAAGAGTAGAAAGTATGAAATTCAAACATGCATTCACATAAATCCAGTGAGATAAATTTGACCAATTTTAAGGAGCTATATAATTTCTCATCACTGGGTGTATATGAAAAGATATAGGGAATTATGCCCAAAGGAATACAAATTTTGATTGCTGAAACCTCTCAAGCTATCTTGGGGTATGCAGGCTAGATTTCTTTCTTAAGGACCATGCCGTAAATCCAATTCACTCTGGCTGCTATTGATTGGCCAATAATAGGTCCCAGTCCAATCCCTACTTAGTGGTCATTGTTTGGGCCCTGATTGGCTCAGAGTAAATGTAATTAATAAACAGCCATTATTTCTGTTTTGGCCAGAAACTCTGAGGATCTTCCTCTCTTAGGCTGATTTTTTTTTTGACTGGGTAAAAAAAGCCATTCTTTGTCTCATTTCTTACCTAGCCTCAATCCCTGAATGGGTGATGCCTCAGTCAAACTGAGACTTGGGAAAGACCTTAGTTTCAGAAGACCAAGGTTTCCCATTGCATCTGGGACCATTTCTAATCATCCTGATTTGTATCTGGCCTCTGGACTCAAATGGCTCTGGAGGAGAAAGCGAGGCTAGTGACTCTGCACAACTCTTACTCACTTAAATCCAATTACTTGCACGTCATGGCATCACCTTCCTGATGCCACAGTCCTCTTTGAGAAAAAAGGACAAACAACAATGACAATACAAACATGGAGGTAGAGGTGGAAGAAATGGGTATCAAGTAAACCTCATCCTTATTGGAAACAGAGGATGATGAAACATGTATACAAAAACAGTTTGGTATAGAAATATATCAAAATTAATAAGAAAACAAGCAAGGATAGGAAAGGAAAGCTTAAAAAAGAAAAGAATATTGGGGGAAAGGATTACAGATAAAACAAAATTTCTTATTCTAGGAGAAAAAAAGAAAAGAACAGCACTAGAATCAAAAGGGAAACCTTAGATTACTTCTTAGACATTTGAGAAATAGCTGAAGTCATTGTGATATATGACTGTAATGGGATATTATGATGCCACCAGAAACAACATGATATTATTTCAGAGAAACCTGAATTGTGCAGAGTCAAGAGAACATTTTATACAAGGACAGAAACATTGAAAAGCATGACAACTTTGAATGACCTAAGAATATTGATCATTTCATGACCAGCTATGTCTCCAGAATACTTGAGATGAAGCATGTTATACACCTTCTGGAAGAGGTGTTGGACAGGTGGTTCAGAGACATGCATTTTTGGACATATCCTGGTGTGGGTATGTTTTGCTTGTCTTTGCTTGTTTGTTAGAAGATGTTTTTCTTTTCCAAAAAAAACCCCTTACAACCTTAAATTTAGAAGGACTTTTCGAAAGCTAAATGCTGAGATATTCACAAAAGTATCACTACAGCTTTCCTTTCCATTGGGTTTAATTTTAGCATTTGACCTTTGATGAGACATATGCTTCTCTAGGACATTTCGCTGACCCTCCACATCCCTGTATTCTCCTTTTCTGTCTCCCAGGATTTCCAAGGAGTCAGTTTCAAAATGAATGCAGGCACTTAAGGGTGGTTAGGCCCTGTGTGCTTGAATGATCCTTAGTCCCATTAAAAGAAAGCTCCATGTTGGTAACTTGCAGGAACCAGAGTGAGTGAACCACTTTTCAGAACCTGCATGACAATTTTGAAAATTAAGCCCAGTTAATAGAAAAAAATGCTAAATCAATGGCCATAAAATTTAATGGGTTTATAGCAGCCTTAACACAGTAGGACTGAATTATCATGTTAATTTAATTTCCATTTCTAAATGAACCAGAAGGCACAATAAAGGTCAATTAACCAACTACCTTCCCTGTCTTCTTTTTCTTTTACTGCTGGGTTTAAATCACATTCAGCCCCAAAGCATTCAGACGACTTCTGGAAACTCATTAGTTTCTCTTAGAAATTCGAAAAAAAAAAAAAAGAGAGAGAGAACAAAAACCAACAACAAAACATGTGCTGAGAACAACTACTGAGCTTGCCTCACAATTATGGGGATATATGTATTCAGGGCAAAAACCTTTCCTATTGCTGCATCTGAGGTTTCAAGACTATGAAATGCACAAGTTAAAGTTCTCATTATAATGTTTACCAGTGTTCATCTAGAGTGGGAAAGCTGTGTACATTACACAAAATTTATGAGGTGAACAAGGAAAGAAACTCCATCTGGGCAATGTGGGTCAGTTGTTGCCTCAAAGAAAAAAAAAACAAGTTTTCCTTTTGCTGACTTTTTAAAGTGGAATTTTGTCATTTTGGTATCAATTTTTCTAAAAGTTATTAGATGTTTTGATGGATTAGGAAGAAAGAAAATGAGTTAAATACACACAAAAATCTCAGCTTTTGCATTCGGCATATGCATTGCTACAGTGAATTTGATGCCACCCAAATTCACCCATCTGCTGTTTGTTCTTTACCTGACATAGGCAACACAAATTTCAGTCACAGAAATTGTTTCTTAACAATGTCAGTCAAACTGTAAGCAGTGATTTAAGTATATGGTTTTAAAAATCAGTTCTTATTGATATTTTCATACCCCTCATATTTCTCTTTGCATAGCAGTGACTGACTGGTACGTAGTATATTCTTAACACATCTTTTTAAACTCTATTTTCCC
The DNA here is from genome assembly GCA_028646515.1 of Pseudochirops corinnae. Taxonomy (NCBI): domain Eukaryota; kingdom Metazoa; phylum Chordata; class Mammalia; order Diprotodontia; family Pseudocheiridae; genus Pseudochirops; species Pseudochirops corinnae. The sequence goes on along the minus strand of CM053587.1, from coordinate 238,050,943 downwards.
CCTCTCCTCTCCTCTCCTCCCCTCCTCTCTTTCCCTTCTTTCCTCTCTTCTTCTCTCCTCACCCAAGGATCCAACCCTCATAACAGAATTAAGAAGAGAGCAAAACTAAGATACTGAAAAAGTTTGGCAACATATTCAGTGCTCCCCTTCTTACCTGCAAAGAAATGGAATAGACTATCTTCTTTTAACTCTTCTCTTGGGCTCAGCTTGGTAATTATGATTTTGCAGCAGTTAGTTAGGAATATTTTATTGTTATTCTTCCCTTTTACATTGCCATTGTTGTGTATAGTTCTCCTTGTTCTGCTTATTTCATTTGGTGTCAGTTGTTTCGTTGATGGGATTTAAGAAAGTCATGGAGAAAATGTTAATAATACTGTACCCTACTTACATTTTTCCCTCAGTGAGCTTGTTGTTACACAGTTACCAGCACACGCTGGCATGAGACACAATTCTGATGTTCCTAGGGGAAAGCCATGGGGGAATGAGCTAAAGTATCCTATCTTGTTTTTTTATTAAATTTAAAAATCCTTTATTTTTATTGATGTTCTTTGTGATTTAAGTTAGCTTAATAGATAACTTCTTTTTTTTTTGTATCACATTATATTATGTTCACTTATATCATATTTACTCTGCCCAGTGAGTTATCCCTTGTAAAAAGATTAAAAAAAAGAAAAGAGTCATTTCTTTTGCAAAAGTTATCACATGTCTACTGTGTCCAACATATATGACATTCCATGCCCATAGTTTTCAATCACTGCAATGAAGATAGTGAGGCAAATTTCCTTATTTTTGTCTTGGGACAAAATTTGGTTATTTCATTACAATTGCATATTATTTAGTTTCAATTTTCCCTTCCATTTATATTCTTGTAACTATTGTGTGCATTACTTTTTGGGTAAGCAACTTCACTTTGCATCAGTTTGTGAACATTTCCTTTTGCTTCTCTGAATTCATCAAAATAGCATGTTCCATTACAGTCACATACCACAATTTCCTAAGCATTTTACCAGTCAATGGCCATTTTCTTTATCTCTAGTTTTTCTGATACCACAAAAAGTGGTATGAATAGTTTGATGTACATTTCTTTTTTTCTTTTTGTCATTGGCTTCCTTGGGCTATATACCTAGCAGTGGAATCTCTGGTCAAAGGCTATGGATATTTTAGTTACTCTTTCTTCATAATTTCAAATTGTTCCCAGAATTGTTGGACAATTTCATGACTTCATCAACAGTATATCTGTCTTCACATAGCCCTTCCAAAACTGAAGGACTATTATCATTCCTTATCATCTTTCCTAAATTTCTAAATGGGAGATAAAGCCTGATTATTTCAATTTGCATTTCTTGATTTTGAACAATCTTTTTATATGGTTATTAATCATTCACAGTTCTTTTGAGAACTGTTTGATCATGTATTTTGACCATGGAGAGATGGCTCTTGGTTATATTTTAATCGTTTTAATTTCCTATATATTTGGCTGTAAGACCCTTACCCTACATATGTTTGCATCACCCTAAGTGTGTTTCATAGTCATTTACTCAATGTTCATTGAACCTGAGTAAGTGAAAAGCAATAGAGAAAAAGAAGTGAATAAGAATGAGAAAGAAATAAGCATAAGAGAAAGAAGTTATATGAGATCACTATTATCTCATGTTTTCGAACATAAATATCTTCAGTAGCTAGGAATTTATTGGTCAGAGTCTCCTGAGTTCAAAGGTTATATTTGACTTGTTGCCAAACTTCTGTTTCCTCTGCTCCTAATAGTGGGACCAGGGGACAAATTGCCCAGTGATTTAGGTTTGGGTTCCCTCTATGAGGTTCAGTGTTGGTGAGGGATGGGGTACACAAAAAGAAGGCTAAAGGTAGATTTTCACGATATAGTACATTGACATCCAAGGTCAGTAAATATGGGTCACCAACATGAGGATATTAGGATCAGAAGTGGAGAGATTAAACAAGTGTATATGGGGATGTGTGTAAGAGTGAGCAAGGAAATGAGTATTCTAATAGGATTTGAGTTCGTCCCAAACATCCTCTTCCGTTTGATTTGCTTGGTTAAATGATCAGGCAGCTACTCTTAAAAGCCCTACTTCTGAGCTAACACAATCTCACCTTGATCTGCTGCCTGGGCTATGGCTGTTGACATCTTCCTATAGCTTCTGGTGCTTCCTCTTTTAGAAACATCTGAGATCCTTTTGTGAGGGATAATTTACAGTGAAGTGTCCCCATTCTGAAAAATCAAATCTAGAACGGCTTCAGTATTCACTAGGCCTACATTTAGAGGTCACTTGACCTTCTAGCAAT
>CM053587.1:238027618-238048139 GCA_028646515.1 Pseudochirops corinnae | reverse complement strand
TCTAGGGTTGTATCCCAAAGAGATCATAGAAGTGGGAGGAAGATCCGTATGTACAAAAATATTTATTGCAGCCCTTTTTGTGGTGGCAAAGAATTGGAAATTAAGGGGATGCCAATCAACTGGGGAATGGCTAAACAAGTTGTGGTATATGAATGTAATGGAATACTATTGTTCTATAAGAAATGGGGAGGAGACAGTCTTCATATTCACCTGGAGAGCCTTATACAAATTGACGCTAAGTGAGAAGAGGAGAACCAGGAAAAATTTGTATACAATCACAGACAAATCATATGTGTGATGACCAGCTTTGATAAACTGGACTCTTCTCAGCAACACATAGTTCTAAGACAACTCTACAAATCTCAGGATGGAAGGACATATCTACATTCAGAGAAAGATCTAGAAAGAATAGAGTTTAGATGGAGACTGAAGCAATCTACATGCTATCGTTCTTTTTCATGCTTGGTTCTCTTTCTTTTTTTCCCATTGTTCACTCTATTGGTTACAACCCTTTTATACAACCAGACTAATGTCTAATTGAAAGTATTTGCAGATCCGATACTTGATTGCATGCTGCCATGGTGGGGGGGAGAGGGAGGGAAGAAAAATTGAATCTCAAGAGATAATGGAACTGAATCTTGTAAACTAAAAGTAAATAAACAAATAAAAAAAAAGTTGAAGGGGAAATAAAAGGGAAAAAAAAAAGAAATGAGGAGCAGATGGACTTCATATTTACCTGGGGAGACTTATATAAACTGATGCTGAGTGAGAAGAGCAGAACCAGGGGAAATTTGTATACTATTACAGATACAATGTATGTGTGATGACAAACTTTGATAGACTGGACTCTTCTCAGCAATATAAGGTTATAAGTGAACTCCAAAAGACTCATGATGGAAGGAGATGTCTACATTCAGAGAAAGAACTTGAAGGAACAGAGTTTGAATGCAGGCTGAAGCAAACTACCTGCTCTCTTTTTCTTGTTTGGTTTTGTTTCCTCTTTTCCATTGTTCACTCCATTGGCTACAATCCTTTACAACCTGACTAATGTCTAATGTGAAAGTATTTGCAGATCCTATACTTGATTGTGTGCTGACATGGGGGTGGGGGTGGGGGTGGGGGCAGGAGGGGGGGAGAAAATTTGAAACTCAAGGGATTGTGGAACTGAATCTTGTAAACTAAAAGTAAACAAACAAATTGATAAAGACAAAAAAAATTATAAAATTTTTTTTTAAAAAAAGAATGATTATGGTCCTAACAGTCTGGAAGGGTGTGATAATGAGAAAAGATATCCACTTAAACCAAAACAAAGACATGTTAAGTGACTGAATTAAGACAAAGAATCCAATTAGCCAAAATGGATCTAGATAAGAGCAATGATGATTGGAATAGTCACAAATAAATTACTGTACGGATGTTTTTGGAAATTGAACTTTAGAGGTTCAAACACTTTAGTACTTTGGTGACATCATGGTTTTATTGAAGTATTTTGATGTGTTATTTTTTTTTGGGTGCATTTCTATTTTTGTACTCATCAAATGACTATACTGTAGTTCTGTTGGTTTTATTTTAATCGTCACAGCTTTTCATCTAAATACCATGGAAAGTTTAAAAGTTTCAGTTGACTGCCATGTTTAGAAAAGATGACATTCATTGACTCAAATGATCCTCATAAACATTTCCATAGAAGCCATTGAAGGAAGCAAATTTGTTGAAATAGTGCCTCTATTTGTGCTTTGGAGGGGGATGTATGTTGTGATATTCCGTAGCATTGTAATTCTAACCCTTCCAAGACCAAAAAAACAACCCATGGAACAGAGAAAGTGATCTAGTTTGGAATCCAAAGGTACATTTGACATATATTTCAACAAACATTAATTGACTACCTATGGTTAATGTGTAAGACCACAATAAGTAATCTGGAGTCCAGAAATGTCCTTAAATAACATTTGATTTCCATGTTAAGCAGAGAAGTCTGGAAGCCAATGTCTATACTACTTTAGAGTATAAACTCATTTATGCAGTACTAAGGAGGATGGTAGAGTTGTGTTACCTCCAAAAATGGACAAAATTTCTTTTCACTCCCAACCTTTAGCAAAGTTTACTGCTTAATAACAGTCAGGACACAGAGTAAGCACTTGGTACATCGTTATTGATTGATTAATTGACTCCAAGCTCTGCCACTTCATCTATGTGACTTTGATCACTTAACTTATATCAGGACCTCATTTTCCTTCTCTGGAAAACGAAGGGATTGGACTGGATGACCTCCAGGGTCTTACAGCTTTACATTTCTGATGGTCTCATTTACTAAAAAGGATGAAAGGTAAATAACAAGGACTTTAGTCAAGCAGTGAACATTCGCACCACCTATTTTTCCAAGGCTATTATCACCTCCTCAGGTGGGTACCCCAGGGATTGCAACTAGTCTCTATTCTTGATTAATTGCTCTGATTTTTGCTCCCAGCAGATTAGCACCTGGAGCAACAGTAGCAGGTGAGCTGAGCTTCTTGGCGGAGCACTCCAGGCTAGGAAACTTCATGTCAACCCTGGTCTATGACTCATCATCTTTATTGAGGTGTGGAAAGACAATCCTTTCGGTTGCACTGAATTTGGAGAACCTGTGTTTAAATCCCGCTTTTGTGATTTACTACCTCTGTGAATTTGAGTGTCCTCTGAGCCTTAGTTTTCTCATGTATAAAATGAAGGGTCCAGATGAGATAATCCCCAATCTCCTGTCTTTAATATGCTATAATTCTAGGAACTGAAAGTTCATTACAGTGGTTCAGTGTTATAAGGCCTTTCTTGACACTCATATGCTTTAAGTTTATACCAGTGACTAGAATAAAAACATAGAACTGTAGCTCATAGAAGCTCTGAAGGATCCCTATTTTAATTCTGACTTTGGGAAATGAATTAAAATCCACAGAGGTTGGTTTCATTTCTCCTTCAGGTTCTAGAATTAACTTTGACAGATCAGGGTAGTAAATCTATAATGATATTGTCTCAAGGCTCCAACTTTGTGCTTCCTCTCAAGATAATTGAGAAACCATTAAGTCAACCAGCTTTAAGTAGCTTTTTTTCTTTTCTTTCTAGACTGGGTCTCCCTAACTATCCCAGGTTGAAAGCACAAGCAGCCAGTCATGTGCCCCCACTTTGATCTGCTCCATTTCTGACATGACTGGTTTGCCTCTCCTTAGGCAACCTAGTACCTAACCTAATTTTAGACAACTGCCTTTCTATTTCTCCTGGGAATTCATCATACTGGTGCTGGACATAGTTGAATCACTTGCTCAACTCAACACACTGTAACTCAGAAATCCTGAGCCACATCCTCTCCTGGTAGCAAGTATTGCAAGTGTACCATCCTTATCAGCCTGAGCAACTTTTAGAAAGGAATGTTTAATAATGAGGTACAATAACAGTTGGTACAAAACAACTCCCCCAACATCTTTGCCGCATTGTCCCTTAAATACATGCAGAGTCTGGGGGAAAATGGGCTTGAGGTTAGAGAGAACATATGGTAAAGGTGGAACTAATTCACAGCTCTTAGTTGTTTGAAGGCCTTTTTTCTCATTTATGGAGTGTTCAAAAGGTTCCCTTTAGAGTTATCTTCCCATTTATTCACAATCTTACTGCTGACTCACCTGTATTTAGGCTGCTTCTGTTTTTTTTTTTTTCGAGTAACATGCTAGGTATTTTGTATGCGTGTGTGTGTGTGTGTGATTGGTCATTTGTAAGCTTTCTTGTACAGTATTTCCTAACTATTCATGGGAAAACTCTTGAAAGGAGAAAAGATATCACTGTTGGAAACTTGGAAGGGAAAGCAATGAGGTTTGTTAATCTCTAAATGTAAATATTCTAATCCTCAAGACCATGTTTATGGCCTATTTGGGAAATTTTATTTCAAAACCAGACAGAAGTTTTGGAAGGAACCCAAGATCCTGGACAGTTGAATTCATTTGAGGTAATTCCTCCTCCCAAGTTTTCCCCAAATCCCCAAAGCAAATCAAAACAAAAACATAGTGTAAGATCAACTTCTTTGAACCTTCACTATTAGGACTTGGGGTCTAAGAGAAGACATGACTTAAAATATCTTCTTAAATGTAGCCTCATTGTTTCTGGTTTTAAACCAGAAACCCAATGACTTACTTCACTATGTCACAGTTATAAGTTATCAGTATTAGAAAATTTCTATAAACTTCAATTCAAAATGAACAGATTATATGTACAAGATACTGTGTCATTGAGTTTAAAAAAGACAAAATATGATGCTGTTTCCTGAAGTAGTTAGTGCATAGGTAGAGTGTAAAGAGGGCTGGGTCTCAGCTCAGGAGGACCTGAGTTCAAACCTGACCTCAGACACTTACTGGTTTTGTGATTCTGGGCAAGTCACTTAACTCTCTGTTTGTGTCAATTTCCTCAATTATAAAATGGGGGATAATAATAAAACTTATCTTTCAAGGTCATTGTGAGGATCAAACAAGGGAATACTGGCAGAGTACTTAGCACAATTCCTGGTACAGAGTAGGTGCTATAAATATACAACTTCCTTTCCCCTTCTCCCCCAACACCTTTTCCCTACCCTTACGGGCTTATGATCATAGGGAGCATGGCAAGTATAGAAATGATTATGATGCAAAGGAGAATGTAAGGAATTCAAAGGAGAAGCCCAGAAAAAGTGCTTTGAGAAATTTGAAGAGAGATCAGAGAAATCTTTATGCACAAAGGAGCACCAGAATTGAACTTTGGAGGATTCTAAAAGGTGGAGATGGAAGGGAGGAATGAAAGTCCTTTCCAGGAATGAGGGCTGGTATGAGTAAAGGCACAGAAACAGAAAGGAGGAGAGAGACAGAGAGTTGCATATTGTGGTTGGAATAGAGTACTTTAAGAGGAATAGTGTGAGATAAAGGTAGGTTGGATTCAGGCCTTGACTGCCACAATAACAAGTTTCTACTTTATTTTTCAAGCAATGGGAAGTGAATTAAGGTTTTAAGGAGGAGTAACATGAAAGGAATGATGTATTAGGAAGTTTACTTGGGTAGCATCTTGAAGGATGATTTAGAAGGGAGAAGACAGATATCAGGGACAGAAGGTATCTATTCCAGTAGTTCAGGTGAAAGGTCATGATCACTTGAACTAAGGTGGCTGTAATAATATGGGTAGAAAGTGTTGGCAGGGTAAAAGCATAGGCAACAGGCCCTGAGCAGCAGCAAGCAGGGGACTCTGAGACCCAGGCACAATAACTTCATCTTTCCAGGGAATCACGTAGCTTCATCTCTCCCTGCTCCCAATCAGGACTTGCCAGAAAGAGTCAATATTTGCTCACCACCAATACCCCATGGAGACTACGAGCTTTATTTTTCATCTACCATACACTAGTGCCTGTAAGACCAATAATCTTCCACAACTTGATTCTCTTCCTGTGTCTGTTCTAATCAACCACTGGCCTCATAAGAGAAAGCAAATCCCCAAACCTTACTTCATATTGTCTCATTCTCATCTTCATCCACCTATCCATCATCCTAAGGTCGAGATCACTTTTTAAACCCAAAGAGTAGGGTGTTCTTGTTATACTTAAGACTTAAGAACAATTCTGAGAGTGTTTTTTAAAAATAGATTTTATGTATTTCACTTCATCACCTACATTTGCACTGTATCTTTCCCTCTGAAAGCCATCTCACAATAAAGAAAAAAAAAATCAGCAAAACTAACAAACGTATCCAAAATCTGATAATATATACAGTATTCTGCAGCTGTGAAGCCTTCCCACCCCTCCTTCCCCCACAAAGAGACTATGTCTTAAACTAAGGTTGGGAAGAGAGAGTTGAGTAAAAGCATCACCAGTAATAATTCTCAGGAGAATTTTTTAAGGAAGGAAAAAGACCTCTCTTCACCTCAATAGCAACTCCCCAGGAGAATGACCTTTATAGTAAGAGTACCAGAAGGCACCCATGACTTTGTGTAATGTTCTTCCCAGGGCTGGTGTGGATGGAAAGTAGAAGGGTGCTGTACAATCCTTTCTTCTTTTTTAATACTTTTTGACACATGTCTCTTGTACCTTATTTAGGTCATCTGCTTTTCTTTATGGCAGATAGGTGGCACAGTGATTGAGAGAGTGCTAACCCTAGAGTCTGGAGGACTTGAATTCAAATCTGATCTTTGACACTTACCAGCTATGTGACCTAGGGCAAGTCACTTAACCTTGTTTGCCTCAGTTTCCTCATCTGTAAAATGAGTTGGAGAAGGAAACAGGAAACCATTCCAATATCTTTGCCAAGAAAACCCCAAACGGGGTCACTAAGAGATGGACATGACTGATTAACAAAACAATAACAAGAAGTTTAGCCTTACCTACAAAAGGCCAAAGGTTTCACTTTTTCTTGGATGATGGCTGCATCTAGAACCCCTGGAGGGAAGTAAGATATAATTACTAATGTTTTCCCCCCACTTTAGTTAATGGCCTCACCTTTACTTTCATCAGATATGGGGAGGATCACTAATTTGTCTTAAAATAAAAAGATGAGTGTGCGGTGATAACCAACAAAGTCCTAATCAGGTCATTTGTTTAGAGTTTTAGTAATGATTGAAGTTATCCAGAAAATAGCACTAAGTCGTCACCCCAAACCTCCAAACCCTCAAACTCCAAACTGTGTAATTTTAACACTCAGAGTTAGCCTTTTTAACGCAATTCCCAAAGGAAACAGGAAAATGTATTACTCCCGGTTTACTCACCTTGAAACACTTAGTATCTTGACTGACTACACCATTCATTAAAATTTGGTTTTGGATAAATTTCCCAGTGTGTGTGTGTGTGTGTGTGTGTGTGTGTGTGTGTGTGTGTGTGTGTGTGTGTGTGTGTGTGTGATTATGGAAACTTGTGGCCTGACAAAGACTTCAGACAGGAAAACTCATCTGTCTAAATGTTGTGATATAAAAATTCCCACATTAGGCATACATATTTTGGCACACATACATCCCTCCTCCTAAGTCAAGATTGCTTTTTATACCGATAGAGTAGGTTATTCTTGTTATACTTAAGACTTTAAGAATACCATACTATTTTTAAGACTTTAAGAATACCATGTAACTCCCCCATTTAACAATGACTGTTATCAGAGAAGGATCATTGCTTCCTTTACTTGATGACTTTTAAGAATGTTTGCAAATAATGGGTACTTCATAAATGCTTACCGAATTAATTGAATGAATGAAAAAAATGTATCTCTCCCTTTCCCTCCAAAAAATAAATTGCCAAATAATGCCAGATGAGATGATTCTAAAGGTTTTATTGTTGTTAAGATATCCTGGAAGGAGCACTTTTACAATTGATCAATATACCCTGGAGACTGATCTATGTTCTGAAACTTATATGGCACAGGCCTGTGACCTCAATTATTTTGTTTTTTGTCTTGACCTATGGTTTAATTGGTATAGGAAACGTCTATCAATGCAAATGAATAACTGTTCTGAAACTTATAATCATAGAGAGCTGCTTGAGGTAAAGAGGTTGTGACTGACCTGGATCACAAAACCAAAACAAAGAGATTTTCAAATTTCATTACTATTACAGTACGTAACAGAGACAACTCCTTAACCCAGGTCTTCTACCTACATTTAGTACGGTTTCACTACAGTGGGGCAGTTAGGAGGTGCATTCCATAGAATGTTGGGCATGGAGTCAGGAAGACCTGAGTTAAAATTCAGTCTCAGACCCTTACTAGCTGTGTGACCTTGGGCAAGTCACTTAACCTCTGTCTCAGTTTCCTGATCTGTAAAATGGGGATAATAATAGCACCTGGCCCCCAAGGTGGTTAGTGAGGACCAAATATAACTATAAAGTGCTTAGCAAAGTGCCTGGCACATAGTAGATGCTACATAAATGTTAGCTCTTAAAGTTATTATTATTATATTATTATAACATTATAATAATATTATATTATTATTACATTATTACATATGTGATTACATGATTATATTATTACATAATTATAGCTGTCCCTAATCAATATGAGTCTGTGAGCGTGGTTTTTTGGTCATTTTTCCTTAAAAATGCTTTTTTGTGGGTTATGCTGAATAGTTTGTCATTTACTGTATAATACACAGAACAAGAGAAACTCCCTGTTGTAGGAACATCCAGTCTAAGTCCCGTGGGAGGCTGGCAAATGTTTAACAACTAGATCTCCCCCAAAGTACCCAGGATACATAAGTTTAATTTGCATCACTAGTTATCTTCTCCATCACTCTCGTTAGTCTGGGTAGTTGACAAAACAATAAATCAACCTCTGCTTTGTAGTATTTTCCTGTTTCTGAGCAAATAGGTGGCTCAGTGGATAGAGTGGATAGACAGCCTGCAGTGAGAAAGACCCGAGTCCAAATTCAGCCTCAGACACTTACTAGCTGGGCAAGCCACTTAACTTTTGTTCGCCTCAACTTGCTCATCTGTAAAATGGAGCTAATAATAGCATCTCCTTCCCAGAGTTTTTATGAGGATCCAACAGGAATTGTAAAGTGCACAGATACTTGCACATAGTAAGCACCATATGAATGCGAGGTAACTGCTATCCATATCCAGAGAAAGAACTGAAAGACAGAGCACGTACAGAATGATTTTACACGCTGTCTCTGTCTCTGTCTCTGTCTCTGTTTCTCTCTCTCTCTCTCTCTCTCTCTCACACACACACACACACACACACACACACACATTTGCATCTAATGGTAGCCATCTCTAGGGCATGGTGGGGGAGGGAAGGAAAAAAAGAAATTTACATGATAACTATTACATATTTCAAAGGAATAGCAAGTTGTATATAATAGATTTGCAATTTCATGTGTGATTATTTTTTTTTATTCTATTATGTTATGGGAATGCTTGTTTTATTTTAAACAAAAATAATTTTATTTTAAAAAATTTATTTTAAATTAAAAATAAAATAAACGTAATTTAAAAGTAAATGTTGACTATTATAGTTGTTGTTATTGTCATATTTTTGAGGCATAAATGCTCACTCTGAAAATTTAACAGTTGACTCTGGTAAGCCAGTTTGAGCTGGTTCCAGCATACCTTTGGATTTAACCCATAGTTGAGCAGGGGTTACCTCTTTTTTTTTTCTTTTTGGAGGGGGGAAGGCTGGTCAATTGGGGTTAAGTGACTTGCCCAAGGTCACATGGCTAGCAAGTGTTAAAAATGTCTGAATTCATATTTGAACTCAGGTCCTCCTGACTCCCGGGCTCTATTTACTGCGCCACCTAGCTACCTCAATCAGGAATTACCTTGATAACAAACATCCTCTGTGGGTAGTTTTCCATCCTCCGCTTGAAGATCCCAACCTAGAAGGAACTAATTGTATCTTGAAACTTTAAATGTTAATATGTCTTTTTTGTGTATAGCAAGAAAAAATCCTACCTCTCAGCAAATTCCCCCTTTGCTTCTAGTTTTGCCTTCTAAGTTGAAACAGAATAATTCTGATTCATCTTTTACATGATAGCCCTTCAAATGTATTAAAATAACTTATCATATCTATAATTTTTTTCAGACTAAATAACCTAATTTCTTTCAACTAATTTTTTATGAAATTGGAAGACCCTTTATTATTCCGGCTGCTCTCCTCTTGTTATTTTCCTGAGTGGGTCAGCACTCTTTTCTTACCCAGAAATGATGACAATAGTCAAAAGTCTATTGATTTGATTGGGGAAGGTTACATTTAAGTGTCTGATTAGATGACTGATGATATTTATAAGAAGTATACTTTCAGTTGAAGGAGATTCAGAGATTTTGATGTTAGCAGGAATGTATACAAAATGCAGAAATGAAGGACAAAGAAACTATGGTGAAAGTCACTGCACCACCTGTCCTTTGTCCCAAAATTGAGTTGCATGACAATAAGAAGAAATGAGGGGAGAAAGAAGGGAGGGTTTTCCCATAAATTTTTGATTGATTGATATTTTAAGTAGGGATTCCTTCTGGGTATTATTTAGACTACATGGTTGATGGGTTCCCTTCCAACTCTGATGCTCTGTGTGTGCATTGTATTTCACTGTCCTAGGACTCAGGAGACCTGAGATCTGGTCTTACTTAGCCTGGCCACTAATGAGCTTTATGGAATTCACTTCTCTTTTTGTCCAGTTTCCTTATCTGTGAAATGAGGGAGCTGGGATAACTGAACTCTTGAGTTCTTTACCTCTGAACCATGAGAGACTTGATTAGAGTCATCTAGAAGAAATGATGTATTCTTCCAACAGAGGTGTCCCATTACCTTTCACTGACAGATTATCTTTTAAAATATTGAGACATCAAAGGATTAATTTACTAGAGAAGCTGTGGTGATTGAGGGTTTTTTAGTGTAAAAAATGATCTTTGTTTCTGAAGAATGACCAGCATTAGATTGTTGTTTAAACCGAGGTTGCACCATAGCAGAAGGAACTTCAACAGCACATCTGGGCATTGTCTTGATAAATTACATGACTCAGTGATCACTGACCCACATTTTGTAATATGATTTTATAGAACCTGGGTGACAGTGCTAAGGGAGACAGATGCACTCTGGCTCTGCATATAGCAGAGGCCAATGGTGTGCTCAGAGAAAGAATGAAAATGAGAAGTCATTACAGATTTACTGTGTAACAATTCATCTTAAGAAAGGGTGTGTGCATGTGTGTGTGTGTGTGTGTGTGTGTGTATGTGTGTGTGTGTGTTTAATAAGAAGTTACTGGATATTCCGAGTTTTTCTGGACACCAACCAGTACTGTCTTTGTCAAAATATCTGTTTGTGTATTTGTATGGTCTCTGCTAGTACAGCACCAGGTGCAAAATAATAGGTTTGCACTTTGTACATATGCTGTAGTGTGTGATATGTGAGCTTAGGCAGCCTTGATTTGGGATTTCCTTTTAATGGCTTCATTTCAGCAGTGGCAGATTGTGTCTGAGGAACAAGAACAAAGAAAAGGTTTTGACCTTATTAACAAGGACTCAGACTAGCTCAGGAAGGTGGAAGACAACTTAAAATTCCCCATTCTCCTGATTTCATAGAAAAAAAAGCAATAGATTTGTAAAGACAGTTATGTATTCTTTATTTGGTCTTTTCTTGATTTGAAAAAGAGCATAGTAGCTTTGTGTTTCTGTATGTCTTCTGGTGTGTGTGTGTGTGTGTGTGTGTGTGTGTGTGTGTGCGTGTGTGTGTGTGTGTATGTGTGTAGTCATTGTAGTAACTTCTCAGTTAGGGAGAATGATACAAATGAAAATCCAGCAAATAAATCTGAGGAATAGAAGGAAAGTGGAAGGCAAAAACTAGTATTATGAAAACCCAGAAAGGAGAGAATACTCAGGAGTAGTGGATAATTAACAGTGTCAAATGCTGCAAAGACAGGAGAGAAAAGGAAAAGGAAACAATAAATGTAAATGACTCTTTCTAAGAGTTTGACTACAAAAGGGAAAAGAGATATAGACAATATCTTGAGACAAGACATAGAATCATAGATTTAAACCTAGGAGGGATCTTAGAGGCCATCTAGTATAACTCTACCTTTTTACAGATGAGGAAACTGGGGCCTGGAGTAGTTAAATCACTTGCCCAAGCTAGTAAAGTACTGTCTAGCTTAGTACAGCTAATAAGTGTTGGAGGTAGGATATGGCCATAGGTCTTTCTGGCTCTTAGTCCAGAACTCTATTTACTATGCCACATTGCCTCTCTCTATGTCATTATGGCAGAGTATAGTGAAGGAATTTTAAGAATAAGGGAAGTTAGCATATATGGAGCCAACAGGGAATAAGTCAGTAGAAGGAGAGAGGCTGAAAAATTAAAGAGAGATGGTAGTTTTCTGACTGAGTTGAGAAGGGATGGGATCACAAGTACACAAAGAAGGATCACATCCTTATCAGATGCTTTAGTAAAGGAAAAAAGATAGGAAAGAGTGAAGTTGAGGGATTGAGAAGTGAAGTAGTACATGACCTCTGTTTTATCAGTAAAGTAGTAAGCAAAGTCCTTAGCTGTGAGGGTAGGGGCAAGAAGTAGTTAGTGTTGGAGCCTTGAGGGGAAAAGAGGCTAGAGCCACTTCTGTGTGCCATAGAACAGGAATTAACAAGGACTGCATAGTTCTAATAAGGATCCCATTGAAATTTAGTCTACCAATTGCCTAAATTTACAATAGACCCCATCAAAATGGTTATATATTTTCCTCTGAGTCCATTCAGCCATACTTGAATAGGAATGGAGGAGGCCAATGGTGGAAGTGATCCAGGATTTGGATAGGTGAGGCATGAACTACAATAAGATAAAGCAATAAGGGATTTAGGAATAGAGGAGAGTAGGGGTTGAAGGAGTTAACTCAAGGATTGAGATTGGAAAGTAAGAAAAAGTGAAGTTAGAATAGGACTTGGCACAGTACTAAGAAGTGGAGAAACTGAAGGGCACAGCTAAGAGTAAGTCATGGGGAGAAAGGGAATGATAGGTAGCTATAATCTGATGAAACAGTTTAATGTTTTTGATCATATGGAGATGGTAAAATGAAGACAGTCAGTCAAAAAAAACATTTATTCAGGACCTTCTATGTGCCAGACACTGTGCTAAATGCTAGGGCTACAAGGAAAAGAAAAGACAGTCCTTGCTGTCATCAAGCTCACAGTGTAATGGGGAAACAGCATGCAAGCAACCATGTAAAATATATGAGATAAATTGGAGATAAACAGCAAAGGGAAGGCATAGCATAAGCGGGAATCGGGAAAGACTTCTTGTAGAAGATAGTTTTAGAAAGGACTTGAAAGAAGCCAGGGAAACCAGGAGACAGAGATAGAGAGGGAGAGTATTCCAGGCATGGGGAGCAGCCAGTGAAAATGCCCACAATCTGGAGGTGGAGTGTTTTATTCAAGGACCAACAATAAAGACAACGTCATTGTATTGTAGAATGTGTGTGTATGTGCGTGCGTGCATGTATTTGTGTGTATGTGTGTATGGTGTGTATGTATGTGTGTGGTGTGTGTATGTGTGTGGTGTGTATGTGTGCAGTGTGTATGTCTGTGCATGTGCAGTGGGTACATGTGTATATGTGTGTTTTTATGTATGTATGTGCACATGTGTGTGGTGTATATGTGGTGTGGTGTGTGTGTGTGTGTGTGTGTGTGTGTGTGTGTGTGTGTGTTTGGAGGGAAGGGGAGGCTGACTGGGGTAAGGTGTAAAAAGACTAGAAAGGTAGGAAGGAGTTAGGTAATGAAGGGCTTTGAATGCCAAATGAGGATTTTGTATTTGATCTTGGAGATGATAGGAAGCCACTGGAATTTATTGAACAAAGGAAGTAACATGCTCAGATCTGTGCTTTAAGAAGATTAATTTGACACCTAAATGAAGGATTTACTGGAATCGGGAGAGATAAGGCAAGGAGACCAACCAGTAGACTATTGCAACAGTTCAGGCATGGAGGAGGTGGAATTAGGGCCTGCAGGGACTGAAGTTACTTTAGTGTTGGAGGAGAGCAGGCATATTCAAGAGTTGGGGTAAAATTGATAGACTTGGCAACAGATTGGATATGGGCAGGGGGAAGAAGAATGAGGAAATATGGATAATAGTGAGGTTGTAAGTCTGGGTGACTAAAAGGATTGATGCCTGGGACAGTGATAGAAAAATGGGGAGGGTTTTGTAGGAAAAATGAGTCCAGTTTTATGGACATGTTGAGTCTATGGGATATCTACTTCGAGATGCCTAACAGGCAGCTGGATTTATGAGTCTAGAGACAAGAAAAGTAGATCTGAGAATCATCAACACAGAGGTGATAATTGAAACCATGGGAATTCATGAGATAACCAAAAGAAAAAGTATAGAAGGAGAAGAGAAGGAGGCCCAGGACAGAAGCCTCAATGATACCCTTGGTTAATGAGCAAGACGTGGAAGATCCAACAAAGGAGACAGAGTGGTCAGAAAGATAGGAGGGGAACTGGTGTAGATTACTGCCTTGGAAACATAAGGAGAAGAAGGTATAAAGGAAAAGAGTGTGATAGACATGTCAAAAGCTATAGAGAGGTCAAGAATGATGAGACTGTGACCATTTCTGTGCATACCCGAGCTGTAACAGAGTTGTTATTTGGCTGTTCTCAGTTGTGATCCTTTTGGGGTTTTCTTCTGGAGTGGTTTTCCATTTCCTTCTCCAGTTCATTTTACAGATGAGGAAACTGAGGCAAACAGGGTTAAGTGATTGCAGCAGCAAGCACCCTAGCATACCCAGGATGGCTACTAGCACAGGTTCTTTCATCTGCTTTTCTAAAGGAAAGCAATTCAAAAAATATCTTACCTTAATCAAACATACATCATTTACCTAGTTCGGGGGAAAAGTCAGCACCCTGAACTTCAGAGAATACAAACAGAAGTTATAAGCAGACAGAGAAAATAACACAATTCAGCAGACCAACAGACAGGGCTTCCAGCTGTCTGACCATCATATACATACAGTTAATCACCAGAGAGAGAAGTACCAACATCTGGGTTTTCAAAGCTGGGGGGTCTCAATGGCTGCCCAGAGTCTCATCTGGCCAAATCACACAACTCTTCCCATGAGTAAGCCTCAGAGCAAAACCTCACATCAGGGAATATATAGCCTTCTCCAGGGTCAGAGAACATCACAACTCTCATGACCTACTTGACTACAAAGTAACAAAAGTTGTGCCTTCCTGAGAAACAAGCCTCCCACCACAGGCTCCATGTTACCACATTCAGTCTATTAGGGGGCAGAGTATATTTTCAAATCAGAGAAGGGCCTCAAATTCACTTCAGACTATCAAGAGTCAGGGAAGATCTTCAAATTCCCATTACCATTACAGTAATTTGCCCAAGGTCACATAGTGGTAAGTGTATGAGGCTGGATTTGAACTCAGGTCTTCCTGACTCCAGGCTCAGTGCTCGATCCATTGTACCACCTAGCTAGCTCAGTGGAGGATTAGGTGACAGTAGTTGAATAGATTTAGGAACTGAGAGCTTAGAGAGAACACCAACTTGCATGTTGAAGTTCCTTAGGGTAAAGATAGGTTATGGGGTAGAAAGGAAGACGTGAACCAGTCACAGAAGTCCTTGAGAAAGGAAGGAAAAGGAACTAGAGGCAGTAAAGGGACAGAACAGTCTCTAGTCATTTCATCTCTCCCATCACCCCTGTACTGGCCCTTACTTTTCTCCCTTCAGAATTTTGACTCTGTAATTGACCCTATTGCTTACAAACATGGCCATATGGTCCCCATTCTTAAAAATCCTTCATTTGATGTGACCAATCCTCTCAAACTATACCTATTTCTTTCATTCCCTTCACAGTCAAACTCCTAAAAGAACTGATTGAAGTTGCTTTAATTCTCAGTCTTTCACAATCTGACCATTTCTCTCAATCGAAACTGCTCTCTAAGGTTACCACTGATCTGTTAATTAACAAATGGCCTTTTCTCAATTCTTATCCTTTTTTACTTCTCTGAAGCATTTTATTCTTTTGACCAATCTATAATCCTCCAGTCCCCGGGATTGCCTGACAAGGCTCTCTCCTGATCCTCCTCCTCCCCCACCTTTCTTAATAGTCCCCTATCTCTTTTGCTGCATCACCATTGTTTTCCAAAGATGTTTAGTGTCCACCACTCATCCTTTTGTCAAAATTGCTTTGTATTAATTTGTGTATATCCTGTCTTTACTTTCCCATGAATACATTATATCCTTCTAGTAGCATGGAAATTCCTTGAAGGACAATCTTATTTTGCATTTGTATCCCCAGGATCTACATTGGTGCTTGGAATGTAGCAGGTGCTTAATAAATGCATATTTGATATTACTGAAGTTTGAGGTTATTTTTTGAATCATTTTGAGCTTGCATTAAAGTAACCTCCCAGATCTTTGTTCACATGAATTGCTTTTTTAATATTATCTTTCTATCCTTTATATGTTTAATTCATTCTCTGAAACTAAATGCAAGTCTCCTTTCCTCCTGGCTAAATTTCATCTTGTTAGTTTTTGCTCTTTATTAGTTACAGCTATCCACAGAGATATTTGAAAAGCTTGATTCCATCATCTAACTTATTATTCTTCCCAGCTTTGTGTCCTCTGCAAATGTGTCTTCATTCAGGTTATTGATAAAAGTGTTCACTATAATAGAGCCAAGAACAGAACCTTTCAAAATGCCACTGGAGACCTTCTTTCAGATTGATAGCAATCCCTTCATCAACAGTCTTTGAATATAGCTGTTCACTGAGCTGAATCCACTTAACTGTACTATCATATGGCCCACGTTTCTTAATCCTATCTACAAGCATGTCACAAGAGATACTGACAAACTTGTGACTGAAATTAGGCTATACCATGTCTACAAAATTCCTCTTACAGTTAAGATTGCACATCAAAAATAAGAAAGAGAAATGAAGTTATTTTATCGTAACATGTTCTTATGACCTCTTGATGGCTCCTAGTGATTGCTTCTTTCTTTTAAAAGGCTTCTAAGTTATCAGTTAAAAATATTCTCTAGAATGTTGCATGGGGCCAGTATCAATTTTACCAATTTATAATTTCCCGAATCTACTTTTTTTTGTTGTTGTTGAAAATGGGAACATTTACCCATTTCCAGTCTTTTGGCACCTCTGCCATTCTTTATGTTTCCTCACTTTCTCAAAGATTGTCAGGAGTTGTTTTGGGTTCTAGATCTGAAAGTTCTTTGTATTATGAAATATTTACACTGAGTCTGTAGACTTGAACACTTACCATCATCTTTATTTGGGGTTTCGATTTCATTTTAAGCATGTCTCCTCCTCATCTTCCCCAAATCATTCTTTCTGATGACAGTAATAGAAGTAATATAGGAGTCAAGAAGTACTATAAATAGTACTAAAAATTAGAAACTTGCATTTCATTTTAAGTCTGTAAAGCATAGCAGTCGATTGCCTTAACTTTAAAAAATTAACTGTTATATTTAACTAAATTTAATTTAAAAAAATTAAGTTTAATTTTTTGAAAAAATTTTCTTTGGTAAATAAAAAACAATGTCGTTTACAATCAGCTGCTATTATAACATTAAAAAAACAACTGCACCTTAATGAAATGTGTTGCACGTGATTGAACTGTCAGACAGAGTTGCACTAGATGGCTTCTAAGCGCTCTCTGTTAGCTGTGAAATTCAATGTTTTGGTAACCTATTAACATTATACTATCTGCTCCATTCGGTGGTCCTAGATCTTGTGTTTTTGTTTTGACCATAGCTTAAAAAGCACCTCTTTGATTGTCTTATCCTTCCTTTCTTCCTTCCTTCCTTCCTTCCTTTCTTCCTTCCTTCCTTCCTTCCTTCCTTCCTTCCTTTCTTCCTTCCTTCCTTCCTTCCTTCCTTCCTTCCTTCCTTCCTTCCTTCCTTCCTTCCTTCCTTCCTTCCTTCCTCTTCCAGTGAAAGAAGAGATCAAAGGAGGCAGGGTATTGTGGTCAAAGGAATACCAAACATGGAATCCGTAGATCTGGGTTCAAATCCCAGCTCTGATCCTTTCTAACTGTGACCATGGGCAAGTTACTTACTTGACCTCTGAAGTTCAGTTTTTTCCTCCATAAATCAAGGCAGGGTGATATAATAATAGGTAATAATACTGCTTCCCTCATATGCTTTTGATTAAGAGATTTATAAACCTTAAAATATTATATAAATGTGAGCTATTAGGAAGGTAGCGTAACATGTGAAAATGTGGGTACCTGGGAGGGCAGTGCCTTCACATGGACATTCCACAGTGTTACAAAACATATACCCTGTTACTCTTTGCATAGGGCATGGTAGGCGCCATACTACTTTTGCACTATTTACCTACTCAAACTTATTCTCAT
Organism: Pseudochirops corinnae; assembly: GCA_028646515.1. Taxonomy (NCBI): domain Eukaryota; kingdom Metazoa; phylum Chordata; class Mammalia; order Diprotodontia; family Pseudocheiridae; genus Pseudochirops; species Pseudochirops corinnae. The sequence continues at coordinate 238,030,335 of CM053587.1, read as the reverse complement.
ACTAACAGTTTTAAGTTTCCAGAGATAAAACAACACCATATCATTATATTCAAACTCTCTTAGAGTATTAGGGTTAACATTCTTAAGGCAAACAGATTTCTGTTGCTTACTCCAAAATCCAGTGCATTTTTGATCTACAAAATCAATAACTCACAGTATCTTGCATCCACCTAAGTTCATGAGACAACACCAGCCACTCACAGTAATGGCATATTTAGATCTTAAACATAAGCATTTATTTAACAATAAAACCAAAAAACATTATAGTTACTAATATATTAAACCAAATGCATAAATAATAAAGCACAACACAATATACATTTAAACCTAAGTCACACTTTCCCACTGATGTATTCAGTATCTACAGGGAAATGCAGACATACATTAACAGGGACCTGGTAGGAAAGCATAGAGGAAGGAAAATTCATGTGCTTAGGATAGCTCACAATTGAACTGCAGGCTTCAATGTGACTATTCCCATCTGGCAACATTTGTACCATAAGAAACTTTTTCTCCATTCACTGCCTGACTGTTCATCCTTACCACTATTTAGTTGAGGAAATTTTCTTCTCTTCTCTGGATGGATGCCCTGTTGTCCAATTAGAATGCCGCTCACAGCAATATAGCTCAAGTTGATTCTTCAAGCCTGCTCACTAGGATACCAGAGCAGCTGCAAAGCCTCTTTTGTTTCTTTTTCTCAAGCCAGAGGTGGTAACAGAGCTGGTATGACAAAGTTCACTTCTCCCCAACTCCAAGTGATGCTGAAGGGCATCTCTCAGCTGACTCTTTCTAACAATTATGGGTCCCATAAAAAACCATCTTTTATTTCTTCTCAGGTCCCTATACACTTCAGTGGCTTACATGAGAACCTCCCAACCTCCTACTTAAAAAGCTATAATTCCCAAATTTCCCATATCAAATCACTAATACTTTTTAATCATATCTCAGTCTCTGGGTTTATATTTTACTCATTTTTAAGTTTTATTCTCTTTAGTCATGAAACACGTATACTCAAATTAGCTGACATACCACAATACTTTTAAGTTCCAACATCTTCTACATGGTATTCATCTTTTTGATATCTTGGAACTATGTTTTTTTTATGCTCATATTTTTCTAATTTTTAATAAATAAAAGCTCTATCTCTTTATAATATTAAACTCTACACAAGTAAGGCAAAGACATTTGAGTCTTTACTTTTTTTTTTTAGAGCAGGGAAGGCAGGGCAATTGGGGTTAAGTGACTTGCCCAAGGTCACATAGCTAGGAAGTGTCAAGTGTCTGAGGCAGGAGTTGAACTCAGGTCCTCCTGACTCCCGGGCTGGTGCTCTATGCACTGTGCCACCTAGCCACCCCGAGTCTTTATATTTTACACAATAGGTTCTTCACACTCTCAAACTGCCTCCATCCTGTCTGAAAGCTATGTTTCTTCATACACATATATTAACAATGTATATTAAGATAAAGATTTCTTTTATGCTCAAAATTTTCATGTATAACAGTAGCAATATCTTATATCATTTGACAATATAAATCTCCCCCTTTAAACAAAAACACATTTTCTGCCCCTTTCCTCACTAAGCTGCTTTATTTCTTGTAAAAGAAGACTGCAGGAAACCAGATGACCATTGCTTGACCCTACTAAACTCATAAACAGCAAAAATTGTATGTGAGCAAACATGTCCTCTGCAAAAGGAGAGGCATGACCATGGAGTCAAGCATATTTCTATGGGAATGCAGCTGGGCAAGGAAAATTTCTTGACCAAATTCTGTGAGTCACTTTCTCATGAAGACAGCACAAAAGCCCCTAAAGTTAAACATTATGTACTCATATCATCATTATATATTTTTCATTATTTCTGCCTATGTTTTGTACAACCTTGGAGTGTTGTTATGATCTGTACAACTCTGAAGTGTTGTCATGTCATCAATAACATCAATAAAATACAGCCTGTTGGAGGGGCTCAGGGCAGTTGCTCGCCTCTCGAGTCTGCCTAGGCTATGCTAACCTAAGTTCATGTGCTCATCTCCTTTCTTTCCCACATCTCCTCCAGTCCCCTTCTAGGTTTCACTTCCAGGACCCCACTGTGCTGGATGTTGCAGACCTTTTAAGGTCTTTTAAAGTTTTTAAGATCTTTTAAGGTCTACCTTACAGTGAGGCAAAGTAGACAGGAAAGGGCTTGGGGAGGAGGCCAAGTTTAAGTTGAAATCTGAAGGATGGGAATGACTAGAGAGGTAGAGGAGAGAGGAAATTATAGTCTAAGTGGTGGGAACAATATGAGTAAAAGCTTGGGACTGACCTTTGATCTAGCAATATCACTTCTAAGTCTGTATACCTAAGAGATGAAAAAAAGAGAAAAAGGCCCATTTGTACAAAAATATTTATAGTAGCTCTTTGTAGCTCTTTATGTACTCACTTGGAAATTGAAGGGATACTTAAGGGATTGAAGGGATACCAAGTCATGGTATATGATTGTGATAGAATATTATTGTGCTGTAAGAAATGATGAACAAGGTGATTTCAGAAAAACCTGGAAAGTCTTACATGAACTGATACAGAGTGATGTGAGCAGAAGCAGGAGAACATTGTACACAATAACAGAAATATTGTATGGTGAACAACTGTGAATGACTTAGCTATTCTCGGCAATACAATGGTCCAAGAAAATCTCAAAGGATTCATGATGAAAAAATTCTATCTGCCTCAAGAGAAAGAAC
>CM053587.1:237990374-238027118 GCA_028646515.1 Pseudochirops corinnae | reverse complement strand
TTCCTTCCTTCTTTCCTTCCTTCCTTCCTTCCTTCCTTCCTTCCTTCCTTCCTTCCTTCCTTCCTTCCTTCTTTCCTTCCTTCCTTCCTTCCTTCCTTCCTTCCTTCCTTCCTTCCTTCCTTCTTTCCTTCCTTTTCTCTTTCTTTCTCATTTCTTCCACAAATTGACCACTATGGAAATATATGTAGTTGTATAGGTATAACCCATATTAAATTGCTTACAGTGTTAGGAAGGGAGGAGGTTTGGGAGGAAGGGGAAGAATCTGGAGCTCAAAAATAAAAAAAAAAACCAACCAACCCAAATGTTAACATTGCTTTTACATTCGATTTGGGACAAAATAATAAATTGTTTTAAAAAAAGCTTGGGGTCAAGACTGAACATACTGTATTCAAGTGATATTGAGGTTGCATAGTGTACTAAATAGAGCAGTAGGATCAGAAATCAGAAAGACCTGAATTTGAGTATCACCTCAAACACTTTCCAGATATGTGATCCTGGTCAAGTCACTTAATTTTGCCCACACTTACTTTCCTGATCTATAACATGGAAATAATGATAGCCCCTACCACAAAGGGTTGTTGTAAGAATCAAATGTGGTAATATAAAGGGCTTTGCAAACCTATGGAGTAGTGGGAGCTAGATTATGTAGGGCTTTGGATGACAGTGTGAGGAATTTGGACTTTATCCTGTGTTCTTCCCCTTAACATTACCTTGATCCTTAAAGGATTCTCAAACCTCTTTAAAATGAACAAATATTTTTTAATAACCCATATTTGTATAGTGTTTTAAGATATGTAGAGCACTTCTCCCAGGGCAACCCTGTGTGGCAAATAGTGAAAAAATAAATGTTGTAAAGTGACATTCTCATAGCTATATAGTGGTAAGTACCTAAGATGGGATTTGAACCCAGCTCTCTTAACTCCAGTCAAGAATTTTTCCCCCCATGGCCAGTTGTCTGCTGACATTGTATTTAATTGATCAAATATCAGCATATAATGGATTGATTTGTGAATCTGTAAAATAAATTTGGGCAAAGAGGTAGTTACAGCAGGATTTAATGGCCGACAAAATCTCATTAAATAGAATTCTAGTCGCTCAATACCATGCCTTTACAACAATGACTTTTCTCGGGGAGGGATGATCCGGTGATAATGATGATGACCAAGTCTCTCCTCACTCAAAAAAGCCTCAGGGACTTCCTATTGTCTCTGGAATAAAATGCACATTTCTTCATAATCTGGCTTGAATTTGTCTTTCAACATGTATTTTGTGTTACTGCCTCTTACATACTCTATGTTCTAGCCAGAATGGCCCATTTGATGTTTCCCAGACCAGACTTGCCATTTCTAACTTCCATTCTTTTGCATAGATAGTTCTCTTTACCTAGAATATTCTCCCTACTCTCCTCTGCTAGTCAGCATCTTGAGTTCCGTTTGAGCCTTAGTTTGTTTCATCTCTTACATGACACCCTCCTGATCTCCCCAGTTTTTCAGCCAGTCGGTCAACGAACATTTATTAAGTGGCTATTAGGTGCTAGGCATTGTTAATATAGTATTTGCTTATTATATTGTCAATAAAGTATTTACTTCATAATATAGTAACATATTATAATAATACATTGTTAATATAGTATTTACTTATTTGTATATGGTCTATATTTACTTATCTGTATGCGTAATGTTTTTCCCAGTAGAATACAAAGCTTTCCAGGGCAGGGACTTTTCATTTTTATCTTTATGTGCTCTCTATTACATGGTAGGTACTTAATAAAAGCTTATTGAATGGAATTGAATTGAAAGAATGCCACATGATTTACCTTTGGAGGCAACCTTCCTTCAATTTCATTCTGACGAACTATTATCGAATATTTACCAGCCTTTCCCCCTTTGATTTCCTAAAAGGGCCTCACCTTTCATTTTGGCTTCTCTCCTTCACTTCAGGTATGTAGTGGGAGAGAAAGGATTCTTTGTTTAATACTTTCATCTTTAAGGGGAACTGGAAAGGGCATTTGGACATCCATGTTTAAAAATTCACCTTGAGAAAGAGCTTGTCCCATGGGAGGGTGAATAGACTTGGCAGGGAGAACCCTTTGTTACAGGTTTTCTTGACTAGGGGAAAATGGTTTTAAACAAAGCAACAGGCAAAATATGAATTCGCCTAGTAAGTCTGATTGCCCTTCAAGGGCTATTGTGTCTTCCTGGAAGTTATTAGGTAATTGTGTTAATCCAAAGCATAGTGTCTGCTCCATTAAAAGGGAGAGGGGGATGGGGTGTATACAGCTCTGGCATACAATCTCCCTCACTCCCTCACCTCCAGCTTTGTGCGGCAGTTAAGAGTAACATCTACATCACTTTTTGAAAACTATTTGGAAGACTTTAAACTCCATCAGCTCTGGTCTGATTGCAGTCACCTCTCTCCAGTCCCCCAATCATTCACAAAGCCAATTAGCTTTGGCCTTCAGTGTTTCTCCCCAGCTGTGTGCTGAGTGAGGGAGCAGGAGTCCATTTGGAGGGCTGACACACCACCTGAGGCCCGCCAACCAGCTCATAAAAGTGTTCCAGGGACAAAGCCAGCACAATGCCCTTCCACTTGCCTCACATTTTCCCTTTTCTTCCCCTCTTCAAAAACAACTGATCTGTGGGCAGGAAAGCCATTTAGTAAAAAATAAAGAATAAAATGTTTTTTTCCTTTCCGATAATATCCCCGTTTCCTTCAGCAGGTATTATGCTCCATAATGTGCCGTGTGCGCCCGTTTTGTCATCGCTTTGGGTCACCCTTGCTCACAATTGGTTATTTACTCAGGGGCTTTTGAAATTATTGAGTTGACACATCTGTCAGACAGCAAAAGCAGAAATGCTAAAAGGTCACTTGGAGAGAAACCAGCTGCTCCAGACAAACCTTTCTGCCTTCAAATAGCACAATCATTACAGCCTAGCAGATGGGGCCTCGCCTTTCATTTCGGCTTCTCTCCTTCACTTCAGGTATGTAGACACACTCCCTCATTGCCAGGTCAGCGCGGACCTCCTCGTAATTACCTCCACAATGGGCATCTCTCTGCTTAAGGATAACAGCTCCATTTTCTCTAAATAGGGAACCTGTTCCCCCCACAGATAGGAGCTACCCGAGGCTCGCCACAAACTTTCCTATTAACAGATTAGTTTTGACAGTTGTAAGGACGTTTTTATTACTCTTGCTTCAGTTATTAAGCTGGGAAACATGCATTCTGGGCTGAGTTAACAGCTGGGAGCTGGGGAAGCTTTCTGCACTTGGGGGACTCTTCCGCTCTTCTCTCACCCCTTCATTCCACTTGAACCTGCCTCATACTCCATCCTCCACCCCAACCCCTCAACCCGCCCCCCACCCCCAATCAAATAGCCTCTGTGTCTGACCCAGAGGATGGCCAAGCCAGAAGTGAAGTCCCTTTGTGCTAGTCTACGGAAAAGTTTCACTGATGATGCTGTTCATGTAGCCTGCCCTACCCTGAGGTTACCCAGATCCAAAGCAGCCTGGGTTTATCTGTGGCCCTTTGGCAAGAGCTCAGGGCAAGGGAAAAAAAGACAAAGGAAAAAACAAACAGGTGAAGAAACTAGATCTTTGCCTCTCCCAAGCAAGTGGAGGAAGCAATAAGCATGTCCCTGATTGACTCTCTCATGAGCCGGGACTAGAAAAGCAAAAACTCCATGATGGGGGTAGGGGAGGCAGGGTGAGAGGAAAGGAAAGGAGTGGAGGAGGCAACTGAAACAGCAGGATCTTTAGGTGAAGCTGTCAGCCCAGTAACAAAGAGGTTGACAAACATAAGGGACACACATAATGCACTCATAAAACATCTATCCTTGCTGACAAGAAGAAAGGGATCTGGGCTCAGCTGAAAAAGGGGTGAGCTAGGATTATTGCACATCGAAAATATTCAATAAATGGAACATCTTCTCTTAGCCTGAGTAAGGCTAAACTGCAAGTAAAAATAATCAAACAAACAAAATATAGATTTCATAGACTTAGAGATTCAGAATTTAAGTGCAGGATTTTCCATTTATATCCCTCTGCTTTATAAAGCCCTGCTCCCTCTCCCATCATGTTACTTCTTGGTTTACTGCATCCTTCCCTCCCTCTCATCTCTTGGCTTCACTAAGATGAATTTACTATAGGTTCTTTAGATCTCACCACCTATCAGCAGAGCATTTTTCTTTTTTTCCTAATCTAATTATATTCATTACACTTATATATTACATATTCATATTTATCTATATTATAATAAATATTTGCATTATATATATGTCATTTTAATGTGATCACATTTTCTTCTAACTTGACCTACATGCCCTAAACAACTTCATTTTACTCTATCAAGTTACTTTCCTACCCTCATTCAAAAAAAAAAGTGCAAATCCTCTGTTTTTGCCAGGAGTCTTCCTGGATGACATGTTCAACTTCCCACATCTTTGTCAGATGTCTCTCCCTTCATGTTCTCATCAGCTCCTCTAAATATACACAATGAGAAAACAGAAGAAAAGAAGGGAAGAAAGCCAATGAAGTAAAATAAAAGCTAAATATAAAGCTTTAAAAAGAATAAACATTTTATATGTCTATGTCTATGTATGTATGTATGTATGTATCTATCTATCTATCTAGTACATTAGTTATTAGAAACACTGATTAATATTTTCAGCCTCTTGACTCTTACCAACCTGGTAAAATTAAATCCAAACTCATAGCCTTAGCAATGTTATCCAAGTTGTCACTTAAAATTAAGTGAACATTACAGAATTCCTTACCAGCTTTAGTTTTTTTGTTTTGATTTTATAACTGGTTTATTATATGCTCAGAACGTAGTCCCATGGTACATAAAACCAGTGGGGAATGAACAGCATCTTCAAATATCTTATATAAGACAAGGCAGAATGGATACAATCGAAATTTTTAGAGGGCAAAGGGGAAGGTAAAGATTTACAGAACAAAGGCTAGTAGAAGAGGAAGATCTTGGTCAGGTAAACTGATCAGCATTTATAGGTGATCAAGCTCATAATTCTTGTATACAGACAGCAGGAACTGACCAGTTAGCTAGAGAGCTTAAGTAAATAGTGGTAATAAAGCTGGAGCCAGAAATTCTTTTACCACTAACCTGAGCTAAAGTTTGATGTCTCAGCTAAAAGCTACAAGCTGCAGCCTGTGATATGAACCAGCTTTAGTTTTTATTTAAATTGTTGCTTCTTTTTGGTTCTGAGAGAAAACTCTTCTCTAGATGGTGTCTTAAAATCTTTTCTCATCCTAGAATTATATGGTTTTTCCATGACTAATACAGAGGACCCAGGAATAATTGTTTAATATAAACTTGTGGTCTGCTGTAGAGTATCATTTGTAAAAGCTTATTCTTTTCTCATACCTCCCCTGAGAAGGTTCTTGGTGCACATCATTCAGCAAAAATTTATTAAGTGCCTACTATGTGCCAGGCTATAATGGAAATGGTAATTTGAAGATCTTCCCAGCCTTTAACAGACCTAGGGGGAATTTGAAGACCTTCCCTGCTTTTAAAATAAACTCTACCTGAATGTAGTCACATGGAACCTGTGGTGGGAAGAGTTTGCTGAAGGGTGGAGCAGAGCCTGCAGGAAGCTGGGAGTCAGAGCCAGAGAGAGGGTGGGGCAGAGAGGAGCTCAGGCAAGGAGATAGATAGGCTTGTGAGTAAAAGTCTTTTTTTTTTTTTTTGCCATCTGCTGGGACAGCTAGGCTTGTGTTGGTTTATAGGAAGGTTAAAGGATGGCAAGGTTCTCTGTTACATTGTAGTGCATTAACTTCTATGTTCCTGGTGTTGGGATTTGGTTTTCTGGTGTCTGAAAAAAACATTTTGCTTCTGTCTTATATATGGAGAGCCTGCTATATTTTGTGATTGAGCACCATATGGGAATATTTATAGTCACAGTCAGTGCTATAAATATTGTGTTGCATTGGCATTACACAGACACTATGCTAAGTACTATATATATATATAAATGATTATTGTCATAAGAATATTGTAGAACTAGGGAAGTAAATATTGATATTTCTTAGTCATAGGTTTTAAGGTTTTAATAATAAATAAATACAAAATTCTGCTCTCCTCCCAGACTTTGATATCTTGCCTTTCTCCAGATATTTAGATAACTGATAACTTTATTATAAACCATTTAATGATTGTTATCCAGTATGGCATAAAGTAAGAAGATATAGGCTCACTAACAGTGTTTGTCCCCATCATGAAAAATAGTCAGGTAAGAGGCCAAATTGAAGAAGGATTACTTATTGATAACCTGTATGCTCCATTCATATCTACACAATAACCAGAGGTCTAGAGGAATGCCCCCAGAACATAAAGCGGACCCTCTGCCGAAGATTTATTGGAGAACATGGACGAGATAGATACAAGATAAGAAGGTAAGGATGAGGTATATTCTGTATGATTTGAATGAGATCACAAATCAGTTGAGGCATTTAAATATTGGAAGAGAGGATTAGAAATTACAAGATCTTGAGTGTTTAGTCTTTTGCTTAATGACATATCCTAGTATATAAGTTATGGGGTGTTTTGTTCTCATAGAATAATTCAATTTGATAGAAAATTATTGAATGCCTACTTTGTGATAAACACTATGGTGGCTACAAAGATGAAATAATACATAGTTTCTCTTCTCAAAGAGATTAAAGACGTAGACAAACATGCCAAATATGTAAGCTGTGATAATTGCTTAAGAGCTACAAAATGCTAGAACTCAAAGGAAGTTGAGGGAGGGAGAGAGGAATTACTTCTGGTTAGAGAGGTCAAGCAAAGATTCATGGAAGAGGAATCATTTGAACTGAGCCTTGAGGGAAAATTTCATTGATTTTTTAGTGCATACTAGACTATAAAATATTGGATAATAAGCTGATAGGAACTTTTTTAGGTCATAGGAATCTATTCAAATATAGATAAAAAGCATCACCTGCATCACTTTGAAAAAAATTTCCTGGAAAACAATAAACCCGCCAGTGATCTCCATAGTATCCAAATTGGAGACAGAGGTTCTTGTCTTAATTTTGAATTTTCTTCTTCATTTATTCTTTCCAATGTTTATTGTGGAATACTTTCTACATGTAAGGCATTGTACTATCTGATGTAGGAGATATAAAGATGAAGTAAACATGGTCCTTAACTTCAAGGAATGTACTATATAAAAGGAGAGAGAAAAAATTTGGGAAATAATTATTCTTCGTAGCATATGATAGGTTATGAAAGTTCAGAGATGGGAAAGGTTAATTTTCAAAGATCTTTTCCACAGTATTTTTATCAATGACTTTGAAATGACATCAATGTACAATGAAATGAAGTCTTCAAACAGTAGCTGGATGTTCATTTAACTTGTATGATATACAACAGACTTTTGTACAACTTGGTTGTTGGTTGTTGTTCTCGGTTCTTGATGAGGACCAAAATGAGACCACTACCTTAAAATCAAGTTACAACATGGCTGATCAAACCAAGATGAGTTCAGAACGCTCTATGGATTTGTCCATATGGATATTTGGGGTGGATTCTCTAAATCTGTGCATCTTGTGTTTCTTTTGGGTTACTTCAATTCTGCTTTTCTCATAGAGCACAGTACCTTCTTTGATGAAGGTATGGTCCTGTGCCAGTGTCTCCTATGTCACACAATCAAGTAAGGGTTGAAACAAGGCATTTGGGTATAGTGGATAAAGAACTGGCAGTGGAACCAAGAAGATCTGGATTTTAGTTCCATTACTAACACATACTGTGTGTGACCCTGGACTAGTCTTAATTCTTAGTGAAGCAACTCTTTAAGACTAGAAGTTTCAGAGAAATTGCTGAGGGGGCAAGCTAGGTGGTGCAGTGGATAGAGCACCAGCCCTGGAGTCAGGAGGGTCTGAGTTCAAATTTGATCTCAGACACTTGATATATAGTAGCTGTGTGACCCTAGGCAAGTCACTTAATCCCAATTGCCTGGCTGAAAAAACAAAAACAAAAAGAGAAGTTGCCAGTTTATATTGAAAGAAGAACATAATACATTAATGGGTTTAGAGGTCTGGTTAAAGCAAAAAAAAAAAAAAGGATCTCTTTGGTCCCTCCCAACTCTAATTCTATGATTCTGTGAATCTAATGATGACATCATTTCAGTTTCTCCTTTTGTTAGCCCTAGGTTTCTATAATTTTCTCATGTGAATATATATTGGTAAGCAGATGAAAGCTTATTTGACTGGTATAACCCTAGTCCCCTAGGATGTATCTATGACCTAAGGACTCTATAGACCCTTCTCCCCTTCAGCCTTTGACTGGATGGCACAATTAGGGTTGTTTCCTGTTTTCCTGATCCTCATTCCTCATCCTTTATTAGGTCATTTAGAAAATACTCTCACTTTACTGGTCCTAGCTATACTCCTTTGGAATACAGGGCAGTCTCCTATTGGTGCCATGCTGATTCTACCTAAAACTCTATATAGTATAAGTTTGAGCTGTGAGATTCTCTGGATCTTCAACTGGAGTGAGAAAGCTGTTCCACAGTTCCATATCCTTAAGCTATCCCACTGGGTGCTGCCCTTGGCCAAGGGCAGAGGGAGCTTCATGCCAAGACTATTGTTCATTTTTGGCATCTGTTTTCCTTTTCCCCTTGTGAGTAGTAATAAAGTTTTATTAACGTCTATCCATGTGTGTCTCTGCTGCTTTTCATTTGATCTCTCCTGCCTATAATCTTCTTCTTCTTCTTCTTCTTCTTCTTCTTCTTCTTCTTCTTCTTGCTTTTTGGAGGGTGGAACGCAGGGCAATTGGGGTTAAGTGACTTATCCAAGGTCACACAGCTAGTACGTGTGTCAAGTGTCTGAGGCTGGATTTGAATTGAAGTTCTCCTGACTTCAGGGGCAGTGCTTTATTCACTGGCCACCTAGCTGCCCCTAAAGTTTTCATCTTTTTGTTTTTGTTTTTTTTGCTTTCTGGAGGGGGGAAGGCAGGGCAATTGGGGTTAAGTGACTTGCCTAAGGTCACACGGCTAGTAAGTGTCAAGTGTCTGAGACTGGATTTTGACTCAGGTCCTCCTGACTCCAGAACCGGTGCTATATTCACAGCACCACCTAGCCACCCCCTATAATCTTCTTAATAAATAAAACCATTCTCATTTTATCTTTTCTGTAATTTTTAAAAAAGAGGTAAACCCTTCTAGATATGTTTTTTAGTCATGAATCTCAGTTGGAGTATCAGTGTTACTTATAAGGTTAAATTTTACTTCCTTGCATTAGGGTTCTGTTTGCTCTTTTTGTTACCCACAGCATTTGTACATAAACATCTGAGGCCAAGAATTTTGTTGGTAGCTTTCTTCTTGAAGATTGTGTTCCATGAATTATGGGGCCCTCTTTCTCTTCTTCCTACGTTGTACCTACTGCTCTCTGTGCAGGGGATCTTAACTTTCGTTGTGTCATGGACACTTTTGGCATGTTGAGAAATGTTAAGAGGTCCCCTGAACTTGTCTTTTTGAGTTGCCATGTTTCCCAGAAACACTGGACTCAGAGTACGCATCAAGGATGAACACCTTCCTCCCCCATCCTCCAGCTGACATAATTTGTTGTTTGTATCCTAAACCAAACTCCTTGTGTGGCTTTGGGAGTCATGACAGGCACCAGTCAGTCTGCAGTAGCCTGGGGAATTGCTTGTGCACCTGGGACCCTTGTAGATAAGCAGACAATCCTACCTTCATAGTCTAGCAGTTCCCAAGGGAAAGGAATTTGCCTTTTGCAATCACCTTGCTCCTCCCCTTTGGGAGGGTTTTGTCCTTTTCCCACTTTTACTGCACCTTTTCCCCTCCCATGCCATGCCCCTTTAGGTGGAGATTCCTGTTATCTCTTCCTTCCTTTGCCTTGCTGTTATAAAAATTCAACCATAATGGTTTGTTTATATTCTAATAGGAGGAAATGCTAAATTTCAGTTAGGAGTTAGCTAATATAAAGGCATAATTTTTTTTTTCCCATTCAAGTTCACAGACTCCCTGAAATCTAACTGATTTGGACTGTAGGTTAAGAACCTTTGTTCTATGGCCGTGGTGCCAAACTCAGATAAAAGTGGATCTCTGCAGGCTGCATATTGACGTAGAAAACCACAAAGTAACATGATGTTGTATTTGAATTTTATTTATTTTGTTAAACATTTCTCAATTACATTTTAATCTGATTTGGGCTTCACTCAGCAGTTTTGTAGGCCACATGCCAGCCTGCAGTCTGATTTTGACACCTCTGTTCTGTGGTATTAGATGTGGCATGTTTATATGAATATTTCTTTTCTCTCCCCCTTCCTTTTGTTTTAAACCATCTTGACAAGAATGTGTTGAATTTTTTTCAGTTGTATCTGACTCTTCTGGAGTCACCATTTGTGGTTTCCTTGGCAAAGATACTAGAATGGTTTGCCATTTCCTTCTCCAGCTCATTTTACAGATGAGGAAACTGAGTCAAAGAGGGGTAAGTGACTTGCCCAGGGTCACACAGCTAGTAAGTGTCTGAGGTCAGATTAAACTCAGGAAGATGAGTCTTCCTGATAATAGGTCTGGTGCTTTATCCATTGTGCCACCTAGCTACCCTTGCTAAGAATAGCAAGACTCTAAACTTAATTTAGTTTCATCCTTGGCTCAGAATTGCTAGGTATCACACCCTTACCAGTGATGCTCTGCTCAAAGGGAATGTAAATTTTAATCTCTGAAATTTTTTTTTTCTCTTAAAGGCCTGCCTTAAACCTAAATCACTCTGGTCCCAGATCAAGCCCTTCTTGGTCACTGTTTGGACCCTGATTGGCTCAGAATGAGTATAAATAACAATTGTTTCTGTTTTGGGTAGAAACCCTGAGGATCTTCCCTTCCCAGATTGTTTATTTTTTTTTAAAGAGGCTATTCTTTGCCTCAATTTTTTAAGACTTAATCACTGAATGGGCACTACCTCAGTCAAACTGAGACCTGTTGAAGACCTTAGCTTGAAAAGGCCAAGGTCCCAAACTGCATCCTGGGCCATCTCCAGTTGTCCTGATGCATATCTGGCCATTGGACCCAGAAGGCCCTAGAGGAGAAAGGGAGGCTGGTGACTTTGCACAGCCTTTCCTCACGTAAATACAATATACTTGCATGTCATGGCATCACTTCCCTAATGTCATGGTCCTCTTTGAGAAAGAAGGACAAACAGGAGTGGCAACATTATTTCTATAGTTTAAGCTGAGGTCTAGAAATCTAAATCCATTAGCAGAATCATCTTAACAACACATTCACCTCCCAAATCCACACTTGTCTTCTAATTCTCCTACCTTTAATTAACAGAGATAAAGTAAACCCTACCTCTGACCCTAAGGTCTTAAGTTATTTTTTAAACTCAAGACTTCATAATCCTTAATAATATATTCTAGGCTCCTTTTTCATCTTTTCATTTGTCCTAACATGGAATGCCAGGAGTAGATAGTGCTTGCCAGTTTTGATACAGATTTTGAGAAGTTCTCAATTATATGATCCTGGGAAGACAGTGGGCCCCTCACTCTTGTTTATATTATGTTGACATATAGTCACTTAGGTTCTTGTTAGCAGAGCCACCAATCACCACTACTCATCTCTTTTTTCTTTGATTATGGCTGACTGACCTCTCACCTAATGACAGCTTATGATCCATATTATCCTATGAACAAAAGAAACTCCTCTGGAAATGGTCTAGCTCTACCCTCTTATGGTAATATGGTGGGAAGAAAGAATCTCCAAATAATCAAAAGTATAAATAATTGAAAAGTAATGGTAAGACACATTAGGCTCTAGCATATTTGAAATGAAGATGTATTGGGAAGTAGCATAACAAAAGCAATATCTCGCATAAGTATGAGTGAAAAAAAGGGAAGGCAGGTTACATAGCATTTCCCCTGACTGTTAGGATCCTTGCACTACTCAGATTATCATGTATATACTTATATGTTTACAAGTTGTATCTCCCATGTAATCTTCTTGAAAGTAGGGACTGTCTTCATTTTATTTTTATACCTACAGTGCCTACCACAGAACACTGTGCCTAGGAAGAGGATAGTAGATACTTGTTGGATTGTACTGATTGAAGAAGGAATGAGAGACAGCAGAGGAAGAGCTCAAGTAGTACACTGACCCTAAGAATATGAAGAGAACAAGAACTAGACTTTGGGCCAGCTGAATGAATCCTTTATGAAGAATCCATGGGATATGAATCACATAGGATGAGAAGACATGGAGAATATAAGCAGAGACCTAAATAAAAAGCAGAATTTGCAAGCCATAGTTCTGAGAGGAAAGATGAAGTTTTGCTGTTAATTCATTCTAGGGAAGGGATAGAAAAAGAAAATAGTCCAGGTATGATCTTCATATTAATCTTGTTGGTAAGTCATTTTTCAGTCATGTCCAGCTCTTCATTATCTCATTTGGGGTTTTCTTGGCAAAGATACTAGAATGGTTTGCCCTTTCATTCTCCAGCTCATTATATTAATGAAAAACTGAGGTAAATAAGAGTTAAATGGCTTGAACAGGGTCACACAGCTAGAGAGTATCTGAGACCAGATATGGAACTCAAGAAGATGAGTTTTCCTGAATCCAGGCCCAGCATTCTTTCCACTGCCCCACCTATCTGCCTAACCTTGATTTAGTTATTGATTACTCATTGATGGATCATCAACATGATTCACTTCTTGAGAATTTTCTGCAAGACAGAATTGTTATGAAGAATCACAGATTCTTAGCCGGACATCTGCTAATAAATTATTGCTGAGCACATTTACTTCATTAAGGTTCAATATAGAACATGAGTGTCCTTGCTTTTTTTAAAAAGTTCAAGTTTAATATATTCTATTTCTTTCACTCTTGCAATCCATTTAGCCTTCCAAAATAACCTGTTTCTCAGTTAAATCACCAGTAGTGATAGCTCATAATAACACATCAGTCATTCTTGTGTCTGAATTGTGTGAAGTGTCCTGTATCTAGAACAAGAGTTGTTCTTAACCCTTGTTCTTAACAGTTTAAGCATACATGTTCTTAACTTTGTTATGTCACGGACCTATTTGGCACTGAAGCCAATGAGCCACTTCTCAGAATAATATTTTTAAATGCATAAAATAAAATATGTATGATTACAAAGGAAACATTATGTTGAAATAAAGATGTATTTTCCCCCCATCCAAAGCCATGGACCCTCTGAAATCTATCCATGAAGCCCTTGAGGGTTTATGGGTTCCATGTTAATAACCCTTGATGGGCAGCATTTCATAGTGGACAGAGAGCCATGTTTATGCCAAGAAGACTTGAGTTTAAGTTTTGGGTCAGACGCATACTGGATATATAACTCTGGGGAAAATAATTTAATCTCTCAGTATTTTAGAGACGTGTCTAAGACTCTAAGTTCTAGAAAAGGTGCTCACCTATATCAGAAAAGGAAATTTCCTCATCCATCCCTGTACCAATGAAATCACGAGTTTAAGCTTTAGCCCTATTAATATATCACTTTACAAAGCCTCACTATGTTAAAATTGTATCTTGTCCTGGTTCCCTGGCAACCCTCTCCCCCACTCTCAGTCAGTATAGTAAGTTTATAAGTAGCCAATACAAAGGAGCAATAGCAGGAAATAAGATTGCAAATGGGAACCTGGAAGTCACATACAAACCATCCCAAATATCTGAGCATAATTTATAAATTGTATCACACATTAGCTAAAAATCACATCCTGGTATTATGTGTAGAATCAGGGGAAGATATTTAGACTCTACTGTCAAGATTTTTGATGCTGTGGTATGTAAATCTCAGACAAGTTGCAGACACCCATAGAACACCAAAAGGTGCTGATGATTTTGAGATGTGTACATGTTAACTTTAAAGTTTTATTGACAAATCCAAAATTATTTGTATATGTTAATGGACTAACCCCAAGGTGGCACAAAAAGAGTTAATCTATTCCCCACAAAAATCCTATAAAAATGAGACATCAAATTTCTGTCCATGGAGCACTCTTCCAGCTCTATGGGATCATGCTGACTAGTGTTTCCAACTATAATATATGGTTAAATTCTCTGTCTCTCCCCTTCCCATCCTCTTCTCCATGTTTCCTGCCTTCCTTCATCATTCAAACTTTTGTCCCCACACTGTCTTCCTCTGTACCCCTTTTGCTGCTTGTTGTAAAGCCAATCACAAGCAGATTTCCTGAGGACTGCTGCTGTGAACAACTTTAAGTATCTAATCTCATAGTATAGTGAACTCTCTGTTCAGCAATAAACTGAAGCAAAACATTCAAGAAACTAAAGCACAATACTCACGACAACATAACAACAAATAAGGTGGCCATATAGTCTTAAACAAAGTATATCATTCAGTAAGCCACAATCTCCTCAGTCAATATAGAGTACCTAAGTCAAGTCTTCTTTCATCTTGACTCCAGGCTAGCTTCCAATCATCCTTAAGCCAATCATCCTTAAGGGGTAGTAGAAAGTACAAACACCACCCACCCCTAGGTCACAGTAAATTACAATATCAATCAACATTCAGTACCCAAGTAAAGTCCTCTTTCATCTTAACTGGAGGCTGATTACCAAACTCCATGGCTCCTCTTCCATGCTCCCAATTTTTGGCTGGATTCACATGCAGAAAGCTTTCCCAGCTCTTGCGTAGCTTCACATGTAGGCAACTCTCTGCTTAGGTTCTATATCACAGCCCTTGGGGACTATTCCACTTCAAGTGCTTTCCAGTTTCTATTTCTAGGAAGACAAAGCTTAACATAGCTACAGCTATGTAAATATTATTTACACATTAGGCTTAACAGAGCTACAATATTTACACACATTGCTAGCACTATCATCTCAATTTACTTTCTGTCTGACAACACAAACCAACAGACAAAGCTTCTGTTGGAGAAATCAAAAACAAATTAACGGTAAAGTCCCAGGACATCTATAAACAGCAGTAAAGTCTTCTTTCAGGGCTTCTGGTAAAGTCCTCTTTCAACAGACAGAATGCTTCATTGTGACAAAGTAACATCAACACAGAACAGACAGTGTACCGGACATCACAAATATTCTTCCTCTAGTTCTGCTTGATCTTAGCTGGTGCTCAAGCTTTTCTCTGCTCTGTTGCTTCCTGTTCCACTCTTTTGGCAAACTCCTCCCACCATGGGCTCCATGTGATGATGTTAGGCCTATTAAGGGCAGGGAAAGTCTCTAAACTCCCTTAGGGCTATTAAGAGCAACACAATGTATACTGTTTCCAACAAAGACTTGACACAATCAAAGGTGAGGCTCAAAGACACTTGAATAGCTGAAACAAGCAGCAAAGTACTACTTTACTTGCCATTATACTTGTCTTCATACTTTCTGTGCTATTTGCCCTCACACCCTCTGTGGTTATTAAAGTGTAATTGCAGCCCTGTTTCCCTGATACCAGTTGTGATCTTTCCCAGTGAGTACCCAAAGAACTGCATTGTCTGCCCTTGTTTTAGAATTTCATAAATTAATGATCAAATAAATTAGTGATCAATTCACTTAAATTATCTTCTTTGATCTTCACAATATTCCACCTTTTGAGGTAGGTAGAATAAGTATTATTTTCCTCATTCTATAAGATAAAGAAATTGAAGTTGAAACTTTCTCAGTGTTATATAGACAACAAGTGGTGATGCTATTATATGGCTAAGTTAGGGCTTGAACACATGTCTTCTGATTTCTCATTCAGTATTCTTTCCCCCTGCTCCAGTCTGCTTCTTTAATAGTCAGACACATACTCCTCCCACCCCCTTCCCCCATCACCAATACTTTACACCTTAGATTAATTTTCTATTTTGGTGGCAACATTGTGGAGTAATTATATCCCATTTTAATATTGTAAAAATGATGGCTTAGAACAAAATTTAAAAGAATTATGCTAGCGTTTTATAGAGGGAGATGTAGAAAATTTTAAAAGTCAACAGCTGATCTGATAGTCACCTGTTATTTGGAATGGAACATTCAGACTTCCGGCAGACTTCTAGCATGTCAAGCCCAAATGTTATAACACAATTAGAATCACTCATTAAGGGAAGAAATGATTTCCATTAATCATTTCATTATACTCAGAAAGAAACTTTTAAATATTACGTTAACATAAAGTGATATGATTTTAATGCCTTTGTCAAGCACCTTGAGAGATTCTGGTGTGATAATGAGTGCTAAATATGTAAGTGATTAAAGTATGTGTCATTCAGGAATTCATTCAAACAGATTGGGAGATAATATTCTGCAGTGAATGCAAAGTGTTAGACATACATACACATGTCTGTATGTATTTATTTATGCATGTATTCTGTGGCTAAAATCCCAATAGTGGCTGATGTATATGTAGAGGATGTGCCAAGGGAAACAGGTGAACATTAACTCCTTATTAATAGGGTAAAGGAAAGAGACCTTTACTTTGGTGTTGATACTGCCTCCTTATATCAAAGATAAGCATCACCATTGACACCATATTTAAGACTGTTTTGTCACTGATGAAGTCTCCTTGACAAGATACCATTTTCCTTTTTTTCTGGGTCTCACTGGGTCAACTCCACCTGAAGTAAGTTCACAAATATTTATCACTCAGTTAACACTCATTGATGATGAAGTCAATGTTGGATCTAGAGATAGAGAGGATGGAGGAGGGTAAAGAAGGCAAGCTCAGGTTCCTAGTGGAGCAGGAGGTCTGAATTCATGTAGCCTCACCAGGAAACTCCATGGTCCTAGAGAAGGGAGTAGTGGAACAGCAGTGGGCAAAGCTGAGGAAGGAGTCCTGAAGGAGAAGGCACCTAGTGGAAGTGTTCCCATGTCAAATAGCAGCCAGAACCAAAGAGTTGCACTGAATAGAGCCAAAATTTGGAGTAGTAAATGTAAATTTTGCCTTGAGTCAAGGTGCCTATGTAGGTCTGAGTAAAAGGACTTTTGCAACACAATTCTTTAGCTTTACAGGGGTATCTCAACAAAGTTTACTATAAGTCTGGAGGATTTTATACAACAAATAAAAAAAACCTGTTCAGGTAGAACTGTTATTTTCAGGAAGGACGGGTCAGAGGAGGGAAATGGATTAACTCTCCAGTAGCCTCAAGTGTGTTCTCCTTTTTGAAATGTCTCAATCCTAGGGTAGAACTACAATTTTGGAGAATTGTATAAGTCCATGGGAGGGGGAGAGGAGGGAGATGGAGGCCCTCCAGAAAGGGAAGGAAAGTGGTCTTGACCATTTTGGAACTCAGATATAAGTTCTTTGTGTTTTTCATTTTCTGCTGAGAAGAATAAAGCTTACCTTACGGTTTATGCATTGTTAGCCTTAATGCTTGCTTAGATGCTGAGAGTGCTTTTATTTTTAGTAGAGAACAGATCATGAGGTAAATTCTGATCTTCCTAGGAGATACCTTTAGTGTGGGCATGAGCCCCAAAGAGAGAGTTTAATGATAAGAATACATCTAAAGTCTCCCTTATGGGTCTTGTATTCCATTTAAAATTTGCTGACATATACAGAGTCATTGTTGTGAGTCTGAACTGTATCTAGTATTGACATAAAGCATCTTTATTGCATGAGATTCTTAATGTGTAAAGAATACTAGTAGTGTCCATGATTAGCCAGTTGTCATAACAAGTTAATATTATCCAGGTAATATTTGACATGTCAGTTAATGAAGAGGAAAAGGAGGAAAGGGAGGAAAGGGAAGGCAATAAGTATTTATTAAATACCTATTATATGCTAGGAACTGTAGTTCAGTCTGACTTACAACCATAATATAAATCCTAGTAGAACTTACTGTTTATAACTGTGAACAGTAATATTAGCTCTTATCATTTTCATACTTGATGAAAGCCAAAATGCATAGTATTTTCAGAATGCACTTGGAATACACTGAGACAGTCAATATAGAAATATATCTTTGTGTCTAAGACCCTGGAAAGGTGTTAACAGTTAAATCTTACTTTCTTAATTATATGATATCAGAGTAAAAATTAGAAAGTTATAAAAGATTTAAGCTATAACTCAGTTTGTGTTAAGGTCCTAAACATCTGCAGAAACAATTGAACCTGAGTGATATGAAACCTCACCACAATTGTCTACTGTTAAATCTTTGCTAAGAATTGGGCAGTTAGGTGGGGTAGCAGATGGAGTGCCAGGCATAGAGTCAGGAAGACTCACCTTCCTGAGTTCAAATCTGGTCTCAGACACTTACTAGCTGTGTGACTCTGGTTGTATAGAACTTCTGTTTGCCTCAGTTGCCTCCTCTGTAAAATGAGCTGAAGAAGGAAATGTATATTTGCCAAGAAAACCCCAAGTGGGGTCACCAAAAATTGGACATGACTGAAAAATGACCGAATACTGAACAAGAACTGGGTAAAGGTGTCTATGTTTTTGGAGTGCCAAGTCCTAGGCTTTTGGGCTTTATCAATATGGACACTCTCAAAATTCATGTATTAATATATTATTTTCATGAGTTGTTTTTGCTAAAAGAATTCATTAACTGCTGACCAGCCTTCTGGCAATGAGCCTCTCCTTACTTTGGCTAGGTTGATTCTTGGATGATTGAAACACAATTCCTCTTTGGGCAGTACTTGAAGACTTTCCAACTTGGTAGGGTTTTCCAGACCTGTGCCGACTGACATAGCCTTATGGCTATAAACTAAATTGTATAAATTCTGGTTAATCAGGATGTAGGCTCTTCTGGGGGTGGGGTGGGTGGTAGTGTATGTTTCTCTATACACTACATCCTTTTTTATTGTTTTCATATGGTCTTCTTATTGATCGACAGGAAGGAGGCACTTCCATGCAAAACATGTATATGCACAGTGAAGAGGGTCCTAGACTGAACCAGAGCCAAAAAGCAGCAATGCATAAATGTGAAACAACAAACTCAGATTTTGCCTGAAACTGGAACCATGAAGTCAAGATGGCCATGTGAGTCCTGAGAAGCAGGTTCTAGGAATCCCAAATTATTTTTTTTATAAGGGCATTTAGGTGGCATAGTGGAGAGAGGGAAGAACACAGGCAGACCTGGGTTCAAATCTTGCCTCAGACATTTACTAGCTGTGTGACACTGAATAAACCATTTAACTTCTGTCTGTCTCAGTTTCCTCATCTGAGAAGGATTAATAATAGTACCCACCTATAAGACTCATCTTTCTTAGTTCGAATCTCACCTCAGACACTTACTAGCTATGTGACCCTGGGCAAGTCACTTAACCTTTGTTTGTCTCAGTTTCTCATCTGTAAAATGAGCTGGAGAAGGAAATGGAAAATCACTCCAGTATCTTTGCCAAAGAAATCCCAAATGGGGTCATAAAGAGTCAGGCATGACTGAAATGACTCGACAACAACAACAATCTCCCAGATTGTTGTGAAGATAAAATGAGAGAATATTTAATTTTATAAGTGCTGTATAAATGCTAACTACTACTATTATTATTATTATTATTCCAACCAGAAGAACAATGTTACCCAGGGCATGTGGACTCCACTGGTCTGTTCTTCAGGCATTACAGAAGTCCTTAAGGATAAGGTAGAATAAATCATGAAAAGTTAACAACAATAACAATATTCTCTTAAGTCTAGATAATCTACAAAACAACAAATAGAACTCTAATTTGTGGTGATTTCTGGTTTAACAATGGGCTCAGTAAACTGTAAAATTCACAGTAAAATTTAACAATGGGCTCAGTAAACTGATTAGAGATCGCTCCAACATAGCCCTGTATTGATGTATCACAAACAGCAGGCTTTATGATGTAGACACCTGTCCTTTATGCATTAGTTTGATAAAATGGCTTAATTGAGCAATGACAATAGAAATCACTAATAGAGTTATTTTAGTGCTATAAAGTGTGCAGAGTGCTTTATATATTAACTCATGGGATTCACAACTAACCTATTAAGCAGTTGTGTAGGGATTAGCATCTTCATAGTACTACAGATGTTATTATTCCAACAGACAAGGAAACTGAGTCTTTAAGAGATATCTCGACTTGCCTATGGTCATACAGCCCTTTAGTGTCAGAGACAGGATTTGGACCCAAGCCTTCCAGGCTCTAAGAACAGTTTTTTTGGGTAAAAAATTAGTTACGCTGCTTAAGAGTTTTTAAAATAGTGAAGGAAAAGAATAATGATCATAGGAATAAATGTACTCTATATTTCAAAGGAAAATAAATTCAAAGGAAAGAAGAAAAAGGAATTCTGAGAAAAAACAAAAATGGTTCCATTCCCTAAGACTCAGAAGAGAAGGTAACTCATTCTTCATTCTACCCACACTGGCCAGAGGCTTCATTTCACTTCAATAACTAGTCCATAGGAAAAACAAAGTTTGAAGCAGAAACAGAAGACTAAATAGAAGCTTCTTTCATATTGAACCACAAAGCTTATAATTCATCTGCTATAAATACAAGAATCATTTGACTGAGCTGTTTTTCCTATGCTCCTATACAGACCAGAAAGCTACTTAGTTTAACGTCTTCTACATAAGATGATGTGATTCATAATAATAATAGTTAACATTTATACAGTGCTTACTTTTACCTTTGACACTATCGGATATTATGATTCTGAGTATGCTGGCCTTCAGGTACACAGTTCTCCAGAAGATAACTGGAATTAATTAATTTTCTAAGACATTAGAGTGAATCTCTAGTTCTACCTTTGGTAATAAAGACAGGTACCGTGTTAAGTGCTTTACAATAAATATATTATTTGATCCTCACAACAACACTGAGAGGCAGGAGCTCCACTTTACATGTAAAGAAACTGAGGCAAATAGAAGTTAAGTGACTTGATAAAGGTCACATAGCCCTCAAATGTCTGAAGCTGGATTTGAACTCTAGACTTCCTTACTCTAGGTTCCACTATGTCACCCAACCTCCTTTCCCCTCTTCTCCCTTCCCTATCCCACCTTAGAAACCTAATTGACCATTTATTTCTTAGCAGTATTTATAAATCTTTTTCATCATCATGCTTTTCTAAGGTCTGAATTTCCTCCGCTGCATAGCCACCCTCCCCTTACCAAACCACATTCTCACTAAACAAGATTGGAGGGAGGATGGTCAGGTCAGGGAGAGTTCTCATGGTTTTTCTATAAGCTACCAGGTGTACCCATTATCCTTGGACCTGAGCTGGTTCCTTTCTAGTCCTTTCTTGTTCATCTTGGGCTTCCAGCTAACTTAAGGATAAGTCCAGTAAAACAGAGAGAGCATGCAGAGGGAAGAAATTGTGATGATGATGGATCTGGAAGGAAAGTATGAAGGAATGTCTGAAGGAGCTGGGTATGTTTCTTCTGGAGGGGAGGATTTGGAGAAGTAAAGAGAACATTAAGACAACATATATGTAGTACTTCTGAGGACCTATTCTTTCTCATTTGTTTCTTTCTCATTGTTCTTTTGAGGAGCTGTCCTTTCAGATTTTTTATAAGGAGGGCTTTGTCTCTCTTAGATTCTTTCAGCCAAGTCTGGGTTGCTTCTCAAATATCTATTTCCTGTTTAATTGTTTGCTTTGGGAAGGAAGAAAATAAATACTTAATAATCACTTAGTAGGTACAAGGATCTGTCCTAAATTTGAAGATACAAATACAACCAAAAAAAAAAAAATCCCTACACTTAAGGAGTTTGCATTGTAATAGAGGAAGATGACATACAAAAGGGAATTATAAAGGGGATAGTGTTTGAGGGAAAGGAAGATAAAGGTTCTTGGCATAGGGGCACAGTTTTGAAGCTTAGAAAGTAAGTAGCAGAGCCATTTTTCTGCCCTTTTAGCAAATATATATCCACATAAGAAAGGGAGTAATAATTTACATTTAGATACAATAAAAATAACAATTATTTTAGTGAACTTTCATGTGTAGGAGGGATTACACACTCTGGCTTACTCTAGAAAGAAGAGCTTATACCAATGACTAGGAGTTGCCAGAAGGTAGATTTTGACTTAATTCAAGGAAGAAATTCCTAACAATTAGAGTTGTCGAACAGTGGAATGAACTGCCTCACAAAGTAATGAGATGGAAGCGTTAAGTGGAGACTCTATGGTCATTGGTCAATACTGTAGAAGGGATTCCTACAAGGGATGGGGGAGGGGAATTGATATAGATGACTTGTTAGTTCTTGCCAGTTCTAAGTTTTTATACATGAGATCATGGCTCACAAAACTGCGCATTTTCTGTATTAGATTATGCTTATAAATTAGTTTGTCCATCTGCATTACTTAGATTTTTCTGCTGGTCAGGGAAATTCTGAGTCAAATATTTGAAAACCACTTCTTTAAATTTGATTAGAGAGCAAACTTGATTTTTTTTGCTATATTTTGTATTAGATTGATAAATTGGTTAAGATGACTATTAGCTAGTACTTGAACTTTAGTCATAACTTATATAAAATTTGCCCATCAATAGGGGGATGGCTGGTACATGATTATGATGGATTGAAATGTGGTATGTGATTGTGATGGAATACTACTGTGCTACAAGAAATGATTAACTCAATGATCTTAGAAAAACTTGGATTTGCATGAAACAACGAAGAGCCAAATGAGCAGAACCAAGAGAATATCTTATACGGTAACAACAATATTGTTTTAAGAACAACTTTGAGTGAGTAAATTACTTTGACTATTATAAATACCAAATTAAGTACAAAGGACATATGAAGAAAGACACTGTCTGTATCCAGAGAAAGAAGTGATAAATAGAAGTGTGTACAGAGTAATTTTACATATTTATACCTATTTGTGTCTAATGTTAGCCATCTCTAGGGTGAGGGGGAGGGAAGAAAAAAGGACAAAAAAAAGAAAAAAAATTACTATATATGTAAATAGAATAGCAAATTGTACATAACAGATTTTTAGTTTCATGAGCAATCTTTTTTATTATACTGTGTTATGGAAATGCTTGTTTCATCCCATAAGTTAAAAGTAAAATAAAGTTGATGTATTTATATTATATATTTTATACACACATATATTAATACCTATATATTTTAAAACCATAACATAGAGGGGTCATGAGTTGCATCAATGGAAATAGTATCTACACCAAGTCAAATTATTATTATCATCATACATTTATTAAGTTCCCACTATGTGCCAGTCACTGTGCTAAGTGTTGGTAAAATAAAGAAAAGAAAAGTTCATGTTCTCAAGGAACTCAAAGTAAGACAATAAGCAAACAACTATGTGCAAACAAAACATGTACAGGATAAATTGGAGTTCTTCTTCTAGGGAAGGCACTAGCTTTATGGGCATCAGGAAAGATGTCTTGCAGAGAATGGGATTTTAACTGGGATTATAGAGGCCTTTGAAATATTAAAATTAAATACTTTTGTTAATAGAGAAGATGAATTCTATAGATAAGTTGTTCAATAGGCACACTAACAAAGTAGCAGGAGCTCTGGATTTGGAATCTGAGAATGTGGATTTGAATCTTTCCCAGCAACTAACTCCCTTGGTCAAACCATTAACTCCTTTGGGCTTTGGTTTTCCCATCTGTAGAACAAATGAGGATCCTGGTCTAAGGATCTTTCCAATTTGATATTTGTGATCTAATAGCTCTGTTGAGATACTTGTCAGAAATTTTATTACCAAAAGTAGAACTAGAGATCCATTCTAGGGTGTTAGAAAAGGGTAATTGCTTTAATTAATTCTGGTTACCTTCTGAAGAATTGTGTACCTGAAGGCCAGCATACTCAGAATCATAGCATCTGAGAATGTTAAAGGTGAAAAGATCTGTCTCCTACAGCCTATATCTTCAACATTCCTATGAGACAAGAAAACTCAAGAGAAACGTAACGAAAGGAATACAATATAGATACTTTCTATACTTTCAAGAAACTTATAGTTAACATAGAAAGGCACACACAGGCGGGCATGAGCAAGAAGGACCAATGATTTGGCAAAGAATTATTGCCTGAAATTGAGAATACATGTAGGGGCTCTGAGAAGAAGTGACAGGTGGCCTTGGGAAGAAAGACAAAGTATTCACCTTTGATCTAGGAAGTAAGGGGGGAGGGTCAATAATGATTTGAACAAGGGAAAACATGGGTGCAGCTCTGAAGGTCAGAATTAATTACTACTGAGAATTTTTTCTTGTTAGATAGTAACAGCAGTTATCACAATAGATTTCAAAGGATTATTTAATGTTGTTTCAGTCATATCTGACTCTTCATGACACCATTTGGGGTTTTCTTGACAAAAAGGAGTGACAAGCATTTCCATAACACAGTATAATAAAAAAAAATTGCTCATGAAACTAAAAAATCTGTTATGTACAATTTGCTATTCTATTTACATATATAGTAATTTTTTTCTTTTTTTCTCCTTTTTTTCTTCCCTCCCCCTCACCCTAGAGATGGCTAGCATTAGACACAAATAGGTATTGACAAAGGATTATTCAAAATATTATTTCAAAGTTTATTCCCAAAGTATTGTTTATTTACTGAAAAGAAAGACTCACTGATAATGAGGTTGAAAATACCTTCTAATTCACTAAACCCTGCCTCAAGACCTTTTGGTATTTTAACAGTGAAGATGATAAAACCGATGGCTCTTATAATGACAACAACAACAGAAAATAATAGGAGAATACATTAAGATTCGCTAAGCACTGACACATTCTTTCATTTGCTACAACAGCCCTATATGGTTCCTGCCATATTGTCGTCATTTTATAGATGAGGAAGCTGAAGATCCGAGAGGCTCAGTAATTTGCCTGTGGTCCCATAGTCGATAAGCCCAGAGGCAATATGAAAAGGCAGGTCTCTCCTCACTCCAAGTCCAGAACTTCTGCTGCATTGTGTTATTGTCATTTGCTGCCTCTGTGACCTTAGGGTAGCCTCTCTGGGCCTTACTTTTCCTATCCCTAAAATGAGATGCTTTGATTTGATGGCCTCTGAAGTTCTTTCCAAGGAGTGAAGGGTCCATGGTCCTGTGATTCAGTTACTGTAACACTTATCAGCTGTGCTTGTCAAGCTGGGAGACAGATATCCTGCCCTTGGGAAATAAAGCTTCTCTCTCCACTGAGGTCATACAAGAGTATAGGTCTTGAACTGGGAAGGACTTCAGTGGTCCTATACTTCAACTTCCATATTTTTTAGAAGACAAGGAATACCAGAGAGGTGAAGTAATTTGAGTCACAGAGTTTAGCAAGTATCAGGGTTAGTATTTGAACCCAGGTCCTGCAATGTTAGAGTGAGTGGATTACTCCCCCCACACCCCCCTGTCCTCCAGCCACACTCTACCCCATGGAAAGAGAGCATCCTACTTGTGAATGATACATGGCAGAATGGTCCATGTGAAATTCTCAAGTGCTCAGTGGAGACACTAGTGAAAAGATAGTTGGACAGACAGGAAACATTCAGATAAAACCTTGATTTGGGTAGGAAATGAGAGGGATTGTTTACTAACCTAACACTGAATTCGGTGACTTATCCAAGGTTATACCAGTAATAAGCAACACAATCAGGATATGAAACCAAGTCTTCTGACTCCAGCGTCAGTGCTCATTCCACTATACTGCATATGTAGACAACATGGGAGAAGTTAATGGATTAAGAAGGGCAGCACAGTGGATAAAGTGCTGGGTCTGGAGTCAGGAAGACTCATCTCCCTGAGTTCAAATCTGGCCTCGAACATGTGCTAGTTGTGTGATCCTAGGCAAGTTACTTAACCCTGTTTGTCTCAGTTTTCTCATCTGTTAAATGAGCTGGAGAAAGAAATGGCAAACAACTCCAGTATTTTTGCCAAGAAAACCCCAAATGGTGTCACGAAGAGTCAGATATGACTGAAACAACTAAACAACAACAGCAAAAATGAATAAAGGAAACTGAATATTAGGAAGGAGGGGATCATCAAAGGTACATTCTGCTGGAGAAGACAGGAGAGGATCAAAGAAAAGCATAAGAATGGAGGTTGGCTTTGCTTATGAGCTTCATCCTCTACGACTAGAGCAGTGGAGAAGATGCTGCTGAGGTGACTTGAAGTGTAGAATTGAGAAGGAGAGCTTGTGGCGGATGGTCCAAATTTTTAAATGATTTTTAAAAGGAGAGGGAGTTGGTGGGGTAGATGTCTTGAGAAGAGGAGTTTGGAAGAGCTATTATGTGGTGAGTTGCTCAGGAAAGAGTAGAAGGATGGGTGTATAGCAGTAAGGACCTAGTTGAGATTGGATGATATAAATTGGAATATTTGTGTAATTTCCTCCAAAATACTTTCAGCATGCTGCAGGTAGGTGGAGAAAGGGTCGGTGGAGGGAGCAATCAATCCATGCTTGATTTCTGTAAAGGAAAGAGTGGCAGTGGGAAAATGGAGCAGGTGGTTCAAGGGTAGAGGACAGTGTAATACTTGACTGCTTAGCTAAAGGATTGAGAAATAGAAGAAAGTGAAACGAGACCAGGGGTAGCAGCCTAGGAAAGGAAAGCAGGGAGGAGTGGTGTAATTGGAGGTTGCAGCAAGGATATAGACTAGGTTTAGGAGGAGTGAGTCAAGAAGAAACTGGAAAGTACAGGATGTTAAGAGCAGATACAGGCATTTCTGAGTTGTGGCTTGTGAAGATGGGTGATGATGGGATCAAGGGAACAATCGAGGGTATGCTTGGCATTTAGTGGGTGTTTAATAAAAGCTTCTTGATTGATTGGCCATACTCATGTTTGTCTGAGGTGGAGTAAAGGTGAAGATCATAGGAGCTAAAGAACTGATAAACTGTATATTCAAGGGGACATCAATATGCAAGTAGAAATCCCCAAGTTTGAGGGAAGGATTTAGTGTGGAAAGGAAAACTATTAACTAGTTACTGAACACCTTGAGAAAGGGGAGAGAATGATTTGCCATCAGGATCTAGATGGAATGACTTGCCCTAGCTGCCAGAGTTCCTAATTAAAGATATTTCCTATTAATTCCCATCTCAGCTTAATTTAGAAGGCCAACCCCAGGTGCTATCACTGATGAATTATTTTTCTAATCTAATTAAAAAAATACAGAGAAATTAAATTTCATATATATGCAGCTTCACATTTCCATGATAGAAGGTCCTGACTGACTTCAAAGTACCTTCAATAAAATGAGAGCCTACAAATATGCAAAACATTCATGTTGCTACCTGGAGTCTAAGGTGTTTTTGATGGGACAATGTAACAATATTATCATCTATCATTAAATCCATTGAGTGTCACACATCACCTCGATATTTAATGATCCTTAAGATGTCCTTGTAAAGGACTGATGTCATGGTAATGGGTCTTCTGTACCAGGCCCCAGCACCGCAGAACTTCTCTTAATAAATCAGGCATAATTGGCATGTATGAATTATAATGAATTAAAAGTTATTCAACTGGAATGATTTTATATTGTGCAACATTAAGTCATTAAATTTGCTTGTCCTGATCTGCCTTGAATGATATTGGTCTTGTTTTGCTTTTTTTTTTTTTTTAAAAAGTACTATATTTTATCCTCTTGACTTGAAAGGCATTTATGCATACATACACAAATGTTCCTCTCTACATATAAATAATATATATTTTCTCATTCGTGTATATAAAATGTATGGTATAATGAGAATAAGTGAGACGTAGTGACTAGAGAGCTGGCCCTAGACTCAGGAAAACCTGGTTTCAAGTCCCACCTTTGACACATAATGGCTCTTGAACCCTGGTTAAGTGATAGTACTTTATGCGAGTCTCTACGACAATCAGATTTCAGAGCAAGTGCTGATCTGTGAGGCTAGAGGGAGTTTTCTCATTGTCCATCCCTTATACCAATGAAATGATAGGTACGATCATGTATGTGCATATATGCTAACATATATGTATGTGTGTATGCACATATTACATGTATACATGCATAGACAGATGGATGGACAGATAGATGATAGATAGAGATAGATGTTAGATAAATAAACAGTTAGTGTAGAATCCTACTAAATTGTT
The DNA here is from genome assembly GCA_028646515.1 of Pseudochirops corinnae. Lineage (NCBI taxonomy): Eukaryota > Metazoa > Chordata > Mammalia > Diprotodontia > Pseudocheiridae > Pseudochirops > Pseudochirops corinnae. Next base: position 237,999,216 of record CM053587.1, on the reverse strand, counting down.
CCCTGACCCCATTTTGATGAATTTAAGTTTTGGTGAGATTAAGTTGGAAGTGCAATGAAGGAGTGAAATAAGGCTTCTTTTCCATTCTGGAGCTGGCACTCATTTATCACCCCATAAGTCATGGCCTGTGCTAAAGACAGCCAAGTACAACAGTGTCAGATATACCATGGCTGGAAATCTCTCTGTTCTTGGCATAATTTCCATGAGCTCCAAATTCACATATACCTGAGAGACTTCCACAGAAATACTGACTCCCTAAAAGTTCAGGGTCAATTTGGTTCTGAACCACCTATTAGAGAAAGATTAGGATTTAGGGTTATTTGGAAAGTAGGATGTAGGTTCTTTTTTGAAACCAAAATTGTAACACAATGAAAACTGATGCATAACCTTAATTTTTTTTCAAAATGTTTGTGTGTTTTGTTCTTCACGGACAGTGACTCTTATCACAAAGAATAATTGGCTTAGGGTTCTTTTGGCACTAGATAGAAAGAGCATTGCAATTATAGGTGTTAGAACATGGGATTTTAGATTTTAGAGCTGTAGGGAATCTTAGAGGCCACTGAATCCAACCTACTCACTTTATAGATGAGGAAACTGGGACAGAAAGAAGTGGATGACTTCTCCTGGTATTCCACTGGCATTTTCAGACTATGCTGATGAAACTACAAGGAAAGTACTTTGCAAGAAACTTAGTGACTCAAATGACCACTCCTATTGGTGGAACTCTGGATAAGGAAAATGACAACAACTCCTTCCTTATTTATCTTTCACATTGTTCATAATAGATTACTTCATGAAACAATGTTGTCTTTCCTCTAGGGGTCCTTTTTGGTGGACAAGATAGAAGATAGGAGGGCATTTCACACATAAGTCAGCTTAGCCCAGTTTGGGGCATGTTCTAATCAGTATTTACTGGTCTTGACTGGCAATGCTAATTTCTCTTTGCCCTTGGTGCATGTAGAGACTAACAGGGTTCTTTGTATTCAGGGGTCTTTATAGTCCCAGAAATACAAAAGCAAGATTTATCTCTCTTAGATCTGGCTCAGCGGGAGTTCTGTCAAACAATAAGGAACCATAGTCACTCAGGGTACTAAGTTCATCATAGGCTTTTTCATGATAGAACCATATGAAGTTCCCCCACTGCATAGGAGCTTCTCATAACACTAAGAAGGACTGGCTGATCAAATCACCAGCCTCAGATAGGTGGCACGTTGAATAGACTGCAGGAATTGCAGTCAGGAAGACTCGAATTCAAATTTCGCCTCAGACTCTTACTGGTCACGTCACATCACTTAACCTCTTTTCCCCTCAGTTTCCTCATCTGTAAAATGTGCTTAATAAGGACACCTACCACCCAAGGTTGTTGAGGTTCAAATGAGACAATAGTTGTAAAGTGCTTAGCATATAGTCAGTTCTCTATAAATGTCAGTTATTATTATTATCAGAAATATTGGAAAGCATTGTCTTCGGTTAATTGCCTCTGGTGGGGTTGCGATCACTGATGGGAGCATGGTCTTTGCTGCTCTGTATAGAAGGATGCTTTTTAGTTTGCTGTTTCCCAGAGGTGGATAGAACAGTGGACTTTGTATCAGGAAGTCCTGAATTCAAATATGACCTCAGATGCTTAATTGCTAAGTTATCCAAATGCCATTTGCTCAGTTTCTTCAACTGTAAAACAGGGATAATGAATAATAGTGCCTACCTCCTAGGGTTGTTGTGAAAGGTCAGATGAGGTCATATTTGTAAAGCATTTACCACAATGCTTGGTATATTGTGGTTTCCCCTCCTTCCTTAAAGGTATGCCATATTTGAGTGCATCCTGTGCCATCTCCATTTGCCCTGATCCATATCTGGCCATTGGACCCAGATGGCTCTGAAGGAGAAAGTGAAGCTGATGACTTTGTACAACCTTCCCTCACTTAAATCCAATTCACTTGCAAGTCATGTCATCACTTTTCTGATGTCATGGTCTTCTTTGAGAAAGAAGGACAAACAGCAAGGAACAGCAATATTTGAGTGGTTCACTGAACAGAGCCAACCTCAGAAGGGAGACAATTCCAAGGTTAGGTTATTTATTGAAAGGCCAAGATAATGCTATAGTTCTTGTAGTATTCACACCTGAGAGTCAATTGCTTGGAGTCTTGGTGGAGGGCTATCTGCTTAGAGAGATGTCATGAGATATGGGAAGCAATGGCTAAGGAGGAGCCTTTTCACTGCCACTGTTCATGGATTAATGGGATTTAAGATCTTCCCAGTCCATTAATAGATCAGGTAGAGTCCATTAAGGGAAGCTTGCTTAGGGGAGGCTTGCTGGTAGGAAAGCTTTCACACCTTTTGTTGATTTCTAATTAGGCATTGAGTCAGGAGGGTTGTGATGACCTCTGGCTCTAAAAGGTGTGTGTGTGTGTGTGTATGTGTATACTCTGAGGTCAGCATTTTGCTTTGGGGCTCATTCATTGGAAGAGTGTTCTTGTGATTTGACCAGATGAGCCATTAAGGAGTCCCCTGGCTTTGAAAAATCCAGATGTTGGTGCTTCTCTCTCTGGTAACTATGTATGTATTGCCTTGGTCAGACAGTTGGATCTATCTGTTGATCTGTGCTAATTTCTCAGACAGTTAGAAACCCTGTCTGTTGGTCTTTATTTCTCTACTTGTATTTTCTCTATTTTCTTTGTTTGGATTTCTCTGAAGTTCAGGATGCTGATTTTTCCCCTGAACTAATGAATGTAATTAAAAAAGATTGTTGACCCCTTGAATAATTATCTTTACTAGTAAAGCAGATCTAAAGAACCTGTGCTAGCAGCTGTCGTGGGTATGCCAGTGTGGTTGCCATTATAATGGATCAAGTTAATTCTTTTAGTTTATTTTGAAAGAGAACCTTACTATTTGCTTGAAGTAGATATTTTTCTCCTCTTTCAAGTGTTAAGTATCAAATCAACAAGGATTTATTAAGTGCCTACAATATTCCAAGCTTTGTGGTAACCATTAGGATACACAAGAAACACAAATCCCTGGTTCTTGCTTTTAGGGGCTCACAGTCTAATGAGGAGACAATATATGAATGGCTATATCCAGATGCTGTATTACAAGTGAAGATAGGGATACAAGAGCAAAGAGTTAAATAGTCTACTTGAAAAGAGATTATATTCTTTTGGAGGCACATTATGTTTTTAGAAAGTATAGAGAATATTTGACTGCATTTAAGTTCACTATTCTCTTTTGACTTTGGAATTAAACCATATGCCCAGTGTGGGAACCTCCTCCATTCCCACCTTTCCATTTATTGCTATGGGCACAGCTGGTGACTTTGCACAGCCCACTTTCACTTAAAGGATAAACCACAACAATGGGCATAGGAATTAATCTTTACTACTATTGTTCCTGGATAGGCCATGTCAATTGGCAATCTCATGGATCAGTGCAAGATATCTTTTGACTCTTCAGACTAAAACTGCCTTCTTTGACACACAAACAGTTCTTGCTGTTTATACACACTCACACACACATCCCTATATATACATATAATGCACATATATGTATATAGTCACTCCCATTGGACTGTAAGCAATTTTGAGGGCAAACAGTGTCTCATTTTTGTATTTTCACCCTTAGGACTTAGCATAGTGCCTCATACAAAGGAAGCCCAGAGTAAATGCTTTTTCATTTATTCATTCAATCTGTCATAAACTAGGTTTATATTCACTAAAGTTTGCCACAATTATCTATAAAGACTTAAGACTTAAAAAGATTTATGTGGATATCTTGGCTTCTTAGACATGCATTAGTTTTTGCAAAAACCAGAATTTTGAAGCAAAAAAGTACAAATGAATCAGAAGCAGATGGATCTCAGTTCTTCAAGTAAATAAAATCAAGGGTTGAAAAGCTTGGGGGAAAATGTGTTAGTTTTAGCTGAAACCAAATGGCTTACCAGATAGTTTGGAAGGTGTGAGTAACCTCAGATGTATGAAGGTTCTATTACTCTTAAATTAGAACCATTTTCTGTGATTCCTTTCTGAACCAGGCAGTGATGGCCATAACTCTCCCCAACATGTTTTACTTCCATAATCAGGAATTTTGAAATTTCTTCATTGCTTATAATTCTATCACAGTTGCCCCCTTTATCCTACCACAAGGATTAGTTTTACCTAAAAGACAACAAAGCTGCCCTAGGGACCTTATTGGCCCCTCCCTCCATTGACAGAGCTTCCGGGTCACCAGAGCATAAAAATTCCTGCCTACATGAAATCTGGACCTCTCCAACTTGGTGGATATCTGAAGACTGGGAAATTTACCATACTCTACTCAATGAACAGATGTGTTTCCATATGGAGATGAGGTTGAACAAATCTATAGAAGTTAAAATGCTATTGAATCCTTGTTGCATATTCATGCTATGTGAGGACAAAGTAAAATTCCTTTGGTCAACTGTTCAATCACTTACATGTATTTCATTCCATGCCAAAATCAGGCCTGAAATAATAGTGACGGCATCAGACCAGCCCTTAACATTAGGCATAGCCCCCAACACTCTTGTTTTCACTATCTTGCACAAGTGCTGTTTCCATGATCAAGAATTCTGAAATTCCTCTATCTGATCAGATTCTCCTTTAATTTCACTTCTTTCTATGCCTTACTCCTCCTAAACATGTACACAATGTACACATGTGTATATATTTATATGTACATAGACATATGCATACACATATGTATATACACACATACACATATACATGCACATACACATACACATGCACATATGTATGTATGATGAACTCCAGTCCTTATACCCTTCAGCATTCTTCCAGGCTATCGCCCCCACTTTGGCTTCATTTTTCCCTCTTCTCAATAATCTTGAATCTATAGCTAGCTAGTTCAATGTTACACTATCTTCTATTCTTGAATCTCTTACCTCTTTTTTCCATCATTGCTCATGGTTTACCAAACCCTATTCCTAGATTAATCCCATTATAGGTCTTCTCTACTCTTATTCACATGCTGCTAACTAACTCCAATATAAATTCATCTAATCACACTGGGATCCTCACTGGAGAAAGGCAATCCTTGCTGTGTTCTTTCTTTCTCCACAACTATTCTGAATCTTCTCGTCTTTTTTTTCAAGCTTCCCAAACCACCCAACCTTCTTTCTCAGTAAAAGACCCCTCCCTTTGAGATTATTTTTTTAAAATAGAGTCTTTGTGAGCACCCTTTTCTCTCTCACTCTTTCTCAGAGCCCCTTAATTTTATGGCTCATTCTCTGCTCTCTTACTCCATTCTCTACCAAAGCAAAGTGGCTCTTTTAAACAAAGTCAAATCTTTCCCTCGTTTGTGTGTTTGATCTTAAACCCTTCTCTTTCTTGTCAGATTGTCTACATAATCATCCCCTTCTCTAATCTTCAGTATTTATCTACCAGCTCATTTTTTTCTGCCTGTAATAAAGCCTACATCTTCTCTATCCTTTAAAAAAACCCAGCAGTCTATGCTTGTTAACCCTACTTCCAGTCCTCTCATCCACTCCTCAGCCCTGTGTAATATGGCCTTTGATCTAATCAGGCAATTGAAAATGGTCTCTATGAAGTTACCAATGATCTCTTAATTTGTTAAATACAATAGCCTTCTCTTAGTCCTTATCCCTCTTGACCACTATTTTCCTTTGACAAAGTTGAAGATCCTCTTCCCTGGATATTTTTTCCTCTCTGAATTACTAAGACACAATTCACCCTTGCATCTCTTCCTACCTGTTTCTTATTATTCGAGTTTCTTTATAGGACAATCATTCATATTTCACTCACTAATTATTGCTGGACACCAACGCTCTTTTCTTGGCTATCTTTTCTTCTCTCTTTTACTCCCTCAGTGATATCATGAGCACCCATTAGTATGATAATTATTTCTATTCAGGTGATACACATGTATATGCATATATACACAGATGTATATTTATATCTGTGTGCATGTATACATACATATAGACACATATCTAGGTGTATATAGATACATATATATCTACACACACACACACTCTCTCTCTCTCTCTCTCTCTCTCTCTCTCTCTCTCTGTCTTTAGGATAGAGACTAGGAAACCACCATACTGCACAGACAAATTTACAACCTTGAGTAATCTTCAATACTTTGCTTTCCCTTATCCCATGTATCTGGTCAGATTCCAGGCCTTGGTGGTTCTCCCTCAAAGTCATGTCTTATATCCGTCCTCCTCCCTCTACTCAGTCAACACTGCTCTACTTGAGGCCCTCATCACCTTTAACCTGGCCTAATGCAGTAATCTTCTAATTGTTCTCCCCACCTCAGTTCTCTTCCTCCTCGGATGCATCATCCATACTGATGCCAAAGTGATATTTTTTTTAAAAAAGTACACATCTGACTATATCATGCCTCTGCTCTATGAACTTTAACAACTCCCTCTTGCCTCTAGAATCAAGTACAAACTCCTCTATTTGTCATTTCTAAAGCCCATCACAACCTACCCCCTGCCTATCTTTCTAGCCTTATTATACATTTCACACTTTCCAGTGTGCTAGAGTCCAGAAAAACTGACTTTCTTGTTTTTCTCTTCATATAATAGATCATCTCTTGTCTTTGTATCCCCAGTATCTAGCACAGTCCCTGGAACAAAGTAAGCGTTTAATAAATGTGTGTTCCTCCCTCCTTCCCTCCCACCTTCCCTCCCTCCCTCCCTCCATCCCTTCTTTCCTTCCTTCCTTCCTTCCTTCCTTCCTTCCTTCCTTCCCTCCTTCCCTCCAGTCCTCCTTCTCCCTTTTCTTTCTCTGTGGAAGCAATGCACATACTTGTCACATCCAGCAGTAGTTTCCTTTACATGAAGGGGTAGTGTGGTATAATGGATTGAGTCCTGAACTTGGTAACAAGAAAACATGAGTTCTAACATACCCTCAGATGTTGACAAGCTACATGACCATGGGCTAATTATTTAACCTTTCTGAGCCTCAGTTTCCTCATCTGTAAAACTGAAATAAACATAGCACTTACTTCACAGTATTATGGTAAGGATCCAGTGAGATATACAGTCTTCCGTAAACTTCCAAATGTTGCAGAAATGTTAGCTATTATTATTTTATTATCACTATCACTAGACAAAATCATATTGACTCGAGTCTAAGGGATTTCTCAAGTAGAGATATTTTAATTCACAGGCAGATCTGACATTTGGCATCCAGGAAAGGGGTAGTAGGACATAGAGATGAAAATCAATAGAGATCATCACCACTCAGCAAGGGCCCTGTCTATGATCAGAGAGCTCCCTAGGATGACTGCTGAGAATAACAATGTTAGATCAGGCACCAGCAGCAAATCTTTGTTGGGTGTGCCAAGGTCCACCGTAGCCTTTACTGAGGTGTGTGCATGGGAAGGTATAAAGTCACCACACATACAAGGTTTATATCTCCATGGACAAATCATCCTGGTACCAGGGGCTACTCCCATGAATGTCTTCATGATCATGTTTAGATGAGAATAATGTCATCATAGCATGTTACAATTGCAAGGATCTTTAGACATCTTCTAGTCCTGTAGTTCTTAATCTGGGGCAGGTGAACTTCTTTGAAACAATATTTTGATCATTGTATTTCTCTCTATTTTGTAACCTTCTTAATTCTATGTATTTTAATTTGTCCATTTAGAAGCATTATTCTGAAGAGTCCGTTAGCTTTAACTGACTGCTGAAGAGGTGCAAGATAAAAGAAAAGAAAGATTAGGAACCCTGATCTACTCCCCTGCTGTCTTCTTTTTACAGTCATAGAAACAGAAACCCAGAGATGTCATTTTCTTAAATTCACAAAGAGTGAATGACAGAGTCAGAATTAGTACCCAAGACTCCTGGCTACCAATCTGAAGTTTCTTTCCAGGATACTTTTCTAGGGACGTTTATGTGTATTTTCTAGGGGTGATGTTTGATCAACCAATCAATAAGTAATGAGGAAAAAGAAAATAATAATGGTGATGAACACAAGAAGTAAATTCTGACTGAGAATTTTAGACATTTTCGTTTAGAAGGATTTTACAATTTTAGATAATCTCAAGGTAAAGATTCAATTTTTGAGACTTTGTTCAATGTGTTCTGGGCTTTTATTTGTGAAGGTAACTGTGCAGGTTGATGAAAGATTTCACTTTATTTGACAGAAAGATGTGGATGGATGGGCCATATAAACTTCAGCTGTCATTTAGAATGAGAGATCTAACATCTAGGATGTAATCAATGTGAATCTGAGCTTTCTACCATTCAATCTTCCTTCTCCTGGCTTAAATGCCTTCTTTAGGGTCTAGAGCAGGAGTGGTGAACCTGCCGCCTCGAGGCCACACGTGACTTTCTAGGTCCTTGGCTGTGGCTTTTTCACTGAGTCCAGATTTTACAGAACAAATCCTTCTATTAAGGGGATTTGGTGAAGTTTGGATTCAGTTAAAGGACTGCACTTGAGGACCTAGAGGGTCACATGTGCCCTCGAGACTGCAAGTTCTACACCCCTAGTCTAGAGTGTCCAGGCTCCTTAGAAATGAGATACTTAAGAAATTTTGCTTCTTCTACAATTATTCCGACTAAACATTAGGAACTTTTGGGGAAGGCACTTCTACTTTTCTGCCATTCCTTCCAGTTCTTTTGGGAATAGTCTTTCTAGCTTTCCTAAGTCTTAAGCTTGTCAGAGGAAGTAAAGAAAAGGAGGAAGAAAACAATAAAGAAGGAAAGTTTGTATTCCATTGCTAGCTGGCTGAGGTGCCCTGTAGGCTTCACAGAGCTGCCAGAGGAATTCTCATAGCTGACCTTCAGATTTATTAGCTATATGTAACTATGAAATGGACGGTCAGACTTTTTGTT
>CM053587.1:237943870-237965693 GCA_028646515.1 Pseudochirops corinnae | reverse complement strand
TTCATCTCTTGATATTACGTGAGTATTAGTGGAACACATTAGATGTCCATCTTTTGTTCTGGACTCTCGCTATAACACTTGTCTATTTTCTTTCTTGGTCATACATTTCTTTGATATCTTTGAAATCACTTTTATGCCACAGAGGCATTTAGCCGTTGCAGTGGATAAGTGCTGGACCTGGAGTCTGGAAGACTTCAGTTTGAATCTGGTCTCATAATCTTAGTAGGTATGTGACCCTGGGCAAGCCGCTTCACCACTATCTGCTTTAGTTCCCTCAACTGCAAAATGGGGGATAGTAATGGCATTTATCTCGTAGGGTCATTGTGAGAATAAAATGAGATCATATTTGTAAAAAAGCCCTTAGCCCAATGGCTGGCACAGAGTGTATAAATGCCTGTTTCTCTGTCTCTCTCTCTGTCTTCTCATCATTTTATGCCTGAGTTCAATGAAAGTACTTCACAATGTTAGGATAACCAAATGAACTACATACGGATGTTAGGAAGGATATAGAATCTTTTGTTGAAATCATTTGGGTCCTAATTCTATTCAATAGATGTATATGCATATATCTATAATAGGAGTTATATATATATATATATAAATATAAAATATACATATAACTCCTACTATGGGCAAGGTGCCATGGTAAATGGATTGCAGGGGTTACAAAGAAGATGATGAAATGGTTGATATCTTCCTTAATAGTGCTACAATTCAATCAATGAGATTTGTGTATATATGTATATGTATGGATATATGTAAATATATATGTATGGATATATGTGTATATATGTTATATATACACATACAGAGAGAAAGAGAGAGAGAGAGAGAGAGAGAGAGAGAGAGAGAGAGAGAGAGAGAGAGAGAGAAAATAGGGTGCTTGTTCGCCTAGGAACAAAGAAGATCTGGGTTAAAGTCCCACCTCTGAAACATTCTGGCTGTGTGACCTTGTATTAATGACAAAAGTTTTAATTTAACCTTTCAGTGCTCTCTAACAGCATGGTGCTGACCTGCATTGCAAGCAGAAATTCTCTCATTAGAAATTTCCTTTACCAATGAAATTATAGATCTAGTCCCCATCTCTATGTGTAGTATGTGTGTGTATATATATAGTATATGTATAAATTATACTTATTAATTTACACAAAAAATAAAATATAATATTGCATACAAAAAGAAAGATGCAAAATTCTAAATTATACATACAAAACGAATAGTAAAACACCACATCTGAGTCCAAGTACCTTATTTGGTAAATGGGATAGGGAATTTGGGAAATTAAGTCACTTAACAGAGGCACTCTGTAATTGACAAAAACTCATTCTTAGGTGTACTGTTTGGAACTTGGAGGTAATTTTCTTAGAGAAATTATATTAAGAAACTCTACTTAACCCATAATGGAGCTGAAACTCAATACTATGTATTTGCAGTGTAAAAATTGAGAATCATATCATTGTTATATACAATATACCTTGTTATACTTAAAGTATTAAAACTATTAAAACCTGAGATTTTCATAAGGTGATAAATTTGGCAAAAGTTGTAAGAGAGAGGGCGAGTGGGGTAGGATTAAAGAGCATGTGTGTTTATATGAGAAAAGAAGATTACTTGAAAAGAATAAATACAGCTTTGAATGGTGAAAGAGAGAAGAAGGCTGAAGGTGGGGAGGGAATGATAGGATCAGTGAATGTAGTCTAGATTCCTCTTGAGAGGGAAGAAAGAGCAAGGTAGGAAGTGGTATTGGGTTAGCTAGTCCCCATGCTCGCCACTAGATGGCACCATGAGTCCAGGTCAGCTTGGCTGCAGTTTAGGACCATGACTAGGGGTAAGGATAAGTCTTCCTTGGGAAGGATGGGGTGGGAGAGGTCGTTTGCTACCAGAAATTTAGAGGCATAGAACATTCAAAAGGCTAGTATTTATTATGTGGAAATATCTGTAACTGGAAGATCTGCTCTCAAAGTGACCAGCATTGTAAGCCACACTGAATGACTTAACTTTCAAAACAAATATATAGTTAATATAATATTTTGCTATTTTTTGAAAACAAAACAAAACAAAATACAAGTATATTGTTATCCTTCTGTTTTTATGCTTCATGGAGATGATCGTGAATTTTTCAAGGTTGAACGCGGAGCTCAAAAACTGACAGGTCCTACTGCTATGAAAAGGCGTTGGTGATGGAACTACAAACATACTGCATCTGTTCTCAGAAGACCGTCCTAGAAAAGCAGAGAGTCTTAACCAGAGAAGGCTGTTGAAGTGATGATTCTTTCGGTCATAAGTCATAAAACACAAAAATACAAAAAAAGACTTTGGTCTTGCATGCTTTCCTTCTTCTATGGCATTACTGATGGAGTGACAAAAAAGAGGGCTAAGGATCTTGCAGCTTCTAAATGCAACACAAATTTACCTCCTGCTCTTCTTACTTGTATGATAGGTGACAGAGTGGATAGAGCATTGCACTTGGAATCAAGAAGACCTGAGGATGAATCCTGCCTCAGATGCTTTTTCTAGCTGTGTATCCCTGGAGAATTCATTCACCATTACTCAGACTATTTCCTCATCTGTAAAATGGGAGTAAAAATAGCACCTACATCTCAGAGTTCTTATGAGGATTAAGTGTGATTACAGATATAAGGTACTTTACAAACCTTAAAACTCTATAAACATATTATTATTATTGTGTTTACTACTATGACTATACTAGCATTTAACCTGATTCTCAGTTTCATTATCTGTAACATAAAAGATGATGGTCTCTAAGGCCCCTCCAGGTTTTTTTTATTTTGCTTTTTGGAGGGGGAGGGTAGGGCGATTGAAGTTAAATGACTTGCCCAAGGTCACATGGCTAGTTTTGTGTTAATTGTCTGAGGCTGGATTTGAACTCAGGGCCAGTGTTCTATTCACTTGCACCACTTAGCCACCCCTCCCTTCCAGTTCTGAATCTATGATCTTTGTGTGATGACCCATGAGTAGATGTATGACCCAAGGAACTGAACTATATCCATGTATGTAATTTTGTTATAAATGAAATGAGAAGGCATGTTGAGGTTTAAACACGATAATGGAAGGCCAGTTTACAAGTTCTCCTATAGTGGCAAAAATTACATTAGAAAATGTAGTTTGAGATTAAGAAGTTAAAGAGACTAAAATCTTATAGAAGCCTCATACCAACAAATCTTGGAAACTTTCTTTAAGAAGAGAGTTGGAAGGCACAGATATGGTAAATAATGAACAAAATCATGAAAATTAAATCATATTGTATCTTAGCAGAGAGCAAACAACTGGATACCATCATGGGAATCATTTCAGAATCAGCTGAGTATTCAGATCTTTAACTGGTTATAGTAAAGATCCGAATGTACACCAAATTTTGGGAAAGGATACAGATGAGAAGGTGCTCTATGAGATCATGGCTGCTCCAACCCAACCTTGTTCAAATAAGTTATCCACTTTAAAAAAAGGAAGTACATAAAGGTAAGGACATTGACACTAGTCAATGTCATTTTCTTAGAGGAATTTAACTGATGGAAACTTGTCAACAAAGAGAGGAGGCTAAATGGGGATAGAAACCACTTAAATTAGGCAAAACTCAATATTCTACCCTATCAGATAGGCACAAAGGGCTTGGGAGTGGCAGCACTTCCACCATCATTAGTCATGTTCTCAGCCTAACCCTCATAGCCATTATCTGGGTAAACAATTCTTGTGGATAAGGGACCAGCCATCCCCTGGCAACTGGGAATCAACTTCCACACATGAGACAGACAAGCCTGAGTGGCTGAAGCGGTTTAGCACTCTCAGAGAGAGATAGGAAGTGGTTATGTCAGACAAGTCAGATCACCATCATCACCTTGTCCTCCATCTTCTCTCAGATTCTGATGGAGACATCATAGGACCTTGAATCCAAGAACCTTGGGGAATAGCAATGCTTATAGCCCAGTGCCCTCAGAAACCTTGGGAAGCACCTGTTATGGACATGCAACCTGACAACTACTCTTGCTGGTGCTACAACCATAGCTACTGAAAACGCATAAAAGCAAGTTCTTGCCACTAAAGTTCTTGGCACTGTCAAATGGGTCAATGTCAGAGGCATATGTCATTGTCACTGTGCACTAAGAATCCTGAAATTGATTTGAAACTGAAAAGTTCTACCTATATTTTCTCCTCCATTAGACTATAAATTCTTTAAAGGAATGTCTTGCTTTCCTATTTGTATCCCCAGCATTAAGCACAGTGCTTTGCATACAGGAAATGCTTAATAAATGCTTCAACCATCCATCCATCCATCTATTTATCCATCCATTCATTCTTGCCTATAAGAGAGAATATGTCAGCTGAAGGCAACACTGGTTTAGAGAAAATGCTCATTTGCAAAATATTGAGGGGAAGAAAAAGATGAAAAATTATAGGAAATATCTTTTCATAAAAGAGCAAAAAGAAGTTGAAGAGAAAATTATTGTACAGGGGATTTTAGCTGTGATAGTCTAGTTCTACAGTGATTTGTGTTTGTTGGTGATAAGACTGAAGTCAGCACATTTTATAGTGTGTCACCTCAGTCCCCAATGTGGCATGGGAAGATTTGCCAGTGACCCTTTGAAAAATGGAGCTTGAAAGCTAGACCTTTATTTGCATTAATATATATCAATATCAATATCCATATCTATATCTACATCTATCTCTGTCTCTATATCTATCTATCTTATCTATCTATCTATCCATCTGCTAGGTGACTCAATGGATATAGTATGTGATGTTATGTTAGGAAGACTTATCTCCTGAGTTCAAATCTGGCCTCAGACACTTACCAGCTATGTGATCCTTGGTAAGTCACTTATCCCTGTTTGCCTCAATTTTCTCATCTATAAAATGATCAGGAGAATGATATGGCAAACCACTCCAGTATCTTTGCCAAGAAAACTCTAATTGGGGTCACAAAGAGTCAGACACAACTGAAATTCCTGAAACAAAAGAAATACACACACACACAATATGAAATTTATGCTGGAAGCAATATAATTTTCTTTTTTTTATTAATTTATTTCAAATTTAAATATTAAAACTTCAATACAAAATAAGAAGATAAAAAGAAACCTATTTTAAATTTAACAAGGAAGACTCATCTTCATGACTTCAAAGTTGACATCAGACACAGTAACTGCCTGAATCTAGGGAAGGCACCTAACCTTTTTTGCCTCAGTTCCTCATCTATAAAATAAGGTGGAGAAATTCCAGTATCTTTGCCAAGAAAACACCAAAATGGGGTCACAAAGAGTCACACATGATTGAAGTGACTGAACAACAACAATCTTAGACAAATGTTGTAAATAGATATTGAGTTGGGCCTAGAATTGAATAGAGGGGAGAAATAGGGTTAGACTGCATCTGGGAAATAATATAGTGCTTTCTCTGTTTATTTTAAAGTTATTATTATCTTTTGGTTTTATATCTACTTTATTTCTAAATATAATCTTCTTCCTCACTTCCCCAGCATGCTACCCCTTGTAATGAAGAATAATAAACAAGGGGAAAAAATCATCTTAGAAAAATAAAACAGAGCACATAGCTAAGCAGCACAGAACAGAGGAAAACAGCATTGTCTCCGAAGTCAGGGGATCCAAGTTCTCAGCCTCTTTCTCTTGTTCATTACCTATCTGATTTTCAATAAGTCACTTAACTAACTTCCACGGACCTCGATTTTCTCCATTTCCAACACTAAAATGAAGGTGTTGATTAGATGACCTCTGAAGTCCCAACTCTGAAGCTATGATCTATCAGTGGAGTCTGAGGGTGTATACAATATCCCAAACCTGTAGTCCTTTACCTTTGCTGAGAAATACATAGTGTTTGGAAGGATTCCTAAACTTCTTGTTGCTGCAAAAGCCAAGCTACTTTATTTTAAATTTAATTTTGTATTTTCCAATGAACAAAAAACCCTCTATATTCTCCCCCTTGCACTAAAAAATTAAAGAAAACCAAAACCTTCATAATAAATATACATACTCAAACAAAAGAAAGATCTGGTCATCTCCAAAAATTTATGTCTCATTCTGTACATTATGTCCATCAACCTCTCTGACAGGAGGTGAGTAGCAGGCTTCATCACTGGTTCTCTGGAGTTATCTTTGGTTCATTTATTACATTGGAATTCTTAAGTCTCTTCTAGTTGCAAAAGCTCATCTTTTCAATTCCAACATTCTCCCAGTGATGGTATTTGGTGGCAAATTACAGAATACCATCATATCAAGAAACTGACAATTGAAGGAGCCCCTAAAAGGTAATGGAAAACTACAATAAACTAGAACACTATATATTACTAGTGATGAGTGGTATGCAAGAAGAAATATCAAGGAAATAATCAAGGGTACATAAAAATATGAGGTAGTCACATACAATGAATGGAGGATAATACCCTGAATCCTTTATTGTCATCCCTGAAATATTAAAAGAAAGAGGAAGGATTCCCAAGCCTTGAGCAGAATGCTATTGAGAATTTATTAAAAAAAAAAAGCCTGGACAAGACAAGGTGAGGTATGGAGGGGATGCATCCTGAATGTGTGAAGCATTTATTCATCCCAGTGAAAATGTGGAGCCATTGAAATGTCATGGAAAAATACTGTTATTCTGGGCTATCCAGCAAAGCTACTGCCAGATGTAGATGAATTTGCATCACTTATAACCAAGTACCCCCCCATTTTCCTTTGTTAAATGTTGAATGAGAGATTTTATGCACATCATGCAGATTTCTTGATTCCCCCTGCAGACATTAATGTGCTTAAAGGTCAATGGAATGGTGTGTGTTGTGGGAGATTATAATATAAGGCATTTAAAAATATAGATTTGACAGGTCTTTTGCAAGCTTCATTGTCTACAATGTAATGCTTAGTTTTAGCAAGATTAATACAGCCACAAAAGAAATCATTACCAGTACTTTGACTACTGAATGGTTCCTTAGCCTTCTGCAGCACCAAATCCATACTGAGTGAGAGTGCGGGCATTCCAGGAGCTCTTATGATATAACTCAGTTCCATGAGATTATGATGTTTAAGCAACAAACAAAATCTAGAAGAAATGGTTTGCCATAATGTTCTCTCCAAGTGGTACAGTGTTTACTGATTCCCCAAGAAAACACCAGTGTTCAAAATGTCTACTTGGTATCACAGGTAATGAGCCTATCTAGGGAGGAACATTTGGAACCCCTGAAACAGGAAGATATTCTCTAGAATGGGAAATTCAGGGGTCACTTCTAATGTAATAGATATTGACACAGAACCACAAACAACTTTAAGGTTTACATATCACTCAAAGGGATTGGATTAGAGCCAGAACAGGAAGAGAGGCCTTCTATTACAGTTTTAAAAAAAAATCATAAAGGTGTTTAGTGCACTGACCGCATAATATCTGCCTTCTTTGGAAACTCAATGTTCATGAAGGAAAAAGATTCTGTGTCACTTCCCAGCAAAGTATTACTACTGTTTTCAGCCCAATTGGTCCCAAATAACTCAATACTAATGGTGTAGCAGATTGAGAAACAATTCACAAAAGATACTCAAAACAAGTATTGAAAAAGGGATGTCCAGAATAGTATGCATTCCTTTGCTGAGCTGAATCTGCTTCTCATCAGGTATTGCAATAGCCCTTGCTTCAATCCTGACTTCAGAAAGATTGCTATTGTTTTTTAAAAGTAGATTTTTATCACTTATTATTATTGATTATAATTTAATTATAATCTATATACTATATGATATTGAAAATATACATTTGCTTACAATGTTCAAAATGTATGTCTACTTGTTATATAGAAATATTGATCTTTATCTTTATCTCTCTACTTTATATCTCTGTCTCTGTCTCTGTTTCCTCTTTCTCTTCTAGTCTTGAACCCCCTCTAAGGAGAGCAGTGTGGCTAGCTAGTGGCCCTACTCCTGATCCCCTCCAGGCAGGAACCAAAGTCTACTTTAAAGAGGACTAAGCAACATGCCAGAGATATCAATTCATGCCTCCTCATGAGTTGCATTTAGACAAACCCGTGTGGAGGTACACATAACCTATGTGAGCAACACACGCATCCTATACTTGCAGCATCCCTGTGATTTCATTATTGTTGTTAGGATTTCTGTCTGGAAAAAGGGGTAAGCTGGTTATGTAGCAAGAGTGATCAAGATGGATAGCCTAAGTCTGGTGCTGGTGTTCTCTGAATATACATAGGACCAGAAAACAGGAATCTAGTTAGTGTTGGACTTCTGTGGAGGTTTTATGAGAGGTCATATTGGTTGTTCCACCTTTATCAAACTGCTTAACTTTTCAGTACCCCCAGGCAACTCTCTAAGGTGATAAATTACCCAGATGGTATGATTTACATAGGTAATGGACTTTTCTATATCTGTGAAATCACAGGCTCACTCCCTGCCCCTATCCTAAAGAAATATGAACTGTGATTATTCCCAAAGTCTAGCTCCAAAGTGCATTATCTGGCAG
Source organism: Pseudochirops corinnae (assembly GCA_028646515.1). Taxonomy (NCBI): domain Eukaryota; kingdom Metazoa; phylum Chordata; class Mammalia; order Diprotodontia; family Pseudocheiridae; genus Pseudochirops; species Pseudochirops corinnae. Next base: position 237,957,212 of record CM053587.1, on the reverse strand, counting down.
AGTAGATCAGAAAGGAATATTTCCTAACATTCACAACATTACTTTTTACTTGATATATATGTGTTTTCTGTTAATTTATTTGATTACATGCTTTTCCTCTAGTAGAATTTAAGCTCCTTGAGGGCAAAGGATTTTTTGTCTTGTATCTTCACTGCCTTAGGATAGTGCTTAGAACATAGTAAGAGCATAATAAATAGAATTGAACTGATTTAAAATGGTTTGTAGGTCCTAATATAAGAGACCCCTTGACTTAGAAAACCACATATTGACATTGTTTGTGTTCTGTTGCATTGCTATTTATTTTGTTAAATATTTTCCAATTACATTTTAATCTGATTAGCTGCCCTGGGAGGGTGCAGTGTTGTAGCCTGTAGGTTGGATGTTTGACACCTCTGGCCTAGAGCACTGACAAGTTAAGTGACTTTCTCAGGGTTCCACAGCCAGCACTAGGACTTCAGCCAAGATCTTCCTGTCTATAAGGATTTCCTGGCTCTAAAACCAGTTTCCTATCCAACACTGCATCTATAATGTCATTCTGCATCTCTCTCCTGTGATACTGTATGACATTCAGCTCAACTCATCAGCATTTCTGATCATAGTTTTTTACTCATGTAAATTTCTTTTTTTTTCCCTTCACTTCCTTCCCCCAGCTCCACCCTAGAGACCTCTGTGTATGTGTATATATATATACATATATATGTAAAATCATTGTATATACTTCCATTTATCAGTTCTTTCTCTTGATGCAGACAGCATCTTACTTCATATATCCTTTGTAGTTAATCTGAATATTTATAATAATCAAAATGACTTATTTAGTCATTCTTAAAATAATATTACTATTACTGTATACAACATTTTCTCGTTTCTACTCATTTTGCTCTTTGTTGTTTCATGCAATTCTATCCATTTTTTTCCAAGATCATCAAACTCATCATTTCTTGTAGCACAGTAGTATTTCATCACAATCATATACCACAACTTGTTCAGTCATTTCCCAATTGTTGGGCATCTGCACAATTTCCAGTTCTTTACCATCACAGAGAGTTGCTACAAATATTTTAGAACATATGGGTTCTTTTCCTTTTCCCCTAACCATCTTTGGAAATAGACCTAGTAGTGGTATTAATGATTCAAAGGGTATAGGTAGTTTAAGAACACTTCAGGCATAATTCCAGATCGCTCTCCAATTAGATCAGTTCACAGTTCCAACAATAAATTAGCATAACAATCTTTCCACATTTCCTCCAACATTTGTCTGATTGTGTTTTAAGAAAATGTTATCCATTCTTTAATGTTTAAAAAGCCTTTTTCCTGTAATGATCCACATTATCAATTGGGATAGACAAATTTTAGATTGTGTCTTAAGAAGAGCATGTTAGTTCTTTGGTTGAATAGATCTAAACAGAAGGTGATATATTAATTAACTTCTGCCCTAAGGAGTCTTGATAAAAGTAGTGACGTTGCCTTTCTGAGTTTTAAATAGTTGTAGGACTATGGAGGATTGTAAATGCCTGGAAATTCCTGCAGGATTGAGATAAACAAGTTGATTTGAGTCAATTCTTGTACAGCTGCAGTGAGAAGAGTCAATGATAAAGGTTTTAATGGTGTTGATGTAATTATCTGGACAGCTAGTTGTGTGGAAGCTTGTACCTCTTTATAGCTCAGCCCAAATTTCTGTTACTAGCCTAGCCCTCCATTGTCCAGCTACTCCCCACCCTTGATCCTCCCAAAATATCTATACACCTTTAAACTAGCCTAGCCCTCCATTGTCTGTCATTCCCAGGTAGCCTCCAGCTACTTCCCACCCTTAATCTCTCCTTACTGTCTGTACAGTACAGTACTTCATCTCTCATTACAGTACAGGAGTTTGACCTTCTGACGAGGTCTTAACTACCTATTAAAGAGGAAACTAGGCAGGTTTGACACACTGAAACATTCCATGGACTAGAAGCAGGTTTTGATTTTCTTTCATTAAGGGCATCGTTAGCATGTTTTGTATAGTCTCTTGGAACATTTTAAGGAAGCCTGTGCTGAGTTGTGGGATACCCAGAGAAATCAGCATGATGTCTGGCATCTTAACTCCATTAATGAACCCTATGTACTTTGTCTTTTATGGTTTGTGGCACATAGCATGGGGGCAACTGGGTGGAACAATAGCTAGAGCACTGGACCTGGAGTAAGGAAGACTCATATTCCTTGGTTCATTTCTGACGTCAGACACATACTAGCTATGTGACCTTGGGTTAGTCACTTAATCCTGTTTGCCTCAGGTTCCTCATCTGCAAAATGAGCTGGAGAAGGAAATGAATAACTGCTCCAGTGTCTTTGCCAAGAAAACCCCAAAAGGGGTCAGGAAGAGTCAGATATGACTCAACAACAACAACAACAACAATGCCTGTTGGGCAGATATCACTATTCTAAGGACCTCTTTAGTTCTTATGGGAACCTTAATGAATAGTTGTCTATCTATGGATTTCTAAGTATCTAGAAATCTCTTGGGACCCCTATAGATTGTATTGTAAAAGTTTAGACAAAAATCATTGCAAGTTATCAAAGTAGGTCATCGCTTTATGGTCCATATCAGCTGCCCCAGACCTTAGTAATGTGATTGTCAGTGGCTGTTGTCTCCAATGATTTCTTCAGGCTCCCTACTCTCAAATTGTTAGTAATTCTCTTGACATCCAAATTATTTTGCACTTAATTCGTTCAAAATCATATTGTTTTCCCCTAATAGAATAGAAGCTTAAGAGCTGTACCATTTTTTGTTTGTATTTCCAGTATGTAGCATCATGTTTGGCACATCATAGATATTTAATAAGGTAACTATGTAATATAGTATAGTGGTTAGAAAGCTGGACTTGGAGTCAGGAAGACTTGGTTAGTTAATATTACATAAGTTAATACTTATGGAATGATATTCAGGACCTGGAGGGGCTGGGACACTGCTCTTCTCTTTTGGGTGGCCCCTCTGCTCTGAGCTCACACAGACTAAGTTCAGTCCTAGGGAGCCTGATCTTATTAATTGTGTGACCTTGAAGAAGTTACTTAACCTCTCTAGGCCTCAGTTTCTTTTCTTTTTTTTTTAGCCAAGCAAAGTTTTTTAAAGTTTCACCTTAATGGGTAGTCTCTTAAGGAGCCTTGGTACCTGTGATGTTTGTACTAGACAAGTGAGCCAGAATCATCTGACACAGTGAGTCTGGGCTAGATAATTCTTCAGCCCCTTCATAGAGGCCAGATGGGTCTTACATACAGGAAAGTTGTGGGAGGATTTAAGGGGTGGTCTAGAGGAAGAGTTTGGGGGGGGTCGTCAGGAGGTCAGACTCCTATACTGTAATGAGAGATGAAGTACTGTACTGTACAGACAGTAAGGAGAGATTAAGGGTGGGAAGTAGCTGGAGGCTACCTGGGGATGACAGACAATGGAGGGCTAGGCTAGTTTAAAGGTATATAGATATTTTGGGAGGATCAAGGGGGGGGAGTAGCTGGACAATGGAGGGCTAGGCTAGTAACAGAAATTTGGGCTGAGCTATAATGAAAGGCTTATGGCCTCAGGCAAATGCCTAATGTGGGAAAATTCAAGGAGAGCTCAAGGGGGTTCCCAGAGCCTCTACCCCATAATTCCCCCCTTAAACAAATGACATCCAAATTCCTTTGGGGTAAAAGGCAAAGGTCTAAGCTTCTGAAAGTGCTTCCTGCTGGCAAGGGGCATAGAGCTGTCCCTGCCTCTCTGGGTCCTGTTCAAAGGGGTCAGACTTCACATTCAAGGGGTCAGACTCCGGAACATGGCTGAGTCCAGGTCCTGTGGGCTGGAGAACTTGGATTCACTTGGAGATTTGTACATAGGCTGCATGGTCATCTGAAGGTTGATGGCATGAACCCTGGAGGAGACAAACCTGGCAAGGAGGTTAGGCAAACGAAGACCAAACAGGCACAAAAGAAAGGACAGAGAAAGGACAATTTCCCTGGTAAAAAAGACAATTTTCCTGGTTGGAATTAAAGATGACTTTGGCAAGACCAAAACACTGTCAGATATCCCCTTCCTTTCCAAATTGCTCCATGGACATTTAGCACATGGAAAGCAATAGCAGCCACAGAGTCTAATAACTTTCAAAAACAGGCAACAACTCCCAAGGCCTCAGTTTCTTTATCCAGAAAATTAGGAGGAAATTAGAATGCCAGGCACTATGCTGAGTGCTGGTGGAAAAAAGAGAAAAATAGAAACCGTTCTTGTCTTTAAGGAGTTTACATTCTTATGGTAGAGTCTAGAAGATCTCTTAGGTCTGTTTCCCTTTCTATGAATGCACTCTTTCCTAGAATCTGTGATTCTAGGGGTAGTAATCCATTCATATTATGGATATATTTAGGCTTGTAGATGACTTAAGTCATGCCCAAATTACAACATGCAATTGTGATGAAGTGCAGGCTGTGGGAACCCCCTTAAACTCTGATTGAATCTTCCCATTTGATGAGGCATTTGCATGAGGCCATAAGCTTTTCATTGTGGCTCTGCCCAGACCTCTGTTACTAGCCTAGCCCTCCATTGTCCATCAAGGAACCATAAAAATGATGTGTTTAGGGTTAGGGTTGCTGATACCCCAAAATACTAACACACTGGGTCCTGCCAAATGAATTTGACTCAAATCTTCTCTCAGCCAAAGAAAAGCAAAGTTTATTAAAAGTTCACTTGTATTAGACACAGAGCATGTCTATGCTAGAAAATTCTATGGTGCTCTCCCACACATGGGGGAAGATAGGGTCTTATATACAGAAAAGGTGTGGGAGTAATCTAGGGGTGATCTAGAAGAGGAGTTTGGGGAGGGTCTTCAGGAGGAGTTAATGAGGTAAATGAGTGATTAAGGGTGGGAAGTTGCTGGATCCACAGACAATGGTGGATTAGGCCAGTTCAAGGGTGGATTGATATTTTGATAGGCTCAAGGGTGGGATGTAGATGGACAATGGAGGGCTAGGCTAGTAACAGAGGGCTGGGCAGAACTACAAAGAAAAGCTTATGGCCTCATGCAAATGCCTCTTCAAATGGGAAGATTCAATCAGAGTTCAAGGAGGGTCCCAGAGCCTGTACCTCATCAATTGGACAGTCAACTAAATTAGTATGTATATGTACATATGTATTTATAAGTATGTATATGTACACATATGCCTATCTTTCTTCCTTCATTCCTTCCTTTCTTCCTTCCTTTCTCTCTGTCTCTTTCCCTCTGTCCCTGTAGTCTCTCCATCTCTGTATGTCTCTGTCTTTCTGTCTCTGTCTCTTTCTCTCTGTCATCTCCTGGGCAGGCACACAGGCACTGTAGATGGCCAGTGAGCCAGGATCAGAATTGAATAGGAGGAAGAGAGTGGCCTGGATTACATCTGGGAAATTCTACAGTGTTTCAGTGATTGTGATACTACTGTGTTACACTGTTATACTAGTCCACTTAAAAAAATCAGTGTTCATTCTTCCAGCAACTCTATATAAGCAAGACTAATAGAATAACATGATCTCAGGAGAATAAGAATTATAGGTGCCTCAAAGGGCAATGGATAGATGAATGGTGGGTGGGAGTGGACCATAGTATATTTACAATGATAACCTGTACTATATTTATGAAATGGTATAAATACACACAAAACCAAAGAATGAGGTGAGATGATCATGGAACAAGAATAAAGGAAAACAGATGAACAGCCCAAGTATAGTACTTACATCCCCCAAACATGGTAATAACCAAGGAGAGGACTCCAGTGCATTGGCTGAATTCTTTGTGGAAGATTCATGGAAAAATATAAGCAAGAATGATGTAGAGAACCTGAGATCTGCACTGGAATTGGTAGTGCCCACAATGGGATCATAAAAATCAATGTAAATATTTGAGTTGCTATATGATGTCATGTAATTATAGCAGGAGTTTAACAGGATATGTACAAAGCTGACCTTTCTGTTTCTTGGTGAAGCCATGTGCCTGACTCACTGTTGAAAAGGCTTGGTGCTTTGAGAAGACAACGTAGTCCCCTTCTTGGCTGTTAAGGAGAAGAATGGATGATTCAGTGGAAATTTAGAAGGGAGCGATCCCAGCCTAAGTTCTCTTTTCCCTTTCTAGTATAGGATCCTGTCAGGACTCTTTTAAGACACTTCCCATGAAGAAGGGGTGAAGGTAGATTTGCGGTGTCCCTTTTCTCATGAATCCATGTATCCATGGCACATCATGCGCTGCCTAGGAAAGCATGAGTCTAGATTTTGGACTTTCTGTTTGGCATTTGTTCTTTCCTAATCTTATACTAAATTGTACCTGAACTGAGATGGATGTATCCAGGCATGGTTTTGTGAGTTGAGAGATGGGGGTGGGGTGGTGGTGGGGAGTGGGGTTCTTAGTCCTTTCTGAGTGGATCTGTCTGGCAGTGAGGGAGGCATCACCTGCAACTGCTCTGGTGTTCTCAGAAAAGATAACCACCAACATGAAGGCGCTCAGCTCATGGCCTGACTTGCCAGAAGACCTTGGTTTTTTAAGTCAACAGGCATTCATTAAGTGTTTGCTCAGACTTAATCCTGCAAACAGCTTCCTGATAGTTTTAGCAATGGTGTTAGATAGAAACAGATTTTGACTCAGAAAAACACAAATTAACATTAAATTGTATTGAATTTTAAAATATATTTTGTTGAGCATTTTCCAAGTACATTTTAATATAGTTCAGGGCACTCAGAAGTTTTGCAATGTGATTGACACCTCTGGTTTGAAGTATCAATTACCCTACTACTACTATGACTACGACTATGATGACAATGATGACGATGACGACGACGACGACGACGATGACTATGACTATGACTACGACTCCTCCTCCTCCTCCTCCTCCTCCGACTACTACTACTATTACTACTATGACTACTACTACTACACTATGACTTGCTTAGGTTTATATGCTGTCAAATGCATGCTTGTCTGTGTTTTGTGTTTATTGTTGTTGAGTTGTTTGAGTCACACCTGACTCTTCCATGTACCCATTTGGGGTTTTCCTGGTAAAGATACTAGAGTGGTTTGCCATTTCCTTCTCTGGCTCATTTTGCGAATGAGGCAAACAGGTTGAATTGACTTGCCCAGGATCACATAGCTAGTAAGTGTCTGAGGCCAGATTCAAATTCAGGAAGAAAAGTCTTCCTGATTCCAAGCTCAGCACTCTATCCATTGTGCCATCTATTTCTTTTTGTGTGTAGCAGATACTTGTCCTATATTCCCCGCTTTGGGGAGGCCTACATAAGAACCACAACCTAAGCTTTAAGTGAGTCTTGCTGGGGGTCAAGGTTGAGGTTTGAATGAACTGATGAATGTGAGAAAAGGGGCCTAACCCTTCTCATTAGAAGCCAGGCATCCCAGGACAGAATGGTTAGAATACAGGAGAGGGGCCTTTTGGGAGAGAGAATAGGAGCAGTGCTCTTGTCCTTTGGAATACAGTAGTGGGTTCTTATTTTGTTAGATAATCATTGCATGTTCTGTAATTAATTATATGTTATCACCTGATAAAGGATTAGAAATGTATTAGGTGACATCAGGAAGGAGATAGAGGAGATATTAAAGGTAATGGTGCTTGCAATAAATTCTTTACAAGATTGTTATAATGAAAAGTGGTTTACAAAATTTAGTGTTATATGAATGTGAGTTGTTTTCACTATTAGCAGTTATTAGATTTCTGTGATCCTCTGGACTTCTCCTTCTTCCCTACAAACCAGAGAGATTAATTAGATTTTGTGTGGATTATAGAACACTGAATTCTGTAATTACTTGCATATTCTATGCCCAGAAAACTGATGCCCTCTTAGGTCTATTGGGAGCAATTAAGATCATCTAAACATCTAAACTATTGATTAATGCAAAGATACTTGGATGAGGCATCAAGTCAGAAGCGGGGTTTGAAACTCCAATTGAAGTGTTTGATTGCCACATACAATTTTTTGAAATGAGGAATTCATCTGCCTCTTTTCAAAGTCTGGCATTTCATGGATAAGAGGATTGTAGATACAGGAAATGATAAGTTACTACAGAAACCAGGAGTCCAGCTTCTTCATTTTATAGATTAGGAAACTCACACACCTAAGGGTTATGGGACTTGGTCAAAGTCACACAGGGTGTCTTATATGAGTTATAAGTTAGGGTGATAGAGCCTGAAGGAGGTTCAGCTGTGCACCTGCATCTATGGGAGCACACATCTGCCTATAGCTGCTAATTATTCTCCAAGCTATTTAAGAAGCTCCAAGATAAATTTTCAATACTAGTGCCAGGGAATGTATGGTAGAAACACAGCCCAGAAAATGTTAATTAGTCAGCAGAGAGACTAAAAGTGGGGTATTTGCCAGGGAAAGGGTGATTCAAGAGAATTGAGTCAATGGAGAAAACAGAAGTGTGAATGAGGGAAAGTGAGCCTGGATGAGAGAAATAAGGAGTAAAGGAATGTCTAGGATATTGGAGTCCAAAGTTTGTTCATGAGTTTAGAGTAGAAAAACTAGACCTGGGTGTACCAGAAATTTGGCTTGAAGAAGAATGAATAAGTTGCTAAGGCAAGTATGGAGGCTAGCATCTTCAGTTATGCATTAAGTTCTGGAGAGACAATATATGGGCCTTGGTGACCTGTGGCTATCCTACACAGCAATGATAGTTTTGGGGTAAAATGTTAGGAGGCATTTAACTAAAGCAATCTAATTCAATGGGTGTTTATTAAGCACCTATTATGGGCAAGAGATCTTGCTAGGCATTGAGGAGACAAAAACAAAATGAAAGCCAATCATTACCTTCCAGGTGCTCGTATTGTACTAGGAGGAATACAATGATTCTCTGAAATGGCATTTTCTAAGCTCCTTGATATATCTATCCATATGTGAAAAGAGTGCCTAGGTAAAATTGGGAAAGGGCTACAAACAAACCTAGAATTTATGATATATATGAATCTTCCTTCCTTCCTTCCTTCCATCCTTCCTTCCTTCCTTCTTTTTCATATTTTATTAAAACTTTTAAACAAACATTATTAATAAGCATTTATTTTCTCTCCTTCCCCACTGGAAAAAGAGATAAACCACTTAACAAATATACATAGTCAAGAAAACACATTCTCACATGAGCACCCTTCTGTATACTAAGGATTTCTTCAGAGGTTTGAATCTCTGTATATAATGGAATGAGAACATATCACTAGAGAATTTTTTTCCCCAAAGGAATCCTATTCTTGTTAGTTCTAGACACTCTATTCTGCTATAATGAGAAATGTATTTTATGGTAGGTATACAGTGTCTTCTGTATTTTTGTGAGAGCAGGGTTTCCTTTTGGGGTCCTGTTATTGTATAGGGGCTATTGGAAGGTAGAGGGAATCAATTCTGGGTCCTGGATTATCTGAGGAACAAGTGGGTTGGCAACCTGTGATCAAAGTTGACTTGCAAACTAATCCATCCCTAGACTTTTTTTTATACTCTTAGAGGGTTACTGGAGGAAAATGAGAAGTTTGGATATGGATATATTTAGTATATGTTAGACAGAACATAATAGCAAATTGAATCTGACAGAGTAGTGAAGCAAATAAAAGAAAAATCAAGGAAAAGAGTCGTTCTCATTCTTCCCATAGACTCCTATGCCAGTAAGGAAAGGAACTTTCCTTGGACACTCACTCACTGAGGTGAGGAAGAGTGATTCAGTGATTAGATATTTCTCATAAGTCTGCCTCCCAGAACCTACCGTTCCTTGCTGTACCTCAGTCTTCTTTGACCACTCAACTTTGCTTCTGAAATTTTGCTGACATCTGTTGGGGTTGTCATTGATTGCTGTAGCTTTTTTCTCAGTGGAGGAAGAAGGGAAGGGAAACTAATCATTTGTGAAGTTTCCCTGAGACAACATTTTGTTATTGTTCAGTAATTCAGTTGTGTCCAACTCTTTGTGACCCCATATGGGGTTATCTTGCCAAAGATGCTGGAATGGTTTGTCATTTCCTTCTAGAGTGGATTAAAGCAAACAGATTGTGTGATTTGCCCAGGGACAGATAGATAGTGAGTGTCTGAGACCAGGTTTGAAGTCAGGTCTTCCTGACTCCAGGTCCAGCCCTCTATCCGCAGAACCACCTGACTGTCTCTCTAAGCCAACATGCCTTGGAGCTAATTAACAAATGTTCATATTTCTTATTAGAGAGGCTGCACTTCCAACAACAGATAAAATGGTCACCTAGGTAGCTGTGAAGAGCTTTCCAACTTTTCATTCTGTGAAAAATTATCTCTCTTTCACTTCTAGTTGGGTTAGAGGGAATGAATTTCTTTCATTTCCTACTATCACCTTGTCAGATACCTTCTGATCCACACAAATGACCTCATTTCCTTTTTAAAATCAGGTTTGTGATTATTACTTCCTTTAAAAAATGTTCACAAGTCATCTCATTGAAACAATTCTAGAAAAATTTTCCAGCAATCAATATTACGATGACCAAACTATAGCTTGAGGTTTCTCTCTTCCTTTAAAACAATTTTTTTCTTAAGAAATCCTGACAAATCTTCCTGTAGCCATTGTTGTGGCACTTTTCCTATTTTTCATGATCTTTCAATGATTGCCAACAATAGCCGAATAATCACATCTGTCAGCAGGATGCTGGAGAAAGTTTGATTTGTTTACTATTTTGTGAATGGAACTAGCCAATTTTCTTATTCAGAACAGGATAAAACCCAACATTTTCTGTGCCCAAAGTATAATGAACATTTTGAAATCTTGAAACAAATCCTAAGATCTTTTCTAGTTTGGAGACTTCTCAAAACTCTTTAAAGTGGTAACTAATATGTCTGGTACTGCCTTGGGTTGAGTTTTGTTGCAAGACCAAGACAATGCAAATCATCATATGTGATACTGCTGAGCTGGAAATTATTGCCAAGGGAGGAAAATGTTTTCTATCCAGAAAGGAGGTCTGGAAATTAAAAGAAGGCCTGGAAATTGTTTGGGTCATATTTTAATCCACAATTTTGCTACTTAAACAATCAACAAACCTTGACCTGGATATAGAGTAGATAGAACACCACCAGCACCTTACACAGATGGTCCTAGAGGCTGTAGGATTTTCTGATGAATATTTGACAACATGTTCTTGTTTAAAAGTCATTGCTATTTAGAGTGAGTGGCTGGCTGGATGCCTGACATTGTTAGTTAAAGATACAACACTTCTATCTAGTAGCTATCAGCCAAAATTGTAGGTCTAATCCCTAAGGACCTAGTTTCCAGGGTGCCATGAATAACAGATTCATCTTTTATCATATCAAAGAATTTCAGAACTAGATGGGTCCTTATAGATCATCTAGAGTGACTAGATATCATGTATTCTTGTTTTGTGCCAATTCATCCTTTATAAAATCTCTTGTCTACACCATCTTTTTTCTATACACCATCCTGAACCATCAGTGCTCACCTGGACTATTATGATATCTTCCTAATAAATTCTCTTGTCTAAAAGTCTCTCCCCACTCTAAACCATCATTCATCTAGCTGCTAAAATGATTTTCCTTAAGTATAGGTCTGAACATGTTATTCCCTTCCTTGATAAATATGAGTAACTTTCTATTGTCTCTAGGATAAAACAAAAATTTCTTTTTTTTTTTACTTTTAAAGTCCTTTACAACCCAACCTCAACCTATATTTCCAGATTCATTATACATTACTCCCCTTTCCACACTCTATGGTCCTGCTAAATCTTTTCTCTATCTCCACAGCCTGTACTCCACTTGCTGTCTTCCTTCTTTTGTACTGGTTAGTACTCATGTGTGAACTATACTCCTTCCTCCTCTCAGTCTTTATAGAATTCCTCACTTCCTTTGAGTTGCAGCTCAAACACTACTTTTCCAGATCCATCCAACTAGTAGTCTTCCCTCTCTCCTTTATAGTAAACTATCTTACATTTATTTTTATATATTCTGCACATATTTGTTCTGTTTATGCTTACATAGCCCAGACTTCTCTGGGCATGACCAATTCTAGCATTCAGATGCCATTGAGGAACCTTCTGAACATGCTCAGTTTGCCTAGTATGGCTGTGGATGGAGGCAGCCTGCTTTGATTGACTCTCTGTCTATAAAACTGGCAAGACTGATGTGTTCACTCCTGCACTCTCTTTTAAGCTGTGCTCTTCTCCACCACTCTTTCTGCTATATTCTGAATGGGTGCCAGGAACTGGACTGATGAGAGAAGAAAGGCTGGCCTTTCCTGTCCTTTCCTTGCTTACCTCTCTTTTCCCCTCAGTTCTGAGAAATGAGTTTGGCTGTGTTTGTTTCTGTTCTGTGTTGTTTGTCCTTAGTTTTAAGTGCTGGAGTGTAATGGCAAGCACAGAAGTAGTTCACACCTTGCTTCAGCTATTGAATTAACACTTTGTTTCAGTTCAAGTTTCTTTTGAGCCTTGTATCAAATCTGTTAAGAAACAGAACGTGTGAACCCCACAACTTGTGAACCCTAGAACTCATCAACTCCTGCAACAGGAAAGGGAGGAGCTAATGACCATACATAAGGAGAGGATTCCAGGCTAGACATAGCAGAACTGAGAAGGACTCTTGTAGAGGCAGAGTCAAGAAGGAGAAAACTTGTGGTATCTGGGCATTCTGTGTGTCTGCTCTTTCTGTGTTGATGTTTGTTTGTGATACTTTGTACAGAAGCCCTGGGACCTTACTGGGAGCCCTGAAAGAGGATTTTCTGGTTGTATGGTCCTGGAGGAGGGTTTTGGATGTCCTGGGACTTTACTGATGATTTGTGTTGACATCTTGGACCTTGTTTGTGGGTCTGAGTTGATTTCTATGTTGATGATATGTGCTGACCTCTTGGACCTTGTTTTGGGTCTGAGCTGATTTCACAGGCAGATAGTGAATTGATGATGGTGCCGGCAATGGGCATGAATGTTATTATGGCTCTGTCAAGCTTTGTCTTCCCAGAAACAGGAACTGTGGAGGACTTGAGGTGGGCTGGCTACTGTGAACTTCAATATGGAATGGGAACTGGATGAAGGATTGGACCAGGAGCTGGACAAGAAACAAGTAACTGGCTGCCTTTGAACCCAGGTGACAGTTGGAGCTGGGACCATGGAAGAGGAGCCATGGAAGATGAAAGCCAGCCTCGAGTCAAGCTGAAAGAAGACTTTACTTGGATACTGTATACTGATTGAGAAGATTATGATTTACTGTGACCTAGGGGTGGAAAACTTTTACTTTTGTACTTTGTGATTGAATTAAGGATTTTGTGATTGACTGAATGTACTTTGTTTAAAACTCTGTGACCACTTTGGTGAAAACTATGTGGCCATTTTAGTGATAAATAGTTGAGTTTTGATATGGTAAATGCTGTATTTTGAT
>CM053587.1:237922368-237943370 GCA_028646515.1 Pseudochirops corinnae | reverse complement strand
GAGAGAGAGAGAGAGAGAGAGAGAGAGAGAGAGAGAGAGAGAGAGGAGAGAGAGAGATTTCATCTTTCTAATCACTGGGACCTTCGCAGCTGGGGGCTCAAGATGGACAGGAGCGTGTATTGATCCATATTTTTATAGTCTCCCCAAAGCAGAGAAGAAGAGTGCCTCTGGACCAATATCTAGACACATCTGAGCAAGTTGGTCCAATGGTGAGACAAATGGAGCTGTGAAATGATACCTCAGGAATTTTTTTTCTTGTTTTCTTCCCTTGGGGTTGAAAGGAAAATCTTTCCTGTTGAATGGTGGATCTGAGGGTGTCAACTAGAGAGAATGTCACACCACAAAGGAAGGGGCTGGGGAAAAGTACTTTTTCACACATAAAGGTGGGTGCCAACCAAGAGGTAATAGTGAGCTCTTGCTCACCGGCCAAATATTTTCATACCAGCTAACAACTGGAAACCAACTTTTATTGGTTTTCCTCTAATTACACTGCATGGTAGAGTGCATAGTACTGTACACTGAATTGGGAATCAGAACACCTGCTTCCTAGTTGTAGATGGGGAACTTTATCCCTTGAGTCTTATTTTCTTTATCTGTCCAATTAGAAGAATGATAAGCTTAAGAATTTAAATCATTGGCAGCAGAAATATTTCTAAAGTAGAGTATCCTGAGGCAGTTGACCAGTGATTGGGCAGTGGGATTTGGTGACTGGGTGGTGACTAAGAGTGTCAGGCAGCTAATACTATAGCAGACCTGGGGCTCTTACATCACAATCTGTAAGGCAAAGTAGATGGTCTTCCTGCTTCTTTCTTCCACATACACCCATGAGGATACTCTTGTGCCTTCTTTTCCTTTTCTAAGAAATCCTTGGTTTTATCTTAAAATGAATTTCCCGTAGCTGGAAATGTTGAATATGATAAGATGGGCAGCTAGGTGGCACCAGACCTGGAATCAGGAAGACCTGAGTTCAAATCCTGTATTGGATATTTTCTAGCTGTGTGACCATGGGCAAGTCACTTAACTATTTGCCTCAGTTTACTCATCTATAAATGATCTAGAGAAGGAAATGGCAAACCTCCATATTTTTGCCAAAAAAATTCCAAAAAGAGGTCACGAAGAGTCGGACAGAATTGAAAAATGACTACGTAACATGAAGAGAGGAAAATAGAGTACGAAGTGCTCTTTAATTTTAGTGTTCCACCCCTTGGATTGGCCCAGCAATCATAAAGGGCAGTGTGGTACAATGCATAGAGTGCTGGATTTGGTATTAAGAGATCTGGGTTCAAGTCCTTCCAGTTCTACTTATAAGGTGCATGATTATGGGAAAACTGCTTAACCTCTTATGGCCTTGAATTATTCATCTCTAAAATGGAGATAATGATATTGACAATTTTTCTCTAAGGTCTGATTTGAGAAAAATGTTTTGTAAACTTTAAAACTCCATGACCATGTGAAAGGCAGCAAGCAAGGAGTAATTGGTGGAGTGCTGGACGTAAACTCAGGGAGACCTGGATTCGAATCTCATCTCTTGCATTTACTTACTATATAATATAAAATGACAGGGCAAGCAACTTAACTTTGAGTTTTATTTTTCTTATCTACAAAAGAAGGAAAATAACATCAGCAACTTCACAAGGCTATTGTGAGGGTCAAATGAGGTAGCACATGCACACACACACACATGCACACACACACGCACACACACACATGCACACACACGCACACACACACATACACACACATACACACAAATACACACACACGCACACATACACGCACACACACATACACACATGCACACACACATACACACATACACATACACACACATACACACATACATACATATATGTAGCTCTGAAAAACTTCAAAGGGCTATAGAAATGGGAGTTGTTATCATCTCACTGAGAACAAGGGTTGAAAGGGCATATTTACTACTTTATATTATGCAGCCTTGCTATTGCCATAGTCCTAAAGTGGAATAACAGCAGGGAGGCTCCAGTTCTATAACTCTCACTGTTTACCTATTTTCAGAAATAAGAAAATATACTATAACTAAAAAGAAAATTCACTCAATAAATCAGGCTATGCTCCCCAGCCCAAACTCAATCTGTATCGGTACTTCATTCAAGTTTCAACTGGTTCCAAATGCTCCTCGACCTGAGGGCTTTGTCCCACATGTGGTTTGACTCTTGGATTTCATTAAAATATTGTGCAATGTCCTAATGTTCCAAAGATGTGGAAATTGCACTGAGGAGGGAGGAACATTGGAAACAGACAAAAACAAAACACAGTCAGAGAGACACATGGTCATGGCAGGGCACCAACTTCACCAGATGTCTCAGAACTATTGACAGGCTGTAACTATCAGATTTCCATGGAGGGCATCATTGGACTTATTTCCTACCTTTGTATGGCTATGCTGCTTAGCCCCAGAGGGAGCGAGGGCAGAGCTAGGATCAATGGGTGGAAGTAGCAAATGGCAAGATGGTGGAAAGAGAGATGAAAAAAAATTCTTTCCAAATTAGAGCTGTCCAAAAGTGGAATGAACTATTCCAGAAGATAGTGATTTCCTTATCACTAGAGATCCTCAGACAGAAACTAGGTTAATTTTTAGAGACATTATAGGGTAAGGGGGGAAGAATCCTATTAACTTAAGAGTTGAGTTAGATGGATTTTTGAGACCCTTCTAGCTTTAAAAATCTATGATTCTATGTTCCCAGAGAAGCTCTCCATGGCTTCTGACCTCCTACCTTGCAAATGTTCTACTCCCACTTCTACTGGAGTCCTCAGAAGTGTGTGGGGATACTAGTTTCAATTGTAGATTAAGATTTTGTGACTACTCTGGAGCTGTGACATCAATTAGCAACTATTCCAATGAGGAGTGTTTAATAAAAAAAGAGAGGAAAAATGTGCGTTTTTTTTCTAGGAAGACCTTCATATCTCAAGAGATGGGGGAAACTATGAGAACAGAAATTCTTCATATAGTTGGTTATCTTTCCAACTGTTGATCATAGAATCTCCAAGTTGTAAGGGGCATCAGAGATTATCTAGAAAAAAGATGTATCTAAACAAGAACTACTATAGTATTTCCAAAGAGAAGTCATTCAGTCTCTGCTGAAAGACATTCGGTAAGGTGGAACCTCTTAGTAGCTTCCTTCTATTGTCCCCAGTTCCAGATCTGAGAACAAGTCTCTGTCTTAGATGGCATAGGCCTTCAGATTCCTAAAGATGACAATCATAGTCCTTCTTTGCCCACTTTTCTCCATGGTAGACACACACAGTTCTTTAAAGTGACATTCAAGTGCCATCTTCTCAATGCCTGTCACCAGCTTAGTTATCTTCATCTGAGTGGTCTCCAGTTTATCAGCAACTTTGCTAAAATGTGACCCCCACACCCAAGCACAGGATTCTAGATATGGCTTTACTTTACAAGCCTTTTTACTTTGATGTCATAAATCTGTGTGATCACGAACAAAGTTCTTAATCTACCTGATGACTTCCCACTAACTCTTTCTATCCAGTCCTAGTTTCTCTCCTGAGCTCCAGTCCCACATCACCAACTGCCTATTGGATATTTTGAACAGTATGTATTGTAAACATCTGAGACTCAGTCCTTCCAAACAGAAATCACTATGTTTTCCTCACCTGTTTTCCCATAAGAGTTAGGGGCAGCAAGAAGGCTGGGTTAGCTGGTGCATAAAGGTCATTGAAGGGGAGTGATGTATACTAAGCTGGAAATGTTCATTGGAACCAAGTTGTGAAAGTCATTAAATGCCAAACAGAATTTTGTATTTATCTTAGAGGTAATAGGGAGCCACTGGAATTTATGGAGTAGGAAAGTGACATAGAGTCAGACATGCTTTTAGAAGAGTCATTTTGGTAACTGTGTGGCAGAGAAATTGAAAAGGGAGAACCATGAGAATTTTATTGCAGAAGTCTAGGCAGGAGGTGGTAAGGGCCTGGAAAAGAATGGTTGTGGTGTGTGATTAGAAAAAAGAACATAGATGTGAAAGATGTTGTGGATGTAAGAAAGGTAAGACTTGGCAATTGATTGGATAAGGGGGTCAGTGAGAACAAGAAGCTAAGAATGATTCCAAGGTTCCAAACCCAGGTGCCAGAAGGGTGATGGTCTCAAAAGAAATAGGGAAATTCGGAATCTCATTACCTATTATGTACAAATGTATGCATAAATATGCACAAATATGCAAATATAGATTGCAAATATATGTACACATATATATCACATATAAATATATAGTGTATATGCATGTTTCTGTGTATTTATTATTGTATTTCTCTCATCTTTGAGGATAGGGCTTCTTTTGTTTTTGTCTTTATGTCACCAGTGTTTAATACAGTGCCTAGAATTAGGATTAATAAAATCTTGTGGATTGATTTATTGAGCCTCTGGTTCCTCATCTATAAAATGAGAGGGTTGGAGTAGATGACTTGAGTTCCCTTCCAGCCACAGATCTATAGTCTTAAGATTATTACCTCCCTAGTCTAGAATTTAATGTTTCTTTCAATGTGGCTTAAAATCAGATTAGCTTCTTTGGCTGCCATATCACACTATTGACCCACAGTGAGGTTGTAGTTCACTAAAATCCATATCTTTTTTGTTAACAGGATTGTGTCTCTAACTGGAGAACGCTTAGAGAGGCACAAAGCAGGCCTAGAGATGGGGAGTGCCAGTAATCAAGTAGTTTAATTAATCAGTTTCAAAGTGAGGAATGTGCTCCAAGCTGAAGTAAAAGCACAGGTTATATACTTAAATCACAACTAGGGAAGAAGGAGGGAAGGTGGACTACAAAAAAATCGCTTAGCGATTTCCCATGAGAAACCCCTAAGTCCCACAGCACAGTTCTGGAGTCAAGTCTTTGGGAGTTGTGACCACTTTCCCTGAAGTCCAGAACCAGAGTTCTGTAACAGGAACAGTTCTGCATTTTTTGATTCCCTTTACTTCAGGTAAGCAAGCAGGATGCCAGTGATTGTGAGCCTTGTCAAGGTTTGATTGATCAGTTCAAGCTGCATTGTGAGTCTGACTCAAGCAGGAAAAGGCAGCTCTTGAGAAAACTAAATTATTAGTATATTGATTACACATATTCTATCAAATAACATGAAAATTATAAATTCCTTTCTCATTTCAGACATTTACTAGCTATGTGACCCTGGGCAAGTCTCAACCCTGCTTGCCTCAGTTTCCTTATCTATAAAATTTGCTGGAGATGAAAATGGGAAACCACTCTAATACCTTTGCCAAGAAAAAACCCAAATGGGATCACACAGAATTGGATATAGTTAAAAGCACCGAACAACACAATCAAGAACTTTTGGAATCCTGAATCCTTGAGGCAATGTATTAACTGGTCTTCCTAGTTTTGCGCCATTGATAAGAATATTAAAGAGTTTAGGCCAAGCATCAATGCTTCCATTAGAGACTTCCTTCTAAATTAACATGAGCCATTAATAGCTACTCTTTGAGATGGACCATTCAACCACTTTGTAATCCATCTAACTGTATTATTTTCTAGGCTGCCCATGGCCATTGTTTCCACAAGAAAAATTTTTGTCAAATGCTTTACTGAAATCTATGCAGCCCATAAATACAGCATACCCTTTGACTACCAGTCTAGTAACCCTATAAAAAATGAAGGTAACTCATTTTGACCTATTTTTGATGAAGCCACTCTATGATCATTCCTTTTTTCCTAGTTGCTCAACAATAATTACTGACATGAAATGGTCAGGGGCCAAATCCAGTGCTGCCTGTTTTTGTATGGCAGCAAAATGAAATGGTTTTTACATTTTAAGTGAAGTTTTATTCTATTAAAAAATTTAAAAATTTTTAGCTTCCTAGCCATATAAAAATAGGTCAGCTGGCTGTGACCCTCCAGCTGTAGTTTGCTCAACCCTGTTCTAGAATTGCCAGGAATTAAAGGCAAGCTCACTCACCTCTAGTTTGCAAACTCTACTCTCTTTTCAGAAAATTGGTCTATTTGCATTTCTCCAATCCTGTTGTACTTCTTCTGTTTTCTGTGATCTTTCAAAGATCACTGACATTGTCTCAGTAATCACATTCATCAATTCTTTCAATACCCTAGGTGGAAGTTCATCTGGTCCTAGTTACACTGAAATGCTGCCCTCAGTGAGGGTAGCTAGATACCTTTACTATCTCCTTACTTGTGTTTCAATTTCCTGTTGTCCCTTTTTGTTCCTCCCTTTGAGTCCAAAAATCATTCTCCTTAGGAGGGAAAAACAGAAAAAAATTAGAAACTGCCATCTTCTCTCTATTGTTCATTATTGTCATTGTATCCATGCTGAGCAGAGATCCTATTCTAACTTACACCTTTCCATGCCATGCTGCCTCCATTATCACCTTCGCCTCCACCTCCTTCCCCAAAATAACCTGGTATCTGTTCCTGGGTCCCTTGGCTCTGACAAATCAACTTTTGCTTAGCTTAATGGGATTCAAGTCTTCATGCCACTTCCTTGACCAATTCTTGCCATATTCTCCTCCATTTCCTTTCTACCTTTCTAGACCCCCATGCTGTCTCTCTCTCCATTAGAATATAAGATCCTTGAGGGCAAGGACTGTCTTGTTCCATTATATTTATATTTCTAACCTTAGCACAGTGCCTGGAACATAGGAAGCACTTAAATATTCTCTCTCTCCCTCTCCCTTCCTTTCCCTCTCTCCTTCTCTCTCTCTCTCTCTCTCTCTCTCTGTCTGTCTCTCTCTCTCTTTCTCTTCCCCTCCTCCATGCCTCCCTCCTTCCTTTTTATTATCTTGCCCTCGGCCATTACATAATGAACCAGAGATTCCTTTTCTTATGTTGCCCTTCCTCTCATTCCACCCTCATATCAATGATTACCTTTCCCTCCTTGGATATTATTTAGTACTTCATTTGTATCTCTCTGATATAGTTATAGCTACTGGGTTCTGGGATGACTCAGGCTGCTAACAAGGGGAAGGAAAGAAATATTAGTTTTTTTCCCATGGTCCCAGGCAGTTTCAGAACCCTTTTGGTGGCAAGAAGACCTGCTGTCACTTGGGGATGGAGTGTCATGGTTATTCATCTTCCTTCTGCCCTGCCCTGGACCGTATCAAATCCAATCAGGCATAGTAAGTCAGGAAGTACATCACGCCAGGGATGACTTACTTTTTGGTCCTTCAAGTTACCTGAATTGCTTGACTCACAGGGTTAGAATGCAGTGGAAGTCAACAACTCAATATATAGAGCATCACCAGTCTTGCTGGTGTACATGTAGTACAGAGCACTATCTGCTTGCTCTGCCACTACTTTCTAATAGCCCCTAAGTCTTACCGTCTGTGCCTTGTCTCCATCCCCCAAAGTCCACTGACACTATTATCTGCCCATAGTTGCATCCTTTGAATTTTCAGGTCCTTCAACTGTCCCTGTAGGCTGATTGAAAAAATAAGTATTTCCTCCTTCTATTGGAAGAGCAAGGGAGAGCAAGGGAGAGCAAGGGTTGTCTAGCTTTCTTTGTTTGTATCCCAATGCTTAACAACAACACTTGGAATATATTAAATGATTAACAACTGTTTTTTCATCCATCCATCCATCCATCCTTTATACATGCATACAATTATTATTGTAGTTATTTTTGTATTATATCTTTCTGTTAAAATGTAAGAGCGATGAGTGCATCTTAAACAAATTTTGTACCCAACCATCTATTGAAGTGCCCTGAACACAATGGATGCTTAAGAACTGTGGTCAAAATGGAAGAAATGATGTTTTTGAACAAAATGCCTTGCTATGACTTTTTTCCTCTTGGGATAGAAAGTTTTATTTTTATTGAATTCTTTTAAACGAGAAGATTGGACTAGATCCAAAGGTCTCTCCTATTTGTAAATCCTATGAGCTTACTGTGAATGAAAAGAATAACTTCTACAAATAGTCCATCTGACCCAGAGAGAATCAAAAAAGTCCAAAATGTAAAGAATCACTAATTGAGCAAAAGTAGAAATTACTTTGAACAAAAGGCAGGTTAAGGCTTTTTTGACTGCTTGGCCCCATTCTGAACTTTTCTGGTGGATGACTCCCAAGTGTCTCTTCCAGCCAACATCTGTTGGCAATTTAGCAATGAAGCTTCCCCCTTAATTAATCAATTTGAGTCCACATGGAAGAGATTTGTGTTTACAGTGTCAAAAATCCTGACAAAAACATGCATGGGAGGAAACTAGGCATGCCTAGGAATTGTAATTTATTTTTTAAAAAAAATACATGCAAATAGTAATCTAAAAACCACATATATGCAAGAAATATGTGCCTACTTTTGCAAGTAAAATGCATTTATCATCTTTTAGAAAGGGTATGCTTTGGTTAGCAGAATTAACACCATATTGCAGAATAGAGTGATATACTTAGGGAAGAAAAATAAAGTCTACAAAACAAGATGAAGACTTTGTATTTTTGAGAGTAGGAGAGATAGGATCAGTCAGCACACTGAGCTCTGAAGAACAAGTCTGATGTTGGGTTATATAAATAAGGTTAGTAATTACAGTATCTTCCCATTACCCTCAACCTTGAGCATATAAGGACAATATGCTTACTTCTGATCTTGTCGGTCTAGGAGAACCTTAGAAAAGTTGAAGAAGTCTCAGAATAGGACCACCAAGGTGATGCCAGGGTTGGGAGAAAAGTATTATTCACCCTAAAGAGGATAGAGGCTGACTTAATAACAGTACAGTTTATGAAGGGTTATTAAGGGGTGATAAAGAATGACTCTTCCATCTCCACTAAGGACTGTGAGGAAGTGAAATTTAAATGAAGCAACATAGATTTAGGTTAGACATGAGGAGATACCCTCTGAGATTGGGGTTTGCTCAACCATGTAATGGGATTCTGGTAGTCTGAAGAATTTCCTTCATATGAAGGTCTTTAAAATTATGGCTAGTTCTCTTCTGTTTGGATGGTGTCTGGTCTATGCTTATGACTACATTAGCAATTCTCAAAGCATGATCCTTGATCCTTGATGCATTACCAGGGGCCTGCAAGGTCAAACTTATTTTCATAATAATATTAAGACACTATTTGTTCATTAAAATACTCCTTTCTTTCCCAACTACCTATCTGTGTGAAACTGGATTTTTTTCATATACCTCACCTAAAACTACATATTGTAACAGATTGAATGCAGAAGTAGATATGAGAATCCAGCTGCCTTCTATTAGACTAGATATTAAATAGATTTGAAAAAAGTTAAGTAACACAGTATTAACCATGTAAAGCTCTTCTCTCTAATTTTTTTGGTTTGTTTTGGAAATACAGCACTATAATGATGTTTTTTTTTTTTTATGCTCAAATCTACTTATCCAACCTCAAACTTTCTGTTGAACTTCAGTCTTACATCTCCAGCCGCCCATTAGACTTCTTGAACTGGATGTCTTGTAGTTGTCTTAAAGGTCAACAAAGTAAAAAATGAACTCATTATCTCCCTGAACCTCTTCCCCTCTCCCCACAGCCAATTGTCCTCTATGCCTGACTTCCTGATTGCTATCAAGGACACTACTATCTTTTCAGTCATCCTAACTTGCAACGTAGGTGTCATGCTCATTTTTTCTCTTTTTCTCCCTCATATTCAATCTGTTGCTAAGTTCTGTTGTTTTTTTCCTATGTAATAACTTTTCCATATCCTCCTTTCTCTCCTCTGACAGTGTTGTCACCCTGGGCTGGCCCTTATCACCTCATACCTGGACTATTCCAATAGTCACAGATCTCTCTCTACTCAATTTAATAGCCATATGGAGAGACTGCATTGACCAAGCATGTTTATAAGGGCTGGGTTTTCTTTGGTCAGTCCCTCAGTAAATTTGATAGATAGACAATAGATAGATAGATCAATTGATAGATAAAACAATAAGTATCATAGATATATCTGATAAATCATTTATTAAGTACTTACTATGTGCCAAACAAGCTGGACAGTTCCTACTCTCAAAATATTTTCATTGTAAAGTACAAGACAATGTACAGAAGTGGACTGGAAAGGGTCAGGGGACGGCAGAAGTAAGTGTGATAGCATCATTTGGAAAGGACTAGGAAGCATCCTGAATACCTGGTTCCTGCATGGTAAGAGATGACAAAAGCTCTATCTATCAGCACCAGGTGACCCAGTGACAGAGTTTAAGGTTGCAGTTGGGGGGAAGATAAAGTGAGATTGGCGAGATTGTTATTTCTGAATCCGGTTATATCTTCTTTGCTTTCCAGGTTACATTTTCCAATTGTCATTTACACATGTGGTGATGTATTTTTTTCTTTAAAGATGATTGATATCCTTTGTTTTT
The DNA here is from genome assembly GCA_028646515.1 of Pseudochirops corinnae. Lineage (NCBI taxonomy): Eukaryota > Metazoa > Chordata > Mammalia > Diprotodontia > Pseudocheiridae > Pseudochirops > Pseudochirops corinnae. The sequence continues at coordinate 237,933,055 of CM053587.1, read as the reverse complement.
ATATTACTTCATTTTCAGATATATCTTTTCTACCTGTTAGCCAGGAAACTAACAGAAGAGGACACAAAAGAAGGTGAGAGAGGGAGATAACAAACCAAACCAAACCAAAGCATGAACCAATTCTCAATGTATGCAATATTCCGCACCCAAAGTACCCCCTTTCTGCCAAGAAGGGAAGGTGGTATATGTTTTCATTTCTTCTTTGGAGATAAGAGTGGTCATTATAGTTGCTTGTTATTCAGTTTTGATTTTTTTTGTTTGTGTGCTCTTTCCATTTACAATATTGTCATCATTGTGTATATATTTTTCTGGTTCTGTTTATTTCATCCTACTTCAATTTATTTAGATCTTCCCATGCTTTCCTGAATTCCATATATTCATTTTTTTATGATGTGATAATATTCCATTACATTCACATATTGCAATTTGTTTAGCCATTCTCCAGCCAAAGGATTTAAACTTTTTTTTTCCAGTTTTTTGCTTGTTTCTAACATAAGAAGTATTGCTATGAATATTTTGGTGTATATGTGACATTGCTCTCTGGTTTTGACCTCTTTATTGTATAAATCTAGCATTGGAATTTCCAAGTCAAAGATTATGGATATTTTAGTCACTTTTAAAGCATAATTCTGAATTATTCTTCAGAATGGTTGTACCAATTGTCAGCTCCACCAACAGTGCATTATGGGCAATGTGTATCTATCTTTCCATAGCCTCTCTAACATGCTGCATTGATTTCTAAGTGTAAAGCAGAACCATATCAGAGAGCAACTGCCACAAATGCTATTACCTACAAATTGAAATTTTATTCCATTTGATTTATGTGATTGTAGGATTGTAGATTGAGAGCTGGAAGAGATTTTTGTCGGAGTGGTTGTGTGGAGAGAGCTGGATTCCTTCCTTCTCCTCTACCATCTTGATTTGTCTCTCAATATTACAGTCATTAATGTCAATGTCATGTAAATATATATCTGAGGTGAATATATAATAATAGCTAATATTTACATAAAACTTTAAGGCTTGTAAAATGCTTTCAAATAATCTTTTCATTTTGACTTTCATTATGGTTTCAGAAATGAGTTCTCACAAGAAAAAAAAAAACAATCCCCTCATATGAAAGAAATCATACATAACATTTTATTTCAAGGTATGTTCTTCATCAGTGTGCCATCTGGCATTTAATGTGATTCAGGTGAGGAAGATCATAAAAAATTAATTTAACTTATACCTCAATTCTCAGTCCTCATCTAGTCCTACTCTTCCATTTTACAGATGCAGCAACTAAGACATTCAGAGGTTAAATGACTTGTCCATGGTCAGAAAGGCAAATGGCCCATGTCTGGATATAATGATTTCTTTTGCACCTTGGAGCTATCCAATAATTAAATTGTGATAATTTTATAATGTATTTTTCTCCCGTAGGATTATATGGAGTAAAATATCCTCCAAATCTTAGTATCTTTATAAGCTTCAGCAGCTTTAAACTGCTCTGAGACTTTTGGAATACCCTGTATTTTTTGGGTAGGGTTTTTCTACCTCTTAAGTCAAGATATTAATTTTCTTTGCAAGTTTTACCTTCAAAGATATTTCTTTCCCAGTTTTTTTTTCTCTATTGCTCTCATTTAACTTATTTTGCTTTTAAAACTCTTTTTAAGCTCTTTATTAATTTTTTTTTTTAGGGCTTCTAATTGCTCCTATAACCAAGCTGCACTTTTCTTGAAGTTTTAGTTATTCCTCTTTTCTGGTTCATGTTTTGAGCATCACTAGCATCATAATAGCTTTTTTTCTTTTTTCATTCTTTGGCCATTAAGAGCTACGTTCTTCTAGTATCACAGAGCTAGCTTGAACCAGGGAACTTCAGTCTTCGAGTAGACTTTTTTCAGTTAGATCAAAGGGCACAGTTTAATTGCTATCATCATGGACTTTCAAAGTTACAGACCTTGACTCAGTTGTAGGCAATATAGATATAGAATTTCCTCTAGGTACTGTTTCAGGAGACAGTAGTCAGATCCCTCCAGTTTAGAGCAACCAGGCTGTTGGCCAATCCCTATTCTAGTCATTAGGATGTCTTTGATCTCCTCTGAGGCCATTGCTGGCCTATCTCTGTTCTGAGCTTGGGTTGGAATCTATCCCTTTCAAGTTTATGACCTACTTTAGGCTACTCTGAACTATACTACTGGTCCAGCTCTGTTTGGAAACTTAGTGGTTGAGTCTATGATCCCAACCCATTCCTGTTTCACAATTTTTGCTCTGGTCATTTGCCAATGGGTTGAATTTGTGATTGTGAGCTAGGAAGATTACCTACTGTGCTTTCTCCTTAGATTTCTTGATTTGGCATTATTCTTAGATTTTTGTTGGAATGGTTGTGTAGAGAGAACTGGACTCCTTCCTTCTCTACCATCTTGATTTGTCTCTCAACATTAGATTCATTAATGTAAATGTATATTTGAGGTGAATATATAATAATAGCTAATATTTACATAAAATTTTGAGGTTTATAAAATGCTTTCAAATAATCTTTTCATTTAGGTTTTCATTATACTTTCAGAAATGAGTTCCCACAAGAAAAAAAAACAGCCCTATCTTATGAAAGAAATCATACATAACACTTTATTTCAAGAAATATTCTTTATCAGTGTGCCATCTGGTATTTAATGTGATTCAGGTGAGGAAGAACATAAAAAGATTAATTTAATTACTACCTCAATCCCCAAACTCACTACCCCAATATCATCATCATTATTGTTAGCATCTCATTTTAATCTTGTCTGATTGAGTTCATAAAGAAATAATATTGGGAGAATTCACCATCCTGCCATTATTCTCTTATCTCTAAGGTTCTACAGACCATTGTACAGTTGAATAAAAAAGCTATTATTTGTATTTTAATAAAAGAATCAGAATTAAAGAGTCACAGCAGAAAGAGAACTAGACTTGGAGTAATGAAGACCTGACTTCAAATCCAAACTCATCCATTTGCTAGCTTTGTGACTCTGGTCAAGTCACCTAAACACTATCTGCCTTAGTTTCCTCACTTATAAAATAATAATAGGATATATCTCTTGGGTTTGTTGTGAGGATAAAAAGAGATAATATTTGCAAAGTGTTTTAAAACACTGTGTAAATATTAGCTATTATTAAGTAATTTTATTATCAGTATTTTTTATAGTGAAATCTATTACATATTGTTCTTATATTTTTATGGATCACTTATGTGATTGATTATACACAATTGTTCTCTCTGTGTCAAAGCTTTGGTTCCAAAATAGTTTATCCTTTTTATGTTGTTGCTGTTGTTATAAATCATATCTTTTCAGTGAGATTCAAAGAGAAACAGACTTATGACAAGACACTATCTTGCAGCATTTATTTTTTACTTGATGTGATATAGATTATTGCACCAATGTGTAAAATAATGGCTTTTTGTAATTATATAAAACTGTTGTGATGTAAATTCATTCTCTGTGGGCTTATTGAAAGCATTCTTGGTTCACCTCCAATAGCAGAGAGGGTAATAAGGATCACATGTACCACATTCTGCTCGCATGTGATTTTTATCTTCTCTACTAAATCTCTACATTTTGAAAGTTTTTTTATTTCATGTACTTTGGAGATATGTAAAGATTTTATATGGTGATTTGTGTTGAAAAGGAAACTACTTGTGTATGGGGCTTGAAGTTAGAGAGACCAGAGTTTGAATCCTTAAGCAGACACTTATCAGCTACGTAACCCTGAGCAAGTCACTTAACTCTTTGTCTGCTTTAGTTTCCTCATCTGTAACATGGGAATAATAATAGCACCTCCCTCCCAGATTTGTGTTGGAGGACCGGATGAGAGAATATTTTCATAAAATAGTGTAAAAAATATTACATAATTATAAATCACACAATAATTTTTACATTATCAAATGATGCAATAAAATTGCATAATAGCTAGCATTTATAAAGTGCTTCAAGGTTTGCAATGTTTTGCTAGTTATTGATATTATACTTATTTTAAATTTTTTATGGGTCAGTGTTATACCTAGGTAATTATTTTCAGTCATTTGGCCCATGGTAATAGTCAGTTTCGGTATACAGCTATCCCTTGCACATCAAAGGGGTTAGGAGTCAGTGCCTTCAAGATCTGGAAAATCTGTGTAAATTTTTTTGGCCTCCCCTTCACACCAGACAAGAAGTCTGATTTTTTTTTTCTTTTTCTTTTATGGGGTATTTATAGTACTTTATTGTAAAATTTAGGTTGATATTATATAATTCTATACATATGTTTTATACATTTATGAGTTTCTAAACTTATTAATGTGTTGTCTTAGTGACCTTTGTGTGTTGTCTGTGGCTTCTGTAAAACTCCCCCCAAATCCCTATTTAATGTCTTATGCTGACCCACCATATTGCAGAACTGCAATGGGGAAAGCCATGATTGTGGAAGGGATAACTATAGTTAATTAGTGGAATTCTCCTGAGTTTTTTTAGATGAGTAGTTGCAAGATGTGGAATTGTCATTTGTCAGTGCATGGAAGATAAGCTAGCTGATGTTGTAGAATTCTAGCAACCAATCCTTGTCTTGCTAGGTAGTCCATTGGCGTCAAAATTTTACAGCCTGAATTGATATGCTACAGTTTCCATCATTTCCTTATCACAAAATCCATCAGCTCCTAAGTATTTGTTCCTTGAGGACCTTTCTGTGGTTTCTGGAGCTGATAACCTGGTCTAAAACTTCCTTAACTTCCCATAAACAAATATGCATGACTTAACCATGTTAGGATGCTTTGTATTGACATAGCATTTTATAGACTCTAACCAGAGGTACACCATGTTCAGTTACAGCAGACTGCTTCCATTTACCTTATCTTGGTTACATCATAGTTGCTTGTTCCAAAACTGTTTCTTTAAATTATTTTTAAATCATTTATCACATGATCGTCCTCCTCATTAAAGGTACCTCCTTTAATATTAGTCATTGTCTATGAAACAATATTAGATTTGGTTTTCTTAACATTTGTTGCTAAAGTTCCCCTCCAATAACTCTTTAGGGTGTGGAGGTGTTTCTGGGTTCTTAAAGCCCGTGTATGTCAACAAAGTTTAAGCTCTGACAACTCCTACTAGTACTGGTCCAGACAATCTGTGTGTTTGGTGCCCAAAGATCAGAAATACTCATTACCCAAGAGTCCACTACTTTATGACCACTTTTTTTGATTATATCAATTCACTAAAACATCTCCTCAGGTGTGGAGAAGATATAATCTGCATTGGTAGAGAGCATGTGAATGAAATTAAAGAAAATCTTTGAGGGAATGAGATAATATTTATCTTATAGGTCATGAAGACCTTTTACCATATGATCAATGTTTTCCAAATTAAGGATTCTGAGGTGTTAACATATTCAATTGACTCTAAACAATTTTAGGCACTTGCTATGTAAAAAATCTTGTATTTAGGTAGGGGACAGATAGGCAAAAAATTAAACAGTACCTGCTCTGAGAGCAAGTACATTCTACTGGGAAGACATAATCATTATGTGTACAAATAAATGTCAAAGTATATGGAAACTAATAAAAAGTAATTTCAAGAGGGAGAGAGTGGCAATAATAGAGAGGGATTTTTAAAAAAGTTCATACAGATGGTGGTTCCCTGAGTTGTGTTTTGTAGGAAGTTAAGAATTCTACAAGGTGGAGGAAATGAAGGAGAATATTCTGGACATAGGGAACATTCATGTAAAGCTCCGAGTTGGAAGTCAGAGTTAGAATATCATGTATATGGAACCAGTAATAGTCCAGTTAGATTAGAACAGAGAGTATGTACAAAGTAGAATTCTGAAGTGATTGAAAAGGTAAGTGGGAGACAGATGGAGAAGAAAAGGGAAGAGAGAAAAGGAGCAAGAGTTTATTAAGTACCTACTATGTGCCAGGTGGGAGTAGCTAGGTGGCACAGTGGATAGAGTATTAGACATGAAGTCAGAAAGACCAGAGTTCAAATCTGACCTTGGACACTTACTACCTGTGTGACTCTGGACAAGTTACTTAACCCCTGCCTGCATAAAACTGAAAAAGAAAATGGCAAACCACTCTAGTATCTTTGCCAGGAAAACCCCACTGTCAGTTGGTACATGGGATCATGAAGAGTTGGATATGGCTGAAAACAACAATGTACCAGGTACTAAGCTATGTGCTTTACAGATATCTCCTTGATTCTCACAGTGACTCTGTGAGGTAGGTGCTATTATTATCATCATTGTACAGTTGAGGAAACTGAGACAGAAGTTAAGTGATTTTCTTAGTCACACAGCTAGTGACTGAGACTGGATATGAAATTAGGTCTTCCTGACTCTAGGCCCAGGACTCTATCCATGATGTTAACTAGTTATCTAGCACTGAGGTAAGGGAAGGGCTCAAATTCTAGGGCTGGTATTTTGCATTTTAGCTAAGACAATAGGGAACCATTGAGGATTTTGGATAATGTCAAACTGGAGGTTATATGGAGAAACTGAGGAGGAAGACCTAGGGTAGAACTTTCAACAACATCCAGCTTTTAAGGAAGTGGAAAAAGAGACACATTTCTTTGAACTTTTGTCCAAAAGTTTTTGGATTAGAAAACCTATGAAATCAATTCCAATGAGGTGATCCTTTGATTAGAAAAATTCAGAGATTCAAATGAGGGAATCTCCTTAGAGAGCTCTTTGCCTTCATTTTCAATTAACTCCTCTGCTTGGTTTCAGCTCTGCAATTGTGCCTTCTATAGGAAGCTCATCACCTAAAATCTCATCATTAAGCCAGCTGACTCAGCTTTGATACTCAATACCTTTTCAGTTGCCTTTCCCTTCTGATTGGTGGGCTGCAGTGTAGAGTACTAAACTCCTCTCAAAACCTTCCCTTAGAGAGGGTGTGGCACCAATGAAATATTTACAGCAACCATGATTACGATAAAGACCATCACTATAAATATTGCATGACGTTCAATCACAAAATATACAAAGCTCTCCAGGTAGAAGACAGAACTCAGCCATTTATCTAGACAGCAGAAAACGGAATCCCAAAACCAGTAAGCTGATTCTGTCATAATACCAAAGATATTCTGAAGCCATAATAACACTGAGAACCATGCCATTTTTCAGTCTTCCCACCAACCAATACAAGATCAATATTTACTCCAAACCTCTCTCTCCCACTGTCTCTCTGGCTCTGACTCCTAGCTTCCTGTGGGTTCTGCTTCCCTTCAGCAAACTCTTCTCACCACAGGTTCCATGTGACTACATTCAGCCTATTAGGGGGTAGCATTTACTTTCAAAGCTGGGGCGGTCTTCAAACTCTCCCCTAGGTCTATTAAGGGTCAGGGAAGATCTTCAAATTCCCATTCCCATTACAGAGATCTTGGAACTTTCCATATTAACTTTTCATTTTCCATCTAGGATTCTGTTTGGTTTCACTTCCATGAACATTACCCCCTTTCCAAGTATTCCCAAATGCTACCCTTTTCAGCTTCTTTTTGTGCATCATCTTTTGTGTCTGGCTTTCTTTTCTTACTTGTATCCTCAGCTCTCAGAGCCATACCTGGCATGTAATAGTCACTTAACAAATGTCTATTGATTATTGACAACAAAAAGAAAGAAGCCAAGGAATAGTGCAGGATGTGTGATGTATCTCAGGTTAACACACAGGTAATACCAACTATGCCAGGTGAAAGATATGTGGAGACATGGGAGGACTGCTAGCAGGAGCTTTTCCAGCAAGTCTTCTAAGCACAGGCCCACTCTTGATTCAGGCAGACAGGCAGACAGGAATGGAGTCATAATAAGGGTTTAAATAAGCTTACTTTATTCTAGTCTAGTCTCCTCAAGAGGCTTGCTGATGATGAGATTACCAACTCTTATAGTTTCCCTAATCATTCTTCTTGCAGGGGCAGGTGAGAATATAGTAGGAGCTACAACTCCTTCAGGTCCCCTAAGCATCAGCGGAGGCTGGTTGAGGCAAGCACACATAGACAAATCCCACCCCCCCAAGCCTTGATGGAGGCCTATCAAGGAATGCACAGCATTCCAGCTCATGCATTCAGATTCCCCACTCAATGACCCACGCCCACTTGGTTTATAGGGCAACATACAAAGAAGGCATTTTGCCAACATTAAGCTCATGGGTTAAAGTTAGCAACATTGTCTTTCAGAACAAGTACAGTAAATATTACATTATACCATCCCCATATCTCCCTGCACAGCTGCAGTAGGAATTGTTTATAGCCAGGATCCTGGGGAATTGTATCTAGGATCCTGGAAACTACAATCTAAAAAGAATGACAAAATCCTCCTTACTTACCTGTGACTATTGGAGATAATCACTATACACAGGTTTCAGTGATCTGTTTTTTAAACATGTCTCCTGTTCAATTGTGTCTCTTTGTGACTCCATTTGTAATTTTTTTTTTGCTTTTGGAGGGGGAAGGCAGGGCAATTAGGGTTAAGTGACTTGCCCAAGGTCACACGGCTAATAAGTGTTAAGTATCTGAGGTTGGATTTGAACTCAGGTCCTCCTGACCACAGGGCCAGTGCTCTATTCACTGCGTCCCCTAGCTGCCCCCCCGACCCCCCATTTGTAATTTTCTTACCAAAGATACCAGTTTGCCATTTTCTTCTCCTGGTCATTTACAGATGAGGAAACTGATGCAAGCAGAATTAAGTGATTTGCCCAGGGTCACACTGCTAGTAAGTGTCTGAGGCCAGTTTTGAACTTAGGAAGATGCATCTCTCTGACTACAGATCCAGCACTCTATTCATGGCACCACTGAGCTGCCACAATGTTTCCTACGTTTTTCTGATCTTTGACCATGCTGTCAGACGAGCAGCATCTGTGAAAATGACTCTTCCTTTAGCTTCTTACTCTGCTCCCAGTCTCTAACTAGTACCAAGATCTTTAGGTAGCAGCCCTGGAGTTGTTTCCCTCTGGTTCATATATTGTCCTCACTTCAGAAATGACACTGCTGACAGCGTTGTTTCTTGGGCAGTTTACATCCCCCAGAATGTGCTGAGGTTGTTTGGCAGCTTCCCTGATGAGGGTAATCATCCTCACAGACACCAGTCATCATCCTGCACCTGCACAGCCACTGAGCGCTGTGTATGCCAGGCCTGCAGTCGCTGCTCAGGCAGAGGGCTGCTGGATTTTTAACCCTCAGCTACATTGCACTTGGCTCTTTTGACTATTTACACACCTAACAATCCCCTCCTATTTCTGAGTGTTTTGCTTGGGAAATGGAAGACCTGTTGTAGGTGGGGATGTTGGAGGATGTTAATGAGGTTGATTATATTGACTTGGCTTATGGCAGTTATGCCACATCTTAATACCCTGGGATCCTGAGGTTCTATATAGGGGAAGGTCTTTTAAATGAAGAATGATGGGCGCACCTCTCGCATTAGGATGAGAAATGTGGACCATGTCACAGTAGACCTGACTGTAAGCTCCCCATTATGCTATAAATTCCTTGAGATCAGGGATTATCTTTTACTTTTCCTTGTATCCTCAGAACTTAGCACAGTAGCACACAGTAGGAGCTTTGTAAGCATTTGTTCACTGACTCCATTGCACACATTGTTATGAAGAAATTTATTATTATTTTTATTAGTTTGGTAAATAAGATCATACATATAAGACTGGAAGAGGCCATCTATCTCTCTCATTTTACAGAGTAGGAAACTGAGGCAGAGAAGATCCAAATCATTTACTTAAATCATAAAATTATTAAGCAAATCCAGTATTTAAAGAAGCCTCATATGTGAGTCCAGGTCCTCTGACTCCAAATCCAGGATTCTTTCTACTACAATGTTTTCTAGATATAATCAAAGTTCTGTCCCTAACCCTATTTATTTTGGTATGTGGTACAGTGTTTTGTCCTTAACACTGGCTGTGTGACCATGGGTGAGTCACTTGTCCTCTCAGTGCCCTCACACAACTTGACAACTATACGTTATAGAAGCCTTGTTGATGTACTTTCATAGAATGTTTCTGTACTGAGGAATTCCCTATCCTCATAAAAACACAGTTCTACTTTGGACTAAAAAAAATAGCAACAGCAAGTATTTACTGAGCATCTACTGCTTATGGAAACGTGACCCCCAACCTCTGAATTCTGACTCCAGGACCTTGAACAATTTACCACAAAGCTCAATGCCTAAGACCTTTCTCACAGTAACATACAATCTAGGGGAACACAAATACTGACACCTGAGAAAGTCAACCTATGGAACCAGACTCTTCTACTTCTTAGAAAAGAGGACTTCTTAACTGCTTTTTTGTAGATCACAGACCCCTTTGGCATTCTGGAATTTATGGACCAATCTGAGAAAAATGCTCTCATATGCATATTATGTGCGTAAAATATATATATATATACCTACATATATTACCTACACACATATGTATATATGTGTGTGTGTATATTATATATATATATATATATAAAACAAAGGAAATAAATTACATTGAAATGCAGTTAACCAAATTAAAAAAAAGTTCAAGGATGCTAGGTTAAGCACGCCTGTTTTATTTAAAGAATATTAGTAGGAGAGAGACTGGTGTTCTACATAGAGCTATTAGCAAGAACTACTGCCTTCCTGATCCATAGATCAGCAACTCTGCCTTCCTTAACTCTTTCTCTCTCTCTCTCTCTCTCTCTCTCTCTCTCTCTCTCTCTCTCTCTCTCTCTCT